>JAMLFY010000003.1:19317098-19930554 GCA_030441495.1 Dalbergia oliveri
TAATTGATTTGATAAGTAATATATTTTGTTTATTCAAAAGGACACCCTTTATTATGAGTTTCTTATCCTATAATTTGTTTTATTCATTTGTTATAATTTTTGTATCAAGTTTATGTCAATTATATTTTAAGCTAAAAAATGATGTTATGATAAGTTTGGAAATATGTTTTAGCATTATGCAATTAAAAACAAGGACTAATTATTTGTTTAGAATCGACATGTATAAAGAAATAGTAGTATTGAATCTTTAGCTTTAAGATTTTACCTATGGCTACTTGTTATGTTGCGGTCGTGCCAAATTCCTGATTGAAGTAAAATCACATCGTACTTGTGGATGACCATTTGTGATATCATGTAATGGCAATCTTGTTGTATTACATGGTTCATCCCATTCCGTTATCCTTTTTAATGCATGTTTGATAGTCTTCTCGCTTTGAGCTAAGTATTGTTCCCTCTATCTCATGCTCATTATGCGTCTGAATTTTGTCCTGCATATTCCTTCAACTTGGTCATTGTTGTTGCCGTGATTCATGATTTCTCTTATTATCCATGTTACACTGATATAACTGAAAATATTGAGCAAACCTTCTAATGATCAAATGATACAAATAATTGGAGGAAGATGTAAACAACATATCAAATACTTTAAATATAATTTAATGTAATTTAATTCTTCTATTTAAATCTATTAGCACCATTTGAATTTTATATGGCTATGTATACATATATTTAAAATTGTATCATCATGTTCTCTAGCTTTAATTAATGAAATGTGTATGTTTTCTTATTTTTCCTTTATCCAAAATGACCAAAATGCCCCTAAGATTATTTTTGCAATAAGAATTTGGAAGGATAGTCATCTCGTCATCTTAAAGTCTGAGCGATGTCCAAGTTGGACCATATGTGTTTTAGAATAGCAATCATAGTGAAATTGTAATTCCTAAATTTTATGTGTAAAATTATCAAAATGCCCCTGAAGGTAATTTAAAATTAGGATTAAGTGACGACTATAACTATGACTCATTGGGAAAATTTGATATGTTAAATCAAGGACATTTGAAATGTTGGGTGAGTCCTAGAGGTTTTAATGTAAAATTACCATTTTATCAAGCATGCTAATTAAGCCTAATCAAAATAATTAAGAAAATAACATGCATTTAATTGTTCAAGAATATCTATAGAGTTACTAATTATCTACTAATTCACTAGTTAAAGTGTAGCAGTATAATGACAAAGAGATTTGATGATATCACTAATCACTACACTTGTTTTTAATACATTTTCAACCTACCCACCCTATCTCTTTATCTAATCCCTAAATACCCATAAACCTAATCCAACCACCCCATAAACAAATAAAAAAACTTAACCATCCACTCTCCATCATTAGTGTGTAGCCACACTTACCCCACTCACACACAATCACATTTTATTTTTCAAAAAATCCACCAACTCTCTTATCTTCATCCTCATCACCACCACCTTCCTCCCCCATTTTCATCCCATAACTCCTTTAATCTCCACCAAATCTAATAAATAAATACATTTTTTCATAGCTCTTCCACCTAACAAACACAAATCCACCATTAGTTTTCAAGAAAAATCCTCCTCCTACCTATTCAGAAGTAGACCAAATTCATGGTCAAAGGAAGAAAGAGATTTTGCTTCCTTATTTGGGAGATCAAACTTCAAGGAGCTTGTGGCTGCCTTGATCTCCAAGGAAAAACCATCTTTTGATAGGGGTTTATGTTTAAACTTATTTATCTTATCTTATTCTTTGATTTTTGTTAAGAAGGCTTGAGTTTTGATGAATGATTATGCTTGAAAGATCAAAAGAAATTGTATATTGTGTTGCGAATTCTTGGATTTATGTAGACAACTCAGTTTGTATGATTTTATTCACATAGATGGAGACAATATTATGAGCTAAAATTTTTATATGATGAAGGTAACATATGGAGGTATCTTCAGTATTTTTCTTGAGTGTTTTGATAACTTTTCCTATTTTTAAAAATTCAGAAACCGAGAAAGTTAGAGTTTTGGCATGAACACTAATTTCTGAAGTACTGAATTTGTATAATTTTATTACTATACCAAATGATTGATTTTTAACTTGAAATTTTTACAGGATATTGTGGACATCTTGAAGTTTAACCATGAATTTTATAGATTATTTTTATTTTATTTGATAGGGTAATAAAATTGTGATATCTGACCTTTGGCTAAAAATAGGTAGTTTCTAATCTTTGAAATTGTATAATTTTATTAATATACCTAGAGACCTTATTAAGTTTTGAAATTTTTACAGAGCCTCATAGACATATTGAATTATCTCTATAAAATTATTTTGCTCTGTTTTGATGATGTTTAGTAACTTGATCATATTTTTCTTTGAGAATGAAATTTCTAGACAACATGATTTTATGTTTCAAAGTTTTACAAAAGTTTGGATTTTGGAATATATAGGTTCAGCCAAGGCATTTCTCCTACAAGGAAAATGTTATTTTTAAAACTAACCACATATTTGGAATCTACATGAAAAATGGAGTGGGTACATGTGATTTGAGCATTTTTGTAATTATATATAAAATTTGGGGTCAAAATATAATTTTAGAAAGTTTTAAGTTTTTGCAAAAACCAAATACTTAGGGAGTAAAACTGTAAGAATGGGTTCTGGAACAATAAGATATGTGTTTAGATGAAAAAAAATAAGTTTTGGGGCCATTTTATAATTTTAGTAAAGTTAATAGGTCAAATTGTAATTTCTCAAAAATTTGGGTTTTTGTGTAAATTCTAAAATTACAATGGCACAACTGTGTTTCAGTGGAATTAGGATAAAAACCTATTTTGGATTAAAAATTTTGTTGGGGTTGTTTTGTAAATTTTATGAAGTTTGAGGGCTCTTTAGCAAAAAAAATAGAAGTCTTAAGATTTTTTAAAATAAATTATTAAAACATATGCTCCAAGAGAATGTGGTCTTGGTTTTTCATAAACATTTGGAAAATAGAAAAGAAAAAGAATGCTCGTCAACTACTCATGTTATCAAACTCAAGCCAATATATTTTAAAAAGACTTATTACTTGTGAAACCATATAAATGAATGACCCTTGGTTATCTATTGATGAATGGTGACAATTTATTGTACTTAAAGGCCATATTTATTGAATTGTGATTATTGACTATTGATTTTGGATATTGTTGGTTGGACCAGTTGCATGAACATTCATTTTGAGCATTGATCATGGTTGATTATATGAATTATTGTCAACCAAAGATGTTAAGTCAAGTATGTTAAAGATTTTAATAAGAGAAATTATGAGACTTTTACGTGATGTTGGATATTAGATTCCAAAAAGTTAAACTTAACATTAAGAAAAGTTGTTCCTTTCTATCTCCATTTAAATCTAGCGATGCTAGTTGGGTTGAGCTCATTCTAAAGGTGATAAGAGTTCAGGTGATAATTAAATCGGGAATGGTGATGCGTTGGTTTAAGTGACATGAGAAAGGGTGATACATTAAAAGAATTAAAGTTACTAAACAAAGTGCTAGAGAAAGTGTGTTGTCTTATTCTTTTACTTTCATGCAAATTTCTCTATGTGACTATATGACAATAATGGCAGCTCTTAGATTATTATTTATTAATCAAGAATTTTTATAAGACTTAAAATGTGGAACACTTTGAACTTTTATTTGCGAACTAATTAAAATAAACTAAAGTATGCTCACTTATTTTGTAATTAAACCGAAGTGATTGGAGACGATAACAATGACACTTATACTATTTTCATTTAATTACGAGATTCCTTTGGATTCTCACCCTTTCTTTTTCCTGTCGTCTTCAGACGCCAATGAATTGTTGAAGTCCCTTTGATTTCTTGATTGTGGAGCTAACCCATGCTTAAAGACTTTATTATTATCTTTTGCATATTGTGTACTTGTCTCTTGAACATGTAGACCATTGATCTCTATTTATGTTTTTCCTTATCTTGAAATTTTTATGCCTTACGGTTGTATTTTAATTCGGGCTTATTACTTGCTCTTACCTAGGATTTAGTTATGGTTTGTTCTATTATGTGCTTATTATTATGGAAATGTTGTTTCACATACAGGTTGCATTAGTTTTAATTATGCATTGACGAACAAGGCTTTCGCTAAGAGATTTTTGAATGACTAAAAATACGAAATCAAAATATAAGAAATCTAATGTTTGGCCAATTATGACGTACACATAAGAGGTTAATAATTAGGGTATTGTAAAATGTGAATCTAATATCATTATTTAAAAAAGTGTTTTTACTTTGTCAAGTTATTATTATAAGATAAAGTTCAACAACTAAGTATTATTAGAAAAATCTATTATGGTTTTTGGTAATGTAATACATATGAAGCTCTTCTGTGTTTGATTTAATAGGTAAATTGAATGCAAGTTTATAAATTTTGTTGACATTTTTCTCAAACCTTTGAAACTAAACCTTGTAAAACAAATAAATATGCAGGGGGTGTGTGGTTCATGGAAAAAAAAATTATTTTCAATAGAAAGATACGCATTTGGTTTTAGATAAAAAAAAATTTATTCATAGGAAAATTTAATTCCCAGGCATTTTTTTTAAGTATGGCATTTAAGTTTTATATGCCTATTTTTAATTTTTATAGAATAACATAATTGTAATTTGAATAGTTTATAATGTAATGTAATTTTAAAAAGTTTATCTATGAATACATCAAAATTAAATTTGTAATTAGGTTTTAAAAATTGATAGATTTATTTAAAAATTTAAAAGAAAAATAAAAGGGGAAGAAAGTTAATTTGTATTTGATAAAATTTAATGACATAGATGCTAATTTTTTTTAATTTAAGCAATGGAAAGAAAGCGTAATTAAACCACTTGTTGTTAACTTGAATCATGAAAAAAAATTAAATATTTTATGATGGTTTCAATGGTTTCAAACTTATAGCACATGTGTGTTTAATAACTTTTTAGTGGAAAATGTTTCCCATAATTATTGAATCATCAAAAGTATTTAAACATTTCTCATAACTCAATGCAAAGCCTATAGATTATGAGAAAAAATTAAATATTTAGTAACCTGAACACAAAGAACGCCACTCGGTTAGAATGTGTTTAAAGCAAACTTTTCAAAAAACTAGCACTAAATGTGTAACTTACACAATTTTAGCCCTATGAATACTATGAATTATTTTCCATGTAATATAATCAAATTTATGAAGGTGGGCTGTTATGAAGTAAAAAAAGTACATTGACATAATTAAATTGAAATGTTAGAAAAAGTTACAATTGTTGGTTGCTATCTTTAGAAAAAAGTGTTCTATACCATAAAAAAGATAAGGACAATTTTTTGTCAAAAAAATAAAAGTATTGAAATGAGTATTCCGTTATCAATCTATAGAGAATATGAAAACCACATCATTGCACCTTGTCTTAGCATGAAATGTATATCCATCCAATTTACAAACTTGTGTCCAAGAATTACTACATCCAAGAATTAACCAGTAAATTGGTAGATCTTCGACCAAAAGATAAAATTAAAAAAAAACTTGGTATGTCTTTTAAAACCCAAATGATGAGAAGAAGAGATCAAAGATGAAGCCTCTACAATGGTGATTGTGTGCTTTGTTGGCGATAGAAATAGGGATTGAAATGACGAATGATCGAAGAAGAAAAATGATCAAAATATTGAAAGAAGGAAAAGTGAAGGAGATTGAAAACAATTCTTGAAGATGAATGAAGGAAATTTAAAAAAGCCCCTTAAAAAATGGAGTAAAAATACAGGTGCACTTATGAATTAACCTTATTCAAACATTGTTCCAAGTAAGGCTAATAAGTTACTGCACCAAAAAAAGAGTAAAAACTTTATCTTTTAGACTTTTACATTGTTCAACTCCTTCATCAATTTCCCTTTATTCATCTTCCGGTATACCAACATAATCTAGAACACATTTGGTACCACACATCTTGACTGAAGAGATAGAAGAAAGAGTAGAATGGCAATTTACTCACATATTTCCAAACAGGTACCCAATCCACGTGGCCATGCCAGAACAGATACCTCCCTTAACTCCTACTCCTTCTGACTCCCATTTGTAATGGCACAACCGATGATGAATTGATGACAATTGCCAATCCAAATGGTAGAGCTAGCACCATTCAAGTGGATTGCAAAGCCAATATTGACGTAAAGAATGGAGTGGGTTGAGAATTGAGAGTGGTAGTGGAAATCTAACTACAACATGCGAAAATATAACTATAAATTGAATTTACATTTTAACTCCCATTAGAAATAACTTGCAAAATTATTTGTAAGCGTAATAATGGAAAGAAAAAGTTTGACCCCAAATCCAAGTTATTTCCTTTATCTATTGTTATAGATAAGAATATAAGTAAAATATATATTATTATTATTTTATTATTATTATTAGAGCTTAATTAACGTTAATTGATAATGTAAAGATTTTTCCACTATTATCCAATAAAAAGTTGCCACATAAGCTATTTAATAACTAAATTTAATTCAAATTTCAAAAAGCTACCCATGATGAATGACTCATCATTTTTTATTGGCTAATAGTGTAAAGATATTTTATACTATCAAAATGCTAATTAAACTCTTATTATTACTAGCAAACTCACATGCACTAGCGTGTTAGTTGATTTACATTTTTATTTTTCTAAAATACTTAAGAAAGAAATAATAAATTAAAAAACTAATTTGAAAAATGTGAAGTTAGAGGAATTATTATTAATGGTAGTTATTCTTGAAGTGTTTGAAGGGTATTTTAGAATTAAAAAAGTTGTGTGCCAAAGGTAGTTATTGTGGACAATCTTCTTTATATGCGTATAGATATAGATTATTTTCATTACTATCGCCTGTTGTGTCCATCAAGCCACATCTTCTATGTTTTGAACATCAATATAATTAAATAGAGTAGTAAATGTACCTTAATCATCTAGGTTGAACCCAAAAAGAAATTACAATTATAACATTTTTAAAATATGAAAAAAATACATATATATATTACTCATAAAATCAATTTGTAGTTGAACATTTTCAAAAACTCATTCAAAATAAAATCCAATCAACAACAAACTTGCACCATCATTAGTTTCGTTCCATATCTCTAGTAGATTTGTAAGCATGGAGCATCTCCTATAGCCCTACACTAAGTGGAATTAACATTGAATTGGGATCTATAGCAAATTAAATAAAACAAAATCACATTAACATTGAATTATAAACTCGTGTCTAAAATTGGATCTCCTTAGATGCATATCATAGCACGTCGTTCACTTCCCAAGGGTAGAGCCTAATCAACTATAAACACAACAATGAGATAAAATAGTGAGATAATTTTGATTTTCTAAAATAAAAAATAATCAGAATAATGAAAGACAAATAGAATTAGTGCCAAACCATGAATAACTGTAAATGAAAGAGAAGAAGGAAGGTTTTGGGAATTGTAAATAAGGTAGGAAAAAAATGAGAGATATGTACACACAGTTTTAGAAATTTGGAAATTGCACAATGGGTGGGTTAGGTAGTAAACTTAAATACAAAAAACAGCAATTACAAGTTTACATTTTTTGACGAAGAAACACAATTTCAAAAAATTATTGATAAGGGCAAAAGTGGGAAGAAAAATTGGATACCAAAAATAACCACCTCAAGGAAAATTCCTTCTAGTATATTGTATAGATGTATAGATGTATAGATTATTATTATCAGAATTTCAAAAGTAACCTTCTTTAACATGATTTTAGAACTAACATTGTTAATCTATTATCTATTACTACTAATAAAGGGAATTCATTTGGTGTCCAATTTCAATTTTCTTATTCTAGCCTTCTAACAATTTTATACAATTTAGATATCTTCAAAAAAAATGCATAAAATAGTAAAACTATTTATAATTCACTTGCCATGCAGTAATTGCATTACAGTTATCTTCTAGTCTTTATGTGCAATTGTCTTCTTCATGTGAAGGATTTTAAAAGTGTACTAAATAATAAAAATGCATGTACAACCCCACATTTAGGCAGTTAATTTTTGAGTTCTTCTTCTTCTATGAATTTTGTCTTTCTTTCTTTGTTGGTATTGATTTTTAGGAATGCTTTTGGTGCTTTATTGCTTGGTTTTGTTCATCACTTGGGTTCTTCATCCATTTTAGTTGCTAACCTATGGGGATGGAAGAGAAATGCCTACATCAGGTATTTTAATTTCATTTTATTTATTATCCACTTTCAATTTATCATCAGGAATTCAATGAGACATATGGAGAAATAGAAACATTCTTCCACATATATTCCAGTGATGTATTAGTGTAGTCCAACAAAGGAAAGCCACCATAGTCTTCATTTGTCTCTACATTTGCACTCTACAAAACCCAACTCACATTATTGAACTAGGTCAATGCCTATGTGGTTCCAAGCATGTTTGGAACCACATGGTACCTTAAATCTCAGCCACTTATATTAGGATTCAATGATTGAGACACAGTCTTATGTAATTTTTGAAATTAGAAATTTGACCAAGTGGAAAATTATAAATCAAAAAATAAGATATGCAGTGTGACCTATCCATAATTTGATAAAGTTAAATATTTTTTAAAAAATATTTATTTTACCATTTCACCTCTAATTTTTATAAGTTTTCCATTCCTATCCACCTTACTCGTCACCTCATAGTCCTTCTCTCTTCCTTCCAACCTCCACTTCAATATGGCATCTAACCACCAATGCCATCCAACATCCTTCTTCAGCAACGCTAACGCTTCGCCATAAGGATTTACTAGCAACAAAAGGGGACGAGCCTCATGACATACAACGCTATTGCATAATCAATGGATCTAGAGCCCCATGATGTCACGAGCCCATTTAGGTACGTGGGAACATAAGAAATTTGTTTCCACGTAAACCTCGTGACCTGTAATGCTTTATATGCACATTTTTTTCTAAAATCATCTAAACTATAGTTCCATTTTCTACATACAAATCACCTACTCTTTTACATTAAAATAGTCAAAATCAAAGTTTCACAAGCTGGTTTTAACATCTGAAATCATAATGTCAACAATATATGAATAAAGTCCATCTTTTACGAAATAGCAATGAGTAGTAAAGTCATATACATGTACCAAAATAACATAATAATAATTATATGCATGAAGTACAAAATATGCTCTATGTTGAGACCTGTAATGTCTCTGAGTACTTAACGAACAAGGATGCATGCTTCACCCAAGTGAAGCTTAAGTTGATACTTATTCCTGTACTTGACAAGAAAAAGGCTAAGTAGAATCTCAGCTTGTTTTTATCTAAAAATAAGAGATGAGAGGGATAAGTTTACCAAAACTCAATGAGTGAGCCCTCACCTGAAACCCCTTTCATGGGACACCAAGGAACGTGCATAGAAATCATAATGATAACAAGTAAAACTCAAAGGTCATGCATAATTACATATACATACATATATATAAATTCAATCATCATTTCATTAAACCATAGAAAAACATTTTTTCCTCAAGTTACTTTTATGCTAGGAATCATATAAATATATAGTTTCATAGCCCTAGAGAAATAGTAAACTCTACTCTGGTTACACAATGTTTGTGACGTAACAAAACTACTAGTATAATCTCGTCATACACGTACGTATCGCGTTCCAGTGTGACAATAAATTCTCTGAGTCTCTAGCCCAGGTTACTTGGTACAAAGGTTAACGGGTAGATTCCGTCGTAACTCGTTGACTGTTCTCTATAGGTACCTTTTTAAACTAGCTAAGTAAATCAATTTAAATCTGGAAACCCTTAAAAATCTTTTTATTCTTTCTGAGCTTTAAATCTATCTATTCTAAACCTGACCTTAGCATAAATGTGGCTATGAAATCATGTCCAAGGGATCACCCTTTGTAGACATTGTGATTTCTAAAGCCCACAGAATATGTAGCCATCAATTGTTCTGAATCTCATAAAGATTTATGCTTTTAAACCTTTTGATTAAATATCCAAAACATAATTCAAACTATCAAGCTTTTCATAAACTAGAAAACTCAACATCATATTCTAGAAGTGCAAGGTTTAAAACCATATTTCCAGGATTTTCCTCTAAATTTCATATCTAGTTATAAAACTATATCATATACATAAAGTAGTTCCAGAATCTATTGAAACAATCATAAAAGTCTCTAACAAATATATACATCATCAATTCTACATAAAATCAATATAACAAATATGGCCCCATGAGTTTTATCAAAACTAGTTTCATGCTCTAAAACAAAGTTCTAAAACATACTAACCAACCTTAACTTCAAATCCTTGCAAGTAATCTTAAAATCAACCAATAAATCATATTTTTATGAAAATAACTCTAATGCACAACAAAGAGATCATAGATAAACTCACTCACCTAGAGGGGTTGAATAGATAGAATCAACACCAACAGCACACTAGGAAGCAGGAATGACATTGGTATCTACTATAACAACCATAATACACTAGATTAGCCTCTAAAACCTTTGACTAACTCAATCTTAACTTTAATAATGGCGAAGAGCATCATGGCATGAAAATCATGAGAAACAAGACCAAAACCCCAATAGCATGAAAGATTGAAGGAATAAAGGAAGAGAAACCACTAGAATGACATATCTTTAAGCTTAGAAGAAGAAAAATCCAAGTTAAACTGAAGAAATTGGAGTTTCTAGAGTGAAACGGGGTTAGGAGGTGGTGTTTTCATATTTGAGAGGGGGAAAAGTGTTAAGAGTGTTCTTGAACCCAAAATGGGGGTTTTATAACATTTTTGACTGGTAGCATGAATGACCGCTAGCGCTCACCAGAGAGCATAAAATCGTCTCCTGCACTGTTTACTATTCCCTTGGAGCTCAGGGCTCAATGAACAACTAGCGCTAAGTTAAATAATTTATTTTACTCTCTATTAACTTTAAAACATAAATATAAATAAGGAAAAACCTCTCATTTGGATTCAAATAAAATATCATTAAAATCAAAATCTCAACATATCAAAATTTAATATTTGGGTTTTAGTTAAATTCGAAATTTTGAAAATTTTATAAACTTTTGAGCTAAAAACGAAATGTTTAAAGATTTCATAAAATTCATTAAAAATCACTCTTTAACTTATTTTTCTCTAGGAACAATTACCGAACATTTGGTCCCAAGAAAGTGGTTCTATTATATAGCCCTCCAAGAGCGTATAGGGTCCGAAGTTGGTGAAATTTAGGACCTAAAACAACGATAAGGGTAACTGGCACCCTTTTTGGTTTGAAAAAAATTTCTAACCTTTTTATTTAAAACTAAGGTATTACACATGACATAGGCAAACAAAGCATCAACCACGATTTGAAAGGAAATTGCCATGATTGGAAGGCACATGGCTAAAACGGCATGGAGATTTGGTGGGAATGCAACCTAAAGCCAACCTGGTGTAGGTCATATAAACACAATCATTGCAATTCATTATCAATCAAAACAACCTAATAGATGAGGAAAAAAATAAAAACACAAAAAGTAGTGGAAGCATTTCATAGAATGAATACTAACCCCAAAATTTTCATAAGTGACACTTGCAATTACAACAAGTTTCCTTTCTACAAGTCATTTATTTCATCTAACTAATTACATGTAGTGTTTGTTTTAGGAGGTTTCTATGGTGGCATCAACACTTGGCAAAAGATAGAGGTAGTGAAAGCGCCGTCGCTAATGATGAAACTTGAGAGGTGGTTGTTGGGATGGTGAAGTGATGATCACTAGAAGGGATGTGATTAGGAGGATAGATAGGGAAGGCGGTATGTGAGGAACAACGAGGAAAAATTAAATTTACCATTTCTTTTGTTTTGGGAAAATTTTTATAATTATAGTTTCCTCTTTTAGCTCTCTATTATTTACTGGAACCATGTGGTTCCAAATTGATCAAGGACCACTTAAGAATAAGCCTTGAAATGTGACTTTGGTAATCAGATAATACAATTCATGTCATGAAGCTTAAGGGTGATCAAATAAACCGGTTCCATTAAACCAAACTAATAACTGAATCAAATCTTATATGAAAACCCATTTTCAAAAATAGATCATGAACAAAACTAGTTATTTCCTAAAATCATTTCAAGTTTGCCAAACTTAAAATCAATGCAGTCACTCCAATTATCTGAACCAATTTATAAAGTTTCATCTCAAACCTTAAGCCCCTTTTTCTCCCTTGATAGTTCATTATTTGTAGCTTGGGAGTGAGGTTTTAGTTGTAGTAGGTGAAAATA
Organism: Dalbergia oliveri; assembly: GCA_030441495.1. Taxonomy (NCBI): domain Eukaryota; kingdom Viridiplantae; phylum Streptophyta; class Magnoliopsida; order Fabales; family Fabaceae; genus Dalbergia; species Dalbergia oliveri. The sequence goes on from JAMLFY010000003.1 coordinate 19,329,390, forward strand.
AAAATTGTAGTTCATCGTCATTGTGATTCAAAAAAGGAAGCAATTTTTTTCCTAAAAGAATGAGCAATTTAAAGCTTCAGAAAGAGAAGGAAGCATTGGTTTTGGTATATTTTGGGTCAATTCAAAATTGGTTTAGCCCCCTTAAACTAACTTGGCAAGCAACATCAAACATGTTTTATGGTTTAACTCATACTATTACACTTGATCGATAACTAATAACTAATTGAACTGTGACTTAGTAATTAATAACCAATACAATTCATGCCATGAAGCCTTTATGTTCATATAGTCATATTGGACATGGATTCAACAACAAAGCTCTAATTTTCTTCTTCGTTGATCCTTTAGAGTTAGTGTAGCCATCTTTATCTGTAAAGAACATCCATAACGCGTGCCATGTTGAGGACTCGCATCATAAGAGGCTTTGGTGCATGGTAGGATCAAGGCATCCCTTGTTGATATCCTTCCAAGCACTCGATATTTGTCTTGAAATTCTTCAATGGTATTTTGTTTTGTAACACCATGTTGCTTCATGTAGCACTCAAGGCAGAGGCAACATGCCTTCTCTTGCTCAAACTAACCAAAACAAAGGATGAAAAACAACCAAACAAGTAATTGATTTATCATATACAATAAACCATCAATTTACATATGGAAAGATTGGTGGCATCAAATTGATAATCAAATTTTTTTTTTTTAATATTGAGTTAAACTTGTCTTAACAAGCGTCTGTAACATTTTGATGTTAAAGAATTATTATTATTTGACAACTACGCTAATATGATGGTCTTTCAAATACTAAAGTGGTATTTAAAAAAAAAGTCCAAAATATGAGTTTACTCTAAAATATCAAGTATTATTAAATCTAACTGGACAAGCAATTGATTCAGTAAGTCGTTAAATTGGGCATGCAACTTATATGAGTTAAGCTATGGATTCGGTCTACAAGCAAACTAGATAGGTTCTCAAAAATCAATTTTCAATACAAATGTGATTTAATTTGAACTTGGGACCTTGAGGGTACATTTGGATTGGTGGTAAGTAGTGGAGTGGAATTGAACGAGAGTAAAAGAAGAGTGAAGTGGAGTGGCAAAATATTTCCGCTCTATTGTTTGGATATTTTAATAATAGAATAGAGCAAAATGATGATAATTTTATGAGTTAAAAAAAACAAAGGATTTCATCCATTCTACTCAATTTGGAGGGAAGAGTTCAATAAGAAATGATGAAATTGGATGGAATCCATTCCATCCTACATCATTCCATTCCACATATTTTTTAAATATCTAAACAATAGAGCTTTAAAATATTTCATCTCATTCGCTCTCTCCATCTATTTTCATCAATCCAAACATACTCTAAAAAGAAGGCAACATATATCCTTACCACCAAATCATGTGTGCGATTATGTCATGATAATCCAATAACAACATATTATGTACCAAAAATGTGTTAAATTGCTAATTATTTATATCATTTCATTTTGTGTGTGTGTGTGTGTACTCACTTCAACCAAATGAACTAATGACACAATTATCCATTAATGCTTTAGCCAAATTGATGATCAAGCCGAGTTTGATAACTTTAAAAAAGTATCAAACAACAAAGTAAGGAATTGATTCTTGTGATGATGAATAGTGGTGGAAATAGGTATGCTTTGCTAGGCTTTAATTTGAATAGGCCTAACCTCCATTCTCAATAGGTGGCTTGACCCTAGGCTTATCACCTAACATAAGCTTTTTTTATGGCCTTAGTATGGCCTTTTGAAAAGCCAAGCCTTACTTGAAAGTCTATTTAAAAGCCTACTTGATTATAATTTTAATATAAAAACCAAACCACCTATAAGTCAAAGGACTTCTAAATATGTCAAAAAATATATTTTAAAATTAGTTAAAAGGCTTCTTAAATAAGTTAAAAATTATATTTTTATATAGATTAAAATATATATTTCAATCATCATTAAATTTTCATAAATAAAAGTAATAATTAGTAATAATAGTAATATAAATAGGCTAGTCTACTAGGCCTAATAGGCTATTTTTATTGCCTAGAAGCCTGACCTATTTAGCTTAAAAAAAATCTTTTTCAAAAGCCTAAACCTAGCTTGTATGCTAAATAGGTTGGCCAAATGTAGGCAAGGACGAAGGCCCAGGATAAGTCACCTAGCCTAATTCCACCCTAATGATGAATTAGCTTACTGGAAAATTAGATTAAAAAAAAAATACCTCGTTGGAAACAATATCATCCATGAGTCTACAAATAGTTGCTGAGGCTACTACAATTTTTGGGTCTTCATTAGCCTGGAAGGCCTTTTCCATAACAAAGCATCCCATCCCAATGAAGGACACCGCGATGAGCATACGATAACCACACGATACCAATGCAACACTCATGTACTCGTCTATTGTTGGTGTATAATTGCAATTGAGCCATTAGGCCTCAAAAAAGTAGGCTTGGGCCAATCTTTTTAGCTGTCATGTATAGCACAATGATTCACAAAAATCATAGCAAAAAAAAATAGTTGGATGCATGTCTTAAACTTCCATTGCTAGTTCCTAGTTCCTCTCCAAAAGAAGAATTTTTGGAGAAAGTAGAGACATAGAGTTAATTAGATTTACTTCATTTTTGGCATGGATTACACAAAATGTTTTTCCTTCCTTTGCCATCTCTTGTTCTATTTCTTCATAAGTATCCAATAGTGCTTGGTAGCAATGCTTCATGTATTCTGGCAAAAAATCCATGCAGACTGATGTCCCACCTAAATATTCGTTAATTATGTAAAAGGTCAGCACATGGCTAATATATTTGTTTCTTGATCTTTATTTATAATTCAATTAGGGAACAATAAAAAATGAAAACATTTCACACACTTAATTCAAACATCAAACCTTTCAATTGCCTCGGTGAAAGCTTTAGCTCATCAAGTGTACCATAAACATCATATATATCATCAATTCCTGATGACAAGGACAACACCTTTGTCATTATCCTTCTACCAAGAGTATTGGGGCTCAAAATACACTCCCAATGTCCAAAAGTAACATTCCACTATCCGATTGCGAATAAAAGGCAATTTTTCTTCAAAATTCAAATCTTCCACCACCTAATTCATTAAATGCAACCAAGTTCAATAAGATCACATGAACAACTTGTGTGTAAGAGAAACAATTGTTTATTAAGGTGGTTGTTAAAAACTTACTTTGAAATACTACCAAGTTCCTTTTGATGTTGTTTTTGGAGCATATTAAAATCTAGTTTGGCCAACAACAATAGATTTTCATCAAGGAAGGCTCTGCCCCATATTTAGAGATGTAATTCCTTGCCACAAACCTAGGCATGTTCTTGCGAAGTGGCCGCTTTAGGCTATTGTTGATTTTTGCAATGAGAGAATGACTCAATTGGGTGGTCATTAACCGAAGATGTGTGTAAGTGAAGGCAAGTGCTTCATCTAATATGTCCTCTCCATGAATCCTTAGATGGGCAGCTTCATACAAGCTTAACATCCCCTCAACATCAGTAATAAGTCTTCGGTTGAAGTTCCCTTCTTCATCCTTGAACTTGTTAAATACATCTAAAATTCATTCACCAACCACAATCTATAGTTATAAGATACTTCAATTATTATTATCATAGATCATCTCTCACAACCCCTCGCAAATGTCTTTTGGGCTTGAAATATAAACAATATGGAAAATAGAAGATATCAAGAATCGAGCTCTTGACATCTTGCTCATAAAAATTCTAATACCATGTCATGAACTATCTATCCCAAAAGTTTAAACTATTGGATAAAGACACATGAATGGCCTGTAATCTAACAATTATGTCTTAGCAATTGAAATCAATTTTATTTTTCAATTAGGTTCATGTATTTGATTGTGTACTACATATTTTCCAAAGACCAATGATTAGAAGATGATAAAAGTAGGTAGTGTAGGACATACCTGGCGAAATGTGATATCCTTGTTGCCTTAGTAATCTAAAGACAAGCGCAAGAGAATGAAGCTCTTCATTGAGAGTTATTCTGCTATTATTAACATAGTTGTTGTAAATATGTTGCAACACTTCATCAATCTCATGTTCAAAGTGATAACACAATCCCAAACGTTGGATTGAATCAATTAAGGTAGCAACTATCACAGGTTGTAGTGCCTTCTCATTCGCCGAGATGAGCATCTTTCTCACTTTTTCTTTTAGTGATATAATTTGCTGCTTCAAGTTTTCATCCATTTCCTGCAATATTAATCTTTTGTCATGCTATTGTGTTTTATAAAGTTTTATGGAAACGGAGAGAATAGAAAAGCAGAATAAAAAGCTGGTCTTCAAGGATGCTTAATACATGCATGAGATGTAGTGTCTTGGTAGATACGCACAAAAAAATATGTGCATCCCAAACTATAATTATGTTCATTATAGACATTGTCCATATATACATATGTATCCTTTAAGAGGTGTGTTCAATTCCAATTAGTTTGCATGGATTAAGTTTGTATATAATGATAACTGAACAAATATAAAGTAGCAATCCATAGATTCTGAGTCATATTTCATAAAATGATCTCATTGGCATGATAATTTACTATGTGTTGAGGCAATTAAGTCCAGCAAGGCATTATGAGTTGATATAACAAGTAAGAAAAATGTTGAAATAGACAACGTATGAAAAACAGTATAGTGGCTAGGTTGTCTAGTTAAGCTAGTTGGATCATCGGCAACATTGTCTCATGTCAAAATTGAAGCAACATTCTCCCTAGAGGTCTCACTGGCAATATACGGTTTTTTTTCTTTTTGGTATTTTCTTTTTTTTTTTTTTTGACGTGACGGTTTCCTTATTGATATAATTGAGCTTATGAAAAGAGAGGATTATGAATGAGAAGACCTTAATTAGTTTGAAATTAAAACTTTGCAATTAGAGTTTTTGAGTGGAAAGAAAGTTAATTCATAAGTCAGTATTTATTAAGCAAAGTACTCTTCTTACCTAGTCCCATCCATACACACCTGGATTGATTATGGTGATCAATGTCAAGGATTTGAAAATCAGGCTAGATATTGGATTCAACAAAGTATTGGTTCAAAAATTTATTGATTCAATCGAGGTTTAATGATTTAACTTGATAATTATAAATAATATATATATATATATAAATTAAAGTCATTTTTTGTATTGATATAGAAAATTTTAATAATAATGTCATAATTTTCATTTTTTTTATTAGAGAAGTTGAAATTTATTTATAGCAAAGCTCAACTCTAAGTATGAAATAAAATCAAGCTAAAAACTCAATCAGCTCATAACTAGGGAGGTGAATACTGAATAATGATATAATGAAATTAAATCTTGTGGTCTGAATAGTATAAATCTACTAAAGCTTAATACTACTTTTTAAAAAATAGAAGCCCATTATCTTCAGTCTAAATGTGCAAACTAACGAGATAAGGCCAACTCATTAAATGGCCAACAGATGCAACAATAAGCAATAACAAATAAGCCCACGAGGTACGACAACCAAATCAACATACATGGGATAGGATTAGGATTAAGGTTGACCAAATAAAAAACGTACTATACGATTAAGAATCACGAACAAATAAAAAAAAAAAGATGGGATGCTATATTCGACGAAAAAAGGAAAAAGATGTTATGAATATTGAAAATCTTGTGGACCAAAGAGCCTATCTTCCCATGTCGTGTGCGACATCAATGGGAACCGACAACCCCAAACCTTGCGCGCAGGAAATAAATAAATAAATAAAAGATAAACCTAAGTTAATCCCTAGTAATTGTAGTAAGGGATAAATTAGTCAGTTAAATTTAAAAAATATTATACTTTCTCTCAAATTTTATAAATAGAAATAAATTAGTCTCTTTGTAAAATTTTTATCTAAAATTTGTCTATTAACTTCTTCATAATAATGTTAACTTATTTATATATATTATTAATTTTTATAGTAAATCTAATTTGAATTTCTTTAAATAAAGTCATTCACAGTTTTTTCTTATCTGTTATCTTCCATAATTATATGTTTAAAATAAAAATTTTGACTTTAAATTAATATTTATTCTGTAAAATGAGAAATGGCAGAGTTATTACCAAATGTGAAAATTAAACAAGTTAACAGAATATAAAATATTTTATAAAGTTAGATAACAATTTAATAAAGACTAATATGAAATTTCTAAATCTAAATGATTTAATTTATCTCCTATAAATTTGAGACTATCTTGGGGTTTTAATCTAAAAAAAAAAAGCAACAAATTAAGAACTCTAAACCTTGCTAGACCAGCTTCTCCTATCCATCGGTTTTGGGAGTAAAGGATCAAATTAAGAACAATTTAAAATATAAGGGATCAAATAAAATAATTAAAAAAAATATGTAAGGAACCAAATCATAAAGTTGAGCAAAGGTGAGGGATCGAATTGCCTAAACAATTTATCAAGCACTTAACAAATCAAGCTCAAATAATTTATAAATAACTCATGTAGATATCTGGTAATAAATTCAAATCTTCGTATCACGATTGTAATTAGAAAAACAAAGAATCATTTACATACGTTTGCATATGAAAAGCTTAAAAGGAATAAATTTAAATTACCATAGATTCTGAAACATATTGAATAAAATGATCTCCCCAAACACTAGGATGAAAATTTGCCGAACGTCGATGGACGTTTGGGGAGGCACCGGCGACTGGAGCAAATAGTAGTGATGAAGAAATTGCTGGAACTGACATTGTTTTATTTCCAGGTTATGAAAGGTTACTTCTTTTTCTGGCTAAAGGAAGTGTTCCAACTTTGTTTTCAACTATGTTGGATCACTATTTAGCTATTATAAACGACTATTTTCAACTTAAGGAGTGAACTTTGATTGCCGAAGAGCCTCAAGTGTCTCACTATTTATAGATATTTCTAAAGCAAACAGGAATCACAATTTTTTTGGTTACAAAACAAGAATCACAATGCAACGGAATCAAATTTTCATGCAACCTCCAAAAAAAAATATATGGATGTTTTCGTGGTGGAGAAGTGGGAAATGTTCGTAGTGGGCCAGCCAACAGAATGGGACACTGGTGGTCCAAATTTGTATAGGTCACCCACCATCATTTTTGTTAAAGACAATGATACAAAGACAAAATTACCCCATCTTATCAGTGTTACTTTTTCCTGTACTACCTTCTCTGTCATCTCTTCCAACTTTACTTTTTTGGCTGAAGTTTTTTTATTATTTTTTGTCATCTTTCCCGATTTGCTATGCACAGCTTTAGGCCTGGAAGTGCTTGTTCCATTTCCTCTATTGAGTGCTTGTCATCTTATCAGTGCTTGTTCCATTTCCCGATTCGCACCACTGGTGTCTTCCGTTGATGCAGTTATTTCAACTTGCAATCTCTGTTGTGGGATGACCCCATTGCAAAAGGTTGGGATTGTTACTCCTCTGTTGAGTAGGCGCCGGCGAGAGGCAGCCCAGAGGGTGGTGAATGGAGGAGATGCATTTAGCCACATTTGTGGATGTGCTTAAAATCATATGCGTGATGCTCCCTTCTTCGAACGATGCAAAAGCTGTCACGAGCGAAGAAAAAGTAAATCTTAAATTGACCAGGTCTAGTGTGGTAATTTCATGGTGATATGTTATAATTTTCAGAACAAAGAAACTGAAAAACCGGATGTGTATGCCTGGTCGATTTTTGTATGGTATTACCATAGATGTACAACCAATAATCTAAACCATCCACATAGATTTAATTATGTATCGATGGTTTAAAGCAACTGGACCATCAAGGGTCCCATTTTGTTGTCGGGACCATTGCAAATGTTACCTGAAAAGTGAAGTATGTTTGGTGTGATAAAGGTGTTGCTTGAGAAGGTCAATTTAACATGGTTCGCACAGCTTCTTAACCATGTCATGGTCCTTAGTTTTCTACTGTGGGATACAATTTAATTAAAATCTAATGGCTGACATTGCACGTGCTTGTTTAGCTGTAAAATTGTATGAAAGCAACAAAATTATTTAATTTTGCAGATCGACCCACTTGTTTTCTCTACCAGATGACGCATCGACTCATCGGATTGCTGTCTCTGCCCTCCTCCGCCGCCAAAAAGTCCCCCAGACCAGCAACGTCTTCTTCGTCGAAGACCACCACTGTATGCGGTGCATCGAGCTTACATGAAACAGATTCTTCTTACGCCCTTCTGGAGGCACTAATCGGGTGTGCTATGTTATTGGAGGTTGTCATTTGCAATCACCTAAGAAGATCAACCCCATTGATGACGTACATTAGTAGCGGTGGAAGTGGAACTCCTTAGCCCTAAATCAAGGTGAAAGTGTCATGGAATGTGAACATTCAACACAAACAATTGATTTGAATGGGAGACAAAATTTTCATTTATCTAGTTTGTGTTTTTTTTTTTTCTAGATTCCCTCTTATTTTATTTTGGTGTGTCATTGTTGTTGTGTAACATAGGTATTGTTGCCCTTTTTTATTTTGGTTTTTGGTTCTGGCAATGTTGAAGAACCACAAAATGATAGAGGGAAAGAGAAGACCCGTGTTAAGGAGCCACCACACTATAAAATGTCTATCTTCCTTCTCAGGGCAAATGAGATGGCATACCAGTGCTAGGCTGATGAGAGGGACAGGAGACTGTTGCTCTTTTGACTTCAGCTACAAATACAAAATATAATGACTCTAATTGCAATATTAATTAAATGCATTCGGGTCAATTTTCTATTTATTTTTATGGATCATGATTGATCCCCAAACATATATGTCACTATGTTAACACGCCTCTGTGTAAGATTATCTATCAAATCTCACACATCAAAATAATTTTTTTTTGATAAATTACATTTATTTTAACTTGAGATTTATGAAATACAACTCACATCCTTTAATTGTTCAATCTACACTCAAGATCTCATCTCCTTGTTAAATTTTAAGTATCTATATTACACCCACACCCTTCACTAATAAAGCGTCGTTAATAAACTTAACGAATGATATTTTTATGATATTAATTATTCCTAATTAATAAAATTATAAAAATATATTTGCTTGACAACAATAAGAGAGTGAGTAAAGATATTTTTATAATTTTATTAATTAGGAATAGTTAATATTATAAAAATATTATTCTGTTAAGTTTATTAATAGTCCTATATTAATAAGGGTTATGAGTATAATATAAATACTTAAAATTTAATAAGTAAATATGGTGTGACGTAGGTTAGATAATTAGAGAAGATGTGAATTGTATTTTTCATAAATGTAAGGAGAGGTGAGTGTAAATAGCAAAGCATGAGCACATGACTCCACCACACCCGCCACTGAAATACATACATGTGAAAACACAGTACATAAGAATATCCCTACCAATGAAAAAGAAACACCACCAAAGAAGCCTATGCAAAACCACATACAAGAAAGTACTAAAATAATCCATGACAAATTTACATATCGTACTAGACCAAACAAATAAACACCACTCATATATCTCCTTCTTTGTATCCACGTAGTGAAGAACAAGACCTTGCTTGTTATTTGGAAAAATCACAGAGATGATTAACATAACATCCTTACACATCAAGGGCCCACTTCCTCTAATCAATTATCACCATCGTCGTCGTCTTTCGTCGTCTTCACTTATTGAACACCCCCCGGCCCCCCCCCAAAAAAAAAACTCTTGGCTAAACTCCTTCTTTGCCCCGAAAACGCTTCCTCCAACATTTTCTTTGCCCATCATTTTCTAAGCATATCAAAAAGAAAAATAAGACGTTGCAATTAAGTGTCAACCTATGTATCCAAGTATTATACGGTGTCACTTTTTCCCCCAATTCTCATTGTTTATCATTTGATATTGCATGCAGTGAAATCTATCCTTCTTGTGTCGTACTTCCTGTGATCATTATCTATTCTTATACTTCTTTCCACAGCTCATAAGCTTAATAATCATATCAAATCATTTCATGATCGTCTTAGGAAAATCCTCCTTTTTTGAACACATCTTCATATAAACATTGTCACACAAGTCAGGACTCAAGCAACACGGGATTACTCTCATTAGCAATGGCCGAAAACATTAACAAAAAGACTAACATGTACATTTAGATTAGTCGATGTATAATTGATGAATTCAAGTGCATACAACTTATTATTCAAAGGTATTTCTTTATTTTTTTAAAGTATCAACATATTTCATAATTAAAGGATAATAGATTTATTTTCTTTTATAACAGATACAAATTTATTCGAATGAAATACCCTTAGCAACACGCCCCATAATACAAGTAGCCATCTCTCTCAACCACCAAGGGTCCCATCTTCTTGTCCGGACCATTGCAAACGTTACCTGAAAAGTGAAGTATGTGTAGTGTGATAAACGTCTTGTATAAGACGGTCAATTTAACATGGTTCACACATCTTCTAGACCATGTCATGGTCCTTAGTTAACTACCGTGGTATACAGTTTAATTAAAATGTAATGGCTGACATTGCACGTGCTTTTTTAGTTGTAAAATTGTATGAAAGCAACAAAATTATTTAATTTTCTAGATCGACCCACTTGTTTTCTCTACCAGACGACGCATCGACTCATCGGACTGCTGTCTTGCCCTCCTCAGCTGCCAAAGAGTCTCCCAGACCAGCAGCGTCTTCTCCATCGAAGACCACCACAGTACGCGGCGCGTCGAGCTTACATGAAACAGATTCTTCTTACCCCTTCTAAAGGCACTAATCAGGTGTGCTATGTTATTGGAAGTTGTCATTTGCAATCGCCTGAGAAGATCAACCCCATTGATGACGTACGTTAGTAGCGGTGGAACTGGAACTCCTTAGCCCTAAATCAAGGTGAAAGTGCCATGGAATGTGAACATTGAACACAAACAATTGATTTGAATGGGAGACAAAACTTTCATTTATCTAGTTTGTGATTTTTCCCCTAGATTCCCTCTTATTTTATTTTGGTGTGTGTTGTTGTTGTGTAACATAGGTATTGTTGCCCTTTTTATTCCCCATTTTTTTTTTAGTTCCCAATCCTTGGTTTTGTTCCTTGAACACTGCACCTCGTTGGTTTTTGGTCGATGGAGGAGAGAGAAGACCCGTGTTGAGGAGCCACCACACTACCAAATGTCAGTCTTCCTTCTCAGAGCAGTTGAGATGGCATACCAGCGCTAGGATGACGAGGGACAGGCGACTGTTGCTCTTTTGACTTCAACCGCAAAAGCAAATTAAAATATAATGACTCTAATTGCAATATTAATTAAATGCATGCGGGGTCAGTTTTCTATTTATTTTTATGGATCATGATATGATCCCAAACAAATATGGGACTATGTTAACACGCCCTCCTGTAAGATTATCTATCAAATCGCTCATACACATCAAAATGAACTTTTTTAGGAATTATTGAATAGAACTGAAGGCTCTCCAAAAAGGATAAGCATGAACACATGACTCCACCACACCCACCAGAAAAATCTATGAAAACACAGTACATAAGTCTATCCCTGCAAATAAAAAAGAAACACCACAAAAGAAAGAGACCTATGCAAGACAACATACAAGAAAGTACTAAAATAGTAGGACCCATGACAAATATACACACTGCATTAGACAAAACTAATAAGCACCATTCGTATATCTCCTTCTTTCTATCCACATAGTGAAGATCAAGACCTTGCTTGTTATTTGGAAAAATATAGGGAATGATTAACATATCATCCTTACATCTCTTATCCTTGCAACATATAACAACGTAACATCAGCACCTTGTACCACATAACAACACCACCAAACAAACTCTTCTTCCTTGGCCTCCATTTTTTTTTTCTGGGTTTGATTCCTTGGCCTTCTTTCTTATCCTTCAAGCCACCCTTTCTGGCTCAGGATCTAGCACATTTCCTTCTTATTTTTTTATTTTTTTATCTTTTCGCTTCTCAACAAGAGCCCTTATAATATCAATCTCTTAAGGGGAAGAAAGCCTTAACGTAAAGCCCATATATATCCACGGCCGATACAAAAAGCCAATATACATCAAAATATGAATTAATCAAATAAGAGGAGTCAGAATTAAGTCTAATTAACTTTTAATGTATAAGGTCCTTGATACTTTTCATTTTGTTTATATATTTTATTAAAAAATTTATTAAATAATAATAATGAAACAATAAAAAAATATATCAATAACAATTAAGCATTATCCCACTAATAAGATCAACTACATGAATCAAATGATGTCATATTATTCTAACATGGATCATATTTATATTTAAACCACTAATATCTAAATTTCTTTTAATTGTTTCAACTATGGTTTTTTCTTAGTCATCCTCTACCTCTAATTAATAAACTATCCCCAATTTGATCCACTTTTCTAATTAGAGCCTCTATAGTTCTTCTCCATGCATGTCCAAACCACTTAAAATATGATTCTATCATCTTCTCTATAATCGGTATTATACTCTAACTCTCTCAAACGCACTCACTCATAATTCTATCATGTCTAATGTCTTCACTCAATTGTTATGAGAATCGACGAGGTAGACCTGTTCAATTGGGAACTAGAACATCTATCCGATTTGATCATGCAAAAGATACCAGGCTTCCAAAAACTTGTCTTGAACCACGAACTTACCCAAACCTGACCAACCAGAGGAATTGGCCAATTCAGTTATCACGGTTCACGGTTTCCTTTTCAGCCACAAAAAAAAAAAATTCTTTCAATAGAAAAATGCGACACAGAGAGTGGAAAAAAGGAACCCTACTATGTTGTCCACATCCTCTCCCATACGCCCTCATCATCATCACCCAGTGTCATCGCATGGCTAGCGTCGTGGTCCACCTTTCATCATCGTCACAAGCAGCTAGAGGCATTTTAGAAGCTTGTTGATGTCATTCATCATAGCCTGTGCCCCATCGTCAACTCGAGCTACCAAGAGCTGTCAGTTTTGCACCGTGGCCAATCCTTGCCTTGCCTTTCTATTTTCCTGCCACACCTTTAGGCTTGAAGAAGCAACACCTACCGGAGCTTCCATTTTACCACCAGAGACCGGATTTGAATCTCTAAAGTGAAGATATCGCTTTATAGAATAAAGAGAGCAATTTCACTTCTAGACCAATAAAGTAAAGAGGGTTCTATTTCTAAGTTTGTTGATTGCAAGGTAAAATCTTCTTACATTACCCTCTAAAGTAAGATCTTCACTTTAGAGAATTCTTAACCCAAGACCACCATTGCATTCCTGATATTGTTCCAAAATTTTAATCAGTTTACTCTTTCATGTTACTTTTTCTTTTCCTACACCACTACAAAAAAAAAAACAAGTAAATTATGACGGTTTATTTTGTAAATTGCGACAGTTATAACCGCCATTTTTTTGCAGTAATGGTGATTCCTTAAACCACCGTAATTACCAGTGTCATTCGGTAAATTACGGCGGTTATAAAAAAAACTCTGCAATTACCCTATTTAACCGCCATAATACACCAGAATTATGGCGGTTTCAAATTGCCGCATCACTCTATATAACTGCCATAATTCTGGTAAATTATGACGGTTTCAAACCGCCACAATTTTCAATAAAATATTTTTAAAATATAAATTATGGCGATTTGAAACAGCTGCAATTTGTGGTAATTTTAAAAAACAATAATTATTATGGCGGTTATGCAGTGAAATGTTTTTGAAAAATCATTTAATACAGTGGTTTGAAACCACTGCAATTTGTACAAAATGTTTTGAAAAAACCATTTATTACAACAATTTTAAACCACCCTAATTGCAACACCAATTTTTTTTTAAAAAAAAAAAAGTTCCAATAATCATGCAAAATAGTTTAATAAAACAAACTTCAATTTCAAGGCAAAGACAATAATCTAGCATCTTGATGCCAATTATGCTACATAATTAACATAACTCTTAAATTTGATAAAAACTTTACATGCCAAATTTGATGTCCATGCGACTGTATATATCTAATCCTCCTTATTCTCAGGCAATGCTAATTCTATCACTGGAAACCATATCATGCACTTCTTTTCCTGAACAAAGAACATAACTGTATAATGTATTTGCAAGCAACAAAATGTTAGCTTCTAAATTTATTCTTCATTTATATAAATATTCAATAAGCTCAATAAGAATGGGCTCCATGCTCAGGAAAATAACAAGAGTGCACTTGGTTTACCTGATACCCATATCATCATGCAAAATACAAACAAGAAGTGAGATAAGGGAAAAAAGGAAAGCAAAGCAAGAACAAACAAGAAAATCACAGCCAATTCATCACATCTAATCTTCAACTCAACAATACAGTGTAGAGTAATGAGAAGACCAACCAATAACTTTTCAGCAACCTTTTCACAGTCCATCCAGAAAGATAGTAGATAATGCCACATTCATCAATTCTGCCCTCCTTCACGGACCATATATGCATGTATTTATCCATGGAGCCGCTAGCAAGATACTCACCATTAGGGCTAAAAGCAATGGAGTATATAGGATCCCTGAGGGATGCAATGGAAAGCAACATATTAAAATGCTAATATTCTAAATTCTAAGCAATAGAAATGATTGATTTCTAAATTAGGCTTGCATTTCCTAGTCAATAAATGCCTATAAATCATCTTCAATTTTGAGTCATTTCCTATCAATGAAGTTTGTTGTAGATCGTATATTAGTATATGTACTACGTATATGCAAGTTTGTATGCATGCTTGCTTGCACACATGGTGATATATAGTCAAACCTTGACATGTTCCTTTAAATCATGTAAATACCTGTCCTATTTCAGACTCCATATCTGCATTCCATAACTAGTCTCCATTGGCTCCCTGCGTGAGCTTCATCAATTACAATCCTTGCAAGCAACTCTCGAACATGTAAACTCTCCAAGTGTCAAAGAAGCACATCACTTCTGCAGTCACAAATAAAAAATTAGTTTTCAAGACCAAATAAAACGAGAATTGCTGTCACATCAGAAAGTCCAGTTAATTTGTATATGGTTGTGTTCTCATATCTAGTGCTTTATTTCCTATCCCAAGTCCAGGTTGTCTTGTGATCTAATCAAAGTTTAAATGCAATTTAGCATAAATAGATAATTACTTGAAGTTCTTAACAAAGGTGACCATTTGACTATAAAAAGATAGAAACAAAAATGTCAACAAATCAGAATATTAAAGCAAATCTTACAGTGCTGATAGTTTGTTCCTTCGAGAGGCAGAGTCCTCTGGTCTCAAGCATGTGGTAATGGCCTGAGAATTGAATAAGAAAAAGGGAAAGCACTTGCTTTAATCATAAACTAATTATGAACCAAAAGCTTCACAATGGATGGCATATGAACTGAAATTCATTGCAAGCATTAGATTTCAAAACATGAATTTACTAAATTTGTTTTCCTTATGCACTGAAATTTCATTAAGTCCCTTCATTGCAAGGCATAACTGAACACTTCCTTGAAATCCCTTTGAAGGTATTTGTAATAATACTAGCAATACTAGTAAAACATGCAAATAAAAGTTGGAGCTAAAATAATACTAGTAATAAAATGGTCTACAATAAGCAAACACATAGCCAAAATTTTCCATCACAATCAAGATTAAAACCTCCTTTTCCCTCAATTCCCCATTCTTGCAATTTTAAGACTCTTTTAAAAAAAAATTCCCAAGAAAACAAAAGAAGTTACATAGAAAAAGATAAAAAAAAGCTTACAAGAAATCATAGCCCTTACCAGAAAAAGAATAAAATCAGTAGCCAACGGTTCCAACCCAAGCATCAGCAGTTGACTGTTTCCTCCAAATACATTAAGATCAAATTCTTCTTGCTGACATGCAATAGCAGGAGTTTCATTAAACAAGCAATCAATGAAGTGCCTCCCCATTAATAATTGAAAGTAAAATGAAAACATTATTTTGATTGATAATTAACATCAATAGTGTTTGTCAAATAGTTGTATGTCAACATGTTTTTCAATACCATACAATGCCATCTCATATTGCTCCCATGAAACACGCTCAAAAAAGGATGAAGAGAAGAAAACAAAAACATGAAGCTAATGCAAGGCCAAAAAATCTGATAATAATTGAATAGGTAGCACACCAAGAATACGAAACCTTTTTTAAAGAATATCTAAGTACAAACTCACAATTATTGCTCTTCCAAAAGCACTAGCACTAACATAAGCCCATGTTCCTGGAAGCATCCCCAACCAACTGCACGACAATTATTAATTAGCTTTAAATTGGACATTCACAACACCTATACATGATTTCAAATCCAATTTACTAGAACCCTACTAGGATGATTCCAATTAGATATACAACTTAACAAAATCTTCATGGTTTCAATCCTTAAAGTGTAGATATATTTTCATGAAGTTGTGCCTAGATTGAATTGCCACAACAAAACTTTTAGGAAAGCACCTAGTCAGAAGTGCTTTGCTTTGAGTTTTTTAATCAGTTCACAAAATTATTGCCAAACATTAATAATCATTGAAAAACCAAAGCATTTTCAGATTTGTTTTCTAGAGTCTAGATGAAGCTATATAGATCGCATGTCAAAATTCAGAGTCCATTTATGCTAAAAGGTTATATCACTTGTTACACGACAAAATGAGTAGCTTAAAACCAGTCCACATAAGATCTATTCATAATAAGTTAAATTTATCATAATGGAACTTTGAATGAAAGAAGAGGTTTATTAATAAGAAGAGAAGATGAATAAAAAGATTGGATGACGTGAGATCCTCCTTACAAAACTAAAAACCACCAGAAGTATGTTGCAATTTATGCTTGGAATTAGAAAGGAATGCCAGAGTCAGTTAGCACTAATCTTTGTTACTGCCTCTCCTATTGGACAAATTGATTTTCTTAGAATTCATAATGATTGGTATTTGAAAGAGATTTCTTTGTTGTACATGAACAGAGATTAGCAAGCTTGCCTGCCGTTTAAAGCTTAGCCTAATCAAAGTAATTTTCTAAACCCAAACACTTATCATAGAGTCAATATCTGTTATGCAATCACAAGAATATTGAAAATATGACTGAAATAACTGAACAAAGCTCAACAAAATATGAGAACCCTATAACGCCAAATGGATAAAAGCAGTAAAACAAGCATGAACCAGGTAATAGCTAATTGTGGCTTGGACTTCAAAATTCGTAACCTCCAGGCTCCAAAGCAATAGCTTACTTTACATCACCAAAACACTAAATGGATCCATATAAATAAAAGTAGCACAACACAAAATTCATCCTTGATCAATGATCACCCCCACCTCAACCCAACAAGACTAACAAACAGCATAACCATAGCAAAGGAATCCACTCTGTCAGTCCAAATTTACAGCATTCAACTTTCTCAAATCTCATGACAAGTAATAATAATAATAATAATAATAAAGCAGGTCAATCTAGCCCAACACATCACATCAAAACGTGAAAGAGATTCCAATTAACTACGATTTCAGATTTCACCCAACCGAACCCAACAACATTAGGAACAAAAGTGCATTCTGTGGAGCCAGCCACATCAGAATCAGCATTCAGCATTCCGATCTCCATTCCCAAGCGCATTAGCATTTAGCAGATCCAAAAAAACACATGCCACAAGGAAATTTCACATTTTTCACGGAACAAAAAGTCTTGCAAAAATGAGAAGAAGAAGAAAACCTTGTTCGTTGCGAGCGGTGAAGATGATGGTGCCGGTGTCATCGTCGATGAGGCACTCGGCGATGAGAGTGGGGCGAAGGTGGGTGTGAGAAGAAGAAGAAGAGGGTCTCCCACTTGCTTTGTGCAAGACAGTGTTTGAGGACAACACCTTCGCCACCAAGGTGTGACCGTTAGTTCCCGGTGCGGGTGAGGCAACGGCGAGGGTGAGGCAGAGGTTGGGTCGGCGGAGTTGAGATTGCGACGCGAAGGTTGGGCGGAGCTTTTCTCAGTGAGAAGTGGAGCGGCGCAAGGCTGGCTGGGCGGAGGTTAGGTCGCCGGAGTTGAGGTCGCGACGTGGAGGATGGACTGAGCTTTTCTCTCAGTGAGGAGTGGAGTGGAGTGGCTTTTCTCAGTGAAAGGAACTTTGGTTTCTCAGTGAGAATGGGCGGAGCTAATTGTGTTTCTTAGTGAAGTTTACTCAGTGCAGAGTGGCGCCTAAGTGAAATAGTGGCGCTAAGGGTTTCTCTTGCGCGGGATTTTTTCAGTGAAGGAAGGGTCTCCCACTGTTAGGTTTTTATTTTTTCCCTACTTGTTGTACTTGGATTTTTATATCTCATTTTTATCTCAAATTTGATTATAAAATAATTCTTTTTTTTTGTATTGACAAGTTTATTTTTTAAAAGAATATTTTCTATTTTTTCCTTTTCTTCTTTCTATATTATTTAAATTTTTAATTAAACCATTTAACTAATATATTCTTTAAAATTAGTCTTTTAAAATTTTGAAAGTTTCAGTATAACAAAGCATAGTAAAATTTGAGTTAGAAACTAAAAGTTCCACAATTAACAAACAATTTATAAAATGTGTGTGTGTGTATATATATACAGTGTGTGTATACACACACACACACATATATATGCTCGATGAAAAATTTGCTCGAGTTTTATCCACTATTCAGATTTTATTTTCATTTTCGAGGGAATACAACTACAATTGTAGTAACAAAACAAGTTCCAAATTCAATTGAAATAAAAAAAAAAAACCAAATGTGCTCTACTTACCATAGTTCATTATTTTTATTATAAGATTAAAAAAATCAAGACATAATAATATACCCCTTAGAAGAGTTGAAATTTAATTTAAGCTCCCTATTCTCATTTTTTGAGCGAATGGCAAAATTTTAATTAATATTTTTTACCAAATATTAAATAGTATAAATAAAGAAAATATTTAAAGAATTAAAAGAGATTATGGCATATATCATTAGATATTTGACCACATCACCTATCTAACTAAACCCAAAATTGAATAAAATGACTAATTTTGAGGATTAGTGTAGTTTAAGCATTTAATTAGAAGATTTAGAAGTTAAGGTATCTATTTGTAACTAGCTAAAATGTTAAAGAGTGGAAATGCTCTTTTTTTCCCCAACTTTATTAAAAAAGTAAAAAAAAAAGACATAAAAATACTTAATGGTAAATAAAGGCAGTTATAACCGCCATAATATACTAAACCGCCGTAATTTACTGAACTTTATGGCGGTTTTACTGAACTGCCATAATATCATCGTCATTTCTTTTCACTAAGATTATGGAAGTCGTAATCTCCTGAATATTGTGGCAAATTTTATCAACCGCCCTAATTTCATTGCCATAATTCACATGATTTCTGGTAGTGCATCATTGCTCAAAATTGTTAGTTTAAAACTTTTCTAATTTAGGGCATGTTTAATAACTGTTTTGCAAAATAGTTTTTGAGTTTAGAAAATAAGAAACTAAACAAAGTTCTTTGGCAACTTGTTTTCTTAACATTAGTTTTAAAAATTAAAAAACACTAATTGAGTTTTTAAAATTAGAAAACAGAAAACAAGTTTTAGATGTTTTACAAAACGAAAATAGAACCATGTTCTATCTCTCAACTAGCTCCATCCCCACTTCCACCATTTTTGTCCCCTCCAGCTTCGACCCGCTTCCTCCAGCACCATCGCGGCTTGGCACAAGACCAATCTACTTCCTCCAACTCCAATTTGCTTCCTCCGACCTCCAGCCCCTGCACAAGACCGGTCATGCATCCTCCTCAGGCTCCACAATTGCAATCCACCTGGCGCCATGAGCAACCCCTCACACAATAGCCGCAAGCAACCCTTTGTTCCTTTTCTTTAGTGTGTTACAGTTTCCTTTTAAAACTTGTTTTAAAAAAGATTATCTAAACAAATTCTTTTTATTTTTTACTATTAAAAACTTTTCTAAACTTGATTTTTAAAATAGTTTTAAAAAATAATAACACAAAAATTGTTCCAAATAAGCTCTTAGTTTTTTAAAATGTTCAGCATTACATAGGGCATTTGACGCATTACTTAGGTTGCAACTTGCTCATTCGTTGGAGACTAATATCAAACCCGCGCAGCTGTGTGGTTATTTACAATAAATATATATCCAATTTAAAATAATAGATTTTGATTATAAAATAATTTAAGCAATGAAATAAATTATCCACAAATTGTACTAAAAACATTTAAACAATCGAATAAATTATCATAAGATGAGCTGACTAAGTACACTGGGAATTAAGGGCATATCTTCACATTAAATTTGGTATTAACTAGAGCATTATTTGAATCTCAACATTTAAGGATTTTTGGACTCTTCTACAAAAAGAAAGAGATTTTGAAAAATGAGCATGCATATTGATGGCATAATGATTTTACATCGTCAACGAATTGAGATTCAAGATGCTAAGTAACTATCCAATGTGATAACCATTTACAATAATTTTACACTTTCTGAAATTTTCATTAGTTAATAATGTAAAATTATTTTGATACATGAAAATTAAGCATCTAAGTTCTTAATGTTAATGCTTATAAATATAAATCTTTTTCGTGTTCATCTATTTTCCATGTACATCCATTACAAGAAATTTATGCCTAAAAGAACACTTAGTTTTAGATACACGAAAAAAGTGTTGCTTATGCACACATAGGCAACATTTTTTCTAAATGTGTTGCTTTTGATATAGCAAAGGCTACACTTTTTTAAGTTAAGAAATCACTTATTGAAGAGTTGCTATATCATATGTGGTCAATTGTTAAAGGCAACATTTTTTAACAAAAGGGTATATTTTTAAGCTAATGCATCACTTTTCATAGTGTTGCTATAATATGGTCAATTGTTTAAGGCAACACTTTTGATTAGAGAAGACAATAATTTTTAGATATCAAAGGCAACACGTTTAAAAAAAGTGTTGTTTATGTGTACAAAAAGTAACATTTTTCATATGTTGCAAAAAACAAGTATTGTTTTAGGCCAAATTTTTTGTAGTGATCTTTACCACCTATAAAAAGATTCAAATATCATCTAATCTTTTCTATTATATTGATACATTTAAATGTAATAAATTATCATATTTACATGGAAAACTGCACTAATACATCTATTGTTCAAATAAAATAATAAAATAAGTAAAAACCATGTCAGAAATAGGGAGTTTTCCCTTTCCTTTTCGTTAAACGTTAAATTCATTTTCGTGGAAAATGCTGGTGATATGGTAAGAATTCAATGTGTAGATTACTATAATTTAATGATTTATAAATGCTCTTACTTAGAAATGCGGTAATAGTACAAGTAGCTCCAACGTCCGTGCGAATGGGGGATGGGGTACCTGCAAAGACACTATGACGCTCAAGTTAGGGGAATGCGTGAGGAGTGATGAGGTATTTGTGAGTGATTAAGATTGTCATACCTGCGCCCCTTATATAGTGTGAAGTTACCCTGTGTTAAATATGGTAGTGATCTTCCTTAAGTGTATGAGATATTCCTTAAATCAGTTAGTACTAGAGATATGATATGATAATAAAAGGATATTATGAGAAATAGAAAGATTCTATACAAGATTTGTGAGATATCCTCTACTAAATCCAGGTGAATCTATTAGGGAAGGATTATATGGCCAATCTCTAGGCCCTAAGCCTGAGCTCATGCTGCTTGGGCCAAGGTGTTGGCCTATATTTCTAGTACATAGCCCCTAAGCTGGGTTGAAGGCCAAGCATGTGAGCATCGAGGACTTCATGCCAAGCTCGAAGATGTTATCAAATCGTGGGAGAACATGTCATGCTACATGTCCTTTTGTTAGTGGTGGACAATCATTTCTCATTAATGTGGGGTTATACGTTCATATTGGTTGTTGGATTAAAGCAACTAGCCCCCTATTGTTGGATGAAATGAGTGTTCTAGATACGTTGCTGAGTGGAGGGAAGTATTCTCAATTGTTGGATGAAGTTTAAGTGAAAATGGGGGAGAGGGTTTTCAGATATTATTTCTGCAAAAATGCTTCTTTTTCCCTTTTGCTTTCTCTGCATTTCTATTTTCGCGTTTTGAGAGTTTTCAATTTGATATCCAAGCTTTGATTTCTTCTATTTTCAATCGATGAGTTTGATTCTCCTTCTCATTCTCTTTCATTTGATCCATTTAGTTTGCTCAGAAACCTAGGGTAGGAGATTGTACCCCTTTGCTTGTTTAGGTATTTATTGATGGCTAAAGAAAAGGTGTTTTTGCCTCTGGAAGGGAAAAACCGTAGTGGATGAGAGTGAACACGACCCCTATAGTTGGGTTAGTAGTGAGGTTAGGGAGGTGGCTTCGATTTTTAACGATAGAGAGTCAATTTGTAGGTTTAGAGCGGCTTGTCTAGTGTCGTTGTGTGGGAAAGAGAAAATAGAATGTCTCCCTTGTACAGTAGAGGATACGGTGTATAGATATAGGGAAGGGGATGGTGAGGCCGACTTTGTTTATATGTATGTAGATTTTTTTGAGAAATTGGATGTAAGGGTACTTTTTACCCTTTTTGAGGAGGGTTGCCTAAACAAGGTTAACGTCACCCTTCTCGCTTCATCCCAATTGTTAAGCCTTCATGAGAGCTTTTGAGAATTTGTTTGATATGCTTGGGCATGAACCCAGTATTGGTGTATTCTTTTATTTTTTTCTAGGTCAAAGGGGTAGACAAGGGGAGTTGGGTTTCGTTTAATAGTGTTCCCCAAAAAAGTTATTATCCCTGTGACTTCTAACTTTAAAAGGTTTAAAGATAAGTTTATAAAGCTTAGGTCGGCAAGTCTATGTATCCGTTCTTCTTATAATTGAGTGGTTTGGAGAGGTTTCCATTATACTTGTAGCATAATTTCGCAGATTCATAAACTTGACAAAAATCATATCTATACACACTTTCACCTCTAATCTTATATATAGAAAACAAAATGTATAAATATACTCATAATGGCAAGAAAAACAAGGTCATGAGTTTGAACTCACTCACCATTTGAGGTTGGGAGTATGTTGATACCACCAACTTCACCTTAAGAGCTTGGAATGACACTAACAATTGTCATATAGCAACATATACCCATGATCAATCTCTACTAACATCTAGATAATTCTAAGACAACTCTAACAATATTGGGGAAGTACTCCACTTGATGACAATGAAAGAAACAACAATGCCCATACTCTAGGATATGAGATGGAGAAGAAGGAGACAACAAAAACCATAAAACCACTTACCTTGATCTTGGAAGAAGAAGGAATAGTGTGGGATTGAAAGAGGAAGGGTTTGAGAGCTCCTTTGGGGGTTTGGGTTTGGGTTTATTGAGGGCGAGCCTGAGCTTAGGGTGCATTTATAGAGAAATGGGCATTTTAGTGAAACTGTGTCATTTTACTCCGTGCTATCGTTGGGGTTCCTCGCCAGTGAGCTTGTTCTGGATAATTCTGAAGCACCTTGCACTGTAACATGGTTTCCTGAATCCGGGGCCTTCCCGCCTACATGGGTAAGTCCGGGTACCTAGGGCCATATTAAACTTGTCTAGAGACACATGTACTCGAGGTATTACAAAAACTACCATAGAAAGTGGAGTAACTGGTCAAATGCATTTACGATTTTAACCTTATTCAAATGATGTTCCAAGTAAGGCCAATAAGTAACTGCACCCAAAAAAAAAGTAAAAGTTTTATCTTTTAGACTTTTACATTTTTCAACACCTTTAGCAATTTCCCTTTATTCATCTTCCAACATACCAGTGTAATCTAGAACACATTTAGAGTTTCACACATCTTTGACCGAAGATATAGAAGAAAGAAGTAGAATGGCAATTTTACACACATATATTCCAACAAGTACCCAATCCACGTGGCCATGCCAAAACAATCTTCCCTAACTCCTACTACTACTACTCCCACTTGTAACAACAACTATGATGAATTGATGACAATTACCAATCCAAATGGCAGAGGGTAGCATCATTCAAGTGGATTGCAAAGCCAATATTGATCGTAAAGAAGGGAGTGGGTTGAGAATTGAGAGTGGTAGTGGTGATGGAAATCTAACTGCAACATACGAAAATACAACTGCCCAAGTTGCATTTACATTTTAACCCCCACTAGAAATAACTTGTTAAATTATTTGTAAGGGCAATAATGAAAAGAAAAAGTTGGACACCAAATCCAAGTTATTCCCTTTATCTATTGTTATAGATAAGAAGATATAGTAAGATATAGATTATTATTATTTTATTATTATTATTAGAGTTTAATTGACGTGTCCTGACAATCTAAAGATTTTTACACTGTCATCCAATAAAAAATTTCCACATAAGCTATTTAATACTAAATTTAATTGAAATTTAAAAAGGCTACCCATGATGAATGACTTATCATTTGTTTATTGGCTAATAGTGTAAAAATATTTTACACTATTAGAATATGCTAATTAAACTCTTATTATTACTAGCAAATTGATAGGCACTTGCTGGTCAATTTCATTTTATTTTTCTAAAATACTTAAGAAAGAATTAATAAATTAAAAAACTAATTTGAAAAATGTGAAGTTAATGGAATTACTATTAATGGTAGTTATTCTTCAAGTGTTTGAAGGGTATTTTTAGAATTAAAAAAGTTGTGCACCAAAGGTAGTTATTGTGGACAATCCTCGTATATATGTATAGATATAGATTATTATCATTACTAGTGTGTCGTGCCCATCAAGCTACATTTTCTATTTTTTGAACATTAGTATAATTAAATAGATTAGTAAATGTATCTTAATCATCTAAATTGAACCTAAAAAGAAATTGAAATTATATCATTTTTAAATTATGAAGAAAAAAATACATATACATTACTCATAAATCAATTTGCGAACATTTAAAAAAAAATCATTCAAAATAAATTCCAATAAAAAACAAACTTGCACCATCATTAGTTTCGTTCCATATCTATCTGGTGAAATTTCTAAGCATGGAGCATCTCCTATAGCCCTACACTAAGTGGAATTAACATTGAATTGGGATCTATAGCAAATTAAATAAAACAAAATCACATTAACATTGAATCATAAACCTATGTCTAAAATTGGATCTTCTTAGATGCATATCATCAGCACATTCGTTTCACTTCCCAAGGCTAGAGCCTAATCAACTATAAACACAACAATGAGATAAAATAGTGAGATAATTTTGATTTTCTAAAGTAAAAAATAATCAGAACAATGAAAGAGATAGGATTAGTACCAAGCCATGAATGGCTGAATGAAAAAAGAAGGAAGGTTTTGGGAGTTGTAAATAAGGTAGAAAATATGAGAGAGATGTACACACAATTTTAGAAATTTGGAAATTGCACAATGAGTGGGTTGGCTAGTAAACTGAAATACAAAAAACAACAATTACCAGTTTACATTTTTTGATGAAAGAAACACAATTTAAAAAAATTATTGATAAAGGCAAAAATGGCAAGAAAAATTAGACACTAAAAATAACTACATCAAGGAAAATTCCCTTTAGTATATTGATTAGATGTATAGATTATTATTATTTGAATTTCAAAAGTAACCTTTTTTAACATGATTTTAGAACTACGTTGTTAATCTATTATTTACTATCTATTACTACTAATAAATGGAATTCATTTGGTGTCCAAGTTCAGTTTTCCTACCCTACCCTTCTAACAATTTTATACAATTTAGATATCTTCAAAAAAATATGGATAAAATAGTTAAACCATTTATAATTCACTTGCCATGCAGTAACTCCATTAGTGTACCAAATAATAAAAGTGCATGTACAATCCTACATTTACGCAGAGAATTTTTGAGGTCTTCCTCTTCTGTGAGGTTTGTTTTTCTTTCTTTGTCTGTTATTGATTTTTCAAGATGATACTGGTGCTTGATTGCTTGGTTTTGTTCATAACTTGGGTTCCTCATCGATTTTTGTTGCTAACCTCTAGGGATGGAAAAAGAAATGTCAATATCCAGGAATTTTAATTATATTTCATTTTATTTATTATCCACTTTCAATTTATCATTGTGAATTCAAGGAGACATATGGAGATAATAGTAACATTCTTCCACATATATTCCAATGGTGTATTAGTGTAGTACAAAAGGGAAAGCCACCATAGTCTTTATTTGTATTAGACTAGGCCAGTGTCTACTTGGAACCACATTGTACCTGAATCTAAGCTTGTATATTGGGATTCAACGATTGAGATTACACAGTCTTATGATTATCTTTGAAATTAGAAATTTGACTACTAGAAAATTAGAAATCAAAAAATAAGATACGCAATATGACCTAACCATGATTTGAGAAAGTTAAATATTTTTAAAAAATAGTTTTATTTATTTTACCATTTTACCCCCAATTTTTATTATTTTTCCATTCCTCACCCGCCCTACTCATCGCCTTGTCAGTCGTTCTCTCTTCCTTCCAACGTCCATCGCAATATGGCATCCAACCACAGATGGCATCCAACATCCTTCTTCTGGCAACATTAATGCTTTGCCATGGGGATTGGAAGGATCAACCATGATTTGAAAGGAAATTACAGTGATTGGAAGGCCCGTCTTAGACGGCGTGGAGATTATGTGGGAATGCAAGCTAAAGCCAACCTTGTATAGGTCATAGAAACACAACCATTGCAATTCATTATCAATCAAAACAACCTAATAGATGACAAAAACAAAAAAAACAAAAAAAGCAAAGGAAGCATTTCATAGAATGAAAACTAACCCCAAAATTTCCACGAGTGACACTAGCAATTACAACAAGTTTCCTTTCTACAAGTCATTTATTTCATCTAACACTAGCAAAAGATAGAGGTATTGGAAGCGCCACCACTAATGGTGGGACTTGAGAAGTGGCTATTGGGATGGTGAAGTGACGAACATTAAAAAGGACATGATTGGGAGGATAGAGAGGGAAAGCGGTATGTGAGAAATAGCGAGGAGAAAAAATTAATTTTACCATTTGTTTTTATTTTTATTTTTTATTTTGGGAAAATTTCATAATTCTAGTTTCATCCCTTAGCTCTCTATTATTTATTGGAACCATGAGGTTCCAAATTAATCGAGGACCACTTAAGAACATGCCTTGAAATGTGACTTTGGTAATTAAACAATACAATTCATGTCATGAAGACGATCAAATAAACCAATTCCATTAAACCAAACTAATAACTGAACCAAAGCTTACATGAAAACCTATTTTTTGAAAAAATAGATCATGAACAAAACCAGTTATTTTCCTAAAATCAGTTCA
This sequence comes from Dalbergia oliveri, assembly GCA_030441495.1. Classification (NCBI taxonomy): domain Eukaryota; kingdom Viridiplantae; phylum Streptophyta; class Magnoliopsida; order Fabales; family Fabaceae; genus Dalbergia; species Dalbergia oliveri. Next base: position 19,356,596 of record JAMLFY010000003.1, read on the forward strand.
AGTTCGCTAAACTTAAAATTGATGCAATGCATTCCAGTTATTTGAACCAATTTTAAAAGGTTTCATCCTAAACCTTAAGCCCCTTTTCTCCCTTTGATAGTTCATCGTTTGTAATCGAGCCATCACTGGGTCGCTACCGTCAAAGCAAATCTTAAGTTGTTGCCACCATCAAAGCTCCTCGTAGTTGTTGTTGACAACATTGTAGATTTTTTTTTTGTGTTTTTATTTTCTCGTTTTAAGAATAAAAACTACGACTAAAGAAAACTTGTAGTCCTGGAGTAAGGTTTTAGTTGCAGGAGTGAAAATAAAAATTGTAGTTCATCATCCTTGTGATTCAGAAAAAGGAAGCAATTTTTTTTTTTTTTTGTGAAAAGAAGGAGCAATTCCAAACTTAGAAAAGATAAGGAAACATTGGATTTGGTCTAAGGTTAAAACTGATTTGGAATATTTAGGATAAATTCAAAACTAGTTTAGCCCCTTTAAACCTACTTGGCTAGCAACATCAAACTTGTTTTATGGTTTAACTCATGCCATTATACTTGATGACAACTAATAACTAATTGAACCTGTGACTCTGGTAATTAATAACCAATACAATTCATGCCATGAAACCTTTATGTTCATATATTCATATTGGACATGGATTCAACAACAAGGCTTCAATGTACTTTTTCGTTGATCCTTTAGAGTCAGTGTAGCCATCTTTATCTGTGTAAAGAACATCCATAATGAGTGCCAAGTTGAGGACTCACATCATGAGAGGCTTTGGTACATCAGGAGGATCAAGGCATCCCTTGTTGATATCCTTCCAAGCACTCGCTATTTGTCTTCGAAATTCTTCAATGGTATTTTGTTTTGTAACACCATGTTACTTCATGTAACACTGAACAACAGAGGCAACATGCCCTTTCTCTTGCTCAAACTAACCAAAACAAAGGATGAAAAACAACCAAACAAGTAATTAATTTATCTTATACAGTAAACCATCAATTTACATATGAAAAGATTGGTAGCATCAAATTGATAATCAAATTTTTTTTCTAATATTGACTTGAACTTGTCTTAACAAGGTTGAAGTTTGATGTTAAAGAATTATTATTATTTGACAACTAAGCTAATATGATGATCTTTCAAATACTAAAGTGATATTTTAAAAAAAGTGCAAAATAAGAGTTTACTCTAAAATATCTAGTATTATTAAATCTGACTGGACAAGTCGATTTGATCAGGAAGTCGTTAAAATAGGCATGCAACTAATATGAGGTGAGCTATGGATTAGGTCTACAAGTAAATTGGATATGTTCTCAAAAATCTACTTTTAGTACAAATGTGATTTAATTTGAACTTGGGACCTTGATGGTATGTTTGGATTGATAGTAAGTGGTGGAATAGAGTGGAGTAGAATGAACGGAGTATAGAAGGGTGATGTAGAGAGGCATAATTTTCTGCTAGTAATGGAATGAAGCAAAATGATAATAATTTTATGAGTAAAAAACTTAAAAAAAAAAAGCATTTCATCCCATTCTACTCAAATTGGAGGGGAAAGAGTTCAATAAGAAATGATGATGGAATTGGATGGAATCCATTCCATCCTACACCATTCTATTCCACCTATTTTTTAAATATCTAAACAATTGAGCTTTAAAATATTTCATCTCATTCTGCTCCACTTCATCTGTTTCTATCAATTCAAACATACCTAAAAGGAAGGCAGATAGATATCCTTCGCACCAAATCATGTGTACGATTATGTCATGATAATCTAATAACAATATATTATGTACCAAAAATGGGTTAAATTGCTAATTATTTATATCATTTCATTGTATTTATTTAAACTATATATATATATATATATATATATATATATATATATATATATATATATATATATATATGCTCACTTCAACTTCAACCAAATGAACTAATGACACAATAATCCATTAATTTTTTGGCCAAATTGATCATCAAGCTGAGTTTGATAACTTTAAAAAATATCAAACAACAAAGTAAGGAATTGATTATTGTGATGATGAATACAGGTGGAAATAGGTTGGGTTGCACTAGGCTTTGATTTGAATAGGCCTAACGTGAATTCCCAACATTTAGCTTAAGTCTAGGCTTATCACCTAACATAAGTTTTTTTTTTTTTATAGTCTTAGTCTGGCCTTTTGAAAAGTTTGGTCTAACTTGAAAGTCTATTTAGAGGCCTACTTAATTATAATTTTAATATAAAAAACCAAAACACCTATATGTCAAAAGACTTCTAAATATGTCAAAAAAATATTTTTTAAAATTAGTTAAAAGGCTTCTTAAATAAGTTAAAAAATATATTTTTATATAGATTAAAATATTTCAATCATCATTAAATTTTCTTAAATAAAAATATTAGTTAATAATAATAGTAATATAAATAGGCTAATCTATTAGGCCTGATAGGCTATTTTCATTGCCTAAAGCCTAACCTATTTAGCTAAAAAAATACTTTTTGAAAAGCCTAAACCTAGCTTGTATGCTAAATAGGCTGGGCCAAACTAGGCCAAATATAGGTAAGACCAAGTCCATAAGCAGTCTAGCCTACTTCCACCCGCTAATGATGAATTAACTTAATGGAAAATCATATTAAAAAATTACCTCATTGGAAACAGTATCATCCATGATTCTACAAATAGTTGCTAATGCTACTAGTTTTTGGGTCTTCAGTTAGCCACTAGAAGACCTTTTCCGTAACAAAGCATCACATCCCAATAAAGGATATACGGTGAGCATACGATAACCACACGATACCAATGCAATACTCATGTACTCTTCTATAATTGGTGTATAATTGCAATTGACCCATTGGGCCTCAAAAAAGTAGGCTTGGGCCAATCTTTCAGCTTGATGCATAGGACAATGATTCACAAAAAACATAGCAATAAAAAATAGTTGGATGCATGTCTTAAACTTTCATAGCTAGTTAATATATTTGTAATTACCCAATCTAATACTTGTAATTACCCTTTTAGGCATCTAGGATGCTAAAAATAATTTTTACAATAATTATTAATATTTTTAAACCACATGAACAGGACCAAACAATACCAAACAGTGGGCAAAATTGAAATTATGAAAGGTTTTGGAAATTACATTTTTATCCCTTTCTAGTTACTAGTTTTTTCTAGGATGCTAAAAATAATTTTTATAACAATTATTAATATTTTTTAATCACATGAATAATGCCAAACAATACCAAACAATGACAACAGTGGAAAAATTGAAATTGTGAAAAGCATTGGAAATTATATTTTTATCCATTTATAGTTATTAGTTTTTCTCAAAAGCTATTCTGAGACATTTAAAACACATGAAATTATTTTATCCTTTTGAGAAATTAAATATTACCATTAAAATAGTGCAAAACATAAAATTTCATATAAGGTTTTATTTAGTAAAAAATCACATTTTTGCTCCTTTTGAGTTTCCAACTCTTTCAAAAAAATTTTGTCCACTCTAGACACAAGATTCAAGTTTTAAAATAAAATAAAACCAAATTCAAATACAAAGTCCTTGCTTGGCTGAAATATATATGTTTATATATGTCCATGATCAAAATTTTCATTTAAGACAAAGATGGGCAAGTCTTGAGCTTTAGAAACATAAGTGATGAGTAGAATCATAAATATACCATGTAAGCTCATTTTAAGTCTTTAACAATATAAGGTGACAACTTGGAAATATAAACATGATATGCAAGGCTTGAAATGTAAACATGAGATGAAACTCCATTTTTAAGCCTTTAAGAATATAAGGTGACAACTTAGAAATATAAACATGATATGTAAGACTTGAAACACAAATATGAAATGCAAGTCCATTTTTAAGCCTTTAAGAATATATGGTGACAACTTGAAATATAAATATGATATGCAAGGCTTGAAATATAAACATGAATGCAAGTCCATTTTTACTTATTATTAGAGCTCAAGCACCCAAGACGACATCAAAGAGTGAAACTCTTAACGCCATTAATCTTAACATAATAAAAGTGAGCTTTAGACTCCCTCAACTCTATGGTTTCAAGAACCTCATTCTCTTGACTCACTATCAAGATAAAAAATAACCAAAGAAAATAAATGAACATTCTTTCTCTCTCTCTCTCTCTCTCTTGAACCCAAAGATCAAGCCTTGAGCTCTTGGTCATACACATGATGGTCTTACAACCATCATTAAGAACACTGATCATCAAGTTATGGCCTTGATCACAACCAAACCAAAGAAAAGAGTAGAAAGAAAGGAAAACATAAAAACAAAATCCCTACCAAGTGTGCTTCTTGGTTGAAAATGAAAATACTTCATCTTTTGCAAGGAAAAGAGAAGAAAAATCTTCTCTTAGGGAGATGAGTTTTAGGCAAAAGAAGATAAAATAGAGGGAAGGATTTTTGTGGTGTTCTTGTGTATAGGGATGAAAGCTTATGTATTTTGGGGTTGATCTATGGTGGTAGTCTGTTTGTTTGAGGTTTAGAGCTTGGATATGGAACAACAATGGAAGTTCTTGGAGGTGAAGAAGAAGAAGAAGAAGGAAGCTTGAGATGGAGAGGAAGAGAGAATTTTTACACAACTTGGTGCTCAAGTTGTGGCCAAAAAAGTGATAGGAAGGAATAAGAGTATGAGTAAGTGTTTTAGTGATTATGGGCTGAAAAAATCAAAATGAGAGAGTGAGAGAGGGAGGGGAGGGGGCAACAGCTATATAGAGTGGTTAGGTGGGATATTTTTGTGTTTTGTGTGTGTTAGGATTAGGATTAAGGGTATGTCTAATTAGGGGAATGGTTAGGAAGTGGTAATTAGGTGTTTTAGATTTGCAAGACAAGGTTAGAGGGTTGTCTTGCACGATTAATGAGGCTAAACTTAATTAATTCAGAATTCAAATACCAACATGTCCCTAATCTTAAGGAAAATAAGGAGAGAGAATGTACCACTTGTCTCCTACTTTTGCTTGTGTCTCATAAAAATCTTGTCTTTTTCTCACTAATATTTGATTAAGAAAGAGATTAAGTTTCTCTAACTAATATTAGGCCTCAATTAACTCCAAATAATTATTTTGACTCCAAATTAATTAATAAAAATAATTAATATTTAATTAGAGCCTAATATTACTTATATTCTCTTAATTACTTTAATTAAGCTTAATTAGCACTAACTAGGGATAAAATGGTAATTCTACATAAAAACTCCCTAGGATTCACCTAAACATCAGATATTCCCTCAAATTAACATATCTAACTCTAGGGTGATAACTGGATTCGTCGTTATTTAATCCCATGTTAAATTACCTTAAGAGCATTTTGGTAATTTTGTACACGGAAAAACCTAGGAATTGAGATTTTTACATCTATTGTCATCCAAAACACATCTAGTCCCCTTCAAACATCAAACTAACCCTTGAGGATAGCCGAAGCTGGGCTCCTCAATTTCGATGCTAAATGATCTCAGAGCATTTTGGTTATTTTCACAGGGAAAAATTGAGGATTGCGATTTTTGCATAAATTGTTATCTAAACCACATATAGTTTCATTCTAATATTAAAATACCCCATTGAGAATGGCCTAGATTGGCATCCTCAATTCTCATGCAAAAATGACTTCATGGGTGTTTTGGTCATTTTGCACAAAGGAAAAAATCAAGGCATTATAAAATACAATAGATAGTATTTGGGATGATTAAAATAGAAATTGAATAAAATTGATTTGTATTTAAGTTTTAAAATAAACATTTCCCATCAAATCATTAAATAAATGTGATTTTTTTTATTGAGGCTTTAATTTAACTCTTCATATTCTATTTTTAATTATTATTTGAATTAGTTCATTGTAGTTTTAAGTATGAAATCATTTTATTTGTAATTGGTTTTTAATTCTTTAGATCGATTTATTTGCTCAATTTTTATTTATTTATTTTTTATTCTAAACACATAGAAAATTTTACTTTTAAACATATTTCAAACTTTTTTGTAGATAATTTCAAACTAAAATTAATTTAGATAAAAAATTTAAAAGAATTGATTAGTATCAAATAATGTATTTAAATAAAGGTGATTTTTTATTAGGGCTTTACATTTGACTCTTCATATTCAATTTTAATTATTATTTGAATGGTTCACAATAATTTGAAGTTTGAAAGCAATTTTTTGAATGTGTAATTGGTTTTTGATTCTTTAAATTGATTTATTTGCTAGATTTTTTTCAGTTTGATTTGATTCTAAGCACTTCTAGAAAATTTTACTTTTATATTGATTTCAAATTTTTTTTGATAGATAATTTCAAATTGAAATTAATTTAGAACAAAATTAATTTTAAAAGAATTGATTGGCTATCAAACAATGTATTTCAAATTTGATCTCATTCTATCTACATATCTAATTTTTCATTATTATCAAACACTCTTTTAATTATCAAATAAGTATTATCTATCTAAGATATGATTTTATTGTAACTAATATTAAAAATTTGATTAGAATAAAAAATATTTAAAATTTGATTTTTTATGGATCAAATTTGAAATTTTAAAAAAATTAGTATGATTGTTAAGAAAATCCATCAATAATTAGTTTTATATCACTTATTTGAATAGTTTCCTTTTTAAGTAAACTTTTCAAATTTTTAAATTCCACCATGTTTTAGAAGTTGCCAAGTCACATCGGTTTCCTTTTAATAGTTCTTAAAAGTTAATGAATAAATATAGATATAATTAATGAAGTTTCAAACACTTATGAAATTATCAATCCACTTTTATTATTTTGAATTAGTAAATTTATTTTTATCTTTATTCATTCATTACATTTAAAAATATAACTTTTGTATTTTACTTTTTTTAACTCCCTTTCTTTTTTTTTCTCTTAATTTCTCTTTATTTCTTAACGCTTTAATGTTCTGAGGGAGGGATTCGGTCAGAGAGCTGTGGGCCATCCGAACCCCTTATGTTGACTCACCACATGTTGACGGTTAGAAGTTGAAGAACAAACAAACTAGCTTTCAAGCTAAGCACAAGAAAAAGAAGAAGAAGAAATTGCCAGCCCAGCTTAACCCGCTCAAACTAATGGGTTAGAAGGATTGGCTTACTAAAAAAGTTTTAAAATATATGTATAAGAAATTTAAAATTAAACTTGAAAAAATCATGAAATGACCAAAAATATAAAATAAAAATAAATTCAAATTCAATTCAAACACAATATGAATGCCACATTTCGCAATTCTCATGGTCAAGATTTTTTTTTTAAAAAAATTAAACGTGTTGAGAAATTGGGCCAACCCACCACAAACCCGATCCAAACTCAATTAACCAACGGGTTATGCGAGCTAGTTCAAATTAACTCATTCTGTGAGGTCAAATTTTAGCAATCTAACCCACCATTTTGGTAGGTTGAGTTGGGGCCCATTTTGACAACTTTAATATAAGAAGGGTGATTAATTGTGAGAGTGAGAGAAATAAATATTGATCATTAAACCGTACATGAATGATCCCAATCAAAACATAGTCATATGACCTTTTAAATAAGTATGTAATCATTAATTACCGTCAATTAACTTTTAATCAATGTAATGACCCCGATTTTCATTTAGTCATCATTATGTGTTAATTATAATTAATTTACTTTAATTAGTGATTAACTTTCTTAATTAATTAGATAATAAATAAATAAATATTTCTAATTTAATTTAGTCTCTTAGCAGTTTGAGTGCATGTTTATGTTAGTTGTTATATTGAATTATTTAAAAGTTAAGGATTAGAGTATTTTGAAAATTTAGAACTCCCTCCAATTCAAATTTCAGACAAGCATTAAAATAAAATTTACTTGAATGAGTGGTGTATGAAAAATAGTATTTAATTATAGTTTTGGGTTGATTTAAATTATTATGTTAGTGTTTTTATGTATGAAATTATCTAGTTACCCTCCGCTACCCCTATCATATTACACCAACATACTCTCTCCATCAACCAAAAAAAGAAAGAAAGAAACTACTCCCTAAGTGAATGAACAGTGCCTCCCTCCCCTCACTTTCATGTTTCCTTTTTCCTCCCTTTCAAAACACCACTTTTATCTTCACCACTCCCTCGTTCTCTTCTTCCTCAAAGCTCCAAGAACCATGGCACATTAACCCCAATCCCACCTCCATTCTCTCCCTAAAATCTAAAAGTCTTATCCCTTGGAAGCATAAAACAGTGGCTTTTCCTTGTTTGGAGAGGAGAGTTTGTTTTTGGGCTCTTCCTCAATCTTTGAAGCTTCCAAGGCCTTCTCTTTGGAGTTCTCTTCATTGGTAGGGGTTTTATCACCATTATCTTCCTCTTGTGGCATTCTAATTATTGTTTGAGCTTGCTTTATGCCTTTATCTTCCTATGTTTGAAAACAGAAAATGGGGTTGGTAGAGGACTTGATTTGGTTGTTGGCAAGCTTGATTAAAGGGGGAAAGTTATTATTATTATTATTATTTTAGCCCATTTTCATTGTTGAAATTTTCACAGCTTTAGTGGTTGAGTAAAGTGTTGTGTTGCTGAAAGTTTGGGCTTGATCTTCCCTTTTTCCTTGTATTTTTTTTTAGCCAGCATTGGGTATGTTTGGGGATGTAGTTTTGTCTTGTTTCAATTGCATCATGAGGGTTGTGTGCCATGTAAAAGTGCTGGAATTTTATTTTATTTTACTCATTTCTTTTGTTGACCTCTAAAAGTGTTATAAAAATTTTCTGATTTTATTAAGGCATATATATGTATGTGGCAGCTTTGTAGAAAGAGATGGCAGGGGTTTGTCCTTTAAAGCTTTCCTTTTTATTGTCTATTTGGTTATGTTGTGATTTTGGATAGGAAAACTCTGTTCTACTACTTTTGATCACTCTGTGGATAGAACTTAGTTGTATCTCATTTGTTGTGTTTTACTTTTTTGAGAGCCTTTAGATTCTAAAATTTTAGGATTACTTTAGCGTAGGGATAAATTAACAGGACCTAAAAGGAGGTGTATATATAAATATATATAATAATTTCAGTAATTTCTTTACATGCTGTTTAGGATAGTATAACAATATAATCTGCAATGCCTACTGGTTGCGTAAGATCAATTTTTTAATTACCTGCAGAAGTTGTATACTGAAGCTAAGCGCTGGGACTTTGTGAAATATTTTGTCCTATGTCATATTGATGTTATCTTAATTGAGGAAAATCATGCAATACATTTTATTAAACTTTGAAACTTCTATTAGTCCCCACCTTACAAATAAAGTTTAAATGGTTTATATATAGAAATCTGTTTTTGTTTTGTGATTTGGGGTTACTGATTAAGTGTATGATTTATTGCCCAAAAGCTAAAAGGATATGTAACTGAGAAAAGGTGTTAGTTTGGCATGCGCTTGTTGGTGTTTGCAGGTGCTTTCCTCTTAAGCTATGTGGCTATAGTTCTTACTTCTTAGTTTCTATGAAATTTTCTTTTATGAACTTTGGAATTTAACTATGAGGAACTGAAGGCCATCACATTCGCAGATATAACTTTGGATTAAAAAAAATAAAGGTATTAACAATACATGTCTGCATCCCCCTGAAGTCTTAAACTAATATTCAAATAGAAACAACTACAAAATGCAACGCAAAAATCTATGAATACTTGCCACTTGGTTTTATTTAGTGCTCAAACTAATATTCTGTGTTCTGAATAAAATTAATTGAACTCAGTACTTTCCTATTGCTAGGAACTAGAAATGTGTATTTGTTGATGGAAAATCTAAGTTTTGTCATTAAATGCATAAATGGTGTGTTTATGTCTCCTAATAATCTAAAAGACTTTTGCATATGTTACAAAATAGGATGAGAAGAAGTTAAATTTAAAGTTCAAATTAAGTTTTTCTCTTCTATCCCTATTTAAATCTATCTAGCAATGGCTAGTTAGAATGAGTTCATCCTAAGTGATAGGTAATTTGGAGTTTAGGTGACAGGTAAATCGCCAAGGATGGTGATATGGTTGGTTAAGGTGACATAAGAGAGGGTGATATATTGAAGAAATTAAAGTTACTAAAAAAAAGTGCTAATGAAAGTGTTATGCCTTGATTCTTTTACTCTTTCATGCAAGTTCTCTCTATGTGATTTATATGCCAATAATGTCATGCTCTCTAGATTATTATTTGTTAATCAATAATTTTTACAAGACTTAAAATATGTGTCGCTTTGAGACTTTTATTTGTGAACTAATTAAAATAAACTAAATCATACCCACTTATTTTGTAATTAAACTGAAGTGATTGGAGACGACAACGATGACACTTGTCCTGTTTTTATTTAACTACTGAAATTTTTTGGATTCTCACCCTTTTTTTCTCTTTCCGTGTCATCTTCAGATGAGCCTGGTCCAAGATGCTAGAGTCCCTTGAGTTCTTAACATTGGAGCTAGCTCATGCTTAGAGACTTTGTTATTATTATCTTCTGCATATTTTGTATTTGTCTCTTAGCATGCAGACTATGAATCCTTATTTATGTTTTCTTTATTTTGAGATTTCTATGTCTTATGGATGATGTATTAAGACCGAGCCTTATTAACGGCTCTTACCTAGGATTTATTTATGGTTTGCTCTTTATTAGGATATTAAGTTATGTTCATGTGGTTTGTATTAGGTGTGGTTGTCCTTCATGGACCTATGCTCTCCTATGATATACTAGTATCTTATTTATGTTATGATATGATGGCATATGTTGTTACGTGTTTATAATATCCAGGATTTGTTCTGTTATTTGATAGAAGTGTTGTTTCAGTCCCAGGTTGTGTTTGTTTTTAATTATACGTTAATGAATTAGGCTCTTGCCATTTTAAGTTTTCACCAAAAAAAAAAATTTATTCTCTATTTTTCGCTAAAAGTATTTTTGAATAACCAAACATATAAAATCAAAATATAAGAAATCTAATAATTGGCTAATTATGACGTACGCGTAAGAGATTAATAATTAGGGTGTTACAATCAAGATAATTTATATATGGTTAGTCGTCCAAATTAGTGTACTTGTTTCATTGAATAATATTTTATAAACATTGAAATTTATCAATCCAATTGTTAAATTATAAGTTCCCACTATATAAATCAAATATATAACCTTTCATAAAATTCCAAATCAATTTGATATTTCATTATCCCTTTTTATTTGGATCTAAGTTACAATTTGAAAATATATGTAAATGTTGAGTGGTATATTATATATCTATCAATGGTCATTTTTTTAAAAATTTGATATGTTTTATTATCAAGATAATATCATATAATTCAATTGTTGGATTGATAAAGTTTATTGTTTATAAGAAGATAATCAATGAAGTATGTGTAGAAAACTTACTATCAAAATAAACAGATTCCTTATGTATATATATGTGTGTGTGTGTGTAGGAGTATCACATGAGATGAATAGTTTATTGTGAAAGTGAGAGGCACAAATGGTATAACCATACATGGATGGTACGATTAACGTTAATTAATATAATTAATGCTCACATGCTTATTTAAAAAAATCACATGATTTTATGTTTTAATCTTAACCATTCATGTAAGATCCAATGGTCAAGATTTACTCTTTTCACTTTCACAATAAACCACTCCTCTCATATGATATATATATAGATAATACAATTTGAAAAATAATTTGATAGTTTATCATTTCATTTTATTTTGACGGATAATATTTTTTGAAAATATAAGTAAATATCAATTATAAGATTATATGTTTATTGTTGTTCAACTTTTTTGAAATTTGGCATGCTTGATTTTTAATATAATAACACAAAAATCAATAGTTGGATTGATTAAATACAATGTAGATGAAGAGTTATTGAATGAAGTAAAGCTTGGTTTGGTATTGATGTAGCTTTGAAAAAATTGCTAAGCCTTTTGAGCTCTTAAAAAATTATTTTTAAAAGTTATAGTAACACCATTGAGAAAATAATATAAAAGTTGTTTTTAATAAGCGAAAACTTTTGAAGTAGTGTTTGGTAAATATATTATAAAATTGCTCTCATAATATAAAATAACTATAATAGATATATATATTTGTGGAAAGAATAAAAATTAAAAATCTTAATTAATGAAAGGATAAAATTGAATTTTAAGTATTTTGAATTTTAGAGATAGAAGCCAGGTTTGAAATGCATCCTATGAAGTGCTATCAAAAGCACCCTAGCTTTTCAATTTACCAAAAAAAAATGGGCTTATATTTTTCATAAGCCAGAGTACTCAATCAAATATGTTAATTCCAATTTATTTTCCATGATTATCATATTAATGTGGTGGTTACCTTTTTTAGTGCTTTGTTATTCTATTATTGGGACATAAAGGTACTTTATAAATAATTGATTTGTAAAAATTATACAATTACTTTCATGTATATCTATAATACTAATATTACAGACTTTTATGAGAGAAAATTTTCCAAGTCTCATAATGAGAATGATTTAGGGCTTACAACCATTAAGAAGTTAATTATTAATTATTTTTTTAAAAAATAAAAATGTAATTATTACATATTAATAGAATATCATTGACCATCATTAGTATTTAATATTAGGATTGCACTACAAAAATCTATACTAATAATAATTTAGATGACTAAATAATGAGGTTTCATAAGTGTCACACTTTAAGTGGTTCTTTTTTTTTCTGAATTTTGAAATTTCAATGGGACTAAATTTATACTTTTTAATTTTTAAAAAGTATTTAATTTTAGTTTTAATAACTACAAAAATAAAAAAGGAATAATTAAAAGAAATAAAACAAAAAGAAATATTTCGATTTAACTTTATGTCTATTAAACTTTTTTTAAAAAAACTATAAATTAGAAAAATAAATTCAATTATTGTGCTTAAACATTGAGTGTCAAACATCATTTTTTTTTTTTTTGAAAGATGGTTGTTTAAGGGACCTAAATGATTTGGTTTAGAAGAATTATTTAAGTATACTGTTTAGAAATAATAATAATTTTCAAGAAAAAAGCGCCAATTATCTATCTACTATACTAATAATTCAGATTAATTTCAAGAAAACTTTAACATGGGTCATTTTCAGAGTAATTTAAAACCCACAATTTCCATAACTCTATTTATTAATTATTTTTGAAAAAATTATCTCCATATCTCATTTTTATCATCATAACATGAATATTTTACATTAAATATTGAATTTTAAACTATTATAAGTCTTAATTTAAACCATAAAGCTCATCAATATGCCAATCAAAATTATTTAACATTAAAATAATAAAAAATGATGTAAACAAAACATAAATCAATATATTATATATCATTAAAATATTTAATATTAAAATGTTATAAACAAATGAGTTTTCAGCTATATTCGATTTTGGTAGATTACGTATTTTTTTCAAAAAATATTTTAAAAATGGCTTTTAGTTATGAAATGACAACGGATTTGAAGAATTTAGTGTGAATGAAATATAAATTAAAAATTTTGCTATTACAATTTTGGTCTCTATTTTCATTATTCAGAACAAAGAAATAAATTTTTTTTCAAGAAAATGAAAATGGGGTTTTCAATAAATATATTGGTTTATTATACCTTTGTAGTTAAAAATAGATATGCAAATTATATCCATAAAATTAATTAAAACAATCAATCAATTATGATAGACATTCATGTTATATGATCAATCAATTAAAACAAACAATTCAATGTCATATCAATTTAAATTGATCTATATTCTTTCAAATTTAAAACCACCTTCACACAAGCATAATTTCTGGAAACCATAAGTATGAAACAATGATTTTATATTATCTGATTTTTAACATTTATTCAAGAGTTTCCTTTTCAAGAAATATCTATCTTAATTTACACTACAAAATATACTTTCTATTTATGTTATCAAATATCAAATGAATTCTAATTACATAAATATTTGACTGTGTTAATGTGACATATCAACATATTTGGTGAATTATGACGGACATTTTAGTCATTATATATTCATTTTTCCTTTTCTTTTGAACTTCAAACTCTCATATTCTCCTTCACTTTGTTTGTTTCTCTCTCTCTCTCTCTCTCTCTCTCTCTCTCTCTCTTTTTTTTTTTTTTTTACAATTTTTACGCTCTCATTCTTTTACTATTGTTGTCTTCTTCTTCTCCCTCTCCTTCTCTCTTTTAAATTATTTTTCCATCGCCTACATTCTCTTCTATATTTATATATGTAATATATTTTTTATTGCAATAATTTTCGTTCAATTTCACTCCTTATTTAATGGATACTTGTTTTTTAGGTGCAATTGAATGATTTCACATCTCCATATTTCTTTTAGATTTTACTTTTATCTTTCTTACTATGAGTGGTTACTATTTTCAAGTACTATGTCATGGCCATATTTAATGAGTTACAGGGGGACTATCATTTTTTTTTTATTGTTGTGACTGTATTCAGTGATATGTTAGCTTTCGATAATATGAGGGCTTTCTTTTCTTTTTATTTCCCCTTATAAAAAGAATGAGTCATTTGACTAAGAGCTTCCTCTATAAGGTCCTTTCAGAGAGGGAAAATACATCAAGACAAACAAGGGAACTAATATGGCAACTAGAATAAGCATTGTGTATAAGTTTCTTTTTTATACAATTATTAGAATGATAATGACTATTTTTAAACTTTATTTTACATTTTTCTGCTATATGAAGTTATTTATTTTAAATTCCTTTTTTAAAATATTTCAAACTTTTACTCTATGTTAATTTCATTTTTAGTTTTTTCTTTGAGAGAAAGTGTTTGGTTTATTATTTTCATTTCTTTTTTTGTTACATGGTTTATTATTTTTATTTTATTATATTTATTTGAGCTTAGTTTTTGCAATTCTCTTTGGTATTTTTTATTCTTTCTATTTTTTTAATCTCTATTCATGTATTGATGCTATGATATTCTTTATTTTCTATATTTTCTCATTGTTTTTGTTTTCATTGTTATTATTGATTACCTTTATCTATTTTTATTTTTACAAAACTATTGATTACCTTTCATATTAAACTTAATTATTTGTTTAAATAAAGTGATAGTAAAACTATATATTACGTCTTTAACTTTTTTTACAAATATTAATATGAAAATATATATGGTAAAGGTAATATCTATAATTAATATTAAGAACAATATATATAGGTCCAAAATAAATCCAAATTCTAATCAAATAAAATAAAAATATCTATTGACGAAAACATAAAATGTTGTGATTGATATCAAATTGATTTTATTATTCTTATTTTATATCAATTTTATGATACTATCATTAATTGATATTAATTTAATCTGAAAGTAATTTTGATTTATATGCTAGAATTCAAAAATTAATCTAATGTACTTAATTGTCATTGCCTTACCTTCATATACCCCAAAAAAAAAAAAAATTGCCACTGCCCTTAATTGAAATCAACTTAATTTGATGCATTTTATTTTACCAAGTATTCAATCTAATTAATTATGATATGATAATAATTCAAAATTGTAATCTCTATTACTAATAATTTAGACTCATTTCAAGGAAAGTTTTACTATATATGCATTGAGAAATTTATGTCCCACCATTTTCTCAGCATTTCTATTTAAAGTAAATTTTTTAAGTTTTATTTGCATTGTAATTATTAATTATTTTTCTAATTATGCTTTCATATTTCTCTTCTATTAACATATACTCTACGTTGAATATTATGGCAATCATCACTTCCACAATTTTCAACATTCAAAATATTACAAGTCTTAAAATATTAAAATTGAAATTTTTTATAACTTATATTTGACACTACAATGAAAGGTATTATAACATTAAAATGTTATATTATTATTAATAAAAAATAAAAATAAATTGAAAACCATAAAAAAATGCACTAATATATTTGAAGAAAAATAGTCACCTTTGTAGAAATATAATTTTTGGAAATCACCATAAAAATTAATAAATCAAACCAAAAATTTCAAATTCATTCCTCAACTCAGACATTGGGAAATATTCCTTCGAATATATATTGGGATTCATTTGGCATAATTAATTTTTACGTATATATTACTTTCCAAATCAGCACATACTTTCTCTTAAATCTGTATCTTTCCTAAGAAAAAATCAACAATGTATTTTTCAATCCTTCCTCTTTTTTGAAAAGCTTCTAACTTCATATCTAGAAATTTTGAAAATCATAAAAAAATATCGATCTACCCATTTCACTGCACCATATTTGATTTTTTATAACTTAAACATTCCAACATATCAATTCCACAATTTTTTTTCATATTATTTTTTTGAAAAAAAGACTTTGATTTTTCAAAATTAAAATATGTTATTAAAATTCAATTCCATAATTTACACTTTTTTTAATGATGATACTAATTATTTATTAAATTTTTTTAAAAATTAAATAATTATATTACTTTTTATTAAAAATAATTGTGCAATTGATGCTATTCCAATAAGTGAGATAAAGTAAATTAGGATTATTTATGATTTTTTTACTAATTATAACACATTAATTATAACATATATTTTATATTTTATATTTTAATTTAGTAATAGGATGTAAAAAGAAATGAGGTGTAACGGAATAACAAATTAAATTTATTCAATATCTTTTATTAATATGAAATTATTTTTATAATTTGATAAATTAAATATTTTAATTTACTAAAAAGATGTAAATGATTGAGGATGGCGAACCGCTGAAGCAAGAACTTGTGACAATTACCCACAATGAGGACATGTTAAGTCTTCATGGCTGCTAAGTACCTGTTTGTTAAATAGGATAGGGATGGAGACAACCCACCCTATGAAACTGTTAATTCTCCATTTATTATATATATATATTGAAAACTTTAGCACACCTTATTTTTTTTAATTATCTTTATTGAATTTGTACTATATATGTATTTTGATTTTTAATTTGAATTATGTTATATTAGTATAATATTTATTATTATGGATATTTATATTTTGAACTTCAAAGTATTTTTAAAATTGTTCTCATTTTGGAATTTTTTCATAAGCATGTGAATACCTGTAGATTTCAAATCCTCGTAAAAAATGGAGAATGGGGACTCATGGATAGGGATCGGGATGAGCGACCAAATTCTAAATGGGGATGAGGGACAATGAGGGATATGTCCCTCTCTCTAATACCTATTGTCATCCCTATAAATAGTTCATCATATAGTAAAATTATCCACTTATTCCCTTTCATTATTCAATAATTTTAACTTTCAAAATGTGTAAAATTTTTATAAAATAGTCTTTTATTGTTAGTTAAAGGTTATCTATCGAGATTTTTTTTCAATCTTATATATATGATATTCAAAATAATATATAAAATGGAATGACACATTCATATTTTGTTCATTTATTTAATTATTTAACTATTAAATTATTTTAAAAATAAATTTATATACATAATTTTTTATAAGATATATTTAAATAAATTATTATTTATTTTTAATAATAGTCAACAAATTATCTTTTATTATTATCTCATACATCGCACAGGTCAAACAACTAGTAAAATAATAAATCAGACCTTTCCCTTATGAAAATAAGTATCATCAAAATAAATTAGTATCAATGGATTAATGCAGAAATCTAGACACACTTACATTTATTAATAATTTCAATTAATTATAAAATATTTATTTATTGTTAATTATGACTCAATTATCACCACTTTTATGGTAATTATCACTATAATAAATCTAAATTTTGTAATTGTTATTGTAATTCTTGCTTAATTTTATTTTGATAACTCATCACGTATATTTTTAATTCTACAATAAAAAATTATTTTATTTCATCAAAAAATATTTACTATAAATTTCATAATTTTATGAATACAAAATAGAACTAAATATAATAATAAAATTAAATTTTAATCATTAGTGTTATATTTTTTAGTCTTATAAATATGGTCCTCAATTTTGATTTGGTCAAAATTAAGATTTTTCATTATACAATAAAAATAAAATAATTTAATTTAATTAAAAAATGGATACCTTAAAACATAATCTAAATTAAAACGTTTTAAAATTAGATCAAAGGAAATTAAAAATTTAAAATATTGTACTAATAAAATCCCAAATTTTATGGATATAAAATAGAACAAAAAAAATAAAAAACTTGATTTTAATCACTAGGAAAATTAATTCTCAACGATTAGTATTATATTAATTATAATGATAATTATTTTTATATTTTTAATAATGACACTGTTTTCTTTACTAAATTTAGTTTTGTGTACAATATGAGATTTTTTAAAATTTTTTATAATTTAACATTGGTATTGTCTCGGAATTCAAGTAGGGAAAAAATAATAATAAAAACTAAGGCATAACATGAAAAATTAGCACCAGCATAAATGAAATAACATCATTGTTTCCACAAATTCGGAAATTTTCATTGCCATAGATTTAGTAAACAATCTTAAAAACACTACTAATACCCATCATCTAAATCTTACAAACTAAAGTTTCATACCTAATTTTCTCCTATTTTTTTGTGAAATTAGAATATTCATTTGTGGAGTTAGTTATTCATAAGATGTTTTTTTGTTGTTGGAATACTTTAATTCTCTAAGTTCTCTAGCTGCTACAACAGAGAGAAAAAAGTTCAATTTATAACTTTTGAAATTATATCATCAAGTTTATTTTTAAAAAAAGATTTTATCTTTACTTTTGGCTTCAAAGGTTTACTTTTAGTGAAAATATGCTTCTCATAACTTTCGAAATAAGTGCTCATTTTCACTTGAAAAAAAAAAATGAGAAGGAAAAGGAGTTGTGGAGCTAACTTCAGTTCATCAATATTTCCCTATATTAATTCCAATGATACCCAAGCAACCACCTTATTAATATTATTATTATTAAGGAATTTCGCTAGCTTAAGTTGGAATTTGAATTCCCACAATTGAAAATTAAAAAATTTCGAAACTTTCGCACAAATTATCACGCCCAGCAACCAAACACAAAGCATGGAACTTTCCAACAATGCAGAACAGCATCTTGCACAATGGCTTACCTGGATGTCCCAGAAGATCAAATATGGTTTCAACTATGAAACCCCCCTTCTTCTTCTTCAAAAGTGCAGTTTTCCAATCAGATCTAAGGCTTAATCTGTATGGATAAATAGTAGTAACAATTATGAGATGCCAAAAATCTTCTAAGTTTTGGCAAACAATTATGACAAATAATTTCAAATACAAAATTCTATCAAAGTTTTTCGTTATCTAATATTTTTCTTTAATTAAATATTTAAATTGATGTGATTTTGAATTGAGATTTTTTTTTATGTGCTTAACTATATATATTTTAGTGTAACCCTTTTTATATATAATTGAACAAACATAGCAATCCCCAATAGTAGAGATATGGTTGAGCCTATTGCCTAGTAGTTATCATTGTCTCGTGCGCATTTGAGTAGGTGGTTGTGTTCAACTCTCACCTTTACCCTCCCCTATCTCCTCTAGAAAGATTTTCTAACCTAAATGCCTTTGTTAAAAAAAAAAAAAATAGTAGAGGAGTATCAGTACATGACAAATAAACCACAACCCACAGAAGAATACTCCATCATACCCCATACCAACAAATGAGCCACCTACTAATACTACGCCAATCCTAGGCCAACATAGCATACCCGCATGAAAATCTGACAATTTATCCATAAGCAACTCCCAACATACAAGTTCTAAATGCATATCCTATCTGCAAGTTGATTTCGCATAGTGAGTCAAACCGCCACCACGAGCAAGGAAATGGTATAAGCTTCATTTAAGTCCTGCACCATGGCTTGCTACAATCTTTTCCCTGAGCCCACCCATGTATTGCAATTTGAAACCAATCTACTGTGAACCCGCCCCCGATCCAATTAGAAAGGATCTATAACTCCCTACATCACAAATTATCAAAGCAATGAGTGGAACTGAATAGTTTATTATTTCATTGTAAGTGAAGTATATATAGGAGTACATATGTATGAATGCACGTGGTGCACAAGGTGGACTTAACCACTTCTAACAAAAATTATTAATGAATAACAAACTGTAGTCACTATCCTAATACTCCTCCTCAAGTTGGAAGGAATATATCTATGAGTCCCAACTTGGATTTTATTGAACTAAAAACAGAAAAGGATAATGGTTTTGTAAGAATATCTGCCAAATCTTGTGGGGACTTGACATGGATTAACCTCAAGAGCCCAGACTGAACATGTTCTCGCACAAAGTGACAATCAATATCAATATGTTTTGTGCATTCATGGAAGGTTGGGTTGCTAGCTATATGGATCGCGGCTTGGTTACAAAGGAGTTTAACAGAGGGTGTTGTAATCTGGAAATCTTGTAGGAGTTTGATGAGCCATAAGACTTCACTTGTTGCATTTGCCATGGCTCTATACTCGGCTTCTCTGATGACCTTGCTACGGTAGCTTGTTTCTTTGATTTCCAGGAGATTAGTGAGTCTCCAAGGTACATACAATAGCCAGTAGTTGATTTTCTTGTGTCAATACAACTGCCCCAATCCGCATCCACAAAAGCTGATAAAATTAGTGAACATCTGGAAGAGAAGAAAAGTCCTAAAGCTGGAGTAGCTTTTAAATATCGTAATAAGTGGTGAGCTGCTGTTAAATGAGCTTCCCTTGGTTTAGATACAAACTGGCTCAACTTGTTAACTGCAAAAGTTATGTCTAGTCATGAGATTTGTAGATAGGTGAGTCTACCAATGAGTCTTTTGTACAAAGAATCATCTTCCAATAGTGGAGTTTCAGGAGCACTAAGTTTGACATTAGGGTCCATGGGTAAAGAGGCAGGTTTTAGCTAGAAAACCGGTGTCATTCAGCAATTTCAGAATATACTTTCTCTTTGAGGGAATTCCCTTTATTGGACCTTGCAATTTCGAGTCCAGGAAAAATTTTAAAACTCCAAGGTCTTTCAGTTTGAAGTGTTGTTGAAGCGATTATTTAACTTGATTGAGTAAGTTGATTGAAGGTCCTGCTAGTATGATATCATCAACATAAACAAGGATGATTACCGTATTGACCAGTACCTTTGATGAAGATAGATTAATCATTTTTTGATTGTGTAAAATCAAGTTGTATCAAGGCAATGGAGAATTTTGCAAACCATTGCCTAGAAGCTTGTTTTAGGCCATAAATTGATTTTAGAAGCTTGCAAATTGGCTCCCTCTAGCTAAAAGAATAAGATTTTGAGTGTCCAAGTGGCAGCTTCATGTATACCTTCTCATTCAAATCACCATTCAAAAAAGCATTGTTAACATCAAGTTGAAACAAATGCTAGTTGTGAATAGCATCTAGGGAAAGGAGAACTCTGATAGTGGACAATTTAGTCACTGGAGAAAAGGTTTCTATGTAGCCTACACCCTCTTGTTGAGTGAACCCTTAAGCCACTAGTCTTGCCTTATGTCTTGTTATAAAGCCATCTTGGTTATATTTCAACTTGTACACCCATTTACACCCTATGGAGGTCTTGCCTAAAGGAAGAGGAACAACATTCCAAGTCTTGTTTGCTGCCATAGCATCTAGTTCTTCCTTCATGGCTTGTCTCCATTCTTCATGCTTTACACCTTGGTGGTTAAACTTAGGTTCATAGGTTTCAGTCACATTATTGATGTAGGAAGCATAGGGCTTGCTAAGTTTGGAGTATGATAAATGGTTGGTAATGGGACATGTAACTAAAGTACAAACATAGTTTTGTAAGTATGGTGGGGGTCTTGAAGGCCTACTAGATTTTCGAGGTGGAGAATTAGCTACAAGGAGAGGTATGGTGTTTTGGTTTTATTCAGAGGTAGGATTCTCAGGTATGGGGTTTTCAGGTATGGGGTTCTCAAGTATTATATGAGGTTCAATTTGAGGTATGTGTGTAGGGATTGTAGTAGGTTGGGGTAATGGTATGACAGTGGGAAGGAAAATAGTGTCTACATAATTTGTGGGCTGAGACTTATGGAAGGGAAATTCAGTTTCATGGAAGTGTACGTCCCTTGAAATGTGCATCTTTTTGGTAACAAGATTATAAACTTTATACCCTTTGTAGCCAGGTGGATATCCAATGAAAACACAAGGTTGTGCTCTAGGAATAAATTTGTGTCTTAAGGATTGAAAGGTTAAGGCATATAGCAAAGACAGCCAAAAGTTTTGAGTGCAGAATAATCTGGTTCTTTGCTATGAAGTAATGAAAAAGGAGAAGCATTCTTCAGTAATGGTGAAGGAAGTCTGTTGATGAGAAAAGTTGCTGTGCCAATATAGTCCCCCAAAATTAAAGAAGAGCTTTGGATTAAAACAATAAGGCTTGAGCAAAATTCAATAAATGTTGGTGCTTCCTTTCAACACAAGTTTCCTGAGGATTCTCCACGCAAGAAAATTGATGGTTGATTCCCTTTCGGCCACAAAATTTGTGATTGCTAGTTCCTTTGCATTGTTATTTCGCAAAGTTTTCACAGTAACCTAAAATTTAGTAAAAACCCAAGTAATGAAACTCTCAAGTAAGAAAGAAGCCTTAGATTTAGATTTAATCAAGTGTATCCAAGTGTATCTAGTGTGGTAATCCACAATGCTTAGGAAATATCTCTTTCCATTATATGTTGGGACATGAAAGGGTCCCCAAATATCATAGTGAACGAAGCCAAATGGATTAAAGTAACATGATTAAAAGCAGGAAGAACCTTTTGTTCATCTAATGGACAAATACTGCAATGAATAGAATCATGACTTTTATTAAAGGGTATCTGTAACTTTGGGGCTAATACACTAAGCTTTTTACAAGAAGGATGTCATAGCCTAGAGTGCCAAAGACTAGTAGTTACAAAGTTTATTGTATCATTATTAGGGATAGAATTTATAGCAGAAATAGGTAAAGGTATGAGATTAAGGGTAGAAATAGGATCATCAACAAAAACTTCCTTATTGAGGGTGTATAGTCTATTGATGAGATCACCCCTCCAATCATCTTCATGGTCTTGATGTTCTGAATAAATAAAGAATTAGCATATATACCAACAAAGAGATCAGAAATTGTTAATAATGCACTAACTTATATGAGATTATACTTAAAGTTTGGGACATAAAAAACTTTGTTAAGAACCATGCCTAAATTCAGTGAAAAACAGTGCCAATAAATTTAACCACAATAGTAGTTTGATTAGGTAACTGAATGAAGTGATTCAAGGCTAGTTCAATGTAGGAAAAATTTGATAGGAAAAAGAAATATGACATGAAGCACCCTAATCAAGGATCCAATATGTTGATGAAATACATTTAGAATCATGATGAGTTGAGAGTACAATACCTATTTCAGGGTTATTACCATTATCCTGAGCATTGGCAGAAGTGGAACCAGAGGCAATTAGTGCATTGGCTTGGAGTAATGCAAGCAATTGTTGATATTGTTCAACAGGAATGTGCACCTTGCTGGAACTTGTGTCAAAACCCAGAATTTACATGATTCACAGCTCACATTTTGCTTTCTTGTATCCGGAGGGTAACCAAACAAGTTTGAAGCACTTGTCAACTGTGTGACCAGCCAAGTGGCAATGTATGCAATAGGGGCAAGACTTCTTGGAGTTTTTCTATTTTGAATCATTGCCCTTTGCAGAGAAGGAAACTTGGGAATCAATGTTGATAATTGATCTGCAATGGCTCTTTACTTCTCTTTTGGATAACAAGAAAATAAACTCGATTGATTTATGGAAGAGGTTCCATCATCAAGACTTGTCCTCGAACATGAGAAAATTCTTCATTTAATCCCATGAGGAATTGAAGCACATACTCTGCCTCGAGGTGCTCAAGAAAGGGCGAAAATCATTGCAATTCCAGGAAACAAAGGCCTATGTTCCTTCATTTCTTCCCATGGAATCTTGAGTCTTGAAAAATATTGTGAAACTGAAAAATTACCTTGTGTATGGGACATAATTTCACCCTTGATCTGGAACAATCTTGGGCCATTTCTCAACTGAAATCTTGCTTTAAGATTAGACCAAATGTCTGTCAGAGTCATAGTAGACCAGTGTAGGCAAAATTTCTTTTGAAATCGAGTTGAGAGAAGCCATGATATAACCATATTATTCACTCTAAGCCAAGCTTAAAAGCATGCAGGACCTTGAACCGGATCAGGTTTGGTGAGTGAACCATCGACCAAGGAGAATTTGTTCTTCACAAAAAGGGCCACGCCATGGCACAACTCCAAGAGAAGTAGTTGTCCTCTGTAAGAGGTTGAGAGACATGCACGTTTCCTGGACCTTCTAATTGATGAAGCTAAAAAGGATTGGAGAAATCCTCCATGGCAGGAAAAAAACTTGTAGAAAGCTTGTGAAAAAAAAAAAAAAGAACGAGTGCGGAAGTTTTAGAGAGTTACAACTGATACCATATCAAAGCAATGAGTAGAACTGAATAGTTGATTATTTCATTGTAAGTGAAGTATATATAGGAGTACATATGTATGAATGCACATGGTGCACGAGGTGGACTTAACCACTTTTAACAAACATTATTAATGAATAACAAACTGTAGTCATTATCCTAATACAAATCCATAGACCGCAGCATCATGAACAATCAACATAGTTTTATTTGGGTACAAACATCTACATCATTTTATTAAGTGGAGTTAATGCCATTACCAAACGTTGTTCCATCACCTTTAAAAACCAGCCTCGTATGATTAGGAGAACTCCATTTGTATATACAACATATAATTAGTACCTCTTTAGCGCTTGAAATTGAGTATAAAATTGGAGCTTGAAATTGGACTTCGACGGTCCAATTTCAAATTTTATGTTTGGCAACATTTTTAAAATTAGAATCATAATTTTATATAACAATTTCGTGGAATCAAAAAATGACTAGCTTAAGTCTTTTCCAATTCTTAACACATACCTTAAACATTGTCAAGTTCATATATTATAATTTTTATTATTCTCTAACTATGACCACCTTTCATTGCCCGCCACCAACATCGCCGTTGTCCTATCACCCATTGCTGGTTGTCCGCCTACTATAAACTTAATATAGTGAAAATATTTTGATGTTATAGATCATATATATGTCCACACAATAAAAATTGAATTAAATTTAGAATTCTAGTTCTGTATCCTAATTTTTCGTAAGAGTAAGACATAAAATTTAGGATTTTGAGCTAATTCTACAACACCCTAGTTATTAACCTCTTATGCGTACATCATAATTGGCCAATTATTAGATTTCTTACATTTTGATTTCGTATGTTTAGTCATTCGAAAATACTCTTAGCAGAAAATAGAGGATTTTTTTTTAAAAGAAAAACATCACTGTAAAAATATAAGCCTTTGCTCGCAAATAATGTTTGGCACCAAAATCACATATAATGTAGACATATGAGCATCCAACCTAAAGTTATCATGCAAACACCAAGACAATCTCAAGCCCATCACATGAAATACCTCAATATAATATATAATCTAGCATAAGAGCCACAGTAGCTCACAAGATATCCATATATGTATATATACTAGTGCTATGGTGCACGACGACTAGCTATTTGCCACAAGCTGAGGTACATAGCAATAAAAGCTTAATGGATAAACATGTCAGACGCACGTATGTGGCATACAGGAATCCATAGCTATGAGTAAGGTATTATTTAGAAATCTTAACAATGTCTTCAAACAGTTATTCCTATCCACTGTGAGCTTAAACATCAACTATCGATACGTCCGCTCGTCTAGATACATACATGGAAATTCAAAAGGGGTGAGAATTCTAACGAATCTCAGGAATATTAAAACATGCATAGTGTCATCACATATCTTTGGCCCACTTGGTTTATTATAAAAAAGGTGTACATGCCACTATGTAGTCCAATTTTTAGAGCTTTTCATAATCATCATTATCAAGTAGACTTTTCATTTTAATATGCTCTTGATCATGAATGCAACATGTTAAATATGTATATGTATATGAGAGGAATTTCATATTTGAATATATATTTCATAAGGGTATGCGTGCATGGACATAGGCAACCATGTCACTTGGACTAAACATGCATGTATGAGAGAAAGAAATGTAATCATGTAGGAATGTACATGTAAGAGGCAAAGCTAGCCATTAAGCAAGTACCATGACCTTGAACATTTCTTTAGCACTTTGTTTAGTAACTTTAATTCTTTTAATGTATCACCCTCTCTCATGTCATATAAACTAATTGCATCATCGTCCCGATGATTTTAACTATCACCTAAACTCCGCATCACCATTGCCTAGGATGAGCTCAACCTAACTAGCTGTCGCTAGATTTAAATGGGAATAGAAGGGAACAATTTCTCTTAACATTAAGTTTAACTTTTGGAATCTCATGTTCCAAAATCATGAAAAGTCTCATAATTTCTCTTATTAAAATTTTTAATGCATACTCGACTTAACACCTTCGTTGATAAGACTCATTCGTATAATCAACCATGATCAATGCTCAGAACGAATGCACATGCAACCAGTCTAACCAACAGTATCCAGGTATGACAATTAATGTCACACATGTTACCAATGAGTTACAATCAAGTCCGTCTCAACAATTATCCAAAATCACTAATCACAATTCAGTCAAGTATGACATTTACGTATAATAAATTGTCACCATTCATCAATAGATAACTAAGGGTCATTCATTTATATAGCATCACAAGTAATAATTCTTTTTAAATAAATTGGCTTGAGTTTGATGATATGAGTAGCTTGACGAGCATTTTGTTTCTTTTCTATTTTCCAAATGTTTGTGAAAAACCAAGACCACCTTCCCTTAGAGCATATGTTTTAATAATTTATTTTCAAAAATCTTAAGGCTTCTACTTTTTGCTAAAGAGCCCTTAAACTTCATAAAATTTACAAAACAACCCCCAACTAAATTTTTCATCCAAACGGGTTTTTCATCCTAATTCTCCTGAAACACAATTCTGCCATTGAAATTTTTAGAATTTACAAAAAAATCCCAAACTTTGAGAAATTACAATTTGACCCCTCACTTTACTAAATTTATAAAATGACCCAAAAACTCATTTTTTTCTTCTAAACACATGGCTTACTATTCCAGAACTCATTCTTATAGTTTTACTCTCTAAATATTTGGTTTTTGCATAAAAACTCCTAAACTTTCTAAAACTTCATTTCAACCACAAATTTTATATATAATTATAAAAATGCTCAAATCACATGTGTCCACTCCATTTTTCATGTAGATTCCACATATGTGGTTAGTTTTAAAAATAACATTTTCCTTGTAGGAGAAACTACCTTGGTTGAATGTATATATTCCAGAATCCAAACTTTTGTAAAACTTTGAAACATAAAATCATGTTGTCCAGAAATTTCAGTCTCAAAGAAAAATATGATTAAATTACTAAATATCATCAAAATAGAGCAAAATAATTTTTCAAAGATAATTCAATATGTCCATGAGGCCTTGTAAAAATTTCAAAGTTTAATAAGGTCTCTAGCTATATTAATAAAATTATATAATTTCAAGGTCAAAAACTACATTTTTTAGCCAACTCAGAAAACCTAATTTTATTACCCTATCAAATGAACTAAAAGGATTTTATAAAATTCATGGTTGAACTTCAAGATGCCTATAACATCCTGTAAAAATTTCAAGTTAAAATTCAATCATTTGATATAGTAACAAAATTATACAAATTCAGGATTTCAGAAATGATTATTCAGCGAAACTCTAACCTTCTCGGTTTCTAAATTTTTAAAAATAGAAAAATTCACCAAGACACCTCAACAAAAATATTGAAGATACCTCCACATGTTAGCTTTATCACATAAAAATTTTAGCTTATAATATTGTCTCCATCTATGTGAATAAAATCATATAAACTCAGTTGTCTTCTTAAATTCAAGAATTCTAACAACACAACATACAACTTCTTTTGATCTTTCAAGCATAATCATTTATCAAAACTCAAGCCTTC
Organism: Dalbergia oliveri; assembly: GCA_030441495.1. Classification (NCBI taxonomy): domain Eukaryota; kingdom Viridiplantae; phylum Streptophyta; class Magnoliopsida; order Fabales; family Fabaceae; genus Dalbergia; species Dalbergia oliveri. The sequence goes on from JAMLFY010000003.1 coordinate 19,384,550, forward strand.
TTAACAAAAGCTAGAGAACAAGATAAGATAAGTAAGTTTAAATATAAACCCCTACCTAAAAGATGATTTCTGCTAGAGATCAAGGCAACAAGCTCCTTCAAGTTTGATCTCCTAAGTAAGGAAGCAAAAACTCTTCTTTTCCTTTGATCATGAATTTGGTCTACTCCAGAACAGGTAGGGGAGGCTATTTCTTGAAAACTAATGGTAGATTTGAGTTTGTTGGGTAGAAGAGCTATGAAAAAGTGTATTTATTTGTTAGGTTTGGTGGAGAATTGAAGAAGTTATGAGGCTGAAATAATGGAGGAAAGTGGTCGTGATGGAAGCTGAAGATGAGAGAGTTTGGTGGAGTGTTTTTTTTAAAATAAAATGTGATTTGTGTGAGTAGGGTGGGTGATACAGCTGCATAGGTGTAGTGGGGAGTGAGTGGTTTAGTTTTTTGTTTGTTTGTGGAATGGTTGGATTATGTTTAGGGGTATTTTAGGGATTAGATAAAGAGGTGGGGTAGACTTAGTAAAAAGTGTGCTAAAAGACAAAAGTAGTGATTAGTAACATCATCATGATGTCTCCTTGTCATTATGCCACTACACTTTTAACTAGTGGTAATTAGATAATTAGTGACTCTTTAGAAATTTTTAAACAACTAACCGACGTATTTCCTTAATTACTTTGATTAGGCTTAATTAGTCCTGAATAGGGATAAAATAGTAATTTTATGCCAATACTTTTCAGGACTCACCCAAACATCAAATACCCTCTCATATTAACATATTAACTTCCCAGGTGATGACCGGGTCTAGTCGTCACTTAATCCTACGTTAAATTACCTTAGGGACATTTTGGTAATTATGCACCCAGAAAATTTAAAAATTGCAATTTTCACAACGATTGCTATCTAAAACACATATAATCCTCCTCAAATATTAAACTAAACCTTTGAGGATGGCCACCGTCCTTGATTCTCATGCAAAAATAACTTAGAGGCATTTTGAACATTTTGCACAGAAGGAAAAATTGGATATTACAAATTCAAATTCTAACTTCAATTTCAATTTCACGTGCCAAACCCTTAACAAATTTATAGACACTTACAAATCTATCAATCAACTTTTATTACTTTTGAATTAGTAAATTTATTTTTATCTTTATTCATTTATTGTATTTAAAAATATTACTTTTATATTTTATACTTTACTTTTTAACTTCCTTCCTTTTTTTCTTAATTTCTCTTTATTTCTCAATGCTTTAATGTTATAGAAGGTGAGTATTCAGTGAGAGAGTTGTTAAAGTGGGCCAACCTAACTCCCTGTGTTGACTAACCAGATTGATGGTAGAAGTTGATATACAGCTAACTCACTTTCATGTTGAGCAAAAAAAAAAAAAAAAAAGAAATGCTAGCCCAACTCAATCCACTCGAGTTAGGGCTCAGACAAGTTGATTCACTAAAAAAATTTAAGAAACCTAAAAATTTCAAATTAAGGTTTAATTATTCTATTGGTCCTTATAGTTTCACTCAATTTTCAATTAGGTCCCTATAGTTTAAAAGTTTATAATCAAGCTCTTACTTTAAATAAAATTTTGTAATTAAGTCCCTAACGTTAATGATACTAAAGAAATTTGGTCCTGAAAAGAATATTCAAAGAATTTTCCCTTTTTCATCTCTTCCTTTCCCTCTTTCCTTCACTAGAATCCTGACCGCCCACATCTCTCTTCCTTCATAAAAAATAACCAAACCCCCCCCGTCTAATTAGAAAGGATCTATAACTCCCTGCATCACAAATCCATAGACCAACGCTTCATGAACAATCAGCATAGTAGTTTTATTTGGGTACATCGTTTTATTAAGTGAAATTAATGCCATTACCAAACCTTGTTCCATCATCACCTAAACAAACCAGTCACGAATAACTAGGAGAACTCCATTTGCATATACAATATATAATTACTGGTTTGATGCTTAGAATTGAGTATGAAATTGGAGCTTGAAATTTGAATTGGACGGCTCAATCCTAAATTTTATGTTGGGTAGCCTATTTAAAATTAGAATCATAATTCCATATATATAATTGGAAAAATAACTTGCCAAATTAAACAATTTTCTAATTCTTAACTCATACCTTAAAAAATACTAATTTCATTTATCATAATTTTTATTGTTCTCCAATTGTAATGACCTTTCATCACCCGCCACCGAGGCCACTTGCCCGCGTGGGACCGCCACTCCTGGCTCGCCGTTGGTCGCGACTATCCACTCACAGCCAACATCAACCGCCTTTGTCCTACCTCCCATTGCCTGGTTGTGATCCTGCAAACTTAAAATAGTAAAAATATTTTGAAATTATAGATCACATATCCAAACAATAGAAATGGAATTGAATTTAAAATTCTAGTTTTGGATCCTAATTCTTTGTAAACATAAAATTTATTATTTTGAGTTAATTCCAATTCTAATATAATTGAAATTGAATTTAAAATTTTGAACTTCAATTGCAATTTCAAGCGCCAAATGAATTAGTAAATTTATTTTTTGAATTTGTAAATTTATTTTTATATCTTTATTCATTTATTAAATTTAAAAATATTAGTTTTATATTTTATTTTTTAACTTCCTTCCTTTTTTTTCTTAATTTCTCTTTATTTCTTAATGCTTTAATGTTATAGAGGGAGAGGATTTAGTGAGAGTTGTTAAAGTGGGTAGCCTGACTCCCCTGTGTTGACTCACTATGGGTTAATGGTCAGAAGTTGAAAACAAGCTAACTCACTTTCATGTTGAGCAAAACATATGAAAAAAAAAATGCTAAAACTCAGCCTATTGGAGCTAATAGGTTAGACGGTTGGCTTACTAAAAATATTGAAACACAATACATGTGAATTGTGGCGGTTATACAAGGTGATTGCAGCGGTTTTATAAGTTTAATTTACCAAATGGCGTTGGTAATTACGGCGGTTCCTTGAATCACCATTTGAGAAAAATGGCGGTTATTACCGTCGTAATTTACGAAAAAACCACCACTATTTTCTTGTTTTGCTTCAGTGAGCCTCATTTTGCACCATGGCCAGTCCTTGCCTTGCCTTTCTATTTCCTGCCACACCTTTAGGCTTGAAGAAGTAACACCTGCCGAAGCTTCCATTTACCACCAGACTAGATTTGAATCTCTAAAGTGAAGATATCACTTTAGAGAATAAAGAGAGTAATTTCACTCCTAGATCAATAAAGTAAAGAGTGTTCCATTTTTAACTTTGTTGATTAAAAGGTAAAATCTCCTTACATTACCCTCTAAAATAAGATCTTCACTTTAGAGAATCCTTAACCCAAGACCACCATTGCATTCCTGATATTGTTCCAAAATTTTAACCAATTTACTCTTTCATGTTATTTTTTCTTTTCCTACATCATTGCTCAAAATTGTTAGTTTAAAACTTTTCTAATTTAGGGCATGTTTGATAACTGTTTTGCAAAATAGTTTTTGAGTTTAGAAAATAAAAAATTAAACAAAGTTCTTTGACAACTTGTTTTCTTAACATTAGTTTTAAAAATTAAAATACACTAATTGCGTTTTTAAAAACTAAAAACAAAAAATAACTTTTAGATGTTTTACAAAATAGAAAACAGAACCTTGTTCTATCCCTCCATCCCCACTTCTACTATTTTTGTCCCCTCCAGTTCAAATCTTCTTCCTCCTACACCATCGGCTTCGCACAAGACGATCTACTTCCTCCAACTCCAATCTGCTTCCTACGCATCGTCACGGCTTCACAGACTAATCCGCTTCCTCCAGCTTCGATTTGCTTCCTTCGATTCCAGCCTCGCAGAGAACCGGTCATCCATCCTCCTCGCCACCGATCCATCCGACATCGCTGCAGCCCACACAACAACCGCCACGACCAGCCCTTTGTTCCTTTTCTTTGGTGTGTTACAGTTTACTTTTAAAACTTGTTTTAAAAAAGATTATCCAAACAAATTCTTTTTATTTTTTACGATTAAAAAACTATTTCTAAACTTGATTTTTAAAATAGCTTTAAACAACAATAACACAAAAATTGTTCCAAATAAGCTCTTAGTTTTTTGAAATGTTTCAGCATTACATAGGACATTTGACGCATTGCTTAGGTTGCTACTTGCTCATTCGTTGGAGACTAATATCAAACCCGACAATTGTGTGGTTATTTACAATAAATATATATCCAATTTAAAATAATAGATTTTGATTATAAAATAATTTAGGCAATGAAATAAATTTTCCACAAATTGTACTAAAAACATTTAAACAATGGAATAAATTATCATAAGATGAGCCAACTAAGTACACCAGGAATTAAGGGCATATCTCCACATTAAATTTGGCATTAGCTAGAGCATTATTTGAGTCTCAAGATTTAAGGATTTTTGGACTCTTCTACAAAAAGAAATAGATTTTGAAAAATAGCATGCATATTTAGCAAAATGATTTTGCATCGTCAACGAATTGAGATTCAAGATGCTAGGTAACTATCCAATGTGATAACCATTTACAATAATTTTACACTTTCTGAAATTTTCATTAGTTAATAATGTAAAATTATTTTGATACATGAAAATTAAGCATATAATTTCCTATTGTTAATGCTTATAAATATAAATCTTTTCGTGTTCATCTCTTTTCCATGTACATCTTTACCGCCTATAAAAAGATTCAAATATCATATAATCTTTTCTATTATATTGATACATTTAAATGTAATAAATTATCATATCTACATAAAAACTGCACTAATACGTCTATTGTTCAAATAAAATAATAAACTAAGTAAAAACCACACTAGAAATAGGGAGTTTTCCCTTTCCTTTGTTAAACTTCAAATTCATTTTCATGGAAAATGCTGGTGATATGGTAAGAATTCAATGTCTGGATCACTTTAATTTAATGATTTATAAATGTTCTTACTTAGAAATGCAGGAGTGTAAGTAGCTCTAACGTTCGTGCGAGTGGAGGGTGGGGTACCTATAAAGACACTCTAACGCTCAAGTCAGGGGAAGGTGTAATGCCCAGTGGCAGGAGTGATCGCGATGTAAGAAGGCATGAACAAGGAACGTCTCATGGCAAAGTCTCTAAGCGGAGGGTACATGAATGAATCGATTACATACCAGAATGATAAGGATCTTGAGGCTGTATAGGTATGGGACTATAGGTAGAGGATGATTTATATGAATTGATTCATTCTACCTATGCCAACAAGATGCATCTTCTTTTTGGTAGCCCATCACTAAAAACTCCAGTTAAGCGTGCTTGGCTTGGAGGATGGGTGACCTTCTAGGAAGTTTTCCTAGGAAGCGTGTGAATGAGGATAAAACAAGCTAAAAAGACCTGTGTTGATTTGGGGATAGTCATTAATTTGTAAAGTAATAGAGGATGTTACAGAAGGCATGAGGAATGATGAGGTATTTGTGAGTGATTAAGATTGTCATACATGGGGCGATATCCCCCTTATATAGTGTGAAGTTACCATGTGTTAAATATGGTGGTGATCTTCCTTAAGTGTAGGAGATATTCCTGTAAATTAGTTAGTAGTAGAGATATGATATGATAATAAAAGGATATTATGAGATATCGAAGATTCTATCCAGGATTTGTGAGATATCCTCCACTAAATCCGGTGAATATTGGGGGAGAGGATTATATGGCTGATCTCTGGGCCCTAAGTCCAAGCTCATGCGGCTTGGGCCGAGGTGTTGGCCTATATTTCTGGTCCAATACATAGCCCCTAGCTGGGTTGAAGGCCGAGCATGTGAGCGTGGAGGACTTCATGCCGAGCTCGAAGATGTTATTGAATCGTGGGTCTTTTCAGTTGATGTGGTGGCAGTTGTGGGAGAACGTGTCATGTTACGTGTCCTTTTGTTAGCGGTGGACAATCATTTCTCATTAATATGGGGTTATGCGTTCATATTGGCCGTTGGATCAAAGCAACTAGCCCCCCTGTTGGATAAAATAAGTGTCTTAATACGTTAATGGAGGGAAGAGATCTCAATCATTGGATAGTTAAGTTTCAGTGAAAATAGGGGAGAGGGTTATTCAAATATTATTTTTGCAAAAATGCTTCTTTTTCCCTTTTGCTTTCTCTGCATTTCTGCTATTTTCGCGTTCTGAGAGTTTGAATCTGATATCCAAGGTTTGATTTCTTATGTTTTCAATCGATGAGTTTGATTCTCCTTCTTATTCTCTTTCGTTTGATCGGTTTAGTTTGCTCGGAAACCTAGGGTAGGAGATTGTACCCATTTGCTTCTTTAGGTATTTATTGATGGATAAAGAAAAGGTGTTTTTGCCTCTGGGAAAGGAAAAACCATAGTGGCTTAGAATGAACACGTCCCTTATAGTTGGGTTAGTAGGGAGGTTAGGGATGGCTTCGATTTTTAACGATAGGGAGTCAATTTGTAGGTTTAGGCGGCTTGTCTGGCGTTGTGTGGGAAGAGAAATAGAATCTCTCCCTTGTCCAAGAGAATAGGGTGTGTAGATATAAGGAATAGGATGGTGAGGCTGACTTTGTTTATATGTATGTAGATTTTTTTGAGAAATTGGATGTGAGGGTATCTTTACCCATTTTGAGGAGGGTGCCTAAACAAGGTTAACATCGCCTTCTCAACTTCATCCCAATAGTTAAGCCTTCATGCGATCTTTTGAGAATTTGTTTGATATGCTTGGTCATGAACCCAATGTTGGTGTATTCTTTTATTTTTTCAGGTCAAAGGATAGACAAGGGAGTTGGGTTTCGTTTAATAGTGTTCCCCAAAAAAAGTTGTTATCCCTGCTAACTTCTAACTTTAAAAGGTTTAATGATAAGTTTGTAAAGCTTAGGTCCCGAGTCTAAGTATCCGTTCTTCTAATAATCGAGTGGTTTGGAAAGGTTTTTATTGTCCTGGAGCATAATCCTCACCAGCTTTTGAGAGTAGAATATAGTTCTCTTCTTTGAATGATCGGGCTTGAAATCGACTACTTGGAAGAGTGTGTGTTGTAGGGATCGCGATGGATGGCGAAAAAGGGTTATTGAAAATTGGAGTCGACATCAAGTTTATTTAAATTTGAAAACATGGAAAAATCCATTTTATTTTTAAAGAAAAGGTCTTTGTCATCATATTCAAGTTCGGGAGTTGGTTATGCATAGAGAAAGTACGGATTTAATCCTACACACCCCTAATACACACGTCCTTAGATGGTACTTATTGATTTATGCAAATTATTAATAACATTTCAGAACATTTATTTTACCATTTTTATTTACAAGAAAATTTAAAAATATTTTTTTTAAAAAAGGGAAAATTTTGAAGTATCAAATCGTCACGATTTAAATGTCCAAAATATTGAGTCAACAAGCCGTCATGGCTAAATTAACATCTTTATGTGAAATAAAAAATTTGAAAAATAAATGAACAATTTAAATTAAATATATGAAAATAAAAATCTCTTATTAATCATAAATATTTACAAATAAAAAAAAACTTATTTGATATTTTTTCATAAAAGGGAAAGAAAATAAATAAATTTTCAAACAAATTTTCGGATCATTAAGCTGTAAGCTCAAATACCCAGAATATTAAGTTAACAAACCGTCACGATTAAATTAATATATTTGTCCAAAATTTTCAAAATAAATGAAAATTAAATAAACTATCTCATATATATAGAAAATTCATGAGAAAATTATTTACAATTAAGATAAAAATTATAAAGATTTAATTTTGACTTGATAGGATTAAATTGCTTGCTCCTACGTATCCTCTGGTGCAATGGTGATAACTCCAATTTATGGAGTTATTTAGCTTCTAACTTGGATTGAAATTGCATGACTTGTCTTTCATTTTCCAAGTGAAACACTTAAAAATAGGAAGAATTAACTCATATTTGTTTTAGAACTTTTGTTGAAAAATTCGATGTCATAAATCAAGACTATTGGGATGAATTGCATAATTCAAATTAAATTTTCATTGAATGATTTTTGGCAGAGAAAATTGTAGAAGTTTTGGAGCTTGAAGAGAATTCAAGTTGAAGCCAAGAGGAAGGAAGCAAAGCATGAAGAAAAAGCCATTGAATTGAAGTTTTTGCTCTTGGGTCGCGACCTGAATTTTGCTGGGTTGCAACCTACGGGCGCCTAAACATTAGATCAGTTTTGTGAGGTCGCGACCTGACAATTTCCGTTGGTCGCAACCCGCGGCCAAGCCCATTTTTAGTAAATAATTACCCAATAGACGGATCGGGGAGTTCGTTTGCTGCCTTTTCGTTTTGAGAGAGGAACCCTAGGTTTTGGAAGGAGCCAACACTAGAGAAGGATTCATCTTGAAGATTGAAGACCAAGAGCTAGGAGAGGATTGAAGCCCCATTTGTTCATCTCTTCCTCTCTCTTTACATCTTTAATATTCATTATGTCTCTTGAACTAGTTTGTGTTTTGTTCATTGTTATGGATAGCTAAATTTGTAACTAGGGATCCTTTGAATCCTCTATGGATCTTGGATGTTTGTAATGTTGTTTATTTGAATGTTGATGATTTTGGTTTTGGTTACCCATTTCTATTCTTAATGCTCTTATATGTTTGGCCACCATCTAAGTTGATTTGGGGGATTCTCTTGAACTAGACATAGGAATAGAGATATTGGACCTTGGTGTGGGTAATGCTTGTTCTTTTACACTTAATTGGCTTAGGTGTGAGGATTAGTCAATGGGATGGAAACATACCTATTGACCTTGCATAGTAGATGTTTGATGTTAGTTCTCAATGGGTTGATTTCACACTAACTCACAAGGACACTTAGTGTTTTAGGTGAAAGAGACACGGTTAATCGACCTAGACATAGGCTTTTAACTATAATTGACATGCTAACAAAACCAATTCCTCAATGTTCAATTAAGTAATTTGCATATCCAAGTGAAGTAGAGGGTGAAAAAGGTCCCCTAGGCCTTTTAACCTTGGTTGTTTCTCAACTTTAATTTGTGTTAGTGTTTTTAGTTACTTGCTCTTTAGAATTTCTTCGTAACTTCATTAACTCATTTTGCTCAGGCCTGAACACGGTAGTTTAATAACTCGATAGCATATTTATACCCAATCCCTGTGGAGACGATACTCTTAACTCACATTATACTACTTGAACGACCCGTGCACTTGCGGTATTTTACCCGCTCTGTAGGCGGCCATCAAGTTTTGGTGCCGTTGCCGGGATTGGCTATAGTTGTGTGCTACTTTTGATTTAAATTACTAGTTCTTGACTTGAGCCTTCATTTTCTTTTATTTTCAGGTACCTCTATATTTGCATGCGACGCTCTAGAAGCTTTGAAGATACTACTGTTCGTGTGGATTTAGAAAGAGTTTTTCAATTTCCACGCCAACCTCGTTCTCATCGCACTAGACGTGTCATGGCAGATCATGAGGACCCAAACCGCTCCGTGTGGGATTATGCTTCTCCACAACTCCAGGATGTCCACTCTAGCATTCGAGGCCTGCCATCCAAGCTCATAACTTTGAGCTTAAGCCTGCATTGATTCAGATGGTGCAGAACACAGTTCAATTTAGTGGGTTGCCTAGTGAAGATCCTGGTGCTCATCTCTCTAGCTTCCTGGAGGTGTGTGATACCTTCCGACACAATGGCATTTCGGAGGAAGGTATTCGTTTGCGCCTATTCCCATTTTCTCTAAGGGATAAGGCTAAGGCATGGCTCTCTCTCTTCCTGCAAACTCTATCACTACATGGGAGGACCTTGCCCAAAAGTTTCTTGCCAAGTTCTTCCCACCAATCAAGACAGCTAGACTACGCTGACATCACCTCTTTCAAGCAAGCAGATGGTGAAACCTTGTATGAGGCATGGGAAAGGTTCAAGGAGATGCTTAGGAAGTGCCCGCATCATGGCATTCCTAAGTGGCTCCAAGTTCAGACTGTGTACATGGGGTTACTTCCTCAAGAGAGAGCTACTATTGATGCCGCTGGAGGAGGTGCTTTGATGGCTAGACCAGTTGATGCCGCTCTTGATCTCTTGGAAGAAATGGCAGCCAACAATTATCAATGGCCAACTGAACGGATGAATACAAAGAAGGTAGCTGGTATGTATGAGGTGGATGCTCTCACTTCTCTCAGCTCAAGTGGCAGCCCTTGCTAAGAAGTTGGACAATGTGAATGTAAATTCGGTTGAAAGCTCTTTTAGTGCTTGTGACTTGTGTGGAGACCCACACTCAAGTAATCAATGCCCTCACACCATGGAGAGTGTGCAATTCTTGGCTCAAAATCGCCAACGGGACCTAACCGACCATTCAACAACAACTACAACCAAGGGGGACGGAATCAAGGCAACTATGCTTGGGGAAACAACAAACAAGCCTCATCTTCCTTCACTCAACCCAAGGCGCCTCCAAACTTTCCACCGGGTTTCTACCACAACCTTCCCCACCTAAGGAGCACTATCATGACCGAACTTCAACTCTTGAGAGCATGTTCATGACCTTCATTAATAAGACTGATGCTTACATGGCCAAGACGGATGCTCACTTGGCTGGCCAAGATGCTCAATTACAAAGTCAAGCTGCTTCATTGAGAAATTTGGAGAATCAAATTGGCCAAATTGCTCAAGCAATGAGTAATCGCCCTGTAGGGACCCTTCCTAGTGATACAATAACTAATCCCAAGGGTGGCAATAATGAGCAATGCAAGGCCATAGCTCTTAGGAGTGGAAAGGAGATTGAAGGAAATCCCAAGACTAAATTATTGCATCAAGAGGTGGAGCAAGAGAAAGTAGATATTGAAGAAGTAAAGGAGGACAAGAAAAAGGAAGCGGTTGATGAAGAAGATAGTAAAAAGAAGAATGAGAAGCCCACTACTCCTCCTCTACCATTCTCGAATCGCTTTGCCAAACAAAAGCTTGACTTGCAATTTCAAAAATTCTTGGAAGTTTTTAAGAAACTTCACATAAACATTCCCTTTGCTGAAGCTTTGGAACAAATGCCAAGCTATGTAAAGTTCATGAAAGACATTCTCTCAAAGAAGCGCAAGTTGGGTGACTTTGAAACTGTTGCATTGACAGAGGAGTGTAGTGCTATTTTGCAGAACAAGCTCCCTCCCAAATTGAAGGATCCTGGAAGCTTCACAATTCCGTGTCACATTGGAGCTCAATTTTCTGGGAGAGCTTTGTGTGATTTAGGGGCAAGCATAAACCTCATGCCCCTATCAATATTTCAAAGGTTAGGATTGGGGGAATGCAAGCCAACCACTGTCACGCTTCAACTTGCGGATCGCTCTTTCACTTATCCTAGAGGAGTTGTTGAAGATGTGCTTGTCAAGGTGGACAAGTTCATATTCCCTGAGATTTTATCATCTTGGACATGGAGGAAGACCGCAATGTCCCCTTGATTCTTGGCCGACCATTTCTAGCCACGGGTAGGACTCTCATTGATGTTCAAAAGGGTGAGTTGACTATGCGTGTGCAAGACCAAGAGGTAACATTTAATATCTTTAAGGCCATGAAATTTCCATATGAGCATGAGGAGTGTTCCTACATAGGTATGCTTGACCATGTTGTTTTTGATGTTTTTCATAATTCTTTTCCTTGTGACCCCCTTGCATTGTCATTATCTCCTGCATGTGAGCATGTTGATAGCATTGTTGATGATGATGTTTTCAATTGTGTCAAACCTTGACGCGTCTCCTAAGCTTTTCAGGTCACCTCAGTTGAGCCTTTAGAGCTCCCTTCATCTAAAACTTCTCTCAAGCCATCAATGTTAGAGCCTCCAAAGTTGGATCTCAAGCCATTGCCAACTCATTTGCGTTATGCCTATCTTGGGAATGATTCCACGCTGCCTGTGATTGTTTCCTCTTCACTACTGAGGAACAAGAAGATAAGTTGCTTCGGGTGCTTAGAGATCACAAGCTTGCATTGGGCTGACTATTGCTGACATTCGTGGTATTAGCCCAAGCAATTTGCATGCACAAAATCTTACTTGAAGATGAAGAGAAAGGGTCTATTGAGCACCAAGGCGTCTTAATCCCGTCATGAAGGAGGTTGTCAAGAAAGAGATACTCAAGTGGCTTGATGCGGGTATTATCTATCCTATCTCGGATAGTTCTTGGGTTAGTCAAGTGCAGTGTGTTCCAAAGAAAGGAGGAATGACAGTGGTTCCAAATGAGAAGAATGAATTAATTCCTCTCGGACAATCAAGGATGGAGAATTTGCATGGATTATAGGAAACTCAACAAAGCCACTCGGAAAGATCATTTCCCGCTTCCATTTATTGACCAGATGCTTGATAGACTCCTGGAAAGGCCTTCTACTGCTTCCTTGATGGGTATTCCGGATATAATCAAATTGCCATAGCCCAGAAGACCAAGAGAAGACAACTTTCACATGCCCTTATGGTACTTTTGCTTTTAGGAGAATGCCTTTCGGTTTGTGTAATGCACCAGCAACTTTTCAACGGTGTATGATGGCTATTTTCACTAATATGGTGGAGCAATCATGGAGATATTCATGGATGACTTTTCTGTGTTTGGGAATTCTTTTGATGAATGCTTGCAGCACCTAGCTTTGGTCTTGCAAAGGTGTGAAGAAACTAATTTGGTGCTAAATTGGGAGAAATGTCATTTCATGGTCAAAGAAGGAATAGTTTTGGGCATCGGGTTTCAAGCAAGGGCATTGAAGTGGATAAAGCTAAAGTTGAGGTCATTGAAAAGCTTCCTCCTCCAACTTCAGTGAAAGGAATCCGAAGCTTCCTTGGACATGCTGGATTTTATCGGAGGTTCATCAAGGACTTCTCAAAAATTGCCAAACCTCTTTGCAATTTGTTGGAGAAAGATGTGTTATTCAGATTTGATGATGCTTGCTTGGAAGCTTTTGAAGAGTTGAAGAAAAGACTTGTTTCAGCCCTATTATGACCACTCCAAATTGGCACCTTCCATTTGAGTTAATGTGTGATGCAAGTGATTATGCAGTGGGAGCAGTGCTAGGCCAAAGACCTGAGAAAATTCTTCACCCCATTTATTATGCAAGCAAAACTCTCAATGATGCTCAGTTGAACTACACCACCACTGAAAAGGAGCTATTGGCCATTGTATTTGCTTTTGACAAATTCCGGGCATACTTGGTGGGCACTAAGGTAGTAGTATACACAGATCACTCATCTATCAAGTACTTGATAAGCAAGAAGGATGCAAAACCAAGGCTAATTCGATGGGTTTTATTGCTTCAAGAGTTTGACCTTGAGATCCGGATAGAAAGGGACTGAAAATCAGGTAGCAGATCACTTGTCAAGGCTTGAGAATGTTGAGTGTCAAAATGAGCCTATAACAATTAAGGAGTCATTTCCTGATGAGCAGTTGTTTAGTTTCTACCTGTTCTTATCCTTGGTATGCAGATTTCGTGAACTACATAGTTGCTGAGTGTTGCCAGATTTAAAGTCTCAACAACGGAAAAAGTTTCTTCATGATGTGAGGTACTACCTTTGGGATGAGCCATACTTGTTCAAACAGTGTGCGGATCATGTTATTAGAAGGTGCATTCCCATGGAAGAAGTGCAAGATATTTTGGAACATTGTCATGCATCCCCATATGGAGGTCACTATAGTGGGGAAAGAACTGCAAAAGTGTTGCAATCTGGCTTCTTTTGGCCTACTTTATTCAAAGATGCAAACTCCTTCGTGGCTAGGTGTGAGGTGTCAAAGGACCGGTAATATCACTAAAAGGCATGAAATGCCCTTGCAATCCATTCTGGAAGTGGAGATCTTTGATGTTTGGGGCATAGACTTTATGGGTCCATTTGTTCCTTCCTTTGGCAATCTCTATATTCTTGTAGTGGTGGACTATGTGTCAAAATGGGTGGAAGCATGTGCACTGCCAACCAATGACTCCAAGGTGGTGGTCAATTTCCTCAAAAAGCGATTTTCACTCGTTTTGGAACTCCAAGGGCAATTATCAGTGATGGAGGTACTCATTTCTGAACAAGTATTTTGCGGCATTATTGGCTAAATATGGAGTGACTCATAAGGTGGCCACTGCTTATCACCCTCAAACAAGTGGTCAAGTAGAGGTCTCCACAGGGAATTGAAGAGAATCTTGGAGAAAACAGTATCCCCACTAGAAAAGATTGGTCAAGGAAGCTTGAGGATGCTTTGTGGGCATATCGAACTCATACAAGACCCCCATAGGGATGTCACCCTATAATCTTGTGTTTGGAAAGGCTTGCCATCTTCCTGGAGAACTTGAACATCATGCCTATTGGGCAATCAGCAGTTGAACTTTGACTCACAAGCCGCTGGAGAGAAAAGGCTCCTCCAACTCAATGAGCTTGATGAATTTCGTCTTCATGCTTATGAGAATGCTAAACTTTACAAGGAGAAGACAAAAAGGTGGCATGACAAGCATATAATGGTGAAGAGCTTTGAACCAGGCCAACAAGTCCTCCTCTTCAATGCCAAGCTCAAACTCTTCCGGGGAAGCTCAAATCTCGATGGTCAGGTCCATTTTTGGTGGTAAATGTGTTTCCCCATGGTGCGGTAGAGCTTGAAGATCCCAATTCAAAGTCAACCTTCAAGGTCAACTCTCAGCGTCTTAAGCTCTACTTGGGTGGAGAGGTGGATCGTCAAAAGACATCTCTCACTTTGACAAATTCCATATGAAGTCTGAGAGTCTAGCCAAGACTATAACTAAGGCGCTTCTTGGGAGGCAACCCAAATTCTTAATCCTTTCCTCTTAATTTACTGTTTTTTCTAGTTTTTGTTGTTTGGTAGTATTGTGTTTGGTTACTTGGTTCATAGGCATCAATATTGCTGCAAACTTTTGCAGCAAGGTGTGCTGGAGTTCTTTTTATGCTTTCTTGTGTCTTTTGTGTGGGTGTTGAGGATCTAGTATTTTGTTCATATTGTTTTGTTGTTTTCATGAATAATATAGTTGCCTACCTTGTGATTTTCTGGTTTAAAGTGAGCACCCTCTTTGTTTGATTAAAGTCATGTTTCTATGCCTTGTATTATGTTTAGTTCCTGATGTTTGCTCTTTGTATATAGGTTATAATGTTCTAAGCATGTTATTATGTTGAGTTGTTTTGTTGTGTGGTGTTGAGTTTAAGTTTAGTGTCATAGTGTTTAATGTGTTCAATTCACATGCCTTATGCTCCTTGTCATGTCTAATTCTTGTGATTTGATGATTTCATATGAATATTAGTGTTAATTGTGGTGAATGAATGTTTTTCATGTGTTAGAAATTGTTTTGTTGGGAAGAAAAGAGCTTGGAATGACTAAAATTCTTGCTGCATAATTTGCCTCAGTGGGTCGCAACCAGAATTTATGACTGGGTCGCGACCCGCAGTAGCCTATGTGGTTCAGCATGCTAAAACCCGAGAGGCGGTGAGTCGCAACCCAGGAATTATGACTGGGTCGCGACCCGACAGTAGCCTATGTGGTGCAGCATACTAAAACCCGAGGGTGAGTCGCGACCTGACTTGGGTCGCGACCCACAACCAAAAAAAAAAAAAAAATTTCAAAATTAAAAAATATATGTATATTTATGTCAGTTTTCAAAATTCAAAATATAGAGATTTTTTTTTTAAACTCGGCCAAAAAAAAAAAAGAACTTCAAAAACAAAAGAGAAGGGCTTCAGGTCTAAAACCCTTCCTCATTCTCCACCCAAGCCCTGCCACCTCCCCCTTCTCTCTCTCTCCCTTCGGAATCGCCAGCCACGCCGCGCCCGCCTCACCGCGCACCGCCTCTGGTTCTTCGCGCGCGCACACCCAGCGCCGCGCGCGCGCCTCCCTTTCCACTTTGCGCTCCTTGTGAAATCTGAGGCCGCTGCGCACCTTCTACGTCGCGGCGTGAAGTAACAGCGAAACCCCGGCCCCAGCCGGGTTCACCCGCGCAGCACCCTCCATCACCGACCGCGCGCGCAGTGCACCTGCCACCGCGGCTCCTTTCTGCTCAATGGGCGTCACCGCGAGAAGTTTCCTCGAGCTCTGATTTCGTGCACCCTTCCACTGAGCTCGCGTCGCGAATCCGTTCCACTAGAGCCACGGCCAAGACCCGAGCTTAACCACCTGGTTCACTTTATTTTTATTTTTATTTTTGTTTCATCTTTATTATGTTTCTGTTGTTATAAAGAAAAATTTTCTTATTTCTGATGAGTTATTGTCCTGGTTGATGAGCATTGTGATGATACATTGGACATGAGAATATTTTCTGGTTTGCGTCTTATTGATACTTGGAGCGATTTCTGGTTGGAATCCTGTTCGTTTGCTAAGTTCATACCATGGGTTTAGAGCTTACAATTGTTGGATTCTCTCTTTCTTCTGATGCTCTATGCTATTGAAAATGCTGAGTTATTGAAATCTTTAAGTCATGCTAGTTTGGTTCTTGCTTGTATTTCTTGATGCTTGTTGAATTTGGTGCAACTTAATTTCTATTAAATTTGTGAGAACCATTGTATTCCTGAAGTGTTGTGAGTGTGCTTAGGATACTGCTTTTGGTTTGAAGTTTTGTGCCTATCTAATGGTAATTCCTTCTTTGGCATTTGATTTCAGGTTCTCCACTCCTTAAATCATGGTAAACAAGAAGCAGAGGGCTGGCTAGCTTCTACATCTGGACTTAAAAGGAAACAACGGACCAAACAGAAACGAAAGTCTCATGCTCTCCCACTTCGACACCACTCACTTTCCAAGTGAAGCCGCAGCTCGATTCACAGCCTTCCGTCCATAGGACGCTGTTCCTGAGAGAGGGATTTCCTTTGGTCGACGCCAACCCATGGACATGGTTCAAACCATTGAGCACTATCAATGGTCTACCTTTTGTAACCAACAGGATCAGTTCTTAGCTTGGTGAGGGAATTTTATGCCAATGCTGCCTTTCCTCGGGAAGATGGCAAAGTCTTTGTAGGCGGAAGTGGATCTCCTTTGAGCCCTATCAACTCCGTTCTATCTTAGGGCTTAGTGCACCTCCACCACATTGTGAATACAACCAATTGTTGCAAGGGGAAGTTAACATGGAGGCTGTCATAGCTCGTATTTGTGGTCGAGAACCCATTCCATGGCGGAATCCAAAGGGTGAGTTCAAGAAATTCTCTCCTCGATATTTACTACCTGTGGCTCGAGGGTGGTTCCATTTCATCATCGCTCGTCTCTTGCCGACCTCCAATTCATCATTTGTCCACAAGGATAAGGCCATCCTCATCTATGCCATCATGGAGCGCAAGGCCATTGATGTTGCTGAATGATTCACAGGAATGCTTCGCACTATTAGTCTGGCTCCCTTTTCTTTCCATCAATGATCCAAGACCTTTGCGCACGAGCTAATGTCAAGTGGCAAAACACCGAAGAGCTTATCCATCCGAAGGAGCCATGGCATGATTTTTATGACCGTGTTCACTTCCCCGATCATCCGCCTCGTCAGGATCGCCCGCATCGCCGTCCTAGGACCACCGCTGAGCGTCTAGCCACTATTGAGCGTAACTGAATGGCTTGCACCGTTTGATTCGGTTCCAGGATGATTATTATCATCAGAGTTTTAAATGGTTGGCAACACAGGCTGGGTTTGATGTCTCCACACTAGCAGATCCTGCTTATCCAGCTCCTGAGGAGGATACTAGTGATGCTTCGATCTTTCACCGCACGACTCACCATAGCTACTTGCCCAGGGCGTCTTTCTTTCTTGCCTTTTCTACCTTATTTTCTGTTTATTTTATGTTTTTTGGTCATTGTGCTGAAGTGAGGACACTGTTTTGTTCAAGTTTGGGGGTATTTAGTAGACTTATTAATACTTTTGTTAATGTTTTAGACTTCTAGTATTGGTTGATGTTATTCTTATGTTTATCAGTTGCTGTTAGTAGTTATCCTTTTGTTTCTTTTGCTTTTTGGTTTTTCCCCATTTGGTTTTAGTCAAAAAAAAAAAATTGTGTGGAATGAATACTTGTTGGCAACTTAAGTTTTGGCATGCTAGTTGTTAAAATTGAATATCCAATGATTGCATGGATTATGGATTGACCTCATTTTTTGGGAATACACATGAGTTCTCTTGATGGTGTTTAACTTTGTGCTTCAATTGTGTATGAATGTAGTTCCCATTTGTATGTGTGTGAGACCTTGGAATTTGAGTAGATTGACATCTTTGGAGAAAGTGTATGAGTGGCATGTGTGTTGATTTGTATTGTTGTAAGTGTTGTTGTAATCTCTCTTGAGGCGAAATCCTAGGCAATGCATGATTGAGAAAATGATTAGGGCGTTCCTTGGACCGTTTGAGCCTTTGAAGCTAACCTTGATATGTGATTATCCATAGGTCACCTTTGAAGCCTTGAATATGTTTGGCCTTTATTTTCTTCTTTTAACCACATTTTTCCTACCAATAACCCCTCTTATAAAATAAAAAAAAAACTTTTTTTCATTTACCTTTGTTGAGTGTATGACATGTAAAATTCTTTTGATTGGAGCCAATTGTTATTTTTCTTGTGCATTTTGTGAGTTGAATCAATAGTGGAGAATTGTCAATCGAAAAGCGAAAAAAAAATCTGAAAAAAATAAAAAATAAAAAATAAAGTTATAAAAAAAAGAGAAGAAAAAAAAATTGTGTGAATAATCAGTTGCATGGGTCCTTTGCATTGAATCTCACAAATTGCAACTTTTAATTTTGTCTTGGATTGGCTCAAATCTTAGGATTTTTAGGTTTATGCATTTCAACTTTTGATTTATATCCTTACCTTTCCTTCTTAACCATTCACCCTTGGCCTCACCTCACATTACAAGCTTTGAAAGACCCTTTTGATTCTTGATTGTGCATTTGTCTACATTAGTGGAGAGAGAGGTGAAAACAATCCTTTTGATGTAATGAAATATGCATGTGCTTTCTCAGAGACCTATCCAAGCTTGTCTTTCGAAATTAGGAAGAGATCTTGCATGCATGCTTGTTGGAAATTCATTTGTGCATGAAAGTTGCATATGAGTGACAACATGGTCTTGGAAGTGCATGTGTGGTACTTTTCTGTGAGGTTGTGAAATAGTTCTTGAGGATATGTATGACATTTTGACCCTAGCAATGCTTGAATTTGAGTTGCTTTCATTTTTGGACCGCTTGCTTCTAGTTGAAAGTCCCTAAGTGTTTTGCTTTGTTTTGGATTATTTTGCTCGAGGACTAGCAAAAGCTTAAGTTTGCGAGTGTGATAACTCCAATTTATGGAGTTATTTAGCTTCTAACTGGGATTGAAATTGCATGACTTGTCTTTCATTTTCCAAGTGAAATACTTAAAAATAGGAAGAATTGACTCATATTTGTTTTAGAACTTTTGTTGAAAAATTCGATGTCATAAATCAAGACTATTGGGATGAATTGCATAATTCAAATTAAATTTTCATTGAATGATTTTTGGCAGAGAAAATTGTAGAAGTTTTGGAGCTTGAAGAGAATTCAAGTTGAAGCCAAGAGGAAGGAAGCAAAGCATGAAGAAAAAGCCATTGAATTGAAGTTTTTGCCTTGGGTCGCAACCTGAATTTTGGGTTGCAACCTGGGCGCCTAAACATTAGATCAGTTTTGTGGTCAGGTCGCGACCTTACAATTTCGTTGGTCACAACCCAACGCGGCAAGGCCCATTTTTAGTAAATAATTACCCAATAGACAGGATCTGGGGGAGTTCGTTTTGCTGCCTTTCAGCGGTTTGAGAGGAACCCTAGGTTTTGGAAGGAGCCAACACTAGAGAAGGATTCAATCTTGAAGATTGAAGACCAAGAGCTAGGAGAAGGATTGAAGCCCTATTTGTTCATCTCTTCCTCTCTCTTTACATCTTTAATATTCATTATGTCTCTTGGACTAGTTTGTGTTTTGTTCATTGTTATGGATAGCTAAATTTGTAACTGGGATCCTTTGAATCCCTCTATGGATCTTGGATGTTTGTAATGTTGTTTATTTGAATGTTGATGATTTTGGTTTTGGTTACCCATTTCTATTCTTAATGCTCTTATATGTTTGGCCACCATCCAAGTTGATTTGGGGATTCTCTTGAACTAGACATAGGAATAGAGATATTGGACCTTGGTGTGGGTAATGCTTGTTCTTTTACACTTAATTGGCTTAGGTGTGAGGATTAGTCAATGGGATGGAAACATACCTATTGACCTTGCATAGTAGATGTTTGATGTTAGTTCTCAATGGGTTGATTTCACACTAACTCACAAGGACACTTAGTGTTTTAGGTGAAAGAGACACGGTTAATCGACCTAGACATAGGCTTTTAACTATAATTGACATGCTAACAAAACCAATTCCTCAATGTTCAATTAAGTAATTTGCATATCCAAGTGAAGTAGAGGGTGAAAAAGGTCCCCTAGGCCATTTAACCTTGGTTGTTTCTCAACTCTAATTTGTGTTAGTATTTTTAGTTACTTGCTCTTTAGAATTTCTTCGTAACTTCATTAACTCATTTTGCTAAGGCTGAACACGGTAGTTTAATTACTCGATAGCATATTTATACCAATCCCTATGGAGACGATACTCTTAACTCACATTATACTACTTGAACGACCCGTGCACTTGCGGTATTTTACCCGCTTGTAGGCGGCCATCAAATGGAAAACTCAAAGTCACATAATTCTAAAATATATTTGTGTATAGGTTGATTTTATTTTTCTAAAAAGGGATTCTAGGATATTAAATTAAGCTAAATATGAAACATGTAATTAACAAGGGTAAGGCTAAGTTAATTTTATTAAAAAAATTATCGATTAATTGACTCAAATCTCTTTTTAGTAAATTAAACCATTTAAATATTTATTTTAACCCCGTAGTGTATAAAAATATTTTATTTTCGTCCCAAATTCAACCAGACCCAAACAAACAAAACCCAAAACCAAAAATAAAATAAATATTAACACAAGTAATCTAACTTAAATACAAACAAACAAACTCGAAATCTGATCTAATAAAATAATGCTAACTCAAAGTGAAAAGATAATAATAATAATAATAATAAAACAAAAATAAAATCTTAAACTAATTCTACCCTACCTCCCCAAACACACAGTCACACATATACACATACTCACTAACACTACATACACACAAACTCACACGCTCATTATCACTCTTTTTCACACAGCCACACTTTTTTTTTACACGCTGAACACACACATGCCCACAAAGACATAAAGAAAGAAATAAAAATTGACAGGAAGATAGAAGTGAGACAGAGAATGATGAGGGAGAAAGAAAGAAAGAAGAGCAACACGGAGAGAGAGAGAGAGAGAGAGAGAGAGAGAGAGAGAGAGAGAGAGCGAGTAACAGAGAGGGATAAACAGCAGGATCACCGCCGCGCGAGGGAGCTTGCGAGGTTGTGTGCAGGCCGCGCAAGGCCGCGTGTGGCCATGGCGAAGGTGGTCAACAGGGCGCGGCAGTGGGGAGCAGAGAGGGGAAAAGTGCGCGGAGCGCGGTGGCGCAAAGGAAGGAAGGCCGCGAGTTCACAGCGCTGCTGGGGTGGTTTCTTGAGGATTTTCCGGCGCGGAGGAGAGGAAGGCTGGACGGCGGATCTGAAGGGCAGAGTTCGCAGTGCTTTGCAGATCTGAAGAATGAGGGGGCGGTTAGTAGCATCCACGGTGGTGGAGACGCACGCGAGCACTAGTCTCGCAGCGGTCGAGAGGAAGAGGATGGCCGCGGATGGGGGCAATTGCTGCGCGGTGGTGGAGACGCGCGGGAGCACTGGTCTCGCGGCGGTCTAGCGCGAAGAGAGGAAGAGGATGGCCGCGGATAGGGGGCTATTGCTGCGCGGTGGTGATGGCTTTGCGCGGTGTTAAGGGATAATGATGTTGATGAGGTTGAAGAGGAGGATGATGGAGCATGAGGAGGAAGAGGAGCGTGACGGCGCAGGGGAAGGCGAAGGGAGATGGGCCGCGACCGCAGTGGTGGCGGTGGCACCGCTGGCCTCCTTTGCGGTTTCTTCTATTTTTTATTAAATTTCTGCTTCTATTATTTTTTTGAACAAAAATCTTGATCTATGTTTGTCTCTGAACTGGGATTTGGATTTTTTGTAAACTGAGATGGACTGTTAATGGACTCTTTTTGCTATATTTATCTGTGACCAATTGAGTTATGAATGGGTTTATTGAAGGCTCACCTCTATCAATCTTTGGCTGTGATTTGAATTTTTATTTGTGGAACGGAAGTGAATATATGGAATTTGGTTTGTGTTTGGCTGAGAATGCTGGATTTTAGTTTTGGCTGGGATTTACGAGTATAGCTAGGTTTTGCTGTGATTTTTGGTTTATGTTTTGGCTAGGGTTTTGGTTGATGTATCTATTTTTAGTCAAGAATAGTGGTGAAATTTTTTTCAGTGTTAGAAGCAGCCTCTCCCTTTTCTATGAATTATGACCCCTTTTATACACCAATTGAATTGATTTTTAAAACATCATGCGTGATTTTGTGATCTGTATGAAAAATTTATCCGCTGATGGTTACTTGATTTTAGGGATCTGATTCGCCGTTCTTTCTGAAATTTACATTGTTTGTTTGTTTGGCGATCTTTTTTTGCTGCACGTTCCAACCCAACGACTGCTTGTACGCCTACTTTCTTTTTGTCTTTTGTTAAAAAGGATCAATTTTTTATTTATGAAACTGATACAATTGAAAACGATGCACTACACCTGTTATCTTTTCTTCCTTTTTTTGTCAATTCAAAAAGGAGAAACAGCGATCAAGACAACTATTTTTAGAAGAGGACAAATTTGAAATCCTTGCATTGAAGCACCAGAAATCAACGTGTCCATTATCATTTTTTTTAAATGGGCTTGATAAAATAAAAGCCTGATTTTTTCTTTTTACAACAAACAAAGAAAAGACAAAATGGGCTCTCTTTTTTTATTTAACAACTCAAAAGCCAAAAACAGAAACGGGCTTAACAAAACTGACAATTAAAAATGAAATGAACTAAAAATTCTTCAAAGGAATAGACTAAAATTTTTTTTGTTTTTGGTAGAATAAAGTCAGGTGTTCAAGATTACTCTCTTTACTCATTTCTTATAAGAAAGATGAGAAACCTAAGTTTTACATATTGTCTTCATAAGGAATGAGCAAAGACATGAACATTGATTTTGTTCGGCAATGCACGAAATGCAAATACAAGAAAGATTGAATTCTAACTTTAAAAAAAGTCTAAACAAGAAAGTCACATGCAAATATGAATCATGCAAAGAAGATAAACTAACTAATTTGGCACAAATTTACAAATGACAAGAAATGTTAAAACAAATAGACTTAACAGGAGATTTAAAAGCCAATGGAGGTTGATAGGAATTTACAGGAAGGGGGATTGGAAATCAAAAGGGACAAGGCTGCTGGAAATCAAAAGATCTTGCGACCGCTGGATACGGGCAGCAAGCGATAAAAAATTAAAAGCTTTGCGACCAACTGGATCCTGGTCCCAAAGCGATAGGAAATTGAAAACCTTGCGACGAATTGGATTCGACAAGCAAGTGAGAAAATTAAAAGCTTTGCGACCGCTGGATACGGGTCCACAAGTGCAGGAAATTGAAAACATGGCGACGGTGGATACGTTAACAAGTGACAGAAAATAAAAGCTTTGCGACCGGCTGGATACGGG
Source organism: Dalbergia oliveri (assembly GCA_030441495.1). Taxonomy (NCBI): domain Eukaryota; kingdom Viridiplantae; phylum Streptophyta; class Magnoliopsida; order Fabales; family Fabaceae; genus Dalbergia; species Dalbergia oliveri. Next base: position 19,408,100 of record JAMLFY010000003.1, read on the forward strand.
TCCACAAGTGACAGGAAATTAAAAATCTTACGACCAACTAGATGGGTCAACAAGCAACAGGAAATGAAAAATCTTGTGACCAACTAGATACAAGTCAACAAGTGACGGGAAATTAAAAGGCTTGCGACCAACTGGATATGGGTCACTCACAAGTGACATGAAAGTAAAAGCTTGTGATCAGACTGGATATGGGTCAACAAGTGACAGGAAATTAAAAACCTTCGAAGGTAACAAGAAATTAAAAGCCTATGGGGCTGACAATAATTTAAAAGCTCGCAAGGTCGCAGGAATTTAAAAGCCGATGAGGCTGGGCAGGAATTTAAAGGGACGAGGTCGCAGGAATTTAAAAGCCGACAAAGCGCAGGAAAGGTAAATGCTGCAAGGAAAACAATGATTTGCACAGTTCTTTTTGCCTTTTCTTTTGTGTTTTTTTCTTTCTTTTTTTTCTTTTGAAAAATAGATTGACAATCTGAGGTAACTAGAAATGTAAAAGCAATGGCAATCATGGAAATGTGAAAATTCAATTTTTTTTAAATGGATTTTTCAAGTTAATTAGATGCATAATCAAACTTTTTTCTTTTTTTTAAGAAATAAAAGTAAATAAAAAACATCAAGCTAAAGTGGAGATGCCAAAGATGTATATGTACAATATGGGAATGAATCCAGGATCATGAAGGCATGAAATGGATAAAAAAGAATAGGCCAAGGGCCTAAGTGATTTGAAAATCAACAGAAAAATGACGAATATGTCACAAAAGGATCATCTTAACATCGAAAAACATTTGAACCATGAGCTTCTTCAGAGAGGATTTTACCAATGAACCCTCTTTCCAGTTTGTCATTGAGTTCTTTTGACACTACTTTGCAACATGGTTTCACTGCACTTTTTTCAAAAATATTCTTGTGAAACGAATTTCACCATAATCAAGCAACCCTCAAGGAAAACTTTAACCGATCAAACTCGTAGTTATTGTGTTGGACCTTCTGGCACAAATGAAACTTCTTCTTTTCTTCTATGACTTTACTTACTTCCTTCTTCACTCTTTCTCATCTCCTTTTCCTTTTTAGGATGATGATTGCTTTTCTGCCAAACTTAATTGAAGCTTCTGGATTCCTCTGTGTGATGCTAGTCATTAATGTATTACTACAAGACTGTTAGGTCATAGTAAGTTTAAGCTTAAATTTATACTTACTCAAGACATCATAAATGAACATGCATTCAAGGGGAAAATGGAAAGATTAACTGAATAAGCATTTTTATTGCTTGGTGTATTGGACAAAAATATCACAAATTGTTGGAAGAAGTAAACGAGCAAAGTGAAAGATAAGATTTCAAACAACATAAAAATTTTGCCAAGTTTTGGTCCTTAGTGGCTTATTCAATTGATTTCTTGTAGCAAATTGGATGTCATAGCCACTGTCTCTATTTCTGAGCCTTCAATCTTTCCTTCTTTTGCTCCCCAAAATTGCCCCAATTTCAATTTTGGTCTACTTGGCTCACAAGACACATTCAACATGAAAGTTGCCCCAAGTGTAAATTGTTTGAGATTTATTTCTTATCCTAGCTTTTTTTTAGGCGCTCTTTCAAGTTTTCGACCCAATGAGCTTTCACAACATCTTTTCAAGCATAAAACTTTTTGACTCATTGAATGTTGACTGGTCTAGGTAGTTCTTGTCCATCCACATTTTGCAAGATTAATGCCCCTTCTGAAAATGCTTGTTTGACAATGTAAGGACCTTCATAACTCGAGCCCATTTTCCAGAGTGTCCTCTTGATTAGGGAGATTTTCTTCAGAACGAAATCTCCTGGATACAAATCCTAGGGCGGACTTTCTTGTTGAAAGCCTTAGCCATTCTACTTTGGTCCAGCTGGCCATGACAAATAGCTGCGTCTTTTCTTTTCAATCATGTTCAACTACTCATATCGAACTTTCAACCACTCAGATTCATCTAACTCACCTCAATCAAAACCCTCAATGATGGGATTTCCACTTCAATAGGGGATACAACTTCCATTCCATATACCAATGAGAAAGGAGTTGTCCCTATGCTTGACCGTATGTTGGTATGGTATGCATGCAAAGCATATGGCAGCATTTCATGTCAATCTTTGTAATTTATCACCATTTTGGCAACAATTTTCTTGATATTATTATTTCAGCTTCAACGGCACCATTCATTTGAGGCCTATAAGCAAGTTGTGATGCTTGATTTTAAAAGTCTCGAGAACTTCTAAACCTCGGCACCATTGAGGTTAGGAGCATTGTCTGTGATAATTCTTCTGGAATCCCATATCTCCAGATAACGTCTCTTTTGATGAATTGAGAAACACCTTCTGTGTGATATTGGCATATGAAGTGGCCTCCACCCACTTAGTGAAATAGTCTATCGCCACCAAAATGAAACGATGACCATTGGATGCTTTAGGATTAATTGGGCCAATGACATCCATACCCTACATTGAGAAAGGCCAAGGAGATACCATGCTATGCAATGGAAATGGAGGAGCATTAACTCGTTCTGCATATATTTGACACTTGTGGCACTTCTAAACATAGTTGATACAATCACTCTCCATGGTGGACCAATAATAACCACTCCTTAGGATTTTGCGTGCCATCATGTGCCCATTAGCATAAGTTCAACATATCCTTCATGGATTTCGGTCATGATTATTCAAGCTTCATGAGCATCTACAAATCTTAGGAGAGTGGTGTCATGGCTCCTTTTGTAAAGGACTTCACCATTCAAGAAAAAGCTCATAGCTAGTTGACAAATCATCTTTTCATTCACCTCATTTGCTCCAGCTAGGTATTCTGCTTTTTGAATATCCTGCTTAATATCATGATACTAAGGCTATGCTGGCTCAATCTCCACATTGCCGCAATATACTAGTTCGCTTTGCACCTCTACATGGATAGGTTGGACATTGGCTTGGACTTCCAATTTAGTCATTACAGCCAAAGTTACCAAAGCATCTGCAAATTGGTTCTTGTCTCTAGTTAAATAGGAGAATGATACAACATCAAATCGCTCAATTGGACAAGTATTTCTGGTAAGGTACCAATTTTGGATCCTTTGTTTGCCATCTCCATTAACTTGATAGTGTAAAGTCTCCAAAGACTTTTAATTTTTTGATCCCCTAATCAATTGCAACTTGCAAACCATTCGCACATGCCTCATACTCTCGATGTTGTTAGTACATTCAAAATCCAATTTGATAGAGATTGGGTATTGCTTACCAACAAGTGACACCACCAGCTCCTATTTCACATCCATTCATGTTGGCAGCTCCATCAAAGTACATTTCCCACACATTCTCCTCTTCCATCTCTTTTCTCCAGTGAGCACTTTATCATCAGGTATTTCAACGATGGTTAGTTTCACTTCAAGCGATTTTTAGCTACATGATCAGCAATTGCACCTCCCTTGACAGACTTTTGAGTCACATACTTGATGTCAAATTCCAATAGTATCACTTGCCACTTCGACACTCTCAACGACACATGAGGACTATCAAATATGTACTTTAACGGATCCATTCGAGAGATCAACCAAGTGAAATAGTATAACATGTACTGCCTAAGCCTCTTGGAAGTCCATGCCAATGCACAGCTAGTCTTTTCAATTGCCAAGTAACGAGATTCACAATCATTAAACTTCTTATTCAGATAATAAATTGCCTGCTCTTCTTTCAGACTCATCATCCTTCCTAACATTGCCCCCATTAATGTTGGTAACATGTGAGGTATAGTATTAAAGGATGACATGGTGTGGGTGGGGTTAGCATTGGAGGTTTCATTAAATAAGTCTTTATTTTATCAAAGGCTTCTTGGCATTCCTCATTCCATTCTCCGGGTTGATGTTTTCGTAGGCTTGAAAATAGGCTCACAAGTACTAGTCAAATTGGCAATGAATCGAGCAATGTAATTGAGCCTCCTCAAACTTCTAACCTCCCATTCATTCGGAAGCAGGCATATCTTGTATCACTTTCACCTTATCTGGGTCGACCTTTATTCCTTCTCTCTAACAATGAATCCAAGTAGTTTCCGTAGAAGCTCCAAAGATGCATTTATTCGGGTTCAACCACAACTTATATTTTCTGAGTCTTTCAAACAACTTTCACAGGACTGTCACATGACTTTCTCCCTCTTTGGACTTAGCAACCATGTCATCTACATACACTTCAATCTCCTTATAGATCAAATCATGGAATAACACAACCATAGCACGCTAGTATGTAGCCCAAGCATTTTTCAATCCGAATGGCATGAGTATAGCAAAATGTTCCCCATGGGGTTATGAAAGTAGTTTTTCCTTTGTCATTAACATCCATGGGAATTTAGTTGTACCTGAGTATCCATCCATAAATGAAAATTGATGGTTTTTTGTAGTATTATCAACAAGAACATCAATGTGAAGGAGAGGAAAATCATCCTTCGGGCTAGCTTTGTTTGGATCCGATAATTCACACATATTCTAACTTTTCCATCCTTCTTAGGCACAGGCACAATGTTAGCCACATAGTCAGTGTGCCTTGATACCTCAGAAATCCAGCCTAGCTATTTGGACACCTCTTCTTTTATTTTTAATGACATTTCAAGCCGCATCATTCTCAACTTTTGCTTTTCGGCTCAGCTTCTGGATACAAAGGGAATTTATTTGAAGCTATTTTCGGATCTAACCCTAGCATATCACGGTAAGACCATACAAAGACATCCATGTATTCTTTGAACAATGCAATCATTTCTGAGCATTCTGGGTTTTTCACTATTTTCAGCTCCTTCTTCTCTTCTTCAGTGCCCATATTCACTAACTCAATCACCTTATTATCTTAGTCAAACTCCTTTTCTGTATGCTCCAGTAGGTCTGAAAAATGCCCAATAATTTCCTCATCCTCATCAGATTCATGGCTATTACAATCAAGTGCAGCAAGAGAATCAATTGATAGGTCTCCAAAGTCCATTTCATTTGGCAAAATTTCTATAGTATTTAAATTCCTGGAAAGCAAATGGTGGAAAAATGGGGATAATATGGAAGAAACACAAATTAACGAGATAAGAATGGTAAATAAAAGAAAAAAGAAACACAAATAAAAGAAACAAAAATGAGGCAAATGGAAGATATAAAGAAAGATTATTGAACAATCATGCACGTGCATTTAGATTACGTCTTTGAGTAGCATAAATAGAAGCATAAACAATATTTATTAATACAACCCAAACAATTACTTTGAAGCAACAACATCAATTACTAGTTCTAATGTCTAGTTCATCAGCATCTCATCATTTTTGGCAATATGAGAATTGTTTTCTTTGAACTCCTCAATATTCACCATATTGATGGTTGGGCAATAGCAAGGGGAGTGAACTTCTTCAGCTAGGATCACTTTAGCTAAGAGAAAATGTCTCCTTCAAGTAAGGTATATGTTTTATTTCTTCCTGTTTCTTTTGCTCAAAAACCATGGCCTTCATTTGCTCTTCCAATGATGCCTCATATCCTAAATCAAATTGAGTTGGGCTTCACTAGGATAGGTAGAGGTGTTTTGATGCCTGCGTGGTCCTAATCCTTTACCTTGCAGATATCCATTCTTGGCCATGATATGAGCCACCACTTAATTTTGCATTGGGGATTTGTTCTGTTGTTTTCAGTCCTAATACCTCCAAGTTGTACCATAAACTACTCTCTACCAGCTCCATATTTTCAACGTATGGCAATGTAACTGGTTTGGATATGATGATCTCTTTTCTCCATGGATTGTAACGATCGAACCATTCTCAATGTACTTAACCTTTTGGTGCAAGGTTGAGGGGACAGCACCAACATTGTTAATCCATGGTCTTCCCAAGCAACATATTGTAGTCTGATTCGATTTCCATTACTTGGAATAACACCTCGAATCTACTTGGGCCAATCTCCAATGGCAATAACATTTCCTGAAGTATGCTTTTCTTTGCCCCATCAAAAGATTTCACAATCATCACCTGTGGTGATATATCATTCTTACTTAATGACAAGTAACTTAAGGTCGACATTGGTAAAATATTCAATCCGGACCCTCCATCAATGAGGAGCTTGGGCACTATGTGGTCTTTGCATTTGAGGCTTATGTCCAGTGCTCGTGGATTGGCCCGTGGCACAATTTCTTCATTCTTGAAAATGTGATCATGTTGACATGTTTACTTGGATCCACCATATTCACCATGTTTTCCAATGAAACATCAGGCTTGATGAAGGCTTTCTTTAGGACCTTTAACACTGCCTTTTGATGAGGATCGGATGACAAGATTAGTGATAACAAGGATATTTTGGCAGGAGTCTTCTTTAATTGCTCCAAATATCATATTTTTACTCGTTTCATGATCTTTAGAAATTCCTCCTCCTCATCTTCTTCCTTTTCTTTTCCTCCCATGTCTGAACTTTTCTAGCCTTCCCTTCATCGACAAACTTTCCTTTCTCTAATTCTCTAGGACCATAACACCTTCCACTTCTCGTTATACTAGTTACTACTCCACCTACTTAGGCATTTGAGGTTTCTAGATCTCTTTCATCTTAACCTCAGTTTTATAGTTCCAAGGTACAACATGTGTGTCCTCATACTCAAAAGGTATAGGCTTCTTCATAGTGACTACCACTTTTTCTGACTTGGAAGCTGGATTAAGTTGGGGAGCTCAAAGGACCGATACATTCACTTCCTCAAGGATATTTAACCCTTTTTTTGCTTGTATCACGCCCAAGTTGAGTAGTCCCTACACAAGCCTTGAAATTCTAACAATTTTCTATGTCATGGCCAAGGCCTCCGCAGTTGTATTCACAACTCAATCCCATATCACATTTCTTATCTTCCTTATCACAGATGTCGAATGCCTAATGTTGTATCTAGTTTCCTTCAGGCCAATGAAAATTTTCTTCATAGGGGTTTGAAGACTCAAAACCTTCTTAATTAGTGGTTCTTCTACCCTCAAAACATTTATTCGACCTCCTCCTTCATGATTTGGAATCGGATTATTGACAATATCGGGCTTTGATTCCTCTTGCAGGTCCAATCTTCCATAAGTAATTAGCCTTCTTCCTGTTTCTTGAAGGCTTCACAATCTTCAATTGAATGTCCTGCAACCTCCATATGGTATTTACAGTTAAGTTGGGGTTGTACCAGGCCAGAAATGGTGGTTCATATGGACGCACAGGACATGGTGAGATTAGGTGAGCATTGACAGTCTCTGAAAAAGGTCAACATTCGAAATGGACAACTTTGGAAAAGGTGGAAGGTTTGGGAATCGATTGCAAATCTGATTTTGGGAATTTGGTCGCGGTGGTATAGTGTTTGGGTAGTTCTGGGATGCGTGGTAGGGTTATAGGTATAGGTTGGGCGAGCTGGTTGGTATGGTCATATGTGGATGTTATTGACTTGAGGTTGGGTATATGAGATAGTATTTATGGTTTGGTAAGGGGGCAGGAGGTTTGGTATGATGGCATTTGGGGTCATGGACTTCTTGGTCTATACCTTGGGACGAAGGATTGTTGACCATGCACATAGTTCACACTCTGTCTCCTTAGGGCAGGAAACCTCTTCTTGTGTCCTCATTGCTCAGGAAGTTTTCGCTTAGCCAAATTCTCAATTCTTTCACCGCAGTTATCAATTCATAGAAGTTTTTGTATGCTCCTACCATTGCCCCAATATAAGGAGATCCTAATGTCCCCAAAAAGTATGAACAGATTTAGATGGGATAAGTGGTGGTTGTACTTGAGCAGCTAAAGTTCTCCATCTTTGAGCATATTGCTTAAAGGACTCGTCCTTCTTCTTCTCATCGTGCTCAACTGCTCACGAGTAGGTGCTATTTCCATGTTAAACTTGTATTGACTCATGAATTGGTCAACTAATTCCCTCCGCAGCAAATTTTGGAATGGTCTAATTGGATGTACTTCTCTAAAGTAGGTCCAGTTAAACTTTCATGGAAAAAGCTCGTAAGAAACTTCTTGTCCTTTGACCATATTGACATTTTTGTGCAAGTAACTTTTTAGATGAAAGAGAGGATACCAGTTCCATCATACTTAGAAATCAGGAATCTTGAAGTCTTTAGGAACCACTACGTCAATAGGAGAGCAAAGCTCAATTTCTATATGACCATAAGTGCTAGGTCCTTCAATAGCTTTGATTTGCTCCTGAATCTTCTTCATCCATTCTTCTCTAAACTTTCTTTATTCACCTCTCTCACAACTATTCTTTGAGGGAAATGGTTGTTTCAATGACAACACGAGGTTGCTCCCAAACGGGGTACATGCTCGTGCCCATTAAGTATGAATGTTATCTAATGAATGATAGCCTTCTCTTCGTCGGGATCACCAATAGCATTGTGGGTGGTGGCTATCCATGAAGGTTATTGGAATCTCATCCCCGTCATTCACCCTTTGGTTGACATTTCCAGCCACATTTGATGTCCTAGGTATGGTTATCATTGCAGCACTTGGTTGTACCTTGACTGACGTATTCACCATGTCCTGATTTTGGCTAGCTCCTAATAAATCAAGTGAATCCTTCATGGCTCTCATCATTTCTTACATCCTTGCTTAGTTATTTGACATTTCATTCAATTTCCCTCTCATTGCATCAACTTCTTCACTTCAGATTCCTTCCTAATTCATCATTGCTTGCAACTGAGTGTATCCTTCCTGGGTCAGAACTTCCTCCAACCATCTTGGTAGAGCTCTAGTATTATAAACACGAGTTTGATTGATTTCTGTTTTCCTTGGGCACCCAATGGTGACAAAATTTTACCTGTGGAAATAAGTTTTATTAAAAAGAAAGAAAAACATTGTTATTTATTAGAGACCTTCTATCGTGCTTAGTCTTGGAGTATCTTTGATGATAACTGTTCCCAAATGTCTCGTTCAAAGGTACTATGTTATATTTAAATGAATATTGCCATGAGATAAACACAATAGAAGGAAATGATCATTCTTTCAAATCATCGTCTTTGTTCCAGCCATTTTCAAAAGAAATACATCATAAAGCCACACATTATTCTCTGACCATCATTGACACTCAAAATTTAACACCTCATCAACGTCCTTCAGCAATCATTCATTTCATCCTTCTAATCAAATCTTTGCGTAGTTGACAAAGTTGCGATCTCATCTGGAGTCTCAAAGGGAATAATTTCTTGCTCAGCCATTTCAGATATCTTGGAACATCTTCTATTGTATTAGCCAACCCTGCCAAGTTTGAAAAGCGGACCTTCAACTCACGAATGATGTGATCTCGATATTACACTTCGAAATCCAAATCTGAAGCTTTTTTTTTTCTTCTCCAGGACAACTTGATAGTACATGATCTCATCTTTCATGTGTTGATTTAGTTTCTTAACCTTCCTCTGGTATTCCTTGTTCAATTCCCCCATTTGTTGTTTTATTTTTCCTCATCTTTTAATGCGCTTTTTTTAGCAATTTTGGCTTTTTGAAGGCTTCTTTAGTCGTTGATTTTCAGCTAATGCTTCATCACGCTCTTGCCTTCGAAGTCCTAATTCCTTGTTAACAACTATGAGAGATTCTTTGGTTTTCATCATGTGCTCATGTCCCATTTTTAGCTTCTTGCTCATCCATTCCAAAACTTGATCTCTTCGTGGTTCTCGATTAGAGTTGCAAAATTATGGTGAGCGCTTTTCAATTCAACCTCGCTTGCATTTTTTCTTGCTCAGCCTTGTCCAATCTTTCTTCACTTCTTTGATTTCTTCAATTTCATCAAAATAAAAAGCCAATGTCTTATCAGGAGTAATTGTTGTTGGGACTCTAAATGGCAACTTAACCTCTTGAGCCCTACTTTCACCCATTAGCGATAGCTTTCTTTCACTGCACATCTCCTAACTCATTCTTTTTCTTTTCCAAACAACGTTGTTCCAAGCAGATTGGACCTTTTGCAGTAGGCTAATGTCATTAGAATCCAAGTAGTACATGATGAAAAGAGTTATTGTAGCTTTAGAAAGTGGTTCCATTATAGGGTAACCAAGTTGGCGCAACACCAATCCTGGATTGTAATTTATACATCCTTGAGTACCCATGAAGGGTACATTTGGAAAATTTCCGCATGGTAAATCAATGTCTACCCATCTTCCAAGCAAGGGTACCATCGGATCACTTTTTCACTTAATTTTGCAAATTCTTCAGCCCGTTGTCGCCCATTTTCTTCTTGACATGATACATTTTTAGATCATTAATAGGATAGAGTGTCTTGTAACTTCTTTGGAATACATGCAATAACCCACACATATAACATTGGTAAACAACACAAAACTCTCTTGCCATTCTTTTCATGGCAAAAATTTAGGGAACGTATATCTCAGAAGGCGAAGGATTTTGACCATGAAATTTCGGGCAAGGAATACATCAATCCTCAAGATCTACAAAATCATCAATATTTGGAAATAAGATGGTTCCATAAATGGTGAGGGTCAACACATATGAAAAAGTGTCCCAATCTTCGGCTTGAGCTAAGCATTACATATGCTCCTCCAAGTAATCTTTTGTGAATCCCTTGGTCCCATTTCTACATTTCTGTGCCTTATGCAAATCTCTTACATTTACCTTTAGGACATTTGCTATAGTGTGCAAAGAAGCATAATGTCCTTGGTAATTGTAAAGTTTTTTTCAATGTTAGAAGGGCCTCCCTTTTCTATGAATTTTGACCCCTTTTATGCACCAATTGAATTGATTTTTAAAACATCATGCGTGATCTTGTGATTTGTATGAAAAATTTCTCCTGATGGTTACTTGATTTTAGGGATCTGATTCGCGTTCTTTCTGAAATTTACATTGTTTGTTTGTTTGGCGATATTTTTTGCTACATGTTCCAACCCAACTTCTACTCGCACGCCTGCTTTCTTTTTGTCTTTTGTTCAAAAGGATTGATTTTTAATTTATGAAACTGACATAATTGAAAACGGTGCACCACACCTGTTATCTTTTTTCTTTTTTTTTTTCAATTCAAAAAGGAGAAATAGTGATCAAGACAACTATTTTTATAAGAGGACAAATTTGAAAATGGTGCATTGAAGCACTAGAAATCAACGTGTCCATTATCATTTTTTTGAAATGGGCTTCATAAAATAAAAGATTGAATTTTTTTCTTTTTACAACAAACGAACAAAAGACAAAATGGGCTCTCTTTTTTTATTTAACAACTCAAAAACCAAAAAAAGAAATGGGCTTAATAAAACTAACAACTAAAAATGAAACGGACTAAAAATTCTTGAAAGGAATAGACTAAATTTTTTTTTGTTTTCAGGAACAAAATTGGGTGTTCATTGTGTGTGAGTCCAAGCTCTCCAATTTCTTGTGGAGTCTTGTTGGAGTGGGGGTATAACAATAAGAAGGTCTTCAAGTATATAGGTAGATTTTTGCTGGATGTACTTTTCCTCTTTCTCTTTTCATAGTTGCGCTTGTTTATATTTTTGTTAATGTTGTTTGCTTTCTTGTATAGGTGAGATGGCTCCAAGCTTGATCCTAAGATGTGGCCGCCTTTATGGCTCAAAAAGGGGAGTTGAAAAAGAAAAGTGAGCTTTGCCGATTTCTCCAGGTGTTGGTTCAAGCTGAGACTCCTCCTGACCCAAATCCTTTAAAAATTCGGAAAATGGTGAGGGTAGATATTGCTGGTCCCCGTCGAGCTTTCTTTTTCTCTTCCTACTCTCACCAGGGCCACAAAGGTTAAAGATTTTATTGACACCATTACCCCATCTAGTCTTTGGAGTATGCAGTTTCCAATCTCTAAATTTATTGATCGCAGTCGCCCATCTTGATGATGGGGATATGATGGAAAGGGCAAGTATTCCTAGGCTCTCTCGTCATTTGGAGTTCTAGGGTCTTCACCAGGCGGCAATTGCTTAGCACTTGGAAAGGAGGTATGGGGATTCCATTTAGGAACTTGAGGCATCTCGGACGATCTCATCTTAATTCAAGCTGAGAAGGAAGAGGCTGAGGTAAGGTTGGTTGAGGAGAGAAAAGGCTAGGTGCTTGCTAAGAAAGCATTTGAAGATAAGATTGATAGTTTGAGTCGGGTGAAGAGATGCTGAGGTTCCTGCTCTTCGATTTGGGAGCTTGTGGCTAAGAAGAAGGTTTTTGAGGTTGATGCCAAAAGGCTTAGTGAAGAGAACAAACATCTCAAGGATGAGGTTAAATCCTTCATGGGTGAAGTGATTAACCAATATAGGGCTAGTTTTGATCGGGCTCTTAATCAAGTTTAGTGCTTTCATGGAGGGCTGGACTTGTCTTAGTGTGGTCCTTTTAAGGAGGTTGTGGATGGTGTGTTGGTCGACCATCCAAGCTCGTAGGAGTTGGTGAGGATCTCAGCATGATGGCGAGGATGAAGTGGAAGCTGAGGTGGGAGGTAGTCGGGATGATGTCCAGGTTATGGAGCTCGTCAGGACTTTCACTGAAGCTCCCATTAATGTTGATCCTTAGGCATTTGTACTTTTAATCTAATTTTTCAAGCTTTGTACTTTGGCCTTTTATTTTCCCAAGATATGTTTAGGAACTTATGTAGTATTTTATCTTGTTGATCTGCTTTTCATTAATGATTGATGTTGTGCTGTTGTTGCCCTTTTGATTTTTTTCATCACTCCTCATAAATTGAGATGAGTTTGGTAATTTGGTTTTTTTAAGGAGAAGATATATAAATATTCATGTGGCGTAAAGTAACTAAGACGGTGAGTGAGCCGTTTATGGACATTAACTCGGCTGGTCCTGAGGTTTCCTGAATTGGCCACTTATGGACCTTTACAACTCGGCTTGTGCCGTGATTTGCATATGGAGTCTTCATTGTGTCTTCACAACTCAGCTAGTGCCAAGGTTGACATGAGTGCACCTTCACAACTTAGCTAGTGCCTAGGTTGACATGAGTGTGGTGGCTTTGGTGCGTCTTCACAACTCAATTGGTGCCAAGGTTCATGTGAGTTAGTTCACTTTATTGTATGCGAATCAAGGAATGTAATGGCAAAGCATGGTGAATAATATAATAGAAAGGATAAAATTACATGGGTAGTTTTTGCCAGAAGTGTTCAGCCCGCACACGATCATGCCTCGTTAAAACCTTTGTTGGTAAGACCTAGTGGGATAAAACCTAACTAAAGGAAAAACAGTTTACCCATTGTGTGTAATTTGAGGCGTTTACTCTCACTGTGGTATTTTTTGAGGACGCGACATTCCACATCCGAGGAAGTTCTTGCCCTAAGAGTTCGGCAATCTTATAAGCTCATTTGCCAATGACTTGAGTTATTGGGAATGGTCCTTCCTAGTTAGGGGCTAGCTTCCCTTCTCCTGGGGGCTTCCTTTGTGGTTCCACCTTGCACGGGCTAGGTCTCCAGCTTGGAAGGTTTTTGGGTAAAGCCTCTTATTATAAACTCTGGATATTCTCTGCTTGGTTGCTTGTTCTTTGATGTGGGCTAGTTCTCAATCTTCTTCTATGAGATCTAACTCGGCTCTTCGATTTTCTTCATCTAACACTTCTGCAAATATTAGTCATCGGGTACTTGGTTACACAACTACTCCTGGAAGCATAGCTTAAGCCCAAAAATAAGCCTATATGCGGTTTCCTGGGTTGAGGTTTGAGTAGTGGTGTGATATCCCTAAAGGATCTTGAGGAGGTCTGACCAGGAACCTTTGGCTTTGTGGAGCTTTTTCTTCAGTGCTATGAGGATAACCTTGTTGGCAGCCTTAGCAAGGCCATTGGTTTGAGGATGTTCTATAGAGGTGAAGATGTGCTTGATTTGGAAGTTCTCAGAGTTCCTTTAGTCTTTGATCTGTAAATTGTGTCCCATTGTCGTAACTAGTTCTCTTGGTAGTCCAAATCTACATATGATTCTTTTCCAAATGAATTTTCAGACTTTCTCCGCAGTGATTGTTGCAAGGGATTCTGCTTTGATCCACTTGGTGAAGTAATCAATGGCCACCACTAAGTATTTGAGTTGCCCAAGTGCGAGGGGGAAAGGGGAGGAAGTCGATCCCCATCTGTTGAAGGGCCATTGGCCTCGAAGAAGTGTATTGGCTTGGGGTGTCCTTGGGATACTTCAAAGGACCTTTGGTATTTGTCACACTTGCGCACGAAGTTTGTGAGTCTGTCTTCATAGTTGTCAGGAAATACCCAGCACGGAGTATCTTGGCTGCTAAAGCTCATACTCCAATATGATTTCCGCATACTCCTTCATGTATCTCGGCCATTACATCATTGACTTCGTGAGGGTCGAGACATTTTAGGAGAGGAAGTAAGTAGCCTCGCCTGAATAGAAGTCCTCCGCATATGGTCTAGTAACTCGCCAATCTTCTAATTTCTTATCATCACCAATCACAGAGTTTGGGATTTCCCTTATGGTTAGGTAGCTGAGTAGTGGAGTTCGCCAATCTTGGTCTTTTGTTTTAGTATTGAAAACTTCGGATTGAAGGCAGCTCAACTTTGTAACTTTACCTGTATCCAGACTTGTTATATTGTGGTTTGCTAGTGCTAGCGAGTTTAGAGAGGATGTCAACTTGGCGTTGTGCTCTCTAGGTATGTGTACTACTTTGCATGAGTCAAAGTGTTGCATCCAATTCTTTGCTAGTGTCAAATATTTTTCAAGGAGGGTTCTGTCAGAAGTGAAAGTACCATTTACTTGACCAACAACGAGTGTGAGTCGGCTTTTATGATAAGCCCTTGTGCTCCGACTTCTTGGGCGAGCTTGAGGCCTGCTATGAGGACTTCATATTCTACTTGATTATTGGATAGAATTTGAATTGGAGGGATTGTTCAATTATGATTCCCTCTCCATTTTCAGAGTGATTCCAGCTCGCTTCCTTAGCCATTGGATGCTCCATCTACATGTAATATCCAGGAGCCAACTTCTTGTTCGGAAGTTGGTGAGAGCTTGGCCAAGAAGTCAACTGGGCTTAGGCCTTGATTGGTCCTATGGGTTAGTATTCCGGTCTGTGTTCTGAAAGCTCGACAGACTAAGAGATTATTCTTCATGCTAGTTCAGGTTTAATCAATATTTACTAAATGGGTTGCTCTTTTGGACTATGATGTGATGGCTCTGGAAGTATGGTCTTAGCTTCCTAGCGGGAACCACCGCTACATGGCGAGTTTTTCAATCTTCTGATATCTTTGTTTAGGCCCTTGGAGTATTTCCTGATAAAGTAAATTGGTTGTTATTCTTTATTTTATTTTGTCAGAACTGAGCTTATGGCATGTTCAATGACGGAAGGTAGAGGAAAAGGGTTTCTCAGATGAGGTTTGGTGGGAACGGGTGGTAGAGAAATGCCTTTAGTTCAGTGAAGGCTATTCGCACTTTTTGGTCCACTTGAACCTTGCCTATTTTCTCAGTGTTTTAAAGAATAGGGCTACTCTTTCTCCTGATCTTAAAAGGAAATGAGATAGAGCTCCAGATGGCCTGAGCTGTACTTCTTTAACCAAGCTTGGACTTCTCATTTCCACTATTGCTCAGCATTTGTCAAGTTTGGTCTCTATTCCTTGACTGGTAAGCATAAACCCAAGGAATTTCCCAGTGAACTCCAAATGCACATTTTTCTAGGTTTAGCCTCTTGTTGTATCTTCCAAGCTCAGAATA
Source organism: Dalbergia oliveri (assembly GCA_030441495.1). Taxonomy (NCBI): domain Eukaryota; kingdom Viridiplantae; phylum Streptophyta; class Magnoliopsida; order Fabales; family Fabaceae; genus Dalbergia; species Dalbergia oliveri. The sequence goes on from JAMLFY010000003.1 coordinate 19,423,684, forward strand.
TTTCTTTAAGGTCTTTGATGTGATCTCTGGTTGAGGGTGTCTTTGCTACCATGTCGTCGATGTATACTTCAACGTTTCTACCGCTCTTCAAAGACTTTGTTCATGAGCCTCTAGTATGTGGCCCCTATTCTTAGATCGAAAAACATGACTTTGTCACAGAAGTTAACATGCTCGATGAGGAATGCTATTTTGTCTTCATCTTCATGCATCTTGATTCTGGTTGTAACCTGAGTTGATGTCCATGAAGCTCAAGTCCTGGTATCCAAGGCATTATGGACGAGCTTGTTGATGCTAGGGAGTAGATAAGAGTCTTTGGGATATGCTTTATTGAGGTCTGTGAAGTCTACGCACATGCACCACTTGCCCAAGTTCTTTTTTACCATTACCACGTTTGCTAGCCATGTGGTGTATTGATTTCTTTAATGAAGCTGGCCTTGAGGAGCTTTTGGTTTCCTCTATGGTGGCGTTCTATCATTCAGCTCTAAGAGTTCTCTTCTTCTATGTGACTAGGCAAGCTTTAGGATCGACCATGAGCTTGTCCTGATTACTTTGGGGTCAATACCTGGCATGTTAATTGGAGTCCAGGCAAAGAGATTGGCATTGTCCAAGAGGAAGGAAATGAGTTCTATTGATAGATTCTGGGAGGTCCCCGATTAAAGTTACCTTCTCGACTTCATTGCCGAGGAGGTGATAAATCATCAACAAGTTGTGAACGGTTCTGGATTTTGCCTTTAGGGTCGAGCTAGAGATCAGGGGGTTTGGCTAGTATGGAATCCTGTATGGACATGCTCGGTCTTCGGTTATTCTTAGGTTTTTAGTTTCAGGCACTCGTTGTAGCAAGTTCTAGCTTATTTCTGATTGTTGTGAACTACGCAACTTTGGATTAAGAGATGGGAAACTTCATGGTCAAGTAGGGTATTGAGACAACGCTCCAAGGACATTGAGTGAAGGTCTTCCTAGGATTATATGATATAGGGTCAATCACAACGTATTGGAGGTCAACTGTCTTCGTCGATGGCTAGTGCCAAAAGTGGTTCTCGCCATATGTCCTCGAGACCTTGGCTCTGTTTAGATGAATCGATCAATTCACCATTATAGGGAAGTAATGAGCTCTCAGAAATGCATCGCTTGAACGTGGAGTAGAAAAGGATTTCAGCTTAACTCCCCTAATCGACTAGAACTTTCCTAGCAGGGAATTACCAGAGGGATGGAAATTGCGAGGATCATGCTAATTTTCATCAATTCCTTTAAATCAAAATTAGAAAGATATTACCAGGTTTTTGGTCCTTAAGTTGGAGGGGTGTGATGATCCTTCCAGTGTCATGATGGCCCCAAATGACCTTCCTGGCTGATTTGGATTATCCTCCTCCTACAAATCCCAGGCAATATGGTCGATAACACCACGGATTTTGGGGTTTTCATGTGACCGAGATCATTTTCTTCGCTCGGATCTTTTTGTGTCGTGATGGGTAATCGCTATCAGAGGATGATGATAAGGCTGCGGTGTTTGTCTTTCTGTCCCGGTTTCAACCCATCTCTTCTTTTTTTCTTCCTCTTTTCTTTCATGAAGCCTAAGGTATCCTTGTTGGATGAGGCGTTCGATCTTCATTTTTAAACCCTTTCATTCATCGGTCAAATGCCCTGTAGAGTTGTGATACTCACAAAATTTGCTTTGGTCAAGCCTTTTGGCCTGGCTAAGGATCCTTTTATCGGTTTCATGAGCGAGCATGAAGATTTCTCTCAGGATTGTACTTGTTCAGAGCATTGAGTGGGGTGTAGGTGGTGAATCTTGGCTCAGAGTCCCGAAATCGTCTCTTTCTTATTTTTGGGCTTGCCATCCTTGTGCTTCTATGGAGTTATCTTTGTCTTGTTTCTAATTGTTTCTCTCTGGCTTAGAGCTCCTCGACATTAATGTCTCTAGAGCCCTTTCGCGAAGTTCGTATAATGTATGGAGAGCCCTTTGCTTAGTTCGTGTATTGTCCTTGGCCTGTTGATTGCTAGACTTTCTTTGAAGGGTCCAAGCGCAAGCTGATTCTAATTGGTAAGCTCTACTCCTGGGTTGAGGTTCAGAGATTTAGAATGCTTCTTCGTGGAACCTGTCAGTGTCTCTCGCGACTCGTCAGACCCTTGCTTGACATGTTCCAAGGAGTCCAAGGTCTTAATATAAATTTTGGACGATACGAACCTATTGATGAAGGTTGTGGCGAGGTCATCGAACCTAGTTCTGGGGGAAGAGTGGAGAACCAAAGTAGTGCAATTTCTCAGGAAGGATGGGAAAGTTCGGCATAGAATTCTATCAGTGGCTCATTGATAAGCATCATGGATCTGAACATTGTGATGAATGATTGGGGGTCTGGTTCCATCATAGGGGCGGAGTGATGTTGGGAGCCTGAAATTCAGGGCAGATTGGTTGCCATAAGTCTTTCTAGAATGGGCACATTATTTTCTTGGGCTCATCATAGATTCATCATAGTATGTGGGGTGTTGGAGGGCGAAGGTTTATCATTGCCAAAGCCGATAGCTGATGTGCTCACATAGTCTTCTAATCTGATCGGCCAAGCGTCGATTTTCCTCTGCAGCTGGCGAGGTTAGGAGGAGGTTGGTTTTCGAGTTAAGTGTTTTGGCTTAAAGTGTCAGCCATGGATGGTTGTGTTTGAGGTTGCAGGTGGGCTTGTTTGGGCCCCATGGTGTATGCCAATGTTCTTACCTAGAAATGCGTAAAAGTGCAAGTAGCTCCAACGTCCATGCGAGTAAAGGGTGGGGTACCCGCAAAGACACTCCAACGCTCAAGTCAGGGGAAGGCATAAGGAGTGATGAGCTATTTGTGAGTGATTAAGATTTTCATACCTGGGGGCGCTAGCCCTCTTATATAGTATAAAGTTACCTGTGTTAAATTGGTGGTGATCTTCCTTAAGTAAGATATCCTCCACTAAATCAAAGGGAATCTTTCAGAAAGGGATTATATGGCCGATCTCTGGGCCCTAAGTTAAAGCTCATGCGACTTGGGTCGAGGTGTTGACCCATATCTAGTCCAAGTACAATAAAGTTCTGTGTGATGATTTAATAAAGTAAAATGACATATAAACATATTAGAGTATTTAATTTTGAATATGATATTTTTAATTTTAGTCTTGTGGCTTATGATATGATTGTATACGATAAGAGATTATGTCCAAATTCATTTATAAATAAATTTAATTTTTATGTATTAATGATGTAAAATTATTTTGCACTATCAACTAATATATTTGAAAAAAAAATGACAAATCAAATCAAATAACTACTCATTATCACAAACACTCATCATAATTTACCATTTTGATTAAATACTATTATTATTAGTGCATAAAAATTAACTCGCTATGTATTTTGTCTAAAGATTTAATATTTCATTAATATCGAGAGATGAAAATTTGTCAATTAAAGAATTTATGTAACACAATCCATCAGTACAATGTATATATGTCTATATATAGTCAGTGGCCCACCTTAATGACACAATTTCTAAAGAAAAAGAACCAAAATAAAAGAAGAAAGGGTATTGAAATAAAAGTGATAGTAATAATTTATAATTGATAGTGACAAATTAATTTTGTTACAATTGGAATATTCATGTATTCATAATTTAATTACCCTCCATATCTTTGCTCTACATAACCTCCTTCTCTATAGGCAAAGCTCCAATCTCTAAACCTGCCCAAGAGAGTAGCCATAGATTCAAGAAATGCATGAGCACTAACAATCAGAAGGAAAAACATTTGCTCTACTCCATTTATTAATTCACACATAAGCTATTATGTTAAAAATGTAGGAAACTAAAACAATAGTGGCCCACAAAAATTATGTGTCAATTAATAAATGGATCAAAACAAACGTTTTCCCTTGCTCTTCATGCAAGTAATTTTCTATCCCTTGGTGCTCTGTTTTGCTTACTTCTTTGGTAAGCCCAGTTGACATTCTTCAATCCACGGTCTCTCAAGCCCTTAATTTCGAGGTTGGTGTATCTGGTTCTATGGTGAGACATATTTTGTTTTGGCTTCTCGATTTTCTCTATGTTTAGATCTAGTTTAGCGTTTTCAGAACCAATGTATCTTTTCAGTGAGGCCTGAGCTCTCCATTTTCAATTTGTTTTGGTTCCTATATTTCATATTTGTGGCATTTGGCTTTAATTAAATTTTGTGTTCTATGTTTTGTGTTTTGGACTACTTTAGTTTTGGACTTTGTTTTTCGAGTCTCATTTGATCGATCCATTGTGTTTTTGAACACTTGGTGTTCTTTTTAGCCTCTCTTTAAAAGTTAACCACGTCTTAATTATTGGGAAAAAAATAATTTAGTCATGTTCAAGTCATGAAAATATATTGCAATAAGTTCATTCATTAAGTTCATTCAAAATGATAAAGTTCACTTTCAAGCTTCAGGATAGCTATGTTTGCCTTATTGATACTATTACACTTAATAACTAACTTATAACTGAAATGCGACTTTGGCAATTAACCAATACAATTCATGTCATGAAGCCCTTATGTTCATATAATCATATTGGACATGGATTCAACAATAGTGCTTCAATGTCGTTCTTCGTTGATCCTTTAGAGTCTGTGTAACCATCGTGATCTGTGTAAAGAACATTGGCAACGCGTGACAAGTTAAGGACTCTCATAATGAGAGGCTTTGGTATATCGGTAGGATCAAGGCAATCCTCATTGATATCCTTCCAAGCATTCGTTACTTGTTCTGCAAAATTCATCAATGGTATGTTGTTCCATAACACCATGTTGCTTCATGTAGCACTCGAATAGCGGAGGGAGCATGCCCTCTCTCTTGCTCAAACTAACCAAAACAAAGGATAAAACAACCAAACAAGTAATTAATTTATCATATATATCTATAGTAAACCATCAATTTACATATGGAAATATTGGTGACTTCAAATTGATCCTCAAATGATTTTTTTTTATCGTAGATTGAATTTAACTTGTCTTAATACACTACAAGTCTGTAATATTTTGATGTTAAAAGAATTATTATTTAACAACTAAGTTAATTAATAATATGATGATTTTTCAAATACCAAAGTGATATTTCAAAAAAAAAATCATTATCCCAAATGAGATTTTAATCTAAAATATCAAAAAACAAAGTAAGAAATTGACTCCTATGGTGATAAATGTCTTACTAGAAAATTAAATAATAAAAAATACCTCATTGGAAACAATGTCATCCATGAGTCTGCAAATAATTGTTGAAGCTCCTACAATTTTTGGGCCTTTGGTTACAGCTGGAAGACCTTCGGTAACAAAACATCCCATCCCAATGAAACATGTAGTGATGAGCAAACGATAAGTAGTAGTTACCAATGCAACATCCATGTATTCCTGCATAGTTGGTATATAGTTGCAATTGAACCATTTGGCCTCAGCAAAGTGGGCTTGGGTAATCTTTTTATCTGCGATGCACAACAATAATTCACAAAATTCATAGCAATAAAAAATAGTTAGATGCATTTTGAGCTAGACACTATGTCTTAAACTTCCTAGCTAGTTCTTAGTTCCTATGCAAAAGAAGAAGTTTTTGTAGAAAATGTAAAGATATATATAGAGTTAGTTAGTTTTACTTCATTTTTGGCATAGATTACACAAAATGTCTTTCCTTCCTTTGACATCTCTTGTTCTATTTCTTCATAAAAATTCAATAGTGCTTGGTAGCAATGCTTCATGTATTCCGGCAACAAATCCATGTAGCTAACGTCCCACCTGAAATATACATTAATTATGTACATAAAAGGTCATCACATGGCTAACATATCCATTTCTTGATCTCTATTTATAATTCAATTATGAAATTAACAACAAAAAATGAAAACACTTCATACTTAATTTGAACATCAAACCTTTCAATTGCTTCAGTGAAAGCTAAGCTCATCAAGGGTACCATAAAGATCGTATATATCATCAATTATTGACAACAAAGATATCATCTTTGTCGCTATCCTTCTACCAAAAGAGTATTGGGGCTCAAAATATGCTCCTAAAATCCAAAAGTAACATTCCACTATCCTATTGCGAGCAAAAGGCAATTTTTCTGCAAAATCCAAGTCTTTCCACCACCTAATTCATTAAATACAATGAAGTTCAATAAGACATGGATGAATGACTTGTGTGCAAGAGAAATTAATGGCTTCTAATTATTTTGTTAAGGTGGTTGTCAAAAACTTACTTTGTAATATGACCAACTTCCTTTTGATATTGTTTCTGGAGCATATTAAAATCTAATTTGGCAAATAATAGTAGATTTTCATCATAGGAGGGCTCTTCCACGTATGTTGAGATGTAATGCCTTGCCACAAGCCTAGGTAAGTTCTTGCGAGTGGCTGCTTTAAGCTATTATTAATTTTTGCAGCAAGAGAAGGACTCACTTGGGTGGTCATTAACTCAAGGTGTGAGGAAGTGAAAGCAACTGCTTCATCTAATATGTTTTCTCCATGAATATGAAGATGTGCGGCTTCATATAAGCTTAACATTCCCTCAACATCGGTACTAAGTCTTTGGTTGAAGTTCCCTTCCTCATCCTTGAACTTGTTAAATACATCTAGAGTTCATTCAACAACCACAATTTATAATTGAGATACTTTAATTATTATGTCTTGGCAACATAGATCACTTTTATGTTTCAATATGAGTTCATGTGCATATTGCATGCTTATATGTGTATTATATTTTCAAAAGACTTGTGATTAAAAGATAATAAAAATTACATAGTGTGGGACTTACCAGGCGAAATGTAATATCCTTGTTGCCTTAGTAACCTAAAGACAAGCGCATGAGCATGAAGGTCTTCATGAGAGTTATCATACCATTATCAACAATGTTATAATAAATATGTTGCAACACTTCATCAATCTCACGTTCAAAGTGATAACACAATCCTAAACGTTGGATTGAATCAATTAAGTTAGCAACTATCACAGGTCGTAGTGCCTTCTCATGTGATGGGATGAGCATCTCTCTCACTTTTTCTTTTAATGATGTATTATGCTGCTTTAGCTTTTCATCTACTTCCTGCAATGTTAACCTTGCGTCATGCTAGCATGTTTTGTAAAGTCTTATAGAATAAGATAGAATGGTGTTAGTTCTAAACCCTTCAGAAAACTTTATAACTTGTATTGAATCATGAAGCAACATTGCTTCCTATCAAAATATTATTTATTTCAAATGTGACTACAAAAAGAACTTATATAAGTATTTTCAATACTTAAGCCTTAATCAAATTATTATAAAGAAAAGTAATTTTAACATTAAATGGTCATTAAAAATATTTATAAATTTTCTCCTAAATATTTTTAACAGCCACTTGATGTCAAAAGTATTTTTCTTAACATTACTTTTATTGATGTTTTCGATGTATGACTTGTAAAAAAATACTATACTCATTTCTTGTAGTGTGCATAATTTATTAAAAATTTATTTAGTTGAACAAATCAACTTGTGAGCTTATGAAAACGGTGAATTTTGAATGACTGGCGTTAATTAGTTTGAAATTAAACTTTTAAATTTGCGATTGTTAGTGGAAAGAAAGTGAATGTATATTATCGAGAGCATTATATTTTTCAGATAGCTCTTAGATTATATCGATATGTGGTGATCACTGTAACTGTAAATTTTAATAAGTATTCAATGTGATATTAATTAATAATAAATGTATATGGTTACTCAAGATAATGGAAGCAACTCATCAAGTGAAAGATATTGTTTATTATGAAAGTGACATAAGTCAATCTTGCCTTTGAATCTTATATAAATTGTCAAAATTGCAACACAAAATTATGTGACTAATTTTTTAAATGATAAAGTGAATATTAATTATCATTAATTAACTTTTAATCTTTATCATCTATGTATAGTTAGATCCAAATTCTACCTCACTCTTATAATAATCATCACTCTTGTATGATTCGCCTCCAAAGAGAATATTATTTAACACTTAGATGATTGAAATTCATATACTTAATATTTGAATTGTGATCACCGAATATTGATCCTAATGTCTAAATATTCAAACAAATGAATAATGGAAATGAACATATCAACAATATTTTGAAGTATGTTGGGTTATGATTGAATTTCGTACATAAACCACCAAGTTTGAGTTAAGGCGAAGGGTTTCAAGACTTTGTTTGTTTGAGGTTATATAAAGGGTTGTAAGTAAGTTGACCAAAATGAATGCTTAAGTTCCACTCTTGTAACTAAAGATAGATGTTATTGAAGCTTGATTTATTTACTTAAACGACTCGTACTTAAAATTTGAAGTTAGTCTAATTAATAAAAAAAATATGAGCAATAGGTTTAACTGGTTTATAACTAAATTTTCACTTGACATAATTTCATAAGTTTATATACTTTGTAATTATTGGACATAATTTTCTCAAAAATAAAATTAAAATAGAAAGAGAATGAAAAACACAAAATCAGTTGGAATAGGTAAGAAGTAAATAGAGTTAAATAAAATTATAGCATGATAATAATAATAATAATAATAATAACAACGACGACAACAATGATAATGATGATGGTGGTGGTGGAAATATATAAATTACTATTATATATATTTTTCTTAAATAAACTTATAAAATAATTTTTTTCATTCAATATTTAAACACATTCAAACAATCTACTCACAAACTTTTTATATAATACTTGAATGTTAGCTATATAATCAAGTTTCAGTTTAAGTTTGAACTTACTTTTAAACAATTGATCAAGCCTTCAATAAATCAAGCTCAAATAATCTATAAATAACTCAACTGATGTGTGCATCTCTAGTGATAAATTCAGAACTTACTATCACAATTGTAATAAAAAAGAAAAAGAAAAGGAATCATATATGCATGCGTTCTGCATATGAAAAGCTTAATAGGAATAAACTAGGTTACATTACCGTAGATTCTGAAACATATTGAATAAAATGATCCCCCCAAACAGAGGGATAATAATCTGCCGAACGTCGGAAGTTCGGAGAGGCATTAGCAGTTGGGGCAAATAGTGATGAAGTTGCTGAAACTGACATAGTTTTCTTTCTTTCCAGGTTAGCAAGCTTTTGTTTTGTTTTTTTCCTAAACAAAAGGAGTGAACTTTCATTGTGGAATGATGAAGTGCTTAAGTATTGAAGCGAATTGTTGATCAACAACATGGCGACCTATAGCAGTTCTCTCAATTGCCGAAGAGCTTCAAGTGTCTTACTATTTATAGTTATTTCTAAAGCAAACAAGAATCACAATGCAACGGAATAAAATTTTGTGCATCCACGGACAAAAATATATGGAGTTTTTCGTCGTGGAAACGTGGGAAACGTTTGTAGTAGTCCAGCCAACAAAATGGGACACTGGTGATGGTATAGGTCACCCACCATCTTCTTGGTTAAAAAAATGAGACAAGGACAACATTACCCCATCTTATCAGTGTTACTTTTTCCTATTCTACCTTATCGGTCATCTCTTCCAACTTTACTTTTTGCTGAAGGGTTTTTTTTTTTTTTTTGGGTCATCTTTCCCAATTTGCTATGCACAGCTTTAGGCTTGGAAGTGCTTGTTCCATTTCCTCCTTCCACCTTCATGGTCATGGCAACATATATCTCTTCCTTTCACCCTTACGGCTCCCCCTCGTCGTCATCAACGGCGCAACACCACAGAAGGCACACCAACAGGACGGCCCATACGTTCGCGAAATGCGATTAGCCACATTTGTGAATGTGTTTTAAATAATATGCATGATGCTCCCTTCTTCAAAAGATGCAAAAGCTGTCACGAGCGAAGAAAAAGTAAATCTTAAATTGACCAGGTCTAGTGTGGTAATTTCATGATGATAAGTTTTAATTTTCAAAACAAAGAAACTGAAAAACCGGATGTGTATGCCTGGTCGATTTTTGTATGGTATTACCATAGATGTACAACGAATAATCTAAACCATCCAAATAGATTTAATCATTTATCAATGGTTTAAAGCAACTGGACCACCAAGGGTCCCTTTTTTTGTCTGGACCGTTGCAAACATTACCAGAAAAGTGAAGTATGTTTGGTGCGATAAACGTGTTGCATAAGACGGTTAATTTAACATGGTTCACACATCTTCTGGACCATGTCATGGTCCTTAGTTTTCTACCGTGGGATACAGTTTAATTAAAATCTAATGGCTGACATTGCACGTGCTTTTTTAGTTGTAAAATTATATGAAAGCAACAAAATTATTTAATTTTTCAGATTAACCCACTTGAAGTATGTGGAAATGCAACCACAGGTTTAGTTATTCAATCTACTCCACAGGTCTCCTTGTTAAATTTTAAATATCTATATTATACTCAACCTTTCACTAATAAAACATTATTAGTAAGACTTAATAGAATGATATTTTTGTGATATTAATTGTTCCTAATTAATAAAATTATAACAATACCCTATTTGCTTTACAACGATAAGAGAGTAGTAAGGATATTTTTATAATTTTATTAATTAGGAATAGTTAATATTATAAAATGTTTATTGTTAAATTTCCTAAGTGCTTAGTAAGGAATGTGAATATAATATAAATCCTTAAAATTTAACAATATGATATAGTAGATTAGGACAACTAAAAAATATGTAACTTATATTTTTGTAAATATCAAGGAGGTGGATGTAAAGAGGAAAGCATGAGCACATGACTCCACCACATCCACCACCTGAAATACCTATGAAAACACAGTACATAAGTCTATCCCTACCAATGAAAAAGAAACACCACCAAAGAAGCTTATGAAAGACCACGTACAAGAAAGTACTAAAACAGTGGGACCCACGACAAATTTACATATCGCACTAGACAAAACTAATAAACACCACTCATATATCTCCTTCTTTGTAACCACGTAGTGAAGAACAAGACCTTGGTTGTTATTTGGAAAAATCAGACAGATGATTGACATAACATCCTTACACATCAAGGACCCACTTCCTGTAATCAATTATCACCATCGTCGTCGTCTTTCGTCGTCTTCACTTATTGAACAGCTAAACTCCTTCGTTGCCCTGAAAACGCTTCTTCCAACATTTTCTTTGCCCATCATTTTCTAAGCATATCAAAAAGAAAAATAAGACGTTGCAATTAAGTGTCAACCTACGTATCCAAGTATTATACGGTGACACTTTTTTTCCCCTATTCTCATTGTTTATCATTTGATATTGCATGCACTGAAATCTATCCTTATTGTGTCGTACTTCCTATGATCATTATCTATTCTTATACTTCTTTCCACAGCTCATAAGCTTAATAATCATATCAAATCATTTCATGATCGTCTTAGGAAAATCCTCCTTTTTGAACACATTTTCATATAAACATTGTCACACCAGTCAGGACTCAAGCAACACGGCATTTCTTTCATGAGCAGTGGCCGAAAACATTAACAAAAAGACTAACATGTACATTTAGATTAGTCGATGTATAATTGATGAATTCAAGTGCATACAACTTATTATTCAAAGGTATAATACTTTTTTTCTTTATTTATTTTTTTAAAGTATCAACATATTTCATAATTACAGGATAATAGATTTATTTTCTTTTATAACAGATACAAATTTATTCGAATGAAATACCCTTAGCAACACGCCCCATAATACAAGTAGCCATCTCTCTTAAACATTAATTAGTTTGATCCATGAAATTTTGCACAATGACTCAAAGCATAAGCTACCCTATTACATGCTTCATGACAATTTTAAGGGTATAAATATCTATTGTCAATAAATGATTGCAATTTAATCATAAGTTCACAAGATATCAATATCGTTGAAAACATTGAGGGTACCGAAAAAATCCAGAAAATTTGTATATCTGGTGTCACTAAGATATGGGTGCCTTTGCAGAAAAAAAAATACTAAAAGAATTTGCATTATTATTTTCACACACAAAATAATAATAAAAAAGGTTTGGAGGAATATGTGGCAGTGGCAGCGACATTTTGTGAGTGTAACCGCAAACCTCGGCGGCTATGACGTGGATGTTTCAAAATCTCATTGCCTTCACGGGCCACCATAGCGTTTCTTCTCCCACATTCTCTGTGTGGAAACAATATTTTCTCATTGAAATTTTCATGATTTTATGATATATGTTATTTTTAAGAATTTTATGACAATTGATACTGCAATTTAATTAGAATACACTGGTAATATAAAAAAATTTTATATATTCATCCAATCATTAAAATGACATATTAGTAAATATGATTACTTTCAATTTCATTACTTAAAATATCATACAAAACAATTTAATTAAATAATGATTATAAAATCCCAAATGTTTATTCCATATTGATTTGAGTGCACCAAAATTAAACTCTTGACAATGATAGTCCTCTAGAGAGTTCTCAAATAATTATTAAGATGCGATTCTAAAAATCTCAACCGTGTATTCTCTTAAGATAAGTCTTTCCCCATAACCATAAGGCAAGATGAACTGGCACATCATTTAAACATGCATTATTTTTGAAGATGAAGTGGGCTTCACTTGGGTTGCCGTCAACCCATCCCGCTAAGATTGAGTCATCTCAACACCCCATAATTACATATTCTAGAGATGTGTTTGGTTGAGGGATAAAAATTACATGAATTAGTTCCATATATAAAATAACACATAAATCTCATTTACGTAATATTCACCCATAATTTTACCTACCAACCAAACATACCCTAAGTGTAAAAAAGTTCCAGGTCATTCTCCGTCACTAACTCACTATCAACCAAATATAAATTCCCCTTTGATAAGAAGAGGTATTAGAAGATAAAATAGCTTAGAACAAGTGAACCAACTAAAAGAAAACTGAAAATTCTTATATACACATCATAAGTTTAACAACTTACCTTTATATACACTTACAATAAAGGTAATGCGACTAATAATAAAGTGATTATATCTCAATAAAGTTAATGAAACCTTTTTTTAATTATTATGAGTGGGTCTAAGTGTGAATTATTAAAAGTTAAAACTGTATCGAGGCAGGAATCTCAATAAAATAACATTCATTTTATTAGTTCCTTCGGCTCATTAATGCCGAATGCTATAGCGATAGAAGACCGTTGATGAGCTTCTCAATGCTTCAAGCAGGTAATTCCTTATAGAAAACAAAGCCCAAGATGAGAAGTTCACGTGTTTGCAGCGAATTGTTCAATAACATCGGCAACCTAGCTATAGCTGTTCTCTCAATTGTCAAGCCACAAACATCATTTATAAAGTCTACGTAATCAAATAGATGGCAGGAAATTTTTATAATTTTGCACTCCTTTAATTTTAATGAATTCTTATTTTTTATAATGTGATTTCAATGAATTCTAAAGGTTCCTGATGATTATGTCAACCCATATCCTCCACCACCTCCAAAATGTGGTTGAAACAAAAAGCCTAAAGCCACAATTGGTTCTTACAATGTTAAAACGATGGAGGGAAAGAGAAGACCCGTGTTAAGGACCCACTACACTATCAAATATGTCAGTCGTCCTTCTCAAGGCAGTTGAGATGGCATATCAGTGCTCCGATGACGATGGAAAGGAGACTGTTGCTCTTTTGGTTCTTGCAATGTTGACAAATATACACACTGTATTAGACAAAACTAATGAACACCATTCATATATCTCCTTCTTTCTATCCACATAGTGAAGAACAAGATCTTGCTTGTTATTTGAAAAAATCTAGGGAATGATTAACATATCATCCTTACACCTCTTATCCTTGCAACATGTAACAACATAATATCAGCACCTTGTAACACGTAACAACACCACCAAACAAACTCCTCTTCCTTGGCCTCCATTTTTTTTTTTGGGGTTTGATTCCTTGGTCTTCTTATCCTTCATGCCACCCTTTCTGGCTCAGGATCTAGCACATTTCTTTTTTATTTTTTTATCTTTTCGCTTCTCAACAAGAGCCCATATAACATCAATCTCTTTAGGGGAAATTGTAAAACCCATATATATCCACGGCCAAAAACAAAAAGCCTATATACATCAAAACATGAATAAAATCAAATAAGAGGAGTCAGAATTAAGTCCAATTAACTTTTAATGTAGAAGGGTCTTGATACTTTTCATCTTGTTTATATATTTTATTAAAAAATAATAACAAAACAATAAAAAAATATATCAATAACAACTAAGTATTATTCCACTAAGAATCAACTACATGAATCAAATGATGTCATATCGTTCTAACATGGATCATATTTATATTTAAACCATTAATATCTAAATTTCTTTTAATTGTTTCATCTATGGTTTTTTCTTAGCCATCCTCTACCTCTAATTAATAAACCATCCCCAATTTGATCCACTTTTTTAATTAGGGCCTATATAGTTCTTCTCCATGCATGTCCAAACCACTTAAAATATGATTCTCTCATCTTCTCTATAAATGGGGACCTGAAAGCCTAGTTTCTTGCATGATCAAACCCAATTTGATCCTAGGTTTAATCATGCAAAAGAACCAGGCTTCCAAAAACTTATCTCAAACCATGAGAATTGACTCAAACCTGACAAAGTAAGAAGGGCCAATTCAGTTATCACAATTCACCGGTTTCTTTTTCAGCAAAAAGAAAAAAAAAATCTTTCAATAGAAAAATATGACACGAGAGTGAAAAAAAGGAACCCCACTATGTTGTCCACGTCCTCTCCCATATGCCTTCATCATCATCACCCAGTGTCATCGCATGGCTCGTGTAACACCCTAATATTTAACCCAACACACCTAGAATGTATTAAGTTAATTATTAGTCACTACTCTTTTATTAGGTTTTAACTTAAACTCTTGAAATTACTTTAGTAAAAATACGGGTAAATTTTAAAAAAAAAAGACCTAAAAACAAAACATGAGCCGTGTGTCCTGATTAAACCACGTCATTCATCTCGCATATAAAAGAAGAGGGCAAAAACAAAACACGAGCATGCACTAAATACATCATCACAATACCGTGAACATAATCACAACATCACATACTTATATACATGTCATCAATATCAATCGTTCATCATCACGCATCAAAATATACATATATTAAAGTATTGTACCCTCCATCAATAGTGAGGTTAAGTACAAAATTCTAAAGTGAACAACATGCAAGTCAAAACTAAGAACAAGCTAGCATAAAAACCCCTCCTCCCACTACTCCCGTTAGGCCCATCTAGAATAGGTCTAACGAATCAGCTCATCACGTGTGGCAAGACGTCCGCAGGAAGAACATGGGCACCTCGACGTGAATGAGTAACACCTCTACGTCAGGCTCGACTCCTCTCAATGGTTGCATGACAGTAGCTTCTCCTTCGCTACCGCCTCCCACCTCCATAGGGACAATAGGGCAGGCTCCAAAGAGTATAGGGAGGATGACTCCTCTAATAGATCCTACCATGACCCGGTAAGCGAGGTAGTGACTGGGGTATGTAGTCAGGGAAATCTCGAATAGCCAATGCAACGGAGTGAGCACAAGGAAACTCCGAGTATACGGACGCGCAAGCTCAAAGGCAAAGTCATCTGTGAATGAGGCGGTAAGGGAGAACCAAACACTAGTAACGGGATGCGCGGGACGATCCATGAAAACGTACAAGCAAACGACATAGCGACCCACAAAATGGTATGACCAGTTAACCAAGTCGAAGTGCATCTCTCATGTGGGAGTGTCAACGTAAATCATGAATATCGCCATCAATCTCTAAAGACGAGATGGAAAGAAATGAAGAGGGAATAAGAAACTTATAAAAGAATCTCAATAGGGCTTTCGCCTCCTAATATGTGTCATTATCAACGTCCTCAGGAACCTCGGTTTAATTATGAAAGTAGTAAGCACATATATAAGGTTCATTCATTAAGTTCTAAATACCATTAGTAAAACCCGTATCTTTTAGCATGAATCTTAATGTCATGGATGCAACATACTATATCATGAATGCATGTCAATGCCATATACAAAATATCATAGGAGACACAACAAATGGGTATAACATAAGGTACATATATACTTCTAACATGATCCTTCCTCATTATTCTTTTAGGTGACTTAAATTTCTTATTCTTTTTCCATGGGGGCTGCCTTAAAAATTCTCTCCCTAAGAGTTCTAAATTATGAGCTCATACCTAATTAGTAGTCACTAGTCTATACTTATCCTCTTGATAAACTAAATTCCCAACTCCTAGAGTACATGATAGGGGGCATAGGATCACTTTTCATAACCATTAATTCCAGGAGTCTAAAGGATCACCCTTTTGGGTCACCTCCCATAACCACTAATTTCTAGAGTCTGAAGGATCCCCTTATTAGATCGTCTTTCTTAACCTTTAATTTGGGGAGTCTAGAGGTTCCTCTTATTTGGATCACCTCTCTTAACCTTTAATTTGAGAAGTTTAGAGGATCATTTCCATGTGTTTTATGTCACCTTTTATCTTAGCATGTGATTTGGAGATGCAGTACATAAACATATAATCATAACGCATTATTTAGCATTTCATGCTCGTAAAACACATAAATCATGCACCTTCATATTTTGTCATATTCACATAAACATGCATCACATTCTTTGCATATATCCATAAGCATGTTATCATCATTATTGCATGAAAATAAGCATGCTCCTACCTAGTATGCCAATATCAAGGACCGGACTCAACCAATGCATATGGCATGCTCAAGAGGATATATGCAACATATTAGAAATCACCACTTGCATAATTCAAGAATCAAGCATGTATAATTCTTAATTTGTAATCTTGCACAATTATCTCAAGTCATATAATTTTCAACTAAATCACATGAACATGGATTCCATAAGACATCATCCATATTAACCTTATCAAGTTATCAATATTTACACATAAGTCCCAAAGAGGTCAAACTGCAATTTCTCAAAGATTACGGGTTAAAGTGAAATTTCTCCTTTTAACACTTTTCCTCAAAATAATGATCCTTAAAATTAATCTATACTTTTAGGAAACTCATAACACTTAGAAATCATTTAAACTCATCATAAAAACCTTTTTGAGCCATAGACTAAATTTTGTTACACTTTAGGGGTCAAAGTGCAAAGTTACTCATTTTTAACACTTAACAAATACCAAAGCTTCTAAAACTTTTTCTAAACATCATAAATGGTATTTTGAATATATGGATACATTCAAAATCATTACTAATTATAAATACATTCACTTGACAGAAAATCTATAATTGACAGTTCAAAACACAACTTCAGCGTTTTGCAAAACGGTCCAAATTAGCATTTGTAATTATTCTTTTATACATCTAAGACTTCAAAAATATTTTTTACAATTATTAATGATTTTTACACATAATATCAGAACTAATCAATACCTTACAACATCATATATTATTAAATAGAAACTATAAATTTCAATTTCTAAAAGTTTTGAAAATTACATTTTTTTTTATTCTTTCTAGTTACTAGTTTTTCTTGAAAATTACTTTAAGACACTTGGAATGATTTTATCCCTTTGAGAACTTAAATATATATGTTAAAACAGTAGCGAAACTAAAAATTCATTAAGGTTTTTAATCAATTGGAGATCTCAATTTTACTTCTCTTGAATTTCTAATTCTTTCAAAAATTCTATGTGCATCTTAAAGACAAGATCCAAATCTTGAAATAAAATAAAAGCCAACTTCAAACACAAGATCCTCATAAAGCTAAAAATATATATTTGACATGTGTCTATGATCAAAATTCCCATGTAAGATAAAAGGGGCAAGTCTTGAGCTTTAGAGATTTAGGTGATGACTAGAATCATAAACATATCATGCTAATCTCATTTTTAATCTTTATCATTATAAGGAGATGACTTGGAAATATAAATATAATGTGCAAAACTTGAAATATAAACATGAGGATACAAGTTCATTTTTAAGTCTTCAAGATTTAGGTGATAACTTGGAATATAAACATGATATGTAAGACTTGGAATTTAAACATGAAGATGCAAGTCCATATTATTATCTTCAAGTTTTAAGGCGATAACTTGAAATTTAAACATGATGTGCAAGGCTTGAAAATTAAACATAATATGAGAGAGCTTGAAACATAAACATGAGTGCAAGTCCATTTTATATCTTGTTAAACTCAAAACTCAAGACTTTTTAGAAAATGAAACTCTTTAACCCCAAATAATCTTAACAAAATGAAAGTGAGTTTTAGAATCCCTTGTTACCATAGTTCCAAGAACCTTATTTCTTGCACTCACCATCAAGCTCAAAAAGAAACAAACCCAAGAAAATCAATAAATATTCCTTTAATCTTTTGACGACAAAAATCAAACCTTGTACTTTAGAGGTCAAATACATGGTGGATCTATAACCACCATCATGATTTCTCATCATGAAACCATAAAAACCGAAAATAAAGGAGAAAAACTCAAGAAATAATATTTTAAAAAAAAAATCTCAACCAAGTTGTTTCTTGTTTACAAAAGTAAAAGCTTGATCTTTTGAGGTAAAAAGAAGAAAAAATCTTCTCTTAATGATGATGATGATTTCGGCCAAAGAAAGTAGAAATGGAGGAAGGATTTTTCTTATGTCTTGGAATGGAAAGGTTATGTGTTTGAGAGTTGATCTATGGTGAAGATGTGTTGATTTGAGGTTGAGAGTTTGAATGAAGGTTGAGAATGGAGTCTCTTGGAGATAGAGGAGGAAGAAGAAAAGAGCTTAGAGTCTTAAAGAGAATAGATAATTTTTTTTATCAATCTTTGAGCAAGACAACTCTCAAAAAAACAAATGGTAAGGCAATGAGTGTTTGTGAGTGTATTATTGTTGAAAAACAAAATTTAAAATATGAGAATGGATGGAGGAGTGGAAACCGTGGCCTCCTTAGCTAATAATGGGGGACAAAACTTTCAATTTTCATGAATGGTAGGACATGAAGGATAAGTATATTTTATTAGGTAGTGGATTATGAATTAATAAATTAATGTAGGTGGTTTAAAAAGAAAATCAAGTGTTTAAGATTTACCATGACATGGCTAAGGAGTGATCTTACACTGGCAATGGGGTTAATCTCAAATGATTTGAAATTCAATTTGCAACATATATCCTAACCTTAAGATAAAGAAAGATAAATGCACTAGATTTACCTTAATCTTAACATTATTGATCTTATGAGCTCTTGTAACTAAGAAAGGAAATTAAATTTCCCTAAACAATCTTAGGCCTAGTTACCTCAAATAATTATTTTTGACACAAGGTTAATAAACAAAATTAATTTATCTTTAATTAGAGCTAATATTGCTTATATTTACTTAATTACTTAAATAAGCTCATTTAGGACAAACTAGAGGCAAAATGGTAATTTTACACACAAACTCCCCAGGACCATCCAATTTTAGATATCATATATCCCTTATAATTAACATTTCTAACTTCGGGTGATAATCAAGTTCAATTGGCTTAATCTCGCATTAAATTACCCAGGGTATTTTGATAATTTCGCACACGAGAAAAGCCAGGGTTTGAGATTTTCACTTCTAATATCATCCGTAGCACAACTAATCTCCCTCAAATGTAAAATTAACCCCTTAAGGATAGCCTAACCGTACTCAATTTCTGGGCAAAAATGATCTCAAGGGCATTTTGGTCATTTGGACACGAAAAAAATAAAAAATTGCGATTTTTGCACAGATTGCTATCTAATCCTCATACAATCTTATCCTAGTGTTAAAATATCCTATTGAGGATGGCCTGACTCTCGGCCTCAATACTCGTGCAAAAATGACACAGGGGCATTTTGGTCATTTCACGCAAAAATGAGGCGTACATTTATCCCTTCCTTAAAAAGAATTTTGTGTCCGAAATTCATTACCTGTGAATAGCTAGGGTCCTGAGTCTTCGTCTCTGATTCCAATTCCCATATAAAATCCTCTGTTTTACCTTGTCCCCACGCTATTTTGACCAAAGGTACGGTTTTGTTCCTCAGCTGCTTAACTCATCTCTCCACGATCCTCGTAGGTGGTAGGTTAAAGGCTAAGTCCCCCTTAACTACTTGCTCTGGCTTTAACACATGACTAGGGCCAAATTGATATTTTCTCAAATGAGAGACATGGAAGACATCATGAAGGTTGGACAAATTGGGTGGTAAGGCTATTCGGTATACTCCAGACCCGACTATATTAATGATTTCGAAAGGACCAAGAAATATGGGACTCAACTTGTTGACTCTCATAGCTCGTCATATGCCTGTTGTGGGGTGATCCTAAGGAATACATACTCTCCCTCTTGGAATTCCAACGACTTTCGTCATTTATCCGCATAGCTTTCTGTCGACTTTGAGTTGTAAGGATCCTATCCTTGATCCTCTGGATATGTTCAGTTGTTTCCCTCATAATTTTTGGTCCTAACAAACTTTTCTCACGGGCTCATACCAACACAATGGCGATTGACACTTTCTTCCATACAGCGCTTCATACGGCATCATACGATGCTCGCATGATAACTATTGTTATATGCGAACTCAATAACGACAAGTACCTATCCTAACATCCTCTTTGGTCCAAAACACATGCTCTTAACATATCTTCCAAGGTTTGTATGGTTCTTTCCGATTGTCCATCCGTTTGAAGGTGGTAAGACGTGCTTAAGCACGTTTAACCGAACGCCTTCTGAAAGGCTCCCCAAAAATGTGACGTAAATCATGAATCACGATCTGAGATTATCATCGACGGCACTCCATGCAACTTTACGATCTCTTTGGATATACAGCTGAGCCAACTTATCCAATGAATAAGTCACCTTAATGGGCAAAAAGTGAGCCGACTTTGCTAGTCGTCCACAATCACCCATATGGCGTCATGGCCAGCTTGGGTCTTGGGTAGACCTCACGAAATCCATTGAGATGCTATCCCATTTCCACTCAAGAATTGACAGGGGTTGCAACATCCTCGAAGGTTTTTGGTTCTCAATCTTCACCTTTGAGAGACTAAACACTTACTCACCTATGTGACCACGTCTCTCTTCTTCCAGGCCACCAGAACATCTTCAAGTCCTGGTACATCTTGGTAGTACAGGGTGAATGGTGAAGTGGCTCTTATGTGCCTCCTCCAAAATCTCCTTCGGAGGTCACCACTTGTCGCCACACAAATCCAGTCTTCAAACTTCCATAGCTTATCCACTCATTGGGTGAAACCCTTTAACTTTCCCTTGTCTATTGCCTCTACGATCTCCTTAAACTCCTCATCCTCTTGTTGGGCTCGAGTGATTCTCTCTTTGAAGTTACTTATTACACTGAGATGGCACACCTTCATGCTTTTAGTGGTCAACGTCATTCCCAAGTTCAAGTCTCTAAACTTTTCAATCAACTCTACCTCCTTAACCATCATCTGAGACAGGTGTAATCACTTTTTCGACTCAGGCGTCAGCCACACATTAGCCTTGCCTGGGATGATAGTTCAACCCAAAATCATAGCCTTTTAAGAATTCCATCCATCTTCTCTGCCCCATATTCAACTCTTTCAAATCAAAGAGGTACTTGAGACTCTTATGATAAGAGAACATCTAAACTTCACTCCATACAAATGGTGTCACCACAATTTCAAAGCAAACACCATAGCTGCTAGCTCAAGGTCATGGGTGGGGTAGTTTGCTTCATGAGGCTTGAGTTGTCTGAATGCTTAGGCTACCACCTGCCTATTTTACATCAACACACAGCCTAAACCCTTCCCTGAAGCGTCACAATACACCTCAAAGGGTGCATTGGGCCTGGCAAAACTAACACTGGGGTTGTAGTTAACTTCATCTTCAACTCGTGGAAACTCTTTGCACTCCTGAGTCCAAACAAAAAGGGCTTTCATCCTAATAAGCATGGTAAAGGGTAAGGAAATTTGAAAAAAGCCTTTAATGAACATATGGTAATATCCTGTCAAATCGAAAAACCCGTATCTCTATTACCATAGTAGGTCTCTCCAGCTTATTACTACCTTTATCTTACTAGGATCTACCGCAATTCCTCCTTTGACATTACATGATCCACAAATTTCACTTCCTCCAACCAAAATTCACACTTAAACAACATTGCATACAACTTCTTTTCCTTCAGAATCTCCAAAACCAACCTCAAATAATGCTCATGCTCCTTGTGGGTCTTCAAATAAATGAGTATGTCATCTATGAAAACAACCACAAACTGATCTAGGTAGGGTCTAAAGATCTCATTCATGTAGTCCATGAATCCAGCAAGAGCATTAGTTAATCCAACGACATCACGTGAACTCAAAGTGGTCATACCGCGTCCTAAAAGCGTCTGGGAATGTCCTCATCCCTTACTCTAATATGGTTATATCCCGAACTCAAGTCGATCTTTGAAAACACTCCTGCGCCTCTCAACTGATCCATCAAATCATCAATCCTAGGCAAATGGTACTTATTCTTCACCGTCACTCAATTCAATTGCCTATAGTCTATACAAAGCCTTATACTCCGTCTTTCATTTTAACAAACAAAACCGAGGCTCCCCATGGTGATGCACTAGGCCTCACAAACTTTTTCTCCAAAAGTTTCTCTAATTGCGTCTTCAACTCGTTAACTCTAAGGGTGACATTCTATATGGTGCTATGAAGATAAGCCTCGTTCCTAGGACCAACACTATAGAGAACTCAATTTCTCTTTGGAGGGAACTCGGTATCTCTTTCGGAAATACCTTAGGATAGTCTCTTACTACAGGCACATCATTAATATTTTGCTCAATGTCTACTTCACTAGCGGCTAGGAGAAAATATCCCTTACTTTCTTCCCCATAACGGTTGACTTCTCCAAGCATTTTAAGTAAAGACTTAGACATTTACTAGGCACAGTAAAGGTAGGGAGAAAGATGACAGACTTTGTATAATAGTTTAACATTACACGTGGCGTAAAGCTAGTCCATGCCGAGAAGTCATGTCTAGCCATGCATAGGTAAATAAACTAAATCTAGAATGAAAGGTCTACCTTCAACAATGAAATGGCAATTTAAGCAACATCTACAAGTCCTAACAGGTTTAATAGTGGTGTAGAAGCTAAATCCAAAGGAAGTTCTGACACATACATTTGCAAAGACTCGACACTAGCATGAGATATGAATGCACAGAATCAAATAGTACAATTAAGGTCCTATCATTCATTTCAAACTTACCTTCTATGAGATTTCTGGACTTCGCCAAGTCTTCGCATTGAGGGTAAAGACACCCTTGTCATCGTGGTCTAAGGCTAGGGTGTCGGTTCATCTCCATGCATTCTCTAGCATAATGACCAGGCTACCGCATTTGAAGCAAACTCCCTAGCCCATTAAGCAAGGTCGATCTCCATGTTGCTTCCCACATTTTGTGCATGTTGCAATCGTGTAGGCCTGGGGGTTCAACCATGGCTCTCCTGGGCGCCTTGCCTTTAGGACCACTCGATTCTCCATGGTGAAAGTTCCTTTTGGGGCCTTGTGGCTTGAATTGTGGCCTGGAACTCGGTGTGAAGCTCGGAGCCTGCGACGCCAGCTTCTTAGTGAAATTCTCGGCCCTTGGTGCGCTCGCTTCTTGTGTCCATCCTCGATAATCCAGCACTTGTTGACTAAGGTAGGGAAGTCCCTAATCTCCAAGTGTGCAATGATTACGTTAATCTCGCCTTCAGCCTAACCTCGTACTTGACGCATTTCTAGAATTCGTCGAATTCCCTTGAAAAATCTGGAAGAACTTGATGAGCTCTTCAAACTTCGCGATGTATGCAATCTCATCCCTCCTCGGACTAGCTGCATGAATTCTACATCATTGGCATTCCTCAGATGCTGAAAAGTAGTTCTCGTGGAAGGTATTGAACATCTCCCAATTGATCATCGTGTCAGATGCCTCCGCAGTCTTCGTGTAACGCCTGATTTTTCAGTGTACAAATGACCAAAATACCCTGAGGTCATTTTACGGAAAATAAGATCGTAATCCGGCCATCCTCAAGAGCACGTTTTGATGATAATAGGGGATTATGTGTGTTATGTATGTTAATAAAGTAGAAGAATCTTATTTTTGAGTTCAAATGCGCGAAATTACCAAAACGCCTTGTGGATAACAGAATGAAGTGTCGATTGAATCGGACTTCACCCAAAGGTTTTAAATGATGTTTTTAAATAATGTTTTGCGCAGGGTTAAGCGGGGTAGCCCTGAGAGGTTTATGTGGAAAATTACCATTTTGCCCCCGACTAAGTGCATTTTGGGCCTAATGACACGATTAACAAAACCTAAGCAATATTAGGCTTTAATTAAATATTAATAAATTCTAATTACTAATCTAGAGTCAAAATAATTTATTAAGATTAATTAGAACTTAAGATTGCTTAGATACACCTTAATCTTTGTCTTAAAAATCAAGATGTCATGTCATGGAATCTTGAATAGTATTTTCTCTCTCAAATTCCTTAAATCAAGGAATTGTGTTTGTGAATAATTTTTATATAAAATGAGTTTTATTTCACTAATGAAGCAAGATCAACTCCTTAATCATGTCTTGATATTCTTAATTATCCATTACCTTACCTAAACACTTACTTACAAATTTCTAATCAAAAGCCTAATCAATGATACACCTAAACACACCTCTAAATCACAATTAAATGACAAAATCTTCCTCCCCCTTGGCTTCATGGCCGAAGCCACTCCCCCATTATTCATCACATGTTGATTTAATTTACACATAAAAGAACCATGCTCTAAGCCATACCTTGGACCATGCTTCAACCCATACCTAGCCTTACCCTTGAATGACACTTAGAAGGGATATTTTTCTCTCCCCATGGCTGAAAGAAGCCGGGCCCTCCCCCATTTTCATCCACACAATTTCATTTTTCAACCCATAATATATATAGCAATATGTAGAGAAATCTCACACTTTTACCACTAGCTTTTTGTTTGAGTTTGTGACCAAAAAGCTCTCTAGTTTTCTCTCAACTTCAAGTCTTTTTCCACCACCATTCTCAACCCTCCCTCAACTCACAAACACATAATCATTCCCTTGCAAGATCAAAGCTTTCTCTCTTTAAGCAAGGGACACAACTGGTAGGGAGTTGTTCTAAGTTCTCTTTCTCTATTCTTCCTCTTATGTTTTTTTTTTTTTGGATTTAATGATATATGAAATGGATGAGTTTTTAGTTGATGATGTGGTTAAGTTGCTCCTCTTCCTGTTCTTCTTCTTTTAGTTTTCATCTTTCCTTTTCTTTCTCCCTCTTTGGTTTGTTGTTGTTGGATGATTTAAAAACCATAGCTTGATAATGAGAGATCTTTGTGTTGGTGTAAAGACAACCATGTGTAGACCTCTGAGCTCAAGGTTGGTTTCATCTTTGGTTTTAAAAGAATGATGAAAATAAAAAGGTTTTTGGTTGTCTTTGTTGGTTTTCCTTGAGTTTGATGATGAGTCTAAACAAATGAGGTCCATAGGACCATGATGTCAAGAGGCTCTAAAACTCATTTCCATTTGGTTAAGATTGATTGGGGTTGAAAGTTTATCCTTTAAAGTCTTGAAATGATCTCTAGCAAGATAATGAAATGGGCTTGCATTCATATTTATGTTTCCTTGCCTAGCATATTTACTTTCCAAGTTATCACTTAATAATTAAACTTAAATCCTACCTATCTCAACCTTAAAGTTGAGATGTGATTTAGAGTAAATACTCTAAGAGGCTTAGAGCACTAAAATAAAGAAATGGACTTGTATTCATATTTACATTTCTTGTCTAGCATATTTAAGTTTGAAGTCATCACCTGATAATGGAAAAAATCTAAAATGAAGCTTGCATAGCATGTCTATTTTTATGTCATCACCTAAACTCCTAGAGCTCAAAAGACTTGGTATCCCAAATGGAAATTTTAACCATGACTAGTGGATGTGCCTTAGTCATGATACAATGTTGGTCTTGATTTGTAAAAATGTGAAGATGTTTTCAAAGGAATGTTAGGAAGACGTTTTAAGTGGTCTCAAGGTGTTAAAGTAGCTTAGAATGTGTTAAAAACTATATTTTCTCAAATTCAGAGGTTTTGGTAATCGATTACCAGCTTATGTAATCGATTTAGAATGGTTATTTGAAGGATTCTAATTCTAGTAATCGATTACCAGATAATGTAATTGATTACCAAGGTTGTTCCTCATGCCCAGAACTAGTTTTTAACTCTTGTAATTGATTATCATTCATGTAATCGATTACCATGATGTTCTTCAATTTCTTGGAAATAGTTTTTAGCTTATTAATTGATTACCATCCTATGTAATCGATTACTTAGATGTTCCTCGTACCCAGGATAAAATTTAGGTCCTAGTAATCGATTACCAGGCCCAAGTAATCGATTACCAGATCATCTTTTTGAGTTAGGAATAAGTTTTTGATTCTGGTAATCGATTACCACCATATGTAATCGACTACCAGAAACCCAAATGTGCAAAAATATGTACTTTAAGTATGATAGAATGACTTTATGTGTTGATGATTTGAGATGATGAATTCATGTGATATTTGATGCCATGTGAGTACTTGATCTCTAAAGATAGAATCCATCATTGGTATGTTACAATTTCATTTGGAAACGTTAAAGATGCTTATGCTTGAAATATATGAAAAGCTATGCTACTTATGAATTATGCATTGCATCTTAACATGATATGTTTGATGACATTCTATGATTTCATGCTCATATTGCATCCTTATATGATATGTTAATGTGGAAATGATTCTCTAGACTCCAGAATTAAAGGTTATGAGAGGTGATCCGAGAGAGTTGCATTTCTCATGATAAGAAAGTACATACTCATGATGAGAAAGTAATATGTTTTTCCTCTTCTATTTCCCCATATTAAATCTAGCCACGGCTAGTTAGATTGAGCTCATTCCTAGGCAATTGGTGAGGCGAAGTTTCAAGTGATGATGTTAAAAATCGCGAGGACGGTGAGTTGGTTGGATTTCAGTGATGATGTATGAGGGTGGAAATTAAGAAAGGAACTCGAAGAATTCAAGCATGATAAAGTAAAAGATGCATATGCATATGTCACATCATTGTTCTAATGGTGCATTTAATCATGTGATATGTATTATTTACATGTGCTATTTATGCTCTCGAGGTATTGCCATGCATACATGAGATATATGTTGCATTCATGTCATTAAAACCCATGCTAAAAGACACCAACTTCGATAAAAGGATTTGAGAAATTTAAAATTGAATCTTATGCATTCACCCTCTTTCATAATGAAAACCGAAATGGCTGGGGCGATGGCGATAACACTTGTGTTAAAGTTGGGAAGCCTTGAGAATCTTGAATAAGTTTCTTATCCCTTTTTCTTTCTTACGTGCCGTCTCCAGACATGAATGATACGGTTGTTCGTGATCTTCCCTGAGGCACGAGCATAGGAATCACGTCATCTACTAGATCAAAGGTCACAGTGGAAGCGTGAAGACTAATCTAGTTTTGCTATAGTTATGTTTAGTTTTGGGCTTGTGTATGTTTAACTTGTTTATTGTGCCTAGTATCTTAAGGTGTCCTTATGTTTTTATAACATCGCTATTACGTTATGATTATGGCATGATTATATGAATTGTGTTGTGATTATTCGATGGTCTACCTATATATGCTATGATGAAGTTTATATGATTGCTTTGTCCTATGTGTATTAATCGGTATGTATGGGCACGCGCGGCTCGCATTTTAAGCTTTAAGTTCAAAAAGAAAAATTTAGCCCTATTTTGATTACTCATATTTTAAAGAAAGATAAGTTCTAAAACAAAGGCGTAACAACTAATAACTAACCAAAATGCGACTCGAGCGTATTAGGTTAAAAGTTAAGGTGTTACACTTTGGGTGTTCAGTCCACCAAAACTCAACGTCCGCCTTCAGCATATAGGCAGCAAAGGCCACGTGCTGCTCCTCGATGCAAGTTGATCAGAAAAGATCTTCTCCATGCTCTTGATCCAGTCATCAGCTTGGTTTGGGTTAAGGGTCCCTCTAAACGGTGGCTAGTTCGCTTCCAGAATTCTCCAAAACGGACGTGCTCGAGTCCTCGACGGTGTTACAACCGGTGTCGCCCTGACGGTCCATCCATTCAAACATCATTTGCATGGCCCTTGCCATGTCTCGGAGGGCTTCTGCGGTCTCTACTCTAATCGCTCGAGCTCGAAGTCCTATCCTATTGTGGTTGCACCATTGGTTCCTATGCACACAAAATATAAACATTGAGGTGATCAAGCTCAATACTCCATATAAAGTGAGCTAGTTACCATGGTACACACGCACATATAGGGGTCATGCATTTCTATGCTATAGCTTATCCTATCAATAAAGCACTACACATGACATAACTATCGCATCATGCCTAAGAAGCATAGCCCGTCCAATCCTCAAATTCTTTTACAAGTTTCTCATTCCTTCTTCACTTCTTTCCATCTCGCCTTAAGAGATTGATGGCGACATTCGCGATTTACGTTGACTCCCCCACATGGGAGATGCACTTCAACCCTCTTAAGGGTCATGCCATTGAGAGAGCCAAGCCTCTCGTAGAGGTGCTACCCGTCCATACAGAGGTGCCCATATTCTTCCCACGGGACATCTTGCCACACGTGATGAGCTGATCAGTTAGACCTATTCTAGATGTGCTCGCGGAGTAGTGGGAGGAGAGTTTTTATGCTAGCTTGTTCTTAGTTTTTACTTGCATGCTGTTCACTTTAGAATTCTGTACTTAACCTAACTATTAATGAAGGCTACGATACTTTAATATATGTATGTTTTGATGCGTGGTGAGGAACGATTGATATTGATGACATGTATATAAGTATGTGATGTTATGATTATGTTCATGGTATTGTGATGATGTATTTAGTGCATGCTCGTGTTTTGTTTTTGCCCTTCTTTTATATGTGAGATGAATGACGTGGTTTAATCAGTACGCACGGCTCACGTTTTGCTTTTAGTTTTTTTAAAAAAAAAATTTACGTGTTTTTACTAAAGTAATTTCAAGAGTTTAAGTTAAAAACTGAAATAAAGAGTAATAACTAATAATTAACTTAATGCGTTCTAGGTGTGTTGGGTTAAATATTTGGGTGTTACATTTTGGTATAAGAGGGTTAGATTCTAGGAGCCTGAGGATTGGGACTGGCTATGCTTCTTAAGCATGATGCAATAGTTATGTCATGTGTAGTGCTTTATTAATAGAATAAGCTATAGAATAGAAATGGATGACCCCTATATGTGCGTGTGCCATAGTAACTAGCTTATTTTATATGGAGTATTAAGCTTGATCACCTCAATGTTTCCTGTTTTGTGTGCTTAGGAACCAATGGTGCGACCCAACGGGATAGGACTTCGAGCTGGAGTGGTAGAGAGTGAGAGACGGTGGAAGCCCTCAGAGACATGGCAAGGGCCATGCAAATGATATCGAACGGATGGACCGTCAAGGCGACGCTAGTCATAACACCATCAAGGGAATCGAGCACATCAATTTCGGAGAATTTCGTAAAGCGAACTAGCCACTATTTAGAGAAACCCTAAACCTAAACCAGCTGACAACTAGATCAAGAGCATGAAGAAGATCTTTTCGATGATCACCTGCACCGGAGTAAAAGGTGACCTTTGATGCCTACATGCTAGGCGGATGCCAAGTTCGATGGATTGGCACCAAGGACTGTTGGAGGCATTCGACACGATGATCAATTGGGAGATGTTCAAGACCTACTTCCATGAGAAGTACTTTTGACATCTTTGAGGAATGCCAAGGATGTAGAATTCATGCAAGTAGTCCAAGGAGGGATGAGTCTCACAGTACACGCGAAATTTCAAGAGCTGATCAAGTTCTTCGATTTTTTCAAGGGAATTCCTGATGAATTCTAGAAATGCATCAAGTATGAAGGCTAGGCTGAAGGCGAGATTAACGCCATAGTTGCACAGAGATTAGGGACTTCCCTACCTTAGTCAACAAGTGTCGCAACATCGAGGATGGAACACAGAAGCTACAGCGCGGTGGGGCTAAGAATTCACCAAGAAGCTAGCGCGGCAAGCTCAAAACTTCAAGCCGAGTCCAGGCCACAAGGCCCCAAGAGGAACTTTCACCATGGAGAATCGAGTAGTCCTAAAGGCAAGGCTCCCTAGGAGCCACGGTTGCACCCTCCAGCCTCACCAATTGCAACATGCACAAAATGTGGGAAGCCACATGGAGATCGGCCTTGCTTAATTGGCCAGGGAGTTTGCTTCAAATGCAGGAAGCTTGATCACTATGCTAGAGAATGCATGGAGATGAACCCGCAATCCACCCCTAGACCAGCAACAATGGATGGTCTTTACCCTCAATACGAAGACTTGGCGAAGTCCAGAAATCTCATAGAAGGTAAGTATGAAATGAATGGTAGGACCTTAATTGTACTTTTTAATTCACGCAATTCATTCATTCATATCTCATGTGAGTGTTGAGTCTTTACAAATGTATGTGTTAGAACTTTCTTTTGATCTAGTTTCTACACCACTGGTAAACCTGTTAGGACTTGTAGATGTTATTTAAATTGTCATTTCATTGTTGAAGGTAGACCTTTCATTCTAGATTTAGTGTGTTTACCTATGCATGGTCTAGACATGATTCTCGGCATGGACTGGCTTTACACCAACCGTGTAATGTTAAACTGTTATACAAAGTTCTGTCATCTTTCTCCTTACCCTTATTGTGCCTAGTAAACCTCTAAGTCTTTACTTAAATGCTGCAGAGTCAGTTATGGGGAAGAAAGTAAGGGATATGTTCTCCTAGTTCGCTAGCAAAGTAGACTTTGAGCAAAACATTAATGATGTGCCTATAGTAAAAGACTATCCTAAGGTATTTTTGAAGAGATGCCCGAGTTCCCTCAAATAAGAGAAATTGATTCTCTATCCGGAGACAAGGCCAATATCCATAGCACCCTATAAGATGTTACCCTTAGGGTTAACAGGAGTTGAAGATTCAGTTAGAGAAGCTTTTAGAGAAAAAGTTTGTGAGGCCTAGTGCATCACCATGGAGAGCCCTGGTTTTGTTTGTTAGAAAGAAAGACGGAGTATAAGGCTTTGTATAGACTATAGGCAATTGAATCGAGTGACGGTGAAGAATAAGTACCATTTGCCTAGGATTGATGATTTGATGGATCAATGAGAGGAGCGGTAGTATTTTCAAAGATCGACTTGAGGTCGGGATATCACCAGATTAGAGTAAAGGATGAGGACATACCCAAGACTGCTTTTAGGACAAGGTATGGCCACTTTGAGTTCACGGTGATGTCGTTTGGATTAACTGATATCCTCCTGTGTTCATGGACTACATGGATAAGATCTTTAGACCCTATCTAGATCAGTTTGTGGTTGTTTTCATAGATGACATACTCATCTGAAGACCCATGAGGAGCATGAGCGTCATTTGAGGTTGATTTTGGATATTCTGAAGGAAAAGAAGTTGTATACAAAGTGTCTAAGTGTGAATTCTAGTTGGCGGAAATGAAATTTTTTGGTCATGTAGTGTCAAAAATATGACGGTAGATCCTAGTAAGATAGAGGCTGTAATAAGCTAGGAGAGACCTACTACGGTTAAGGTTACGGAGTTTTGGGTTTGGCAGGATATTACCATAGGTTCATTAAAGGATTTTCTCAAATTTCCTTATCCTTAACCAAGCTTACTAGAAAGAATGCCCCTTTTGTTTGGACTACAGAGTGCGAAAAGAGTTTTCAAGAGTTAAAGATGAAATTAACCACAACCCAAGTGTTGGTTTTGCAGAACCCAATGCACCCTTTGAGGTGTATTGTGACACTTAAAGGAAGGGTTTGGGCCGTGCGATGCAAATAGGCAAGTGGTGGCCTGCATCCAGAAGAACTCAAACCACATGAAGCAAACTACCCAGCCATGACCTTGAGCTAGCGCTCTGGTGTTTTCTTTGAAGGTGTGAAGACACCATTTGTATGGAGTGAAGTTCAAGGTGTTCTCTGATCATAAGAATCTTAAGTATCTCTTAATCAAAGGAGTTGAATATGAGGCAGAGAAGATGAATGGAATTCTTGAAAAACTATAATTTTGGGTTAAACTATCATTTCGGCAAGGCTAACGTAGTGACTAACACCTTGAGTCGAAAGTCATTACACCTGTCTCAAATGATGGTTAAGGTGGTATAGTTTATTGAAAAGTTTAGAGACTTGAACTTGGGAATTACATTAACCACTAAGAGCATAAAGGTGTGTCATCTAGATGTAACGAATAACTTCAAAGAGAGAATCACTAAAGCTAACAAGAAGATGAGGAGTTTAAGGAGACCATATAGGCAATAGAGAAGGGAAAATTGAAAGGTTTCACCCACGAGCGGAGAAGCTGGAGGTTTGAGGTTCGGATTTGTGTGCCGACAAGTGGTGACCTTGAAAGGAGATTTGGAGGAGGCTCATAAGAGCCACTTCACCATTCACCCCAATACTACCAAGATGTACCAGGACTTGAAGATGTTCCTGGTAGCCGAGTTAAAGAGAAACGTGGTCGCATGGGTGAGTAAGTGCTTAGTATGTCAAAAGGTAAAGATTAAGCACCAAAACCTTCTGGATGTTGCGACCCTACCAATTCCCGAGTGGAAATGGGATAGCATCTCAATGGATTTCGTAAGGTCTACCCATGACCCAAGCTGGCCATGACGCCATATGGGTGATCGTGGACAAACTAATAAAGTCGGCTCACTTTTGCCCATTAAGGTGACTTATTCACTAGATAAGTTAGCTCAGTTGTATATCTAAGAGAAAGCAAGGTTGCATGAGATCCGTTGACGATAATCTCTAGACGAGAATCGGCGGTTTACGTCACATTTTTTGGGAGCTTTTTAGAAGGTGCTTGGTTCGAAACTATGCCTAAGCACGGCTTATCACCCTCAAGCAGATGGACAATCGAAAGAACCATACAAACCTTGGAAGATATGTTAATAGCGTGTGTTTTGGACCAAAGAGGAAGTTAGGATAGGTACTTGCTTAATCGAGTTCGCATATAACAATAGTTATCATGCGAGCATAAGGATACGCCATACGAAGCCCTATATGGAAGAAAGTATCAATCGCCATTGTGTTGGTATAAGCCTGGTGAGCAAAGTATGTTAGGACTGGAAATTGTGAGGGAAACAACGGAACAAATCCAAGGATCAAGGATAGGATCCTTACAGCTTAAAGTCGACAAAAGCTATGCGAATAAACAGCGAAAGCCATTGGAATTCCAAGAAGGAGAACATGTATTCCTTAGGATCACCCCACAATAGGCATAGGGCGAGCTATGAGAGTCAAAAAGTTAAGCCCCAGATTTCTTGGTCTCTTTGAAATCCTTAATAAAGTCTGCCAATAGCATATCGCATAGCCTTACCACCTAATCTGTCCAACCTTCATGATATCTTTCATGTCTCTCATTAAGAAAATATCAATCGATCCTAGTTATGTGTTAGATCCAAAACAAGTACAATTAAGGGAGGACCTGACCTTCAACCTACAGCCTACAAGGATCATTGATAGAAGAGTCAAGCAATCAAGGAATAAAGTCGAACCTTTGGTCAAAGTGTGGGGGGTAAAGCGGAGGATTTTACATGGGAATTGGAATCAAAGATAAAGACTTCATCCTAACTATTATTCACAGGTAACAAATTTCGAGGACAAAATTCTTTTTAAGGAGGAGAGAAATGTAATGCCCTAATTTTCTCCTGCAAAATGACCAAAATACCCCTAGGTCATTTTTACACGGATTTGAGGCCAAATAGTCTGGGGTCATCCTCAATAAGATATTTTAACATTAGGATAGGATTATATGAAGATTAGAAAGTAATCTGTGCATAAATCACAATTTTTTATTTTTTTCATGTACAAATGACCAAAATGTCCTGAGGTCATTTTTGCGAAATAAAGGACGTCTGAGGCTACCCTCAAGGGGTTAGTTTTATGTTTCAAATAGATTATTTGTGTTATGAATGATGTTAGAGGTGAAAATCTCAAACTCTGATTTTTCCCGTGCGTGAAATTACCAAAATACCCTAGGGTAATTTAATGCAAGATTAAGCGAAAACTGAATCCTTATTATCACCCGAAAGTTAGAAATGTTAATTATAAGGGATATGTGATATTTGGAAATGTTCATGTGGTTCCAGAGGATTTTTATGTAAAATTACCATTTTACCCTTAGTTAGTGCTAAATGAGCTTATTTATGTAATTAAGTAAATATAGGAAATATTATGCTCTAATTAAAGATAAATTAATTTTATTTATTTACCTTGAGTAAAAATAATTATTTGAAATAATTTAAAGCCAAAGATTATTTTAGGAAAGTTTAAATACCTTTCTTAATTAAAATAGCTCATAAAACTTGTAATATTAAGTTTATGATAAAATAAGTATTTTATTTTTTCTTTTTCTTAAAATTAGGTTTATGTTAAAAATATAAAATTCAAAGTAATGGAGCATTAACTCCACTACTAGTGTAAGACCACTCCTTATCTTGTCTTTTACACTTGATTATTAACCACTTACACTAATTTATCAATTTCTAATCCACTATAAATTAAATATATCTCAAATACATGTCCTATCACTTATAAAAATTGAAATTTTGCTCCCCATTCCAGCCATGAGGCAACTACCATACACCCCCCAAAACTCCTATATATGTGTGTTTTTCCAAGCCTAATACACACACAAACACTCATTCTTACCATTTGTATTTTTTGTTGTAGTCCTGCTCACAAAAAAAATTGGCCAAAAATCCTCCCTCTCTCTCTAAACTCAAAGTTCTCTTCTTCTTCCTCCTCCACCTCCAAGAGACTCCATTCTCAACCTCCATCCAAGCTCTCAACCTCAAACTAACACATATCCACCATAGATCAACTCCTAAACACATAACATTTCCATTCCAAGATACAAGATCACAAGAAAAACCCTTACTCCATTTCTTCCTTCTTTGGCCTAAACCATCATCATCATCTAAAGAAGATTTTTCTTCTCTTTAATTCATAAAAGATTAAGCTTTCACTTTTGTAACAAGAAACAACTTGGTAGGGATTTTATTTCATATTTCTTTCTCTTATTCTTCTCTTATGTCTTTCAATTATTTTGATTGTTAATGACCATGGCTTGATGATGAGGAATCATGGTGCTGGTTGTAGATCCATCATATAATTGACTTCTAAAACTCATGGTTTGATTTTTGTTGTTAAAAGATTAATGAAAAATTTGTTAATTTTTTTTGGATTGTTTCTTTTTGAGCTTGATGATGAGTTTAAGAAATAAGATTCTTAAAACCATGGTAATAAATAACTCTAAAGCTCACTTTCTTTTTGTTAAGATTATTTGGGGTTAAAAAGCTTCATTCTCTAAAAGTCTTGAGTTTTGAGCTTAACAAGATATAAAATGAACTTGCATCCATGTTTATGTTTCAAGCTCTTGCATATCATGTTTAAATTCCAAGCCTTGCATATCATGTTTAAATTTCAAGTTATCACCTTAAATCTTGAAGATAATAATATGGATTTGCATCTTCATGTTTAAATTACAAGTTTTACATACCATGTTTATATTTCAAATTATCACATATACTTTGAAGACTTAAAAATGAACTTGCATCTTCATATTTATATTTCAAGTTTTGCACATCATATTTATATTTCCAAGTTATCACCTTATAATGATAAAGATTAAAAATGAGATTGCATTGCATGTTTATGATTCTAGTTATCACCTAAATCTCTAATGCTCAAGGCTTGCCTCTTTTATCTTAAATGAGAATTTTGATTCGTGGACACATCTCAAATATATGATTTTCAATCTTATGAGGATCTTGGATTTAAAGTTGGTTTTATTTTATTTTGAGACTTGAATCTTATCTTTAAGATGCACAGAGAATTTTTGAAAGAATTAGAAATTCAAAAGGATTAAAAATATAATTTTCTCAAGTTTTTAGAAGTTAAAATTATGGTTACTGATTTGCTTTAATTAAATCTATAAGGTTACTGTTTGGTAATGATTAGATGTGTAAAAGTTACTAATAATTATTGTAAAAATTATTTTTAGCATTTTTGGAAAGAACAAGTAACTAGAAGGGATCAAAATTGTAATTTATGAAGCCTTAGAAAACTAATTTTCTATTACTATTCATTACTGTTTCAACACTATTTATACTGTTCATACACATAAGAATTAATAATATTTATTGTAAAAATTATTTTTAGTACCTTAGATGTATACAAGAGTAATTACAAGTGTTAGTTTGGACCGTTTTGTAAAATACGAAAAGTTGTGTTTTAAACCATCAATTATGTAATTTTGGTCAAATGGTTTTAATTATAGTGGGTAATGATGTTGAATGTGTTCATATATTCAAAATATTATTTATGAGGTTTAGAAAAAATTTTAGAAACTTTGGCATTTGTTAAGTGTTAAAAATGAGCAACTTTGCACTTTGACCCCTAAAGAGTAACAAAATTTTGTCTATGGCCCAAAAAGGTTTTTTATGATGAATTTAAATGATTTCTAAGTATTATGGGTCTCTTAAAAGTATAGATTAATTTTAAGGATCATTAGTTTGAGAAAAGGTGTTAAAAGGGAAAATTACACTTTGACCCATAATCTTTGAAAAATTATAGTTTTGACCCTTTGAGGCTTAAGTGTATATATTGATAACTTGATTAGGTCAATATCAATGATGTCTTATGAAAACCATGTTCATATGTTTTAGATGAAAATTATATGACTTGTGATGCATATTTATGTGATCGATTACATGATAAATTATGGCATGTTATATTTATGATCAATTAATTGAGATACATTATTTAAGTGTTCCATGAGCATGAGATATTAATGGATAAGTTATGATTATATGTTCATACTTGCATCTCTAACATGTTAAGATTAAGGATGATATAAGACATATGGAAATGATCCTTTAGACTCCAAGTATTAATGGTTATGAGGGGTGATCCAATAAGGGATACTTTAAACTCCATGAATTAATGGTTATGAAAAGTGATCCCATATCCCCTATCTCGCACTTGGAGTAAGGAATTTAACTTATCAAGAGGATAAATATAAACTAATGACGACTAGTTAGTATGAACTCATAACCTAGAACTCTCAAGGAGAGAATATTTAGGGCAGCCCCCATGGAAAAGAGAATAAGAAATTTAAGTCACCTAAAAGAAAGAATCATGTTAGAAGGATATACACATGTTCTTTATGTTATGCCTATTTGTTGTGTATCCTATTATATCTTGCATATGGTATGGATATGCATTTATGATATAGTATGTTGCGTTCATGACATTAAGATTTATGCTAAAAGATATGGGCATCGGCTAATGGTATTTGAAACTTTATGAATGAACCTTATATATGCCCACCATTTTCATAATGAAATCCGAGATTCCTGGACGATGATGATGACACATATTAGGAGGCAAAAGCCTTACTGCAATTCTTTTATAAGTTTATCATTCCCTCTTTATTTCTTTCCATCTCGTCTTCAGAGGTTGATGACGATGTCCATGGATATCCTTGAGATGCCAGTGTAGGAGTTACACTATGGTTCATAATAAAGTGGTGGCGGAAGCCGGGATATAGTCCTTCCGTTACAAGACATAGGAGTTGTCTCATCTTCTTACATGCTCATAACTTAATTTCTAGTAGACGTACGCCCACGAAAGGCTTAGCTACATCATAGTTATACTTAGCTTTTGAATTATTGTATGCTTAACCTCTATAGATAGACTCAGGACAATTGTTATGGTATTATATTTGTAGAATATTTCTACACTGTTACTATTATTATTATTATTTGACATGATATTTAAAGTCAATGTTATGATATGATGATGTTTCAGTTATGCTATACTCGTTTTGATTTACATGTATTGTTATGTGATGGATGGTTAAGAATATGTCGATGATATGTACTATTGTTAAATGTTATATGATGAATATTTATACACTATAACTTATACATAAATGGCTTATAGTTTAGTCTTATGATAAAAAAAGGTCATATTTTCCATAGACTTATTTTCAAAAGTTTAAAAATAAGGAAAAGTTCTGAGATAAAAGAATAAAAACTAACGATTCACCATTATGTGTCCTAGGTATATTATGTTGAAAGTTAGGGTGTTACAAAGGGTGCATGAATAAACCAATTACACACCAGAATGAGAGGATCTTGAGATTGTGTAGGTATGGACTATGTTAAGGATGACTTATATGAATTGAATTGTATTACCTATACCAACAAGGTGCATCTTCTTTTAGCTTATCACTAAAGAACTCCACAATTAAGCGTGCTTGGCTTGGAGGATGGGTGACCTCTTGGAAGTTTCCCTGAAGCATATGAGTAAGGACAAAGCACGCTAAAAAGACCCTATTGGTTTGTGGATAATTGTCAATCCATAAAGCACATGGGATGTTAAGCTCGCATCATGGTCCACCTTTCATCATCGTCAAAAGCGCAAGAGGCATTTTAGAAGCTCGTTGATGTCATCCATCATAGCCTTGCCCCATTCAACTGCGCTCCAACCAATGCCATCACTTGAGCCAAGAGCCTCATTTACCGTGGCCAGCTTGCCTTGCCTTTCTATTTTCCTGCCACACCTTTAGGCTTGAAGAAGTAACACCTGCCAGAGCCTTCATCTTAGCACCAAACCGAATTTGAATCTCTAAAGTAAAGATATCAATTTAGATAATAAAGATAGCAATTTCACTTCCAGATCAATAGAATAAAGAGGGTTTATTTTTTATAAATTATATAGATAATATAAGGTAAATCCACGTGACCAATCTCCGAGACCAGATGTAAAGCTCTCGTGGATTGAGCGAGCTGTATGGTCCATATTTCTAGTCCAATACAAAGCCCCCGAGCTAGGTTGTAGGCCGAGTAGTTGGTGTCGAGGTGTCATGACCGAGGTGTAGGTTTTTCAAATGGAGTGGAGTGTCATTTTTTAATACCTCAAGGGAGGTAAATGCATTTTACCCTTTTTTTATATATTGGTTTACAACATTTCCATGGGCATGGGTCCGAGAGGATACTTATATCTTGTGAGATTTTGACGATGGATGATGAGTTAACTCAGCCAGCGACGTCCAAGCTAAAGGGACACAACGATGAAGCTCATCTGAGGAGACAGAGCTCATCGGCCTGTGTCAAGGCTCAACCTGGCAGCAGATGAAAAGGATTCTCATTCGGATGAAAGTGAAGCCCGTCAGAGAGGAAATAGAGCTTGACCAGAGGAGGCGAGCTCACTCAGGTGAGAGAGACTAATAGGCATATGATGGACATTAATGAGATGGCAATAAAGCTCTCGTGAGGTGATAAGGTTAACAGAGATGGCAATTAACATCAGCCAAGAGGAGGGCGGAGCTTGGAGGATGGCAATGAACTACCTCGCTGGTACACCTCTCCTTTTTATAAATTATATAGATAATTGAGGTAAATCTACATGGCCGTCGTGTCCAAGCTCTCGTGGTTCAGACCAAGCTATCCAGCCTATATTTCCAGTTCAATACATAGCCCCAACTTGATCATTGGTCGAGTAGTTGGTGTCGATGTGTCATGACTGAGTTGGGGAGGATGCACAGGAGGACATTATGGTCTTTTAAAATTATAACAATCCTAATATTTACATCTATGACATTATTAGTTTACTAGCAAATTCTTTCTCTTCCCTATAATAGTAAGTCAAGATAAAGGGAGTGTAACACACCCTACTTTATAAGGAATACTATAGCCTTCACCAAAAGATAAAAATATACACACCACAGTATACAAAACTAATAAACACCACACATATATCTCCTTCTTTATATCCATATGGTGAAGAACAAGACCTTGCTTGTTATTTGGAAAAATCATAGGGATAACATCCTTACACCTCTTATCTAGTGCTGTCAAGTGGACAACCCGAAGGTCAAGGTTAGAATGGTAAATCAAGTTGGCTCACTTTACTAAGTTAGGAAAATATCAACTTGGCTAACTCACCCTGTTGACCCACCAACAAATTAAAAATTTTTTAAAAAAAACTAATAAAACCTAAAAAGCTAATAAAAATGCTTGAAAAAAAATCTAAAATATATAAAAAGAAATAAAAAGCTATTTTTCAGAACTACAAAATGGGTAAAAATCTCTAATCAGTAACAAAGACAAACAACACACTAAGAGGGATTTGGATAATAGTCAAGCACAACTACTTATGAATGGTTGCCGGCGATTGGACCAAAATGACAGTGATAGTCATGATGAGGGTAGTGGGATGGCGCACAATGGCAGGTGCTTGGACGAGACGGGGGAAACAGTGCCATTGTTTAGCAATTCTGGGAAAGCAGTGCCATGGGGATTTTGGGTTCTTTTTTTGGTCATGGAGATTTTGGATTTTGCACGCTTAGATTTAGAATGGGGGAGGCGTGAGAATGTTCAACAGAGGTGAGGCTTGTGTTCTACTGTTGCCCCTCTTAAGTCTTGGTGTTGGTGGGCTATGGTAACCTCGGGAAGTGAAGACAGCGCATGAGACCAAAGGGTGAGCGTTTGAGTATTTTTTCTGTTTTTTTCAATTAAACGAAAGCGGGCCAACCCGGCTCGAACCTGCTTAGATCACGGGTTAAGTGAGCCAGGCCATTTAGATCAACTTTTATATATGGGTTTAAATTTTAACAGCCCAGCCCATCATTTTTGGTGGGTTGAACCAAATTGGCTTGCGGGCCAAAACCATTAACAGCCAGACTCTTATCCTTGTAACATGTAACAACATAACACCAGCACCTGGTAACACGTAACAACACCACCAAACAAACTCTTATTCCTTTGCCTTCTATCTTTTTTTTTGGTCTGATTACCTTCTTATCCTTCCTGCCACGTTTTCTCGCTTAGAATCTAACACATCTTTGTTAGAACCCATATAACATCAATCTCTTCAGGGAAGAAAACCTTATCATAGAGCCCATATATATCCACAACCAAAACAAAAAGGCCATATACATCAAAATATGAATAAATCAAATACGAGGAGTCAGAATTAACTCTAATTAACTTTTAATGTATAAGATCCCTAATACTTTTTATTTTGTTTATATATTTTATTCAAAAAATTTATTAAATAATAATAACAAAACAATAAAAAAAATATATCAATAACAACTAAGCATTATTCCACTAGCAAGATCAAATAAATAAATTAAGTGATGTTGTATTGTTCTAACATATATCATATTTATATTTAAACCATTAATATCTAAATTTCTTTTAATTGTTTCATCTATGGTTTTTTCTTGGTCATCCTCTACCTTCAATTAACAAACTATCCTCAATTTGATCGAATTTTTTAATTGGAGCCTTTATAGTTCTCCTCCACGC
Source organism: Dalbergia oliveri (assembly GCA_030441495.1). Classification (NCBI taxonomy): domain Eukaryota; kingdom Viridiplantae; phylum Streptophyta; class Magnoliopsida; order Fabales; family Fabaceae; genus Dalbergia; species Dalbergia oliveri. The sequence goes on from JAMLFY010000003.1 coordinate 19,465,062, forward strand.
ATGTCAAAATCACCTAAAATATGATTTTATCATCTTCTCTATAATTGGTATTGTGCCCTAACTCTCTCAAATGCACTCACTCATAATTCTATCATGTCTAACGTGTTCACTCCATTGTTATAAGAATCGAACCGGGCAGGCTGGTTCAATTGGAACTAGAAAACCTATCCGGTTTGATCATGCAAAAGAAACTAGGCTCCCGAAAACTTGTCCTAAACCATGTGAACTGACTCAAAACTGGCAAACAAAAGGAACCAGATCAGTTATCACGGTTTACCGGTTTCTTCTTTCAATAGAAAAAAGCGACAGAGAGTGAAAATAAAGGAACCCCACTATGTTGTCCCACTCCTCTCCCCTACGCCCTCATCATCATCACCCAGTGTCATCGCATGACTCGCATTGTGGTCCACCTTTCATCATCGTCAAAAGCAGCTAGAGGCATTTTAGAAGCTCGTTGATGTCATTCATCATAGCCTGCAGCCCATCGTCAACTCACACTGCCAACCAATGCCATAACTTGAGCAGCCAGTTGCTGTCAGTTTTGCACGGCGACCAGTCCTTGCCTTGCCTTTCTACTTTCCTGCCACACCTTCAGGCTTGAAGTACCACCTGCTGGAGCTTCCATTTCGCCACCAGAGACCAGATTTGGATCCTCTAAAAGCATAAGCAATAAAATATTACCTTTGAAGACCAAATAAAACGAGTATTGCAGCACATCCATGGCTTTCTATATTGGAAGCTGCCAAAAGAAGCATAGTGAATGAAAAGCACACTTATTTCTGTTTAGCTATTTCAAGTTTCTAAAACAAGCTTTGGTAATTACTCCAACTTGTGTGGTTACCTTCAGAAATAACTCGAGGAGCCATATTAATAGGATGCATATAGTGGCTAATGATTCCAATTAGCAAAGGAGAAGCTGCCAGAGCAAGATAGAGCTTCTTCACCTTATTCACCTAAAAACAATAACCACAAAGTGTTCAATGAAATATTAAAAATGCAATGTCAGAAGCAATGTAAACTTCAAACGTGGCCACCATTTGAGATATACGCTCCAATCTTGGACAAAGTGTTTTAGCCTTTACAGCATATTAGCCACCATTTGATGTTAGAACACTTCACTGCGATTGAGAAAATTTTATACATACATGAGAACTGAGTGTGCTGCAAAAGACTTAACAAATGCATGTTAAAAATAAAATTGGTACAACCATGCATAGAAGTGACTAACTATCAAATACAATAATATTATCAGCTTTCTTGGGTTTATTCCATCCTTCCTTTTTAAAATTTCAATAATTGTCTTGAGGAAGAACAATTATAGTTACCCAACCAGATTTAAAAGGAAATAACAATAGTAAACTATACCACATCTCAATACAAAACCCTTAAAGCACTAAGTTCATGAGTTGCATTACTTAAGTCTTCACTTTGTCATTTATTTAATGATGTGAAACATTTTTTACCCATACAATTTGCTTGAGACTCACACTTGAAGTCTCAACAACTTCATCACAGATAGAGCAATTTGCACGCCCTTAATCTGAAGAAAGCACTAATGAATATAAAGTCATCTGAGATCCAGAACACCAATTTATAAGCATTTTCACTAAAATGAACACAAGCTAGAAACAAATGCTAACACTAATCTAGAGCATACACTCATCTGAGATCTAGAGCATCTTCTCTTGCAGCAGCTCCCAGAACTCACACGCCATTGTTGTAAATCCGGTACTGCAAAATAAGAAAACAAAGAAAGATGTTAAGCCTAAGGAGTGCAGTGTACTGCCCTTAAGGATTATTATGCCATAGCAGAAATGGGGTGCAATGGGCATTCTGGTGGTGACTAGGAACACAAGAACAACAATAAAAAATACACAAGTATAACCCAAAGATAAAAACTTGTAGGCAATAATCTTTTTTTACGAACAGATATTTTTGGAAAAGGATGTGCTCATGCCACTGTGTGTTATATACTGGCAATAGAAAAGATAGATATATATATAATGTGTCCCAGCCAAAAACGTTCCCTTTACACAATGTAACGATTTGATCATTTGTTACTGAAGAACATAAATTGGACTAATAACAATGAGCTGTTGCTATTAAACAGCCAAGATTCATGCAAAATCAACTCCATATATTCAAGATTTCACTATGTTGGAATATTAGTATATTATAGCAATAGCTTGAATCTTGACCGTCTGTGATTCTATTAAATTCATAAAGAATAATTCCAAAATCAACTCAATGTTCAAAACAAAATTGACTTGAATTGAACAACTCCTCGGACCTCTCCTCAATGTCGTCCTTCTTGCAAATCTTGTCACACATCTCGTTGTCGTTCTTGACTGGTCGAAGTTCATGCGATGTAGCCATGTAGATATGAACAAAGAATCCCCAAAAATTTAACAGACAAATTTAAACAAATCAGCGAAAAAAAAAAACAGAGAAAAAATTATTGGTTGATGTTTTCTTTTTTCTTCTCTGTACCTGGCAAGGAGGTTTCATTTCTTCTTCTCATGCGTCGCTTCCTAGCTGCCCACCGCGCCACTCCTCCGATGTCGTCACGTTCACCGCCATCAGGATCGCCGGCGGGAGCCCCACGTTGTGCCACCATTATCTCGCTCTCTCTCAACCCCACGGGTCCCTAAATCCAGCCTTTCTCTGTTGAGTCATTGCTTTGAAAGTTGAATGTGAAGGGCGAGGGAATGTGAGATCACTGTTGTATAAAGAGTTGGTCTATTTGTGATTTTTTGTAATGAAATTTTCAATTGGGAAAAATGGGAAGGATCAGAGTTATCGTGCATAGTTTTTGGCCTTTTTTTTTTTTAAGGACTTTATTAACCCGTGCCCTTAAGAGTTTTAAGATTAAATTTTCACTGGAAAAATGTATTTTTTTTCAAGTTTTTAAAATGTAGAATCTACTACTAATATTTTATATCTACTTTAGTGAAAACTTTAAAGACACTGACTATATAGACCCTTTTCTTTAAACCCGGCTACACCCAAAACACACACCAACTATTGCATTGCTTGAAGTTTACCAAAAGCTCATTATTGCCTGTCGACATAATTTCTTCCGCCTCTAGCCAAGCAATTGTTATTTCATTTAGTGTATGTTCGTGAATTTGGTCATGAAGGAGAAGGGATAAGAAAGAAAGATTTATAATACAAAATTATATTATAAATCCTCACCTCCTCTTCTTTCTTTTTAAAATCTAAATTCACAAATATACTTTTAATTGTGGTATGTTACACGCTAAGATCATTAAATTTGTCTATGGCTCTATGATCTGTTTACAGTACAGCCGGTTGACACTTGTTAAAAATATTTAGGTGGGGTACTTTTAGTTTTGGAAGTGGGACTATCAAATTTTCAGAAAGAATAGATTTGTTTAGTAAATTATGAAGTTATTTTTGTTTGTTTATGCTGAAATGCGAGGGACTTAGAATTTCTAAAATAGAGTTATAAGATATTGTGGGAAAAATTTAGTGTTCATTATTTCAATTGTTTGTTGTGGAGTTATATGAATGCATGTTGTAAAGTAATAAATGGGTGCAATAAAATGGTTTTTCAAATTGATTAAATTATTTGAATTAGCAAATGTATTTCACATATTGTTGTTTTGTATTTATTAAATTAATTGCTATGAAAGTTTTGCCTACATTTTAGGAAGTGGCTATTGCCACTCTATTTTGACTATTGTCACGTCATTATCATTAATTTTCCTTTAAATTCACTAAAATATCTTCTTCTATTATAATCAAAAGAACATGTAGTTAATATTAATTATTGATTTATGATGACAATGATATTGAGAGTTATTGTTATTAGTTTAGTTGAAAATTAATTTGATTTTTTAAAAATAATTTGATATTGATCTCATTTTTAATTTTTATATAAGTCACTAAACATTATGAATATTTAATATTAACATATTTAATATTATCATTTATATTTATATATTGAATTATTTTTTGCAAAAATTTATTAAAAAATAGTTACCTAGACAATATACCAGTAAATGTTTTATAAAAAAATAAGTAAAATAATAATAAGAGTTTAATATTTATATACTTTTTATGTTGTAATCCAATCAAATTCTTCTATTTGAATGACTTTTTAAATAGTAGATGTGCAAGTCAAGTATATTGGCTTATGCGAAAATAAATGATTGGATGACAAAGCAAAATATTAATTTTCAATATTAATAAATTAAAATTAAATTTAAATAAATTATTGAACCAAAATATACGATAGTGGTCCTTTTTTATCCAATTTTGTTGTAATTTTAAAATATATTAAATAAACATATGATATTAGATTTTTTTTCTTTTACCATCAATTTTTTTTTTTTACGTCTTTGTTATCAAAGTATCATATTATCTTAATTTTATTTATTCAATTTGTGATGTCTGGGTCCGTGTTTAGCCTAAGCTTACACAACCTTGTTGGTGCCCAGGACCCCCCCCCCCCCCCTGAAGACCATGTGATGAAGTTTATAACATTATGCAGAACAAGCTTGGAACGGACCCGAAATTTGACAGACATCCAAAATGATATAATTTCACTAAACAACCTCCTCCCCTATAAATACTTAACCTCATCGGCCCCAAACTGAAAAACCTAAAACCCTACCCCCAAATTCTCTTCTACCTCCTTACTCCCATCCTCTCTAAAATCTACCTCTTTCAAGTCTCAAGGTAAGAGATTGTTTATGATTTATGCTCTCTCGCTCTCATTTTTTCCATGTTCTTAGGTATGGGTTATCTATGTCTTCCATTGTTATCAACTGGGTGCTCCCCTAATATTGTTAAAGATGGTTTAGACTTATTCTAGAGTTGTTAGAGATTATTCATGTGTTTATGTTGCTCTATAGCAGTTATTGGTCATTCCAAGTTCTCAAAGTCAAGTTGTAGACCCACACACTCTCGACTCCAAATAGTAAGTGAGTTCAAACTCATGACCTTATCTTTAGACATTATGAGTATTTTCATTCATTATGAGTATTAAACATGAAACTAGAGATGGGAATATACATAAATATGTATCATGAATCTTTTGATTATACGATGAAATGTGTTTTAGAAAATCACGGGACCATGATTTGGATGAATCTATGTCATAAAAATATTCTATGTGCTCATGAAATGATTATTGGAAAAATATATGATTTAGCAAGTTTGCCAATTTGTCAAACATGTTTAGTGAATTTTGACATCACTATGTTTGTTGTGATATGACAAGCCCAAAAGACAGAAATAGAGTAACGCAAAATAAATATGTAAAAGTGTAAAAATAAATGACATCAGGAATTTACATGATTTGACTTAAAGCCTACGTCCATGGGCAAAGATGATAAACAAATATTTCACTATGGAAATATAATGGAGATACAAAAGGTGGATACACTCCACTCAACCCAAATCCCAAATACACCCTAAATACCTCACAGGTATTTTTTTTACTAGTGTATACTCTCAACTCACAAAAGAGAAGAACTCATAAGTAACAGATAATTCTACTCAATAACTAAGGAGGAGATGATTTTTCTTCTCTTTGTTGTTTTCTAAAGTGCTGCAATTGAAGCTCCATATATAGAGCCTTATAGTGCCAAAAATGTCAAATGCAATTCGTGTCCTCCTAATTTATGCATTGTTTGTTGAAAAATTACACATATCGCATGTGCTCATTCAACGAAGGTGTGCTACATTATTGTTGTCATGTGTTCCACCGCAATGGTAGTTGGACTTTTGTCCATCGATTGAGCAATCAAGCAACAAAGTTTGACAAATCTCCACCTTGGCTTGATTTTTCATCCATCTTGAATTTTTGAAGTCACCTTCTCCAATATACCCATAAGAGCAAACTTACATATTATAAATACCAACTAAGTCCAAACAATGCTTGAACTTAGCAACAGTGATTGACTTTCTCAACATATCAGCTAGATTATTTGAGGACTAATCTTCTTCAATGCAATAGTAACTTGAGCAATAATCTCAATAAAATGATATCTAACATCAATATGTTTTGTTCTCTCATGATACATATGATTTTTGGTCAAATGTATGACACTTTGGCTATCACAATAAATAGTTGTAATATATTGTTCCAAGCCCAAATTGCCTACCAAACTTCTGAGCTAAATGGCTTCATTCATCACTTCTGCTACTCCATGTATTCGACTTCTGGAGTGGATAGCATAATAGTAGATTGTAAAGTCGCTTTCCAACTAATTGCACTACTTGAAAGCGTGAAGATATATCCTCAGAGATCTCCTTTTGTCAATATCTCCAACATAATCTAAGTCAACATAACCAATAACACTCCACCAGTGCTAGAACTTCTATCATATACTAAGCCAACATTTGCAATACCTCAAGATATCGAAGTATCCATTTCACTGTATGCCAATACATCTTGCCAGGATGCCCCATATTTCTACTAACAACACTAACGACATATGAAATATTTGGTCGAATGCATACCATAGCATACATGATGCTTCCAACTGCACTAGCATAGGGAACATGTGACATCTCTCCTCCTTCTTCAGGAGACTATGGTGAATATGTGGCTGATAATTGAAATGGGCTGCCAATGGAGTACTCACATGCTTTGCATCTTGCATTCCAAAGCGCTCAAGTACTTTTTCAATATACTTCTTCTGAGACAAATATAATTTGCTAATGCCGATCCCTGAATTTCCATGCCCAAAATCTTCTTAGTTGCATCTAGATCTTTCATTTCAAATTCACCACTCAGTTGCTCCTTTAGCTTCTTGATCTAGACATACTCTTACCAGCAATAAGCATGTCATCAACATAAAGCAACAAATAGACAAACGAACCATCTAGAGTTTCCTGTAAACACAATAGTCATAGTCACTCTTGAGTAACCATGACCAAATATGAAAGTGTCAAATCTCTTATACCATTGGCGAGGAGATTGCTTTAAGCCATATAATGACTTCTTTAAGAGACATACATGATCCTCTTTGCCTTGAATAGTGAAAATTTTTGGTTGCTACATGTAAATCCTTTTTCAAGCTCACCATAAAGAAAAGCTATCTTGACTTTAAGTTGTTCAAGCTCTAAGTCAAATAGTTCAACCATAGCGAACAACACACGAATGGAGCTATGCCTCACAACGGAGAGAATTGAAGTCTACTCTTTCCTTTTGGCTAAAACCTTTTGCAACTAAGCATACTTTGTATCGAGTCGGTTCAACTCAGGGATCCTTCCTTTTCTTAAAAATCCATTTGCAGCCAACGACTTTATGGCCTTTAGGTGGTTGCACCAACTCCCAAGTTTGGTTCTTATGAAGAGACTTCATCTCTTCACTCATCGCAGCAATCCATTGTGCATACTCTTCACTTGAGATAGCCTCATGGTATGTGGTAGAATCTTCTAATTCCACATCCTCTGTCACTAATAATGAAAAAAGACTATGTCTGCATGACCATACCTCTCTGGTAGCTTTACTTGCCTCTTTTCTCGCTAGTAAGGCTATAATGCTGGAACTGTTATCGTGTATCTACAACATCAATAATATCTTGTTCTTCTTCTTGAATTGATTGATCAGAGGCATCTTCTTCCATCTGCTTTGGTGGTTCAACTTTAGACTCCACTTGCTTGCTAGCATCTTGGTCTTTTTCAACATCGCCAACCTCCTTTTTCGGATTAAGCATGGATGATTCATTGAACTTGACATCTTCTTAATTATGGATTTGGATGACTTAGGTTCTATACACCATAATATATAACCTTTCACCCCAATTTATATTTGAGAAATATGCATTTTAGTGCCCTTCACTCAAGCTTTCCATCATCAATATGAGCATATATAGGACAACCGAAAATTCTTAAATTCGAATAATCAACAGGAGCACTGACCATACCTCAATAGGAGTTTTCAAATCGATCACAATTGATAAAGATCGATTCACCAAATAACAAGCCATATTGACAGCTTCAACCTAAAATTCTTTAGACAAACCAGGATTGGAGAGTATATAACAACCCTCTCCAAAAGAGTTTTATTCATACATTCTGCTACTCCATTTTGTTGCGAAGTCTTTCATACAATACAATATCTTACTGTGCCTTCATTTTCAGAATTCATTGAACTGACCTCCACAAAACTCCAAACCATTCTGTCAGAGGCGCTGATTTTCTTACAGTTGGTTCTTATAAGCGCTTTCCATTTCTTGAAAGTATGGAACACATCATTATTGTGTTTCAGAAAATAAACCCATACTTTCCTCGAAATCATCAACGAACATCAATAGGTATCTAGCACCACCTTTTGACGAAGACGTAGGGCCCCATAAGTCAGAATGGATGTAATCCACTGTGCCCTTAGTCCTATGGATACAGTCCTGAACTTGACTCTAGCTTTCTATAGACATAGTATGTACAAAAGTCCAATTTCCTAATTTTGTGATCACCTAGCAAGCCGCACTTGCTCAAAATTGACATTCATGTTCCACTCCTATGCCCAAGATGCATATGCCACAAACGAGTAGTTTTGAATCAGAAGCATTGAAGATGATACTTGAGGCAACACCAACAATTGTACTTCCTTGAAGTAAATAAAGACCGTTGACCAAATTGCCTTTAATAACAATAAGAGCACCTTTGGAGATTTTTAAAACTCCACCTTCAGCAGAATACTTATAACCTTGAGAATCAAAACACCAAGGATGTAAGATTTTTCTTCAAGTCTAGTATGTCAAACATCATAATGTTCTCACAACTCCATCATGCATCTTGATTCTAACTTTTCCAATGCCAATGACCTTACAGGGCATATCATTTTCCATAAGGACAACACCACCATCTATTGATCGGATGTTGTAAAGTACTCCCTTTGACACATGTGGTAGGAACAACCAGAATCAAGTATCCAAGTATCACCAATTGAACTGGTTAACCTGAAAAAATTAGCAGGACTTTTAGCAATACTTCCTGCATCACTTGAATCTTTATCCTTTTTGTCTTTGAGCGTCGACATTCTGCCTCCATGCCCTTCTTCTTGGAGTATCACACCCGCCTTTACGATGTCTAGACTTAGATCTAGACCTTCTTTTGCTACTACTCAATCCAATCTCCTTTGTCCTCCCTCTGGCAACCAAGCTAGATGCAGGATCATCATAACTGCCAGGATCATGCTCCATTTTGTCGCAACTTAAAAGTGCAGATTTAACCTCATCAATTTTGAGGCTTTCATGACCATATATAAGCATTTCACGAAAGTACTTATAAAAAGGAGGTAACGAACAAAGCAACATCATTACCTGTTGCTCACTTGAAAATGTCTGATCTATATTTTTCAAATTTGTGACAAGTGACATGAACTTAGCTATGTAAGACCGGATTGATGTCTCTTCTACCATATGGAGCATGTACAGGCGTTGCAAAACACCAAGATGGCTAGCCACCTTCTTAGTCATATATAATGACTGTAACTTGCTCAGCGATTACTCCTGTTTTCTCTTAATGGACCTCCTGCACATCGTCTAATGCATAATTGAATAATAGAAAAGTTTTTTGGTTGACATCTTCCCATTCAGAATCCTTCATTGTCTCAAGCTTCTTTTCCTTGCTAGAGAGTGCTATTTTTACACCTTACTATACAAGAACAACCATCATACGACCTTCCACATTCCAAAATTAATGCGCTCATCAAACCTGAATATCAAATTTTACCGTCGACATTTTAAACAAATTAGCCCAGAACTCTATAAGCTCTAATACCAATTTGTTGTGAAATGACGGCCCAAAGGCAGAAATAGAGTGGCGCAAATAAATATAAGGAAGCGTTAAAATAAATGACACAAGAAATTTACGTGGTTTGGCTTAAAGCCTACGTCCACGACAAAGCGACAAACAAACATTTCACTATGGAAATATGATGGAGATACAAAAGGAACACACATTCCACTCAATTTGCAAAAATGAGCCTTATGGTGCCAAAATGTCAAATGTAGTTCGTTGCCTCCTAATTTATGCATTATTTGTTGAAAAATTACACACACCGCATGTGCTGCATTCAATGAAGGTGTGCTACATTATTGTTGTCATTTGTTCCACCGCAAAGGGAGTTGGACTTTTGTCCATTCATTGAGCAATCAAGCCACAAAGTTTGACAATGTTTTTAATATTTTAGATTTCAGACTATGCTTTTAGAGTGTCAAGTTAAGTTATTTTGGAAGAATGTTAAACAGAGATGTTATTATGATTTCAGAGTTTTCATAATTTTGAACCCTATTAGTTTTGAAGTAAGATTTTAAAGTTATCTAGTTTATGAAAAAAATGTTAGCTTAAGAGATGATTTAGAAATTTAGTCACAAAAATTTTAGACGATGTCCCTATGATTCATAGTAATTGGCAGCTACATACTCTGTGAGCCTTGAAATCACAATATCTACGAATGAGTGATCCCTTAGACATGATTTCATAGCCATAGTTATACTAAGGTCATACTGTTAAGTTACGTGAATCCAGAGCTCTTAGTATTAAGAGATTTTAAGAGTTTCCAAATTTAATTTACTTTCTATACAAACTAGTTTATACGGTAGAGATAAAGAAAGGATGGTGAGTTAACGGTTGTGAGAGGTCATTAACCTTAATACCAAGTTGTCCGCTAGAGGACAATCTTACCTAGAGAAATTAGAGACGGAACCTAGTTAGGTATCCAAATTCAAGTCCTTTGAGGAACTCATAGAGTTCAGAGCAAATTAGAGAAATATATTGTTATGTCATATATATTATGCATAACCAGAAATTTATTGTTATGCCACATATTTTGTGCATAACCAAAGAAACTTCAGGAGCTTGTAAGGTGCCCATAGAAATCAGAGAAATTCAGAGACAACTATTATTATTATTATGCACTTATTTATCATGTTCAGCATACTATTTTCATGGCTTTACCGTACCATCGGTTAAAATGATTTCTTGGTAGATTATGAATTTAAAAATACTTTTCTATGAATTTATAAATTCAAAGATATTTTCCTATATAGCTATGTATGTATATATCAAATGATTTATGCTTGTTGCATGTATATTGCACTATGTATATCCCTTGGACGTCCCATATAACTTGTGGGTGAAATCCACTCACTAATCCATTGACTCACCCATCTTCCTTCCTCCTCACAATTGCAGGTCCAATCGTTCAACCTCAAGTTCAATAGACAAGGTGCCCAGGTGACGAGTCTTACTTTGAAGTAAGGCTTAGTTTATATCCATGTTAGTATTAAAATGCTCCAGGAGATATTAGAAAAATCTGAGTCATGCATTTATTTTAAAGTTATGTATATAATTTCAGAGTTATGAACATCTATATGGTAGCATTTGGTAGGGGAGGAAAGAAATATAGGAACAGTGAAAATGGTGGAGATGGAGACATAAATATTACATATGTATAGGGGTATTATTGAAAGAAAAAATATTAAATTTCTGTCTTTGTATAATATCCCTACTCCCCAGTATTTTAGGAACAGAAATTTTACGTTTTTCTATCCTGGAACAGAAATTTTTTTGCCCCTATTCCTCTCTCTACTACCAAAGGTTTGCGTCTTCATACTCTATATTTCCTCCTAAAGACAGAAAACAAACGCAACCTATATGTTTATAGATTTCATGTATTGAATCAAAATTGTAGATTGTGATTAGAGTTTATGTGACAAGCTAGAGATGTATTTATGATTCAGTTTCAAATGTTAAATGAATTCTAGAGTATGATTAAGTTGTTTTAGAGTTTTGTATATTAAATATTTTGGTATTATGAATTAAGAATTAGGTTTAAATAAAGATTTAGATGAAATTATTATTTCAGAATAAAAATCATGTTACTTTATGCATTTAGAGATACATGTATCCAGAAGGCTACATGGGAATGAAATTCCTTACGGATATCATGTTCCCAAATAAGGTCGTAACACAATTACCTTAATTTTTAATTTAAAAATATGAACAAAGGAAAAATATAATAAAAAAAAATTCAATAGTAGTAAATCATGGTATAATTTAATATTTGAATTTAAATAATTTTATTTAATAATTAATTCAATACATATTAATAATAGTACCTACTTTTTTTTCTTGCAGTATGAGCTTAACGTCTAAACCTGTAGTGCTTACGAAAATATGGCACACTGAATCTGCATGCTTCTATTATTTTTTATTAACAAAATTTAGCTGGATAGAAAATTAACTCTTATTCATAATTTGGTTATATTTTTAGTTTCTTTGAATATTTACAAAAGTATATATAATTAACGTGTCTTTTTAAAATATTGCTCTAATTTTATAATTAAGAGATGTTTTTGTTTTTAAGTTGATTGAATGGTTTTATAGATATCTATGTGATTAACATACACATTTATGAATGAAAAATGTAAGAAATTGAACTTGTGATTATACTATATTAGTAGAAGAGAGGATTGATGAGTCAACTTATATATATATAATGTAAAATATGTTTTATTATTAAATAGTTAAATTAATAATAGAATAAGGGTATTTTAGTAAATCTACACAAATATTAATGATAGTGGGAGTGATAATAATCAAAAGAAAATGACAATAACCACTTCTTAGATTTTATTTTTAAGTTGTTTTGAAATGTAACCAAAATTAAATTAAGGGAGGACTCCTATATGTGAAGAGACTATATTGATATACTCCCAATAAAAAATATTATTTGTATTTATGAGATGTGGAATATATGTGACTCACTTATTCTATTATTGAATGAAATATTGACTTTATTTGAATGGAGTACTGTAAGACCTAATGGTGGATGAGGTGTGAGTTGGTTACAATATCCCCATTTTAGGAGTAAATAACACAACTCATGATTGAAATGACTGGAATGTCCACCTGTAATTGAGCAATTAACATGTGGCTTGGCCCCACACTAAGATATTCCTGAATGGTGCTTTCTCCGGTGCTGTGTTATTTTGGGTTGAACATGTAATTGGTGGTTTTCTTTCATGTCCTAGGCCTCACAGTGGGTTAAAACTCTGTTGGGGATTATAGAAGTTTCATTAAGTTGCATTTAGTACATGTCCCAAGATAAAAGAACAGAGACAATAGAGAAGATGGAGATAAAACTATAGATGGAGACGAAAGTGTGTTTGGCAGTGTAGTATATAAGATATTGTGATGAAAAGATGAATATTATGTTATAATTTGATAAAAAATTGAATAATGAAAAAGGACAAAAATGAAATTTAAAATATTTAAAGATAATTTTTTGAAAAAAAAATTGTGTCCAGATTGGAGGATTGACTCAAAAATTATCATGACATGGAGATAATTTTGAGACTATTGCCTTTGTCCTCTTTTTCTAAACACGTATGTATTGTTAATACCTCTTGTGTATACAAACGCTTCAATGGAGATGTGATATTTCTGTTGAGTTCTTTCTTTAGACGCTTAAGCACGCATAAAAAGGGAGAAGGAAAAAAAATGTAAAATAAATAAAAATAAAAAAAGTGATAAGGTAGATGGGAAAAAGAGAAGATGTTGAACGTCTATCACATCTCAGCTATACCAAAAAATATATTTCAACAGTTCATATTTCTTTTAGGCTCATTATGCTAGTCTAGAAGTTGAAATCATTGACGATGATGTGTAATAGCTTGAGGAGTTGGGGACTCATACCTAAATCGATAGGGATCTTCCTGGTGCTTTCTGTGATAATCGAAGATGTATCAGTTTTGCGTCGTGAAGACGCAAGGCTCTCAGGAAAGTGGTTTTGTTGTACGAATGCATACCCGAAAGTCCAAAAAGCCAATTGGGTTGAAGAAACGTTCAGTAGGTGGCGCCTTACTAATGAGAAGGAAGAATGTCTGTGCTGTTTTTGTGAATTATTTGGAGGCTTGTTCTCATGATATTGCAGATGTTCCAACTTGCCAACTGTGTTTAAGGTTTTTGTGAATTTGTAATGACTGATTGAGCAAATACAAAGGACTCGAAACTTATCGCCTAGTCAGTGATAAAATGTGGTCCTGTGAGTATTTTTCTGTTATTTGTATTTTTTGCTATTCTTGCTTCTAGGAGAGTATTTATATGTTATTTATCAACGGGGCATTTGTTGTACTCTTGTTAATTGGCTGGACTTCGTCTATTGGCTCTTCCCATGCTCTGTGGGATTTAAGAGTTTTTTTCCTATCAGTCGAAAAAAAAAATGTGGTCTGTTAGAATCGAAGTGGTGTTTTTCTTATATTCTCATTGGCGGGCACAGTGAAGTAAAATGTTACACTGCAACAACACCCTTTAACTTGTTCGCACAAAAATTACGAATTTTATTTCGCAACATTAAGATTTTTCCTATTCGCAATATCTTAGGAATAGAAGGCTAATTTGTGATGTTTTGCATGCATTTTTGCAGGGTCTCTTTGTTGTTGTTTTGCTCCCTTTCTAATGAAAGGTACTTTGGGCAAGTATATTGAATTGTTGTTAAAAATGTAAATTGATGTTAAATTTGGAGTTTAAACTCTTGAGTTTGATTAGTTTATGTGTAATATGATGTATGATGTGGCTTTAAAAATGGTTTTTTTTTTTAATTTATGCTCTTTAAATACTGGTTAAGGAGTTTAAAAAGAAAAGCTTACATTAAAAAAAAATAAATTTTTATATTTTCAAAGCTGAAATCCATTGGCATCGGCTAGAAAACCCTAAAAAAATTGGTTTAACCTATTTAAACCTGTGGGTTGATATCGAACTGAGTTGGTCTCTTAACCGGTTTAGGTGGTAAAACCTATAGCTTATGTGACTAAGTATCCCTTTTAGTCTAGGTCATTAACTGGCAAATTGAATAATACTTCAAAAGGAAAACCTCCTTACCAAATATTTATTCGTTGTTTGATGCAACCTATTGTATAAGTTATACATTATAACTCTTTTATATGTCAAAATATTATATAACTTAATATAGTATAGAAAGACTGAATTAAGGCTGGTTAGCTTTTAGTGTATAAGATAATTTTTATTTTTTAATATTTTATTAAATAAAATAATTTTTAAATAAATAATAATAAAATAAAATTATTTTATAATAAATAAAAACAAGTAATATAAGATATTAGTTAAGTTATATATAATAAAAATAAAAATGAAGATAATTAATAAATAAAAAATAAAATAAAATAATACATATTTAATAACAAATACATATTTTGAATAAATACTAAATAACATAAAATTATAAATTATTAGAAAATAAAATATTAATAAATAATATGTGATCTCTAAAGTAAGGATTAATAATTTAAATTTAAGTAATTATGATTAAAAATATAAATGTTCAAATATATGAAATAATATTTTTATTTATATAATTTATTGAAATAATAAATAATTATAAAATATTCAAATAAATAATAAAATTAAATGTTAATTAAATGTTAATTAATAAATATTTATATAAATATAATCTTCTAAAATTATATTTTAATAATTAGTAAAAATTATAATATATTATTATTTTATTTTATTTTATGTTTACTTAAAGTATTAGAATTATTTGTAAATAAATTATGATATTACAGAATATAAAATAAAATATCTTATAGGTTAAGGAAACATTGTATAGTATTAAAATTTATCAAGCTTTATATTATTCGCCTTAATCTTATCAAATCTTATATTATTAGCTTATGCCACAGGCCTAATTACATATGTAACAAGCTAAACTCTCACAGAGAACCCAGAAATAATAAGAAAGTTCTAATGTGCTTTTATGTTCCTCTCTTTATCTAAGTGCGAATTTTTATTAGCAATGATATCTACGCAGATGATTCTATGTTAAGAATCTTTTATGTCACCCTTTTGTCAAATTCTATAAAATATTTCTTATAATAGTTAACAAATTTTAAAGAGAAACTTAATTTTTCTTTTAAGAGAAACTTAAATTAGTAGCGCGTTCTTCGTGATTGTATTTTTCTCATTGCGTTGTTCATTACACTTTTAACAACTTGTTAATATTGTAATTACTCATAAATTTCGTATTTAGTGTGTATTTAATTTTCTATTTGTAAAATTAATTTTAGATAGAATTAATTCTGTAATAAACTAAGAATTGGTTTAGTTTGAATCAATTTCTACGTAAAATTATTTATATCTGATAATTTCACTATAATACTTTTGACAGTTCTTTCACTTTTCCCAGTACCAATTCTACATCTTTTCTAAAGATAAGAATTAATTTTGATATGTGAAAAACAAACAATATCAAAATGGGCAGACCAGATGTCCACCTCAAGGGGAATCTGGAAACATATCCAAGCCCAAGGTGAGGCTATGCGAAAATTTGATTACATTATTGCACTATATATTTTTTATGCGAATGTGTGGTGAACTTGAATGCACACGCGAACTTATATAGTTGATTTGCACATATTCAATGCAACGCGAACTTATATAGTTGATTTGCACATATTCAATGCATATATGATATGAGCTACACACAAAGTATATATTTACGAAAATTGAAACAATTATTTGGGGCATGATTAGAATTTTAAAGCAATTTTTAATTTCAGGTACATCTAGGTAAGGGCTGAACTACGAATATGCCGTACAATGAATCTGGTACGAGTGAGGACGCTCAACCATGTGAAACGGAACATTTTGCTGCTAAATTTTGTTGTTTAATACTGAGTATAACTAGATGCTTAACGTTCCTACTTTATCCGACCAAACACACAAAAGCATTTCAGAGATTGTGTATTTTTATCTTATTTTATGTGGTCTTTTGCCTCTCCTTGATCCAATATTGGGTGTTATGCCAACAGAGAAGTTTTAAGCTTGACTATATTTTACTCTCAAAATAGTGTGCACTCCAAGCTTTTAGAGAAACCTGTAGTTGAAATGCTTTGCAAACAATATTTTCTCATTGAAATTTCATAATTTCATGATACATGTTATTTTTTAAGATTTTGTGACAATTGATACTAATAATGATTTGTGTCCTTGAGAGAGTTATCGCATTATTGGAGTTTTGGAGATGCGATTATAAAGATACCAACCGTATATTTTTCTAAAGATACGTCTTCCCCATAAGGCAAGATGAACTGGCATATCATTTATCGCATATCTTGAGTAATTTTGAAAATAAAACGGGCTTCACTTGTGTCGTTGTCAATCCATTTCGCTAGGATAGAGCCATTTCACCATGAGTAGTGTTATATACACTTGTACAACAATGTTTTGACAACGCTCATACTGTTATTTTATCTTTTAGTAATAACGTATATTAAAAAATTAGACAAAATAGCATTGTGAATATTATTGGAATATTGCTTCACAACAAAGTTTTACATCAAACATTATTCTTTCAACATCCCGTAATTACATATACTGGGTCATTATTTTTCCAGTAGTAAAAGTGTGAAAATGTTCTGTGGTCATTCTGTCACAATCAAACTACTACAAATTCCCCTCTGCTAAAATGTATTAGAAGATTTATCAAAAAAAAAAAAAAAGGAAAAATGTATTAGAAGACAAAATATCTGAGAACAAGTGTACCAATTAAATAACAAGCATTTTATTAGTGCCTTTCGGTTCATTAATGCCAAATGCTACAGCGATAGTAGAAGATGCTTGCGGCAGGTAATTTCTTAAAGAATGAAAACAAAGCCCAAGTTGAGTAGTCTACATGTTTGAAGCGAATCATTCAACAACTTTGGCGGCCTACAGCAGTTTTCTCGATTGTTAAGCGACAAACATAACAATTTGCAAAGTCTACGTAATCAAATATATGGCAGGAAAATTTTATAATTTTGCATTAACTTCAATGAATTATAATATATGTTTGGTCTGCACTTATAGCATTGATTTTGAATGAAATTAATTCTTTCATAATTGATTTTAGTTAAAAGTGATTTTAAAATAAAGTGATTCATTTTGTTAGTTTGATCTGAAAATTGATTTTAGTAAAATTAATAATGTTAATTGAGTTAAAAGCAAAAGCAAGAAATATTGCTTTTGGTCAAATTCAATTCTAGAATTGACAATTATTTTTGAACAAATATCAAACTGAAAATCAAACAAGTATAACATCTCAGCAAGTTTTTATGTGGTACCCCATATGTTTGGTGCATGTGGTGATTGTAAATACTCTTAAATTGGGCTTCTTTATAATTTAAAAAGAAGTAAAAGTGGGCTAAAATGATAAATATCAAACCTCACAAAAACACATACCCAACAAATTGGTTTATACATAAAAGAAATTCATTAGCATAAAAAACATAACACAGTATTTAGATAGTAACATTATTTACATAGACTCAGAATTGAGCAGTGCTCCTCCACCTCGCCACCAATAAACCCCCCTCCACCTTCTAAAAATCGAACATTAACTTGCTAACCTTACTTGACCATGACACACAAAGAGGAGGCGGAAACCAAAGGGATTATAGGTGGCGATGCACTAGGGAAGAGGTGATGTGAGTTCGCGACTGCCGAGCTCGGCGATTTACGCACAACGCAAGACTGGCTTCGTGGTGGCTATTGCTCTGCTTTGTCAAGGTTGGTATGCAAACAGTGAAGTCTACAAGTCCCAGGGCTAAGCTTCATGATGGAGCTCTGGTGGGTTCATGGCTCGGTTCTGCGACGAGGTGGGTGGGTAAGGCGCAGTGTCACGACCGATTTGGGCATATGACCATGAAGGAAATCTCATCCTCATGTAAGTCTCATGACCTAGATTCCTCTATATGCACAGGAATCACAAACCGTTTAAATCATAAAATCTTATAATACAATCTAGCATAACATATATATGCAAAACATAAATCATGCGGATGGTCCTGGATCCTACCCTGCATCTATACCTGGCACTCTAGACAAACTATAGACACTTCACCCAAGTAAAGCTCACCACAAAAACTCTAATTCTATTGAGAGGATGATAACTAAGAGGAATCTAGCAATTTTCTATTTGTGAAACGAAGAAAGGAGAGGGGTGAGTTTTTATGCAAAACTCAGGAACTGAATCCCCACCTAACCCCCTTCATGGGACATCAATGAAAAAATGTATGAAATCATAATAACAATAATAATACTCATAATTCATACATAATCAAGTATACGTATATATTATATACATATATTCAAATCATCAATCTTAAACTTGAAAACAATTCCTCAATTTACTTTCATACCTAAAATCATATAAGATCATAATATAATAGCTCCTAGAGAAACAGGAATCTCTTATGAAATATCATAACAATAAGTCTCTTATCAGAAGTATCATAACATGAGTCTCTTACCTATGAGTTTCTTAAGAACCCAAATCGGGTACCTAACCAGGTCCAAGTCTCTTTATCTGAGATTGCCATTAGGGCAACTTAATATCAAGGTTAACAATCATGTAACTATTAACTCGCTCTATTTCTTTATAGCTACTATATAAACTAGTTATTCATAACTCAAGTAAATCTGAAACCTTTTAAGTCTCTAAGTACTCCAAGAGCTCTAAATCCCTGGAATTCTAATAGTTTGACCTTAGCATAACTATAACTATGAAATCATACCTAGTGATTTCAAGTCCACAGAATATGTATCCACCAACTTCTAAGTCATACGAAGATTTGTGCTCTAAAATCCTTTTGTGTCTGAATTTCTAGATTTTCTTTCATCAACAATAAATTCAAGACCTGAACGACAAATAAGGGTGACTGACACCCTTTTGGTTTGAACAAAATTTTCGAACCCTTTTATTTAAAACTAGGGTATTACACGCGACTAGAGATGGCTCTACGAGGATCTTGGTCGTGCGTGTCACAACTCGACTTGGAATGTGACTAACACGAGGAATCTCATCCACGTAAGCCTCGTGATCGCAAGTCACTCTATATGCATATTTTAAATCATAAAATCCATTTTAGACATAAATACATCACTAATATTAAATAACTTGCTCTCTTTGAATTCAAAATAATCATAACAATTCATTTGATAAACCAAGTTTGAATTGTGATCATATACAAAATATATGTTGAGATGCTCTCTATACAAAGTAACCATGAAAACTATATTATTTAAATACAAATCAAGAATAAAATCATGGTAAACCAAAATACAAAATGATCATCTATGGTCTGGACTGTGATCGTACTATCAATTGAGCACTTCAAAGTGAAGCTCACAGACTAATGTCTCTACTATTGCTAGGAGAAGATGTGAAGAACCCAGCGACAGCTCCTGTATCTATAAATAGAGGAAAAGGAAAGTGATGAATTTCATGTAAAACTCAATGAGTAAATTTTACCCGTAACTCCTTTCATGGGATAACAATAAAGAATACATAAAATCATAATAATAAAAGCAAAGCTCTAAAACATTTTCATATTTATGTATATATTAATTCAAAATCATAATAAAAGCAAAGCTCTAAAACAATAGGTACTTTAATAAAGAAACAGGTATCTTAGCTATGCGCAATATATGTGACATAACAATATTTCTCTGGTTATGCATAATAAATATGGCATAACAATATAATATCTGGTTATGTATAGTAAATATGACATAACATATTCTCTTATCTCTGGGTTCCAAGGAGACCAAACTGGACATCTAACCAGGTTTCATCTTTGATATCTCTTGGGTGAGATTGTCCCTAAAGCAACTTGGTATCAAGGTTAACGATCGCTCACAGCTATTAACTCACTTGTTTCTCTACATCTACCGTTTAGTTTAAAGTCATAAAACTACACATTTTCTCTAAAACTCTGCATTGGACTCAAATACTCTAAGTTCTGAAAGCTCTATCATATAAATATACTACCCTTGAAATCATTATGGTAGTCATAACATCTCTAATATAATCATATTCATAGTCAAGCTCTTCATAAAAATCATTTTAGTAACAAATGGTCCCGTGAGTTTCTTAAATCATGCATGCCATGATCTTTAAAACCCAAATTTTCATAAACTTGACAAAATCAACACTAATCATGTCATTATGACACAATCTAATGAAAATAGCTCTAATGATCAACATAGGGATCACATGATTTGAGCCACTCACCTGGAGGGAGGAAGTAAGGTGTCAACACCAACTGGGCTCCATGGAGTGGGGATGACATAAATATTTGTCATAACAATCATAAACTCATGATTAATCTATGGGGATCTCTAGATAACTTTAAACTAACTTTAACAACATTTAGGAAGTACCCCACTTGACAATAATGAGAGAATACGAACAACCCAAACCATAGAACATGAAATGGAGAAAAAAAGATGAAAAAACCAACAAAATCCCTTACCTATGAGCTTAGAAGAGGAAGATTGGAATGGGATTGAGTGAGAAAGTGAAAGGGTGTTGGTGTGAGGGTTTCTAATTGGGAGAAAACTTGAGTATGGAGGTTTTTAAAAGGGGTTAGGGCTCATTAAGTGAAATCACGTCATTTTAGCACTATACTATTATCAGGAGCACCGCTATAGTAGTTCATGACTACTATAGCTGTCTAGAGGCCAAAGCGCCTCCTTGCTAGAAACATGTGACAGCTATAACGGTTAGCAGAACACCCAAAATTGCCATTCTCGTACCTGTCCGCTATAACGTCTTAAGACTGCTATAGTGGTGAAAGTAACACCAACTTTGCACATGTGGGTCTTTCATGCATCCTGGCCTTCCTCATGACACGGGTGGATCCTGGAGACCCTGAGGCCGCCTGGACTTGTCTAGGGATACGTTACTTAAGGTATTACACAACGAAGGTTTGCTAGCTGCGTGAGAATGGCTCCACGAGGAGGTTTGACTTCTCAACGATGAGGCTATTGGTAGACAACAGAGGTTGGCGTATGACGAAGGTTATCACTACCTCCTCAAATTGCAATTAATTTTATGCTAAGTTGCACCAAAAAATGTAGTAAATGGCACAACCCAGGTCGTTTCTCAAGAAAGCTATGGCACTTTGCTGAAATTTGGAAGTTTTTAAGAATTAAATTGAGAATTAAAATTAACTGAGAAAAATCAATAATTAAAGGCATTTGTGCAAGGTATTCCTAGGATTAGAATTAGTTATCAGACCAAATATTAAACACATTAGTGGCTATTAGTAATAAATTACTGAAAATTATATTAGTGATCGATCGACCTCTATAATTTGACCAATGCAAATAACTAATAAACGGGATCCCAATTTATTTTGAAATCACATTGATTTAAAGCACAAATTGTTATAATTTAAGCCAATTGAAAATTTAATTATAATATCCTCCTTTAAACATAAACCAATTGTTTAATCAATTTATATCCAAAGGGTTTCCCTAAACGATAATCGCCAATTTAGTTATTCCAATAAAAATTGTAACAATCGCAATAAAAGTTAGAAACTAAAGAACATTGAAAAAATTAATGCATTCAATATGAAAAAAAGGGTCTTAAACATCATCCAATCTATTCGAAAACTCTTACACTAGTAAGAAGAACTACTCCTCCACCTCAAAAGGATTATAATAGTGAAATAAAAAGAGTACTTGAAGAGAATAACAATGATCCTTGTGAAAATCTCCAAGAACAAAGCAAATTCACTAATAGAATCCCTATAGAGAAGATTAGAAGATAAGAAGATAGAGAGAGAAAGTGGCTGCCAAAGGTTAAAAAACTGAGTCAAAAATAGATTAAAAGTCTATGCTAATCTTATTTATATTGTACGGAAAAATAAGCCAAGTGGGCCCAAAATTATGCCCAAATTGGTTTCTGTGCACTGTCGCTTGAACATTGTGGCACTAAATGAGCGTTGTAGTGCTCAGCTATGAGTTACACTCTTTGAAGTCTTGTTTTAGGCGTTATTAAGCGCTGCGGCACTAATTGAGCGTTAGTTCTAGGCAAATTGATGTTTTCACGTATTTGGTCAGTTTGGCCATTTAAATATCTTAATCCTGTCATTGGCACTAAAATAGTGATTGTAACCCTTTGAATAAGCTTTCCAACACCACAATAATCACCTTAATCGAAATCTGTAGCTCAGATATTTCCAAAATACTAACTGGAAGTCAAGCTGGATAACATCAAAATATCAGCAACCTTTAATCTTGCAACTCAATTTTCTCCAAGATGCTCTTAAACTGAGTTTTGAGCTAAACATGAAAGTTTTAGAGGACTTGAGCTTTTCAAAACATCTTTATTTGTCTCAAATCTGATCCCTGTAGAAAAATATATGAATTTTCTATTACAATACTTTCTGAATATGCTCAATAAGCTCAAGAATTCTTCTATTTAGCTCCCAATTTCTCCCAAATTGATTGTTGTTATAAGCTCATGCACCTTTATGATCTTCATACACCAACATAGGAACCTCTGTAACAAAATTACACTCACATGGAGGATTAGAAGCACAAGAAGCTCCAAAACATATTTATTTATCAAAATGGTGCAAAGAATCATGATTATATTCAATGATACCCAATGAGGACTAAATACAAATCAACCAAATGTTACCTAATTAAACACATAAATTATGCAATGTGCCTAGAGTTATGTAGGAAAAGGGTGCATGAATGCCAATTAGAGCGGCAGCACAGGAGGGCTTGTACAACAAGTCTTCATGGAGGATGTGGCTGATGGTGATGACAATAAAGACTGTGATGAATGAGAGCTATGAAAATGGAGGTATGTGTTTGTTTGGTGAGGGATAGATGATGTTAGGTTATCTGAAGGTTAAGGGCAATGATGGGTTGTAGTTGGTATAGGCTGTGAAGAGGATGGTGATGATGAGAGTGAGCAAGGTTTGGAGGATGATGGTGGCGCCATTGTCTCTATGTTTTCTCTAATATCCACCCTCGTTATGATTACTGTAAAATGGCTTTTTGTAGACTCTTGGGTATTGATTTTTGATTGATTGTGTATTATTTTGATTGGAAATATTATGATTTGAGATTATTGATTTGATTGAGAGTAGTTGTTAAAATTATTGATTTGATTATGATTTGATTGAGAGAACGAAACTGATTTGATTGGAATTGATCAATGAAATAAAGATGATGATGACTAGCACTAATTTAAAGCAAAATCAAAAGAAAATTAAAAACTAATCTAATTGATCTTTTAATTTTTTTTTATTGTTTTTTTTCTTATATATGAAGTTGATGCGGACAAAATACAATGTTCACAAGGCTTAACAAATTCAGTAAAAAAATTTAATACCTGCACTTATTTGGTTCAAATATTATTGGGACACTTGAACAAATAAATGGAAAATGTGGATTTAAGTTAAATTTTCAAATTGTAAACACCCAAAAATTTTGAGAAATATACATCATTTTACAAACCATAAATTATTTTCAATCTTAGTTATTGGATGAGTTTTTGTGTAACGAAAATTTTAAAATCATGGGATACCAAACATAATCAATATGATATAAGAATTCGCCTGAAATCCTCTAAAATTAATTATATTCCTCCAAACTCACTTTTAAACCATCCAAAAGCAAATCCAATCACGCAACTAGAGACTTCTGATGATTATGGCTCCCATATCCATATCCACCGGCACCCCCATAATGTGGTTGAAAACAAAAGCCGAAAGCCACAATTGTTTTGGATTTATGTACGCGTCAGGAAACCAGATAAAACTGGTTTAAAAGTTAAAACGGTTATATAGTGGCCTACAAGACTGGTTGAAAATAAAAGCTTCTGACATCTCAACTACACCCCAAAGGATTAAGATGCCGCACCAATAGTGACGACACATGGCATGGAACCAGGTTAAATTCCTAACCAGCTGGCACCTGGGTGGGTCTGGGTCCAGTTTTGAGCGCGTCCGTTACAAGTCCACTTTGCGGAAATGAGCATGTCGTGTGATCCCACATGCGTTGGGTTCAAGCAACCCAATTCTGAATGAATTGTGTCTTGAGTTTCTCTCACCCTATTAAATTGAGTGATGCACGATTCACCCGCCATGGAAATTCAATTTTTTCCTAGAGTACGACCTCTTCCTTGCTGCTATCTTCAATTTTCTGTTTCATTTTTTTTTTCGGTGAGTTTTTTTTTGTTTTTTTGTAATTTGTTGGCATCCACAGAGTACAGCTACATGACCACATGATATCGTCACTGGAAATCAATAATTTCAATCAAATTGTAAAATTAATAAATCAGTTGTTGTATTGTGAAATTTGAAGATAATGCTCGCCAATAAGAGAGCTTTTAAACAAATGTTTTTCAATGACATAAATCTAATATTCACAATATAATGTATTTTCAAATACTTCTATAGTACTGATTTTTATGTATTTACTAAAATTATTAATGTATTATTGGTCTCAAGGAATTCATGAGTCATAAAAGCACATGGCCACCTAGACGACAATGTCCCAAGAACAAGTTTCCAATCGTATTCAACCAATCCTTACCAAATTTAAATTTAATTAGCTTCCAACTTTGAATTTTCTTTCTTCCATGATTGGGCGATTGAGAATTTTAAAATTTGGGAATGTCATTTGCCCTCTAAATTTTTTTCCCTTTTATTAATTTGTTCCCCTTTTATGTCCTCCACAAATCTTCAAAGTCCAACAAAGGCCCCAGCCCATTCAGACTCCCTAAATCTTCAAAATTACCTTTCAATAAGCTTCTTCCAACCCTTATACCATTACAATTTGGATTTTTTTTTTTTTTATGTGATAGTAGCCATTGCAATTTAGATTGTCTTTAATCAACTTTCCCCTAATGTGAATGTTAAATTAGTTCTTTTCTTATATATTTAGTTTGTCACATTTTTGTCCTCTGCAATATCGTCAAACAGACGACTCCTTCCCCCGCACGGGATGTCCAAAAATGTCAATAACTCCCTCCTGCAAGTGACAATAATGTCAAACTCAAAAATTAGAATTTGAGTCAGACAAATGGACTTCGTCTACCACAACCAGCTGCCCAACTAACCTGCAATTAAACATAACATAAACAACATAAAAAATGTCAATAAAATAAAAAGTTATTAGAAAAATAAAATAATGATACCTGAAACCAAACGCAAAGCGACTGAACGTACGTAACGGCGAATCAACGGTGGCACGGGTAACGGAACTGTCCCCAACGAAGGAACCACCAACACGGAAACGAAGCCAACGACGGAAAGCATAACGGAACGCTGCGAAGAGAACACAGGACGAGTCACGCAATTCATCATCGGAGGTCACTGATACCAAATGAACCGTTCTTATAATATCAATCTTACTTTTAATTTGACTATAATTAGTTGAAAATTAGGGTCCAGATTTAGCCTTAAAAGTGGATTAAACTTTTAATTTTTGAGTGTCTTCGAGATTTGATTTTTCAGTAAGAGAAAAAGAAAAAATTGTCCAAAACTCTGCTTCCATAACAAATGTTATGTACAAAAAGCAATTCCCTGTGTCCCAATCTCAAATATCTAGGCCGGAAATCTTCCAAGGTTCCCGGTGACAAACTGACGACTTCATCAACACCGCTCCAGACGACAGAAATAAAAACTCGCCGGAGATCACTCGCCGCCGCAACCTCTCCTCCGGCAGCGAACCACGGCGGAGATCACAGCAACTTTCAACGAAACCTGTAAAATAAAGAGAAAATCAGAGATCTTCGACCTTGGACATGACGGAGAGCCGACTCGGTCTGGGTTCGAACGCCGCTCTCCTCCTCTGCTGGTGCGACGACGGCCGAATCAGCGCCGTGAGGGCGCGTTTCACCCACTCGCCCTCCACGCCTCCGATCCGAACCAGCGAGTTCTTCATAGCGGATCTGCGCATGTTGAGCCTGTTCGACGGGTACGAATCGGCGTGGTGGCTACCTCCTCCGTTCGCGGCGCGTTCTTGTGAAGGCTGCACCGGAACGAGCCTGGATGCGTCGTAGGTGAGCACATACACGTCTTCTTCTGGATCGAGATCGGACGGTTGTTCTTCGTTATGATCTGGTTCGATATCGACCGGTTCGGGGAGATCGACCGCGAATCGATGGAGAAACGAACGCCCGAAGAGAGCGGACCGGGACCGCGAAGATTGACACGTGTCGGTGAAGCCGAACGGTGATGACTGTGGTACTGGTGGTGTAACGTTGATGAGGGAGAAGAAAAACTAGAGCTCGTGGACGAGGCGAAAGCCGAAGAGGGAGAAGAGAAAGGGGTTTTGGAAGTCGTGTAGGAACAGAACCTGCTAGAAGAAGGTGAGAGTGACCGCAGAACCGGTCCACTCGATTTGGTTCTTGAAGATGAGTGAGCCATTTCCAACGATTTTGGTTGCAAAAGAGAACAATTGAGAGAGAGAAAAGGAGAAAAGAGAAAAGAATTTTTTTTTTTTTTTTTTGTCTCTCCTATAAGATCCCCTTTGGGGAGTTGGTTTGGCAAACCTAGCGAGTCTCGGAGGCTGGTTTTATAGGTGGGATTGGGGAGAGGGGTGAAAGAAGGGGTTGTTTCTTGACCTAGGGTTGGGACTTGGGGTTAGTTTAACCTGACCATGGTTGAGTGTGGGTTATGGTTAGGATTCGGATCCGACGGCTGATGCGATAGCGATGAAAAGGCTGGGCCGTTCGTCTAACATCTTTCGTGGGAAACCGTAAAGGCTGCCACGTATATGATTTTTGGGAAACGGTCGAATGCGAATGTACGAGAATGCCACTTCTTTTTGTCGGTAATGAACAGTGGAAAAATTCCCATTCAAGCCAATTACCAGTCTCGAGTTTTATTTTTCTTTTGCTTCTATTGTCCCCCAATTTTTTATGAAATGACCATCGTATCCCTGCCACTGAAATAAATACGTGGTAACCTTCCTCGCCTGCGCTGGTAGCTTCAACCTAAGTTGCTACCTTGCTTCCCCCATTAATGTTTTCCCAAATTATGCAATATAGTAATTTCCAATCTGCTACGAGGCACTTAAATTGGATCAGTGGTGACGATTTAAATAGTTTATTACTTTCTCCCTTTTTAAAATATTTATAAATTTTAAACAAACAGATATTATAAAAAATACTTGCCAACGGACACAAGTTGAATGCCAAAGCTTCAATTTATCACTTTGGCTTAATGGGGGGTTTGGAACGTAAAACCCCGTTCAAGTTGGTCAAACAAGAATATGTCCGAACATAAAAGCTTTAGAGAAATGTTATTTTAACTATATATAGGATATTGTGTTGATACATTTATATTTATCATTAGATAGGTGTGAGACTTAAATTAAGTGGGATGTACATTCAATTCAATGATAAATATGAGTGTGTTGACTGTCCATAAAATATAAATCAAAATAATATTTTTCAAAGCTTTATGTTCATCGTTGGAGAACTAGAATTTAGAGAACGTAACTCTAAAACAAACACACCTTGAATGGGGTATAAGAAAATTAAATAATATTTACATCTCATCTAATTATAGATAAAAATGTGTTAATATAATATATCATAAATTAGGTGAGCAAATAACATTTCCCAAATCATTACCGAATTGGTTGACCAATTGGGTTGGAAAACAGTCCCTAAAATATATATATAAAATAAATTAAATACTTATATAAATCAATGTTAATAATATTATTATATTAATAAAAATTAAAGTACATCTAATATTAAATCGATTTAAAATAAATAATTGATTTAAAATAGGAAACTTTTGAATCAATATCAAATGATTAAATTTCACATAGAAAAAATGATTGGTATAAGAATAATATCACATTAAATCTCTTGGATAAAAAATTAGAATTGATATTAGATTAATTTGATATGATTTAAAGATTCAAATAATTAAAATGAAATAACAAATTGATATAAGTTGCCATATTCATGTATTATTCATTTAGATTTTTTATTATTTTATTTGATTGGAAGTCTATATATTGTCAATGATAAAATACTCATTATTTATTATTAACTAGATAATTTATTTTATTTCATATCTATTTGAAATTGTTGTGATTTGGTTTTATATCTATTTAGTTATATTTGATTTCATAATTCTTGAGAAATCATTGTGATTTGTATCTCTTAACATTTGAAATATTGTTTAAATTTTATTAATGATTTTTTAAAAATTATTACTTTTAAACTATCTGTTTATTTATCAACCTTTAATTGATCCTCAAAATCTCATTTAAAAATATTTTTCAAATTTATGTATATTAAATCAAACATTTACAAATAAAAATTGATCTTTTCATATGATATAAAAACTTATTTAAACGTGATATCATAAAATAATATAAATTAAATTTTTTGGTTATAAATATAGAATCTATATTAGAGTGAATATCAAAAAATATGTTAAAGAAAAACAGAACAAAATATTAATGAAATTAATGCCGCATAAGTCAAGCATTTTAATTACGAAAAAATAACATAATAAACTATAAAATAATGCTTGGGCCATCGTCAAGTACATCTAAAATTTAAAATTAGTATAATGGATAAAATTTTCGACATCCACACAAATGTAAAATAAAATAAATGTTTACCAATAAACATCAATCAAAACTGACAATATTAGGCAAAGTACAAAAAAAATGATATTTTCCTTGGATCATTAATTATTTTTCTTTAAAGATCTCCTGATCTTATTTGTTGAATTGACAATTCATCTCTTAGAGTATTCTCAAGCTTGACAATCTGCTCCTTGTGATATGCTTATTTTCAAAGGTGGAGTTCCAACATTTGAAAATTTTTTTCCTTGTTCAGGTTTGAATCACTATTCTAGAATTATTGTTCATTAATGGTAACTGCATCATAGCAAAAAAATCATTTATTATTAGACATTATAGTATACTTTGACAATTGAAGAAAGCCTCAAATTATAAGCACTTATGTTCAAGAACTTTGAACGTTGAATCGAACAACAAAAAAAGAGGCTGATTCTATTTCATCTACTACTCTCATATGAATGCTATACCTAAAGATTAATTGATCATATCAAAATTAAAAAAAACCTCAAAAATTACACATCAATAAGATTTGAAAACAATTGAGAAATTTTTTTCAAAAGACGTAACACTACACCGGTAGTTAAGGGGAGTGACATCTTATAAGTGGTCAATGAAGTAAACATTCATAATTTTTATTTTTTTTTTAACTAAGATATTATGGGATAGAGGGTGAGAATGAGAGTAAAACTCGTAATCTCTCTTAATTTATTGAGATGTACATGAGTCTATCGCTAGACTCCGATTCACTTGCAAACATTCATAGTTATCATTCATAATTAATTAATTGATATTATAAATTAGTTGATGCTATATAATTAGAGTTTAATTAATTTTAATATACTCAAGTGTAAAAGAGTTTTTACATTATTATCTAATCAAATATCTCATTTTGCATGACTTTTTAAATAATGGGAATTGAAAGTAATCATATTTACTAATGTGTAATTACATGATTAGATAAATGTATAAATTTTTTTTACACTATCAATGCGTTTCAATTAAATCCACATAATTATTTGTAAAATTTATATGTTTTAATCTATACCATCCATAAAAAATTAAAAAGAAAATTTTATGTCAATTCTTAGTTAGCTTAATGGATTCAACATCTGTTCTTTGTTTTTCATCAAACAACACAAAATCGTTAAATTATATAACACTTATATTTTACAAGGACAAAGTTATATATATTTCATTATTATTAGTTTCTTCTTGGTTTAATATATTCGGTGGTGTTCTGGTACTTTAGTGGCACCGCAACGAAATCTGCACCAGCTATATTTTTAGAATACGTATTTCAACAACGTGAAAGAATTTCTCATTGATTGTCACCGGTATAACTGATTCAAAAGACGATGCATATTTCTCAAGGGGAACTACAAACTGCTACCAGATTTTATTCTATAAAATAGTATACTATTAATATAAAAAATTGTGTAGTTTAATTTTAACACTGACGATGTTAAAAAAACATTATCATATCAATTAATCATATGTTTTTATTTATAAAAATTTTAAAATATTAATGATTGAATCAAACATTTTTATTCCTGTGACTATATATTATTATACATGCATTCAAATTAAAGACAAACTTATTTTACATGCATTCAAATTATTTTCCCCTACTATGCCTGCTGGAAGCCAAATGGAAATATTCTATTTCCTGTTCCTCTAATTATTTATTATCATATAAAAAATAAAAATAAAAACATATTTGAAAATGATGAATACTTTAGTATTCATGATAATTGAATAGTATCCAAGCATATCATTATATGACAAGATTTTATTAGTCCTTTTATTTATGTCAATGTCTGATCAACATTTAATCATAAAATTTAAACATTGGAACCTATAATTACTTTTATTTCTAATTTGTTCCAATGATCTTTCAATAAATATACAAACTTAATAAAATTTCCAATTATTCCATCCCAGCCCCTGAATCCCTAATTTGATTTGATTCTTAATTCTGCACACAGACTCTCCTTTGCTCGGCGCACTCACCCACCTCCACTGCCAACCAAACTCTTTCACCCACACTGTGAATCCTTGTCAAGCCCTTTGATGGACTGGACTGAGAATGTTAAATCATTATTCTCGTGCTAGCTGTAAATGGCTTGGAGTCACTAAAATCATTTTATATATGAATTGAAATTCGTTTTCTAAATCAAATTTACAATACTCACTGTTGTCTCCATTTACTAACCAATTGATAAAAATAAAAGGAAACACTCGTGTCAGAGGGTGAGATGATTACAATAGTGGGTTATGGTGGATTAGACTAAAAGGAGGAACGATGCCCTGTTGCCTAAGCCTGCAAGCTTGAACATGTTAGGCATTATAAAATTTTATCTTTTGAGATTATTTGGAAATGGGGATATGGCAAGGTTTATCCGTCTGTGGCTACCTCTGAAGCACGAACGTACTTGATACAGGTACCGGTGAGTAGGTACCCAATGTCTTCATTTTTTGAAAAAGAAAAAATGAATACATTTGGGTACACGTATTTCTTAATCAAAACTACACCTAATTTGATTTTTCTTTTCAAACTTCACTCTTATTTTCCCCTACCCTAATCGAACCCCAACACCAAAAAAGTCACAGCAGCCACAGAAGACTCAAACTTTACAACGCCCATCCATCATCGCGCAAACCAATAATAAGAATAAGAAGATAGAAACGAAGAACGAAGAAAAGAAAGGGGCAGGCTCAGATGAGCTCCTCAGATTAGAGTGACTCATTCAAGTGTGCGTGTTTCTGTGTGGTGTGGTCGGACACAGCAAGTGTGGTGGAGTAGCGTCCACTCCTCTCCTTTGCTCCAAGACAGAGAGGGAGACTTGTGAGATAAAATGCTGGTCTTTCTCGTTTTGAATTTTTTTGTCTCCATTCTCTCACCTCTCCCACCTATCATATTTCATACAACACGTGTATCAATATCATGTCCACCAATACTATAAGCTTCGTGTTAAAAGGAAAAAATATCTCCTCCTATAACAATTGGTTCCTAAAAAAAAAAACCTCTCATATTGTTAATTGTTATGTGCTTATGCCTTACATTGAACAATGTTTAAGTAGTCTTTTAGTTTTAGTATGTAATGTTGAACAATTTAGATTTTAGATTTGTTATATGTTAAATTTTTAGTTTTTATCTTCTGAAAATTATGAATTTGTTATTTTTTTTTATATAAATGTACATGTATTTTATTTTTTGTAAAATTTTCATACCTTGTACCTATATCCATATTGGTACTAGTACCATACCCATATTGATGCAACATAGGTGACTACATCATTGTTCTCTAAATTCACTAAATCTCTATGAGGGAGAAAGGTTGCAGGATGAGTTTGAAGGGTATCAAGGAAGTTGGCTCGTAGGGCATTGAAGAGAGGTCCAAAATCAAATTGGGGACTTGGGGTAAGGGTAGAGATGGAAGAATTGGAAATTTTCTTATGTATTTGCTAAATGGTCATTTGGAATAAATTAGAAATAAAAAGTTATAGTTTCCAATATTTCAAATTTACTGGCTAAATATTGGCTGGGCATTGATATAGATAAAATATCAATAAAATCATGTCATATAATAATCTGTTTAGGAACTATTTAGCAATTGTAAGTGTAATCACTTTTAAAAATTTATAAATTATTAAATATATAATATATACTTTTTATATTTTAATAAATAATTAGGGGACAGAAAGAGATACTATTTGAAAAAAGAAGAATTTTCCATTCAATTTGAATTGTACCAAAAAGAGATAAAAGATTAAATCAAACTGTAGTATATAATTTTTCGAAAACTCCTAATACGTAGTTACCACTGTCTTTCTCGGTCAGCTGTACTACATTTAAGAAATCAAAATAAAAACCGCGGCTTCTAGATTTCTGTGGGCCAAACGCAGAAACCCGTCAAATGAAAATTCCCGCTATATTGCAATGAAACTAGGCGCATCAAAATTTATCTATAATATCTATAATATAAAATAGGTTTTTATTTTAGTATCCAGGTTATCGGTATTGTTTTAAATTGAAGGATTGTAATTTAATTATAAGAATTTAAAATATCAATAAATTTAATTAATAGAACAATGATAAATTTTCAGTTATAAATTATTTAAAAAATACTAATACTCATAAATTTTATAGGTATTAGAGAAATCCCCTATAAAATATACAATAGATTAATTTGACAAAATGATTATTATTTTAAAAATTTTCATTAATTTAATTAATATTATTTTTCACATTCCATTTTCATTATAAGTATAATTAAAATAAAAACTATAAAAATATTAATAATATCTTGATATTTAAAGTATACAAATAAATTACATCCTAAATTAAAACACAAATAAAAAACTTAAATTGACGACTATAATGAATAGAGAGAGCATTCTTTTAAAGAATGAAGTCATTTAAATTAATTATTTTATATATTTTAAAAGTTTATTTTGATGTACTAATAATATAAAAGAGTTATCCAATTAAATATCTCTATTTGCATGATTTTTTAAGTAATAAGGTGAAAATTAATTATATTTATTAATATAATAATATATAATTGGATGAATATATAAAATTTATTTACATTTTTAGAGCATCAAAATTAAATCCATAATTTAAAACTTTACTTTCTATTATCAACATTTTGTTGCTTTATGTGGCTCTTATTCTTCTTCTAATATAATTAAAATATAAAGTTATTAATTTGATAAATAAATATTACTTTGCCACTTAATTAGAAAGTTTGTACAAAATTCGTTTATGAAGATACTGTTAGTAGTTTCAATTACAAGTACCATGATTATTTCTTTTTAATTGGATTTGGTATGGTAGCTTTCCAACCAATTCATCAACTGCTTTAACATAAACGGACAGAGTTTTGGTAAGAACAATGACCTGAATGTGACACGCAAACTTCTCTTCGCGATCAATTCTCTAACAAAAAATTTATGAAATTAACTCTTGTGAAATTTAAGAATTTAAATACCCATCTTATTCACAATAAATATCAATTTTTTATTTTTTATTTTAATTTTCAGAATATCTATTTATTTATAATATCTAAGTAATATTAATTTTTTCTTCCACTTTATCCTACTATAAATGTGTAGTTAAATAATCAATATATTTATTAAGATGAATAATAATAATTATAGAAGGATAGATTATCAATTTATATAATTTTTTACATTTACTTAAGATTTTTTTTTCAATGTATTGTTTGATTTTTTATAATTATTATGAAATGAATGAAGTAATATTTGGAAATGTTAGACACTTCTTGGTGGTTAAGTAAGTCCCCCTAATTTCGCGAAAAGAACTGCACGCCAGTGCAACTACAGATCTAATCATCCTAACCTTTTTAATTTATTAATCATTTTAACGTTTTACATTATTCATTAAGAGCTTAGTTTCTTTACAATGATAATGTAAAGTAATTTAGACAAAAATATTTGATTCATCCCTTAACTTAATTTTTTTATTTTTAAATTCGTCTTCTAACTTTTAAAAGATGAGCAAACTTATCATATGCATAGATAATATTAGTTATATTGATGAAACAAATGCTATCTATAGCATATGACTTGACAAAAATAACATATATATATATATTAGATCTTTTGTGACAAATTTTATATTCAAATCTGTCATTTAATGCAACAAAGGACACTTATTTGCGAATAAAATGTGTTTGATTTTTAAAAGTTAAAAAATGAAAAAAAAATTATTCAAATGACAAATTTGAAATGTTTATTTCTTATAAAAGATGAATTGAAACACAAAAAAGTAAGTCATTAGGCAAAGGAATAAATCATTTATTTTTGCCAATGATTTGCTAACAAGGTATTAGGCAATTGATAACTTGTTAGTATCCTATATTGTAAAGACAAAGGAACAAACACAAGTTCAAAATATCTTGGAAAGTTGTAATGTTTTAGGCGTGTGTAATCTGAAGGTCAAAAGGCATCCCATAAGTTTTAGCATGGAAAAAAATCTTCTGTCTCAATTTAGTATCTTATTTCTTGTCCACCAATTATAAAGTAACATATGTGAGTAATGGGTAGTTATTAAAGTTAATTTTGAAAAAACTAAGAAGTTATTCTTGATAATGGGACACTTGTCAATACTTGAGTAAGGGAAGAGAAGAAGGACAGAAAATTTGGACAAGTCTGAATCCTTTCAGCATATGTTTATGCAAAAATCCTGTTGTCTTGACATGCCATAACGCGTTCAAGGGCGTTGTAGCACAAAAAGCATATGCGCTGAAGCGCGAATGCATTCTGCTAGTGAGCCCTTGTTTCCACATGATCTTGCCACGACGAGCTTCCTTTGCACCATGTCGTGAAATGCACGCGTTGAAACACATTTTATTGCGCTGAAATGCACATCGAGCTAAATTTATAAAGTGAAGTTAAATTCATTCGTTATACTTTTAAATGCGTGTAGTTATCCTTTATAAGTATAGATAAATGTATGATATGTGGTATATCATATTTCATCTTGTGTTCTATAGTCTTCACTATACTCTTTTTCTTTTCCCTCTCTTTGCTCATATTATTAATTTTTTGGTCCCCCTTGCTCATAATTATGATATGATAGTGAAGGAGCCTCCTTAGTCCTTATCCCAATCTACAGGGAAGGTTTTTTGAAGAGGATGCAAAATTTGGGGGAGTTGTCTTGTCTTTTTGTCCTTGAATCAGGTTATATTTATTTAGTTTTTCTTTTAACCGTCAACGTTGTTGTTTCTTTTGTATTTTGCTAAAATAATGTACAGGATGCACCTCCACTTTGCATTTTTTTTTATCGTCTTTTTGGGCCTTTGGCCCCGATCT
Source organism: Dalbergia oliveri (assembly GCA_030441495.1). Lineage (NCBI taxonomy): Eukaryota > Viridiplantae > Streptophyta > Magnoliopsida > Fabales > Fabaceae > Dalbergia > Dalbergia oliveri. The sequence goes on from JAMLFY010000003.1 coordinate 19,501,314, forward strand.
CCTACCAAAACAGAGGCCAGTGCTATTGCGCTTTCCATCAAGGCAGACTCAGCAATCTGACCTAAAGATCAACGAACTACTTAAAAAAAAAAAAGGATAAATCTTAGGTACTTCGATCTGCTGTTAAAAGAAAGGAAAATTGGATTTAATTTGGTTTGCTAGAAAAATCAAGGAAGTTGGGTGGGTTCTGTTTGCTTGAAAATTTAGCAAAATAACAAGTTAACAACAACGACTTGGGAAAATATGCGTTTTAGCCTTTAGGTCCAGCACCGTACGCTTTACTTCGCACCTATCAATTTTTTTTATTTTTTGTCTTGCGTAAGCTGTCCGATAATATGCCCAATGATAAAATGTATCCAAAATGTAAATAATAATAATAATTAGTGAATCACTAGGAATCCTGAAAACGTTTGTCCCGTTTATAATTAATTCATTATTTTAAAATATCTGTCCATTTAAAACAAATTCATATCTTAAATATCTTTAATTTCATAATTGAGTAAAGCATTAATTTTTTTAATACTATTTCTAATTAATTTTATATTTTCAAAGCATTCCATTTAATATTAGCCTAAGGATATATTAGCCTATTCACTATATTTTTTCAATTACCAATATTATTCATTATCTTTCTAATATTTATATTTGTCATAAATTGACAAATATTTTAAAAGAGAAGAAGTATCTATCAATGCTTTTTAATTTACTTTTTCTCTTGAGATAATTTGCTCAGTTACAAAATGCCTTAAGAAGTAATAACTAATATCTTTCATTTATGATTCATCCAATTAAATTATTTTCTTTACATTACTTTTTAAGTAGTGAATGTGAAACTTAACCACCTTGGTTGATATGACAATACATGATTGATGACTATGTGAAATTTTTTTTACACTAACAATACATAAAAATGAAATTCTTCATTTATTGATGAAACATAAAATAGTTACATCATTGATTTCATTATCATTTCGTGTCAACAACAAGTGACATGTGCAGCCAAAAGTAAACGATCCTTCACCATCCCTTACTTATAAAATAAAATATTATTTTACAAATTTCACCAAGTGTTAGCATGTCGAATTCAACCTTGATAGATTAAAGGCCATAACGAGGAGTTTGATTGTCAAGACATGTAGGTTCTATGCATGATAAATGTTTGGCATAACAAAATTGACCAAAGCTGTGAGCTTTGACTCGTAAAACAAAGTTGATAAAGTCTTGAGTTTACCGTCGATATTTCAAAACTTATGGGAGTCACCAAGCCTGAATATCAAATTAAAAGCTATGACAATAAAATTTTCATGCTTGAGTTAACAGTCGAGATCTATGCTTGTCATTCAAGACTTAGAAAAATTTGGAGATTCTGGAAAAGGTTGCCATATTGATCACCAAGAGACAAACGTGGGTTGATCGATAGTTAACAATAGTTGTCACGTTACTAACACAAGCTTTGTGAAGACGAGATGAAATGGTAACCGTTCGATAAAGAAGGCGTGTGACAAAGAAAGAAACTATCAAAGACACATGGACAACATCCAAGGACGTAGCCAAAGACAAATGTCATGATCTTAGAGTCCTAAGATATCTACAAATACTAGTTCTATATTTGTAAGCGGTTGAAATTTTTACTCTCAAACCCACTCTACAAATGTCACCTAGATGACAAAACAGAGTCCAAGTGAGTAATTGTTCTCAACCTCATTTCCGCTTCTTAGGACTAGTCTTCCTTTATTTCTTTTATAATTCCTATACTTTTACTTATGTTTGTCAATCAAGTACCTAACATTATGCAATTCTTTTATACTTTAACAATCTGTCAATTAAACATTTCATTCACAACACACAAATCATACTATTGTTCCATGCTCATCTCATTTACATTTATTTGACAATCGATTCTTTTTGGTGTGGAATTTAAGAGAAGTAGCTTTCGCTCTTCGAAATAAAGACTGGAAAAGTAAAGGTTGATGTCCAAACTCTTAAGTTTGTCAACAAACTCCTAGTTTAAAGTAGTTCGACTTCCTACATAAAGGAATCATTGATTATTTATTGTTGACGTAAAAGTGTCAAAACCTACAATAAATACTATTTTACATCTATTAATTAGCTGGCAAATTCTTTTTGTTTACTAAATCGCCAAATATAGTGACTAATTCCTTCGCGTACTATAATTTCATTTAAAAAATAAACTCTGATCATGAATTTTAAAATTGGTTCATTCTCAATATGAAAATCAAACCATTGACACTAATTAAGGAATGAGAGAACTTTAAGAGTGTGCATAGGTAAGAAGTCTAGAGTCCCATCCCCCCTCCCTAGTGAGAAGAGTTAACAAAAAGAAAAAAAAATGTAGGTTGAAAAGTGCACAAGAAAGGGAATTGAATCGTGCTTTCACTTTTCTTCCTTTTCGTTTCTTAAAATCTAAAACAAATACAATCAAGTGTGAACTTGAAGTGCGGTGAAAATATAGTTAGTGAGTATCATAAAGTAACTTTCTAAAATAAAACAAAGATACAAAAACTTATTTAAAGCTATGTTTTAGAAGAATGCTGATAATAAGCACAAAACATAATACAAAGGAGATTTAGGAAAAGAGAGATCCTATAAGGGATTTTATACTAGTTTGTCAATTGTTTACATCCAATTCTCAATAACCCCACCTGATGGTTTGACAATTTCTTGAATTTTTATTAGTTAACTCTACAAAATTAATTTTACACTGTATACTAATAAAAATTCAAAATAATGCCAAATTATACTAGATAATTAACTATTAACTATGATAATTAAATTATTAATTTATAACAATTATTTTTTATATTTTGAATCTCATTCATATAATTATATTTTATATTAGTATTATTTATTACTAATATTATTTATTTTAAAAATAATTAATATTTATTTTTATATTTTAATATTATTTTAAATATTTATTTAATTTTATATCTTCATTATTTAACAGGCTTATTATTAATTTTTAATATTATTTACTAATTTAGTTCCTATGAACTAACAGAGTATAAAATAGTTTTAAATGTTAACCACAAAAAAATTAAAGAAATTATCAAATTCAGTAAAAAATTATGACCAATGTTTTATTTTATGCTACTAATATATAGAAATTAAATTTATTATTTATTTTATAATTATTTTTATTATTTAATATATTATTTATAAAAATTAAATTATCACAGAGAGTGCACCATACATATTCTTAATAAAATGAGATAAAATATAAATTTTTCAAATAAATAAATAGAGTACCATTTTTTGATATCCAGAGAAAAAAAAAAGGTGCATGTTACCCTAAACAGTAAGTATCCTCGTGATGAAAATAAGTTCGAGCAAATGACCAGTGCTCTAAAATTAAAGTTTGACAGTAAACCGCAGGCGCTGAAAAACATTCGAAGTTTTATCTTGCACTTGATGTGTCTTCAGTCGTTTACACATTTCCAGAAAAATGGAAAAAGGGCAATATGTTGAGTCAAATTAAAAGAGTGTAATAATGAGAAGCGACAGCTGTGATGTGAGGATACGAAGGGATTTTAAATAAACCGATATTTTTCATGTAAGTCGGGGGCTTTTTATTGTACGGGATAATAATTGAGACTAATAAACAAAAAAGGGCTAATAATTGAGAGTGATTGATTGTTGACTCAACCACTTAACTATGTTGTTTAGAATGTGCAAGCTGTTGAAGTTTGGTTCTTTATTTGTTTCGTGTATTATATTATACATTAATAAAGAAAAGTCTCAATGCAAAATATATAAAAATCTCAATTTACACTCCCAAACGTCTATAATTATTAATTAGCAATTCATCACCATCAAATCTAAAACCAGTTCTGATAATATATACGATTTGGACTTCATTTATCTCCAAAATTAGTTCAAGGCAAAAATTAATCAAAGTATTAATTATAAGAAACAGTCATGAATTGAAAGGCATGAAAAATAAAACAAACAGCAACCGATGTCTAAACAGTACAACCATAACTTTGGAAGTTTGTCTTCCTCTAAGTATCGCATACCTTTAGCAGTGTGATTTTAGGATGGAACACATATATTTGGATACATTATGAATTTATATTTATTGATTATTGAATTAAATTATTCTAATAACTAATAATGGAATTTATGATAAACCTAAATATATAAGGTTAGACTTATAATTTACCTCTTAAGAATACAAAAAGGCCAATTTAGTGACTTGTTTCCTAAGTGGGTTTAGTTGGTAAAATTGAAACTCTTATTTGGGAATGCTTACTTGACAATGAATCTATGATTTCAATTAATACATTTAACACAATACATCGAGATTATCAAAATATTTTTTTTGATAACTATCAAACACTCAAACACCCATATGAAAAGAGTGGACTAGAGTATAAAGAAAGTAAAGCCAAATTATAGCCACATCTAAGCCTACATAACTGAATAATACATATAATTTAAAAATTGAGATCCTCTCATCCTTCAGCATTGCCATCAAGGATGAAAAAGGCTATTGAGAGTCACAGTTCGTACATACAACACATGCAATGCTTACTGACACTCACAAACCAAAAGGTCTAAAAGCAACATATAACAATTACATACATCTAGAAATTGTAGAAGCGGTGCTCACCTAGTTAAACCACTCAACTTGGAAAGCCTTTGCTTGCTATCCCTGTAAAGACTAAGCTTGGAAAATCTCCTTATTCAGTGAACTAGTGAACACCATAAATGAGTTTTTTAACTTTGGTTTCATGTTAAGAAATAAATTCTTGTAACCCTTCTCCAAATATCTATCATGTCTTTTGAACCACTTTGCTAAAGCCATTAAATTAGATTAAAAATCACACTTCAATATCCCTTCTTACCACATTAGAAATGTAATCTATTCCCTATCCAATGACCTGATTTCAACTTCCGTTTGTGTGTTAGCTTTCATATCATCTGTTAAGCAACAAAGCCAAGATTTTCCTTTGTACCAAGCATGCCTCCTATCGAATAAATGTCTCTTTGTGGGCAATACTTGACGCATACCCACTAGCATATTTCACATAAGATGATGAGATAAGTGAATGTTATTCCTTGTTAAGATGTCCCTTTATCCTTGTTCCTTGCTTATACTTTACCCATTCAGACCAATGAAATGCAATTTTTTGTTGCAATAATTCTTCATTTACAGACTATTTTCAAACACCACTTTATTTCTTAAATTCCATATGGACCATATGATAGCAAAAACAAAATGGTCCATTCCTTCTACATTTGCTTCCTGTTAACAACTTCCCCCCAAACATAGATTTAACATCAGCTGGTACACTCCAAAAAGTCCATCATTTTGGATTAAAAAATTCCAAATTTTCCATGAAGTTTTGCAATGTAAAAAGAGGTGAGTAACAAATTCAACACATAAATTGCAAAAGGCCACATTATAGAATTTTCCTTAATGATACCAATCTTGAAAAGATAGTCTTTTGTCTTCAAATGCCCAATCAAAGCAAACCAGGTCATTAATTCCACTTTCGGCAAACTTAAACCGCAAGTTTCTGAAGATTCTTTGAGCTTCTAGATGATACCCTTGTCCTACACCTAGTTGGTGAATAAAGGATTTGACAATGAACTCACCACTCTATTATTTTCCAAACCCATTTCTCCTTTGTCCTAAGAAAGAAAAACCTGCAAAATAAGAGTTTAGATAATATATGAGATTATCAAAATATGACTAGTATTATTTTAGAATGGAGAAAATTTTATTTTCGTAAAAAGAAATACTATTATTTCTATTTCACTCTATCTGTCAACTTTTTGAGTTTTCTTTTTTAAACATAAATGAAGCATTATTTTTTTTTATCAACATTGTTCTTAATATAATTAATTGTAGTCACTTGTTTTAATTAATTATATTTACTTACTTTTATTTTTTAATAAGGACAATCTTGTTCACTTACACACATTTATACTATATTTTTCTACATAAAAATTGTGGAAGACTACTCTTGTAATTCAGATGATGGTTATGTACTTCCCTTTCCCATAAGTGCGCTTTCCCAAAATTCAAACTTATGTTATCCTTATAGTTACGGGGATTAAATTGCTTATCACTCGTCCAATAGCTTATTGGTATACATATTTATACTATTATCTATATTTATTTATTATTTTCTTAATATATATGATATTTGTTCTTCTAAAGATGGGGTGATACAGACAAAGTATTAAATTTTTAAGGGTTTTATAATGAATGTTTTAAGGGCATTGTTTAACAACTTCAAAGTTAAAGGTTTTTTTTTTAACAAAAAAGAAATATTGTTAAGCTTTCAATATATTAATTTTTTTTTAAAAATTTCACTTTTGATTTGTAAAACATATTTTCAATCAACACTTAAAGAAGAATAACTAGTATAGCTTATAATTAAATATTACTCCATTTATTCCATATTAATAGTCATTCTTAAAAAATGGTATAATTTTTATACATTGAAAAGTAAATATATTTAACTATAATTTATTTTTTAATATATTAAAATTATATAATTTTCAAGAGTAACTATTAATATGAAATAGAGGAGAGTAACTCCTAAAATGATCAAGAAAATAAGAGAGAGTAATTGATCATAGCTGGCAAGGGAAAGGGGCAATGGTTAAATGATTGTGGAACACCCTTTGTGGGTGACAGTTGGGAAACTGGAACGGTTGGTCGAAGGGGAAACATATGGTAGCTCGTGGGGTTGGGAATGACCCAGGTTTTGGGTGCAAAGCTAGCATGTTGACTAATCACGCATGCAGCATATATAAAAGGAGATCAAACTTTCGATATAGTGTTTTAGTTGCTGTTCTATATAATTAAATAAGCTAATTATTATTATTATTACTCATCCTCCTCCATTATTTTAATCACCATAGGGAGAGAAAGAACATATACGATGGACTGCCGTGTCTGCCAATACATGAATGAATGTGAATATTGTATATAACAGAGTAAAATTCAAGTTAATCTCTCATATTTATAATAAAGGATAAATTAATCCAGAAATTTAGAAAATTTCATAGTTCTTCTATAAAATTGTCATATAAATTGTGTCTTATTAACTAATTTATGCTTATTATTAATTTCTTTACATGTCCTGTTAACTTTATAGTCGATTAGTTAACTTTCTTCTCTTCTAAATAAAGTGGTTTACACCTTTTTTTTTTTCATTTCTATCTTTAGAGAAGAAAATTTTTTACTTTAAGTTGACATTTATTATGCACAGAAGAGAAAAATAAGCAAGTTATTACTCCTATGAAAATTAACATCACACATAAGTAAGTTACAAAATAATGGATATTTTTATTAACAATAGACAATAATTTGAAGGAGGGATTAACTAACTTTTTATAAAATTTAAGAGATTAATATAAATTTTTTTAAATTTGTAAGATTAATTTATTCTCTATTACCTACTATCTTAAAGTTTTACTCTATATAATATTATAGGTGTGCACATTTTAGGGACATATTTTCTATAGGGCCATATGCGAGAAATAATATAGCAAGTAGGGTACTAGAGATGTATGCCACGTATAAAGTCAAATAACTTTTAGAATAAATATATGTTAAAGTGATATTCAATTTTTAAAAACCAATATATTAATTGTAGGTTGAAACAGACTCCAAAGTGAAGTGCGTGGACCTTCACTGCAGTGCTAAAATAAAAAGAACCTTTTAGTGAAATAATAAAAAAAAATTTATATAGTTCTGTTTCTTAGTACGCAGTAAAAAATTAGAAGAAAACAGATAAACAGTCGTGCCCATTTTTCGGTCGTTTTCTTTTGTTTCGTATACTAACTAAATAAGTAAACTGCTTGAGTGTATTTCAACTAATTCATCTTCTTGACCTAATTTAAAGGTAGGTTATTCTGTTCACATTGAAAAGATGAAATTCACAAGGATATCTTCTATAATCTAACTTCTTGCAACTAATATATATAATTAGAATTTAAACATACGAGTGTTAGTTCTCGGTTTTAATCCTGTCAATTTTGATCAATTGGATTCAATTTCAACGCTCTTGAGTTCGTGATTAATTAGGGCTTTTTATGCTTTTCCTTTATGAAGAAAAATTGTAGCTGAAACATATACTTGATAATCATACTTGTGCGTCACCGTGACTCCTTTGTGTCTAGGAAATTCTTAGACTTAAACATTACTCTGAATCATCACACTACGAGGATATGTTCCTTAATTATTCCGATAGAAGATAACGGCAATTGTCTCCATGAATTCGTCATCACCTAACTATGGTAAACCGCAATATTATTCATTAATTAAATGTTAATCAACGAGGTTAAACATAGACAAATGGCTATAAGATTTCAAAACTCAGCAGCCATCTTTGATTTGAAGCTAAACTTTACTTTTCTGTTTTTAAAGCTTTAAAAATAGGCATGCGATTCAAAGTTAAAGGGCACTAATGGTTGAGGAATTAAGCGAATTGTCACGGGCCGGGCTGGACGTCACATGGCTCCTCCCAATATGGAGCCCAACTGAGGAGATATAACCAATGGATAAAGTGAGAGAACATGCAAGATTTTAATGTCACATCTTGGTCAAAAGCTTTAAGGCAATAAGTAATAGCTTTCAAATATTATATACTATTCACTTAGTCCATTTTCACTAATTTGAAATTTCACCTCTCATACTTAAATCCAACAGGTTACTAGGTGCTGCTTTTTTTTTTTTTGGTCGTAGAATGGGATTCCGTTTTTTTTAATCTTTTGAGCCATAGCCGTAATCATTTTTCCACTCTTTGCCTACAGCCAAAGGAGCCTAGAATTAGCAACAAAAAATGAAAAAAATATAAAAGCAACCGTGAATCCAACCAAGATATTGGCATCAGCCTTTAACAAAAGCAGGAGGTTTAACAAGAAAATACGCAATCATATGGCATGATTAAGTTTGGAAAACTCCCTCTTTGGTATTTGTTTGTTTTTCTTGTATTTCATATTTTTAAGATTTTATGGAAAAATGATGAAATAAAATCTTGTTTCTTGTTTTTGTTATTATTTTCATTACTTTTTCACAAAATTTTAGAAATAAAAACAAAAATGAAACACATAAAAAGTACCTTTTTTAGTGTAGGGCTATGTTTGTAAGTTTAGATTATGGAGAGGAAGGAATGAAAAGAAAGACTTGTAGTATAAAATTAGGATAAAATTATATTCAAGTCTCTTCCTCTTTCAAAACTTAAACTCGCAAACATATCTTTAAACATTTTATGCAAAGAGAAAAAGAAACGAAGATGTGAGATAGGAAAGGAATAGCTAGTATTACTTATTCTTTTGGGTAATATTTTTTGGGGGGCCTTCTTTGTTTGTTCGTAAAGGTGGGGCCTTCTTTGAGGCAGCAAATGTACCAATGGATCTGGTCTCAATCCGCTTCTCCACAACTACACAAGTTCATTGCTGTATGTTATTTTTTGTCAAAATATCTAAGTTAGTTCTCAAAAATATATTAGGGAATAAATTGGTTCTTATATTTTAAAATCTCAAATTAATTCCTCATATTTTAAAAATGGGACAAATTAATCCTTTGTACAGTTTTATGCATGTGTACAAAATTTGTCTCCTTTTTAATTGTCAGAACTATGCAGATGAATCAATTTGTTATCTTTTTTAATTGTGAGGGCAGAGTGTGCCAAAATCTAAAAGGCTAATTCATAATGCATTTCTAAGGGACTAATTTGAGTATTTTTGCCTTATTTTTCTAATTCTCCATTTTCTTGTGGGCTTGCTGTGGGCCCAAAGGGCAGGGACTTGGCTACCGTCTCCCCGGAAACATAATCAATAAGCATTTCTTAGCTTAGCATTTAGATGGCCTTCATAATGAAAGGAAAAGCTAGACAAGTTGGGCACACACGAAAGCTTGCACATATGTTTGTTTATATAGAGTATAATGTTTATAATGCTTTACACAGTTTCGAGATCAGATGTGTTCATCTTTATGGTTATGAGTATATGTAATATGCTGAGATAATATCCATAATCTGAGCATTCTATTAAAACTATGTAGTCATTAGTTAATTTTCTAAGTCTAAGACTTGGGCGTCAATTGACTTTATTGTATTATATCCAGTTATTTTACCTGATCTTTTGTACTCAGGCCTGGGCCTTGTTTATTAATGATTAAACCTTTCTGATAAAAAAAAAGAGGTTGGGCACACGTGTCACTGTTCACTAAGCAGTCACCTCTTAAATTCTGAACATGTTGGGTTAGCCAATGTGAGATGCTATTTATGGGCTGGGTCATAATAATAGTGTCCAAAATCTAAGCGAAAACCTGCTACCTTGCTCTCACATTTGGGTCCACATGCTGCCAAATGCTGTCCAAACAATGCCGTGTCACTTCCTCCTGTCTTTCTGACTTTATCCAGTAATCAAGTAATACTGTAAATAAAAAGTATGGGTATTATAAGTTAAAATGTTACTTTATTGTAAAGAAAAACAAAATTCATCTCGATACTCCAAGATATCTCATGACCATGTGAAAATTTCTAACTCCCCATCCACCTTTTCTTTTTTAGGCCACACATCTATATCCATAAACTTCTACCTTCTACATAATTGCAATGGGATGCTATTTTTTCACACATGTACATTTTAATTTTGTCACACGAGACATGAGGGGCTAGCATCTATCTCTGATGACATTTCATTAGAAACTCGCACTAGTATCATACAAAGATGCTACGACAATACACACCCAACACTAGGAAAAGCGAAACTAGGGGATTCACACAATTTCATCCACCAGTACTCTTAGGACATGTTAAGTAACATGAATGAGTTCGTTTAATTTTAATCACCCTTGTCCCCATTCAGGGATGTGGGCTAGTGCAAGTGCATGTTCTGATGGTGCTGGTGCTGGTGCTGGTAATGCTGCTCGTGCTGGTGGTGCTGGTAGTGATGCTCTTGCTGGTGGTGCTGGTAGTGGCGGTGCTCGTCTTCTTGCTGGTGCTACCAGTGCCGGTGCACGTTGTGGTGGTGGCGGTGATGGTGCAGGAGTTGAGCCTTTGCACTCTTTGGTGTATAAACGATGCCTCCTCTCTCTCCCATACACAACCCAGAAGATCAAGGAGAACATCACAGAAAATGAGACCAGCACCAGTCCAATGTAGATCCACTTGCTGTAACGGTTTAGATCAGGGCAATGGTTGCTTGCTATATCACTGAAAGTTTCCCGAACAAAGGTGCAGTCTTGCAGCTCAACCAGGGATGGTGCATAATTGTACAAGGCGTTTCCCACGTTTATTCCGGCTGAGATTTGGTTATAGAAGGTTGGGGTCAAGCGCCCCTGTGTCGTGCATATCTCAGATGGTGAAACCTGGCACACAAAGTTGCCATACACCTGGATCATCACATACAAACCTATATTAAGACCAACTTCAACTCAATGACTCTCAGATGCTCATTATTCATTACTCACTAGAATTAGTGTTAATAACAAAGAAGCATGTTTCAAAGAAATGAGCATCTTATGAGGTTAGGCCATGCTGTTGATTTCCATTTTCGCCTTACATTTAAAATCTATTTTCGAATTTTCACTGTTTTGTGAAAAAAATCAATGAAAACCAGAAAATAAAGGCCTATTTAGTTTTTTCCCGTATATTCATTATTTTCTCACAAAATCTCAAAAATAAAAACTTAGAGCGTTTGGATTTGCTTTTTTGGGGTAAAAATCACTTTTTCACCACCCAAAATCATCATTCGTATATTTGGATGACTTTTTAAAATTAACCAGAATCTCAAAAAATTCAGTTTTCAATTTTTTTTTTGTAAAAGCTAAAAGAGCAGCTTCCGAAAAAACTCAAATTTCAGCTTTTTAGTAATATTTAAAAGGTAAGTTTTATAATCACTTTTTTTAAAATGTGAAATAAACGCACCCTTAGACTGAAAGCATGAAATGAAAAACATAAACCAAATGGGTCCTAATGAGCCCAACCTAAGCAACAAGTAGTGTTTTCATGCTTTATGAAGGTTCAATCAATCTACCTGTGTTGCATTGCTTAGGCCAACTTCACGAGGGTCACATTGTCTATCTGTCATGTCAGGATGGAATGGATTGCAAAGGAGCGGCATCAAGGGACCAGATTGGTTATAGTACAGTGGCGTGAAGTTGGGGGCGAAATTTATGTTGGAGACATTGGTAATGACCTGGTTGACCAAATTGACTAGTTCAGAAGTTACTTCTTTGCTTCGTAACGATGTTTCTTGTGCAGTGGCTTTGTCCACACAAGGTAGAATCTCATCCAGAGCCGTGTTTGCAGTGGGAAACTGGATCCACTCATTTACAGCTACACAAGTGTCTGTTGTCACACTAACAAAAGAACAAAGAAAAGATTAGGTCCACACTCAAAAGGGCAAGTTTAGAATCATTTCTTCGTGAGATCTCTGAAGACACTTAAAATTGAAGGTGGAAGAAAAATTAGACATGCTATGGCATGAGCAAATGAATAATGATCATAATGACGTGATCGCTTAAAAATGAGGAACATAAATCCTTATTACCAAATCGATCTGATTGTCATGAATCATCTTCTCAAAAGTTTAAGCTGATGGGCAGAGGCACATGAATAACTTTATATCTTAGAGTAATCAGCAAGGCATATACTAAAATACATGGCAAAAGCATTGAACTCATTTTTTGTTTGGGAGGGAAGAGGGAGGGAAACTTACTTATGGAGAACAAGGAACAAGCCACATAATATAAAGGTGCCAGTGACAAGAATCCATCCTGCGATTACCAAGCTGCAATTATTTATGTCAGGCATTTCATGAGAAAATATTATGATGAGTCATATTTGCTAGCAAAGAAACACAAGACTGACATAACAGCAGGTGGTAGGTTTATATCTCACTCACATGTACACAAGGAGCTGTATGCCAAAAATTGAGAACACTGAAATAAAAAATCAGAACATAAATTATTACCATAATAAGCCAGAAATTCTGCGCCTAAATTGGGAGATAGAAGGGACTCACAAAACCCAAGAAATGTCAAGACTAGCATAACAGCAGCTATAATGATAAGTGCCATCCTCCTGTATCAATGTCACCATATTCAGGTTATAGAGCAAAAAATTGCAACAAAAGATCAAATATCTGGAGTAAAACCTAATAATCAATCATTACACAGAATCTAAGAGATCTTGTATGTTGTCTGAGTTCTCCTTTGTTTGATCAGCAAGTGTGCCAGCTGAGGTATTGATCTTAGTTTCTGCCTCGTCAATATCAGTTTGAACATTAGTAGGGAGAAAAACTCGATCAATTCCAACCTGCTTAGCTTGAGCAAGATAATCTGACACACTCTTAAGCTTATCCACAACAGAATTGGCTTGATCTACAACATACTGCAATGTTGTTGTAGTGCTATGATGAAAACTTCCCTGCCCATATAGAGAACTGCACATCCAATCCTGTTGATGCATAAAAACACGTAATTTGTAATACACATCCAACTAAACCTGATACCAGCAAATCAAAGGAAGAGAGAGAGAGAGAGATTACATTGCTGCAAATGTGAATAATATCAGGAGAATGAGGGAAAGAACATAGCATTTTCGAGAATAACCAGAAGGCTCTCTTTTTGACATAAGTAAGAAGAAATGAAGAGCAATAAGCATAAGCCAAAGCCCAAGAACCAGACTGCTGCAACACTGAACACAGGAACCGCAGTATATGCTGCAGACTGCATTAATTATAAAAAAAAATACAAAAAAAGTAGTGAGTGGACTTTGGTTTTTGAAATACAATAGTGCAGAGCTAACCAAAAAGCTTATTAAGGTTGTACATTGGTGTAAACCGTAAGGTCCTAAAAACAGAAAGAAACAACACTAGAACGACAAAAACATACACAGCAGAAACCAACCAGTCAAAAGTGAGCTATTGAGCAATTTTCATTAAAAATATCATTTAATCAGGCCAGCTCAAAATCAAACAATTAAAGTTGCAGCATTGCATAGTACAGGACCTATTAAAAAAGAAGTGTGACAACAAGGCTTGTTCAGTAACTCATTGACTTGTGTTTTCCTTTCATGTGAAAAGTTCAGTGACTTGTATGGTCATCTTATTAATGTAATCTACGTATGTTTAAAGTTATGTGCAGAGCAATATATACATGGACTGATTGTCACTCACTCAAAATTTAAAACCAAATTTTAGGCCTATGCACTTCTTTCTTTATCTTCAACTTATTTATTTTATATTTTTCATGAAGCATTCTGTCACTATTGTTGCAGGAATCTCCTGGAGCATGTAACGACATGGGATGGTGCACTACCAGCTCTTTTCTACTTCAGCTTCTTGAGCTAATAAAGAAAAGAATAGAACTGGAGACCTATTATCATCCAAAATCAGCTTGCTCTTCTAAACAACAGCAACTCCACCTTTTTTTTCTTTAATAAATAACACAACATGATATAAAGTATATGCCAATTGATAGAGCATAATATGACCATGAAGTCACAGACAACTACTAATGTTACTTAAGATTACATGAAGTACAGCAGTACATTAGAAGTCACCGAGTGTGTTTGTGATTAGGAATTAGGAGGAGGAAAGAGGGAAGGGTAAAATTTGGTATATATCTTCCCTTGGTTGGGAGTTTTGTATAAAGAAGAGAAGGAAAGGATGACTTTTCATAAACCCTCCTATAGTTAGATTTTAAAATTCTCCCAAGACGGGTTTTAAGGGATCACATATGAAAATTCCAGTTCTATCCTTATTGAAATAACCAAATGAAATTTTTACATCTCATTTATAATTATATTTAGGTATTTTACTGAAGTGACATTATAAAAAGTACATCATAGACCCTCTATTTCCTTTTCCTTATTAAGTTTTTAACTCCCAAACAAGGGTAAAGTTAGACACTCTATTCACCCTCCTTCCCTTACCATTCCTTTTCCCTTGATAACTTGCCATTTCTTTCCTTCCTAACTCCCAAAGACACCCTGAAAGTAATTTTTGGTACAGGGATATTCAAATGTATTTTTTATAAAGCCCATCTGGACACTTACGTTTTGCATAAAGCAACCAGAGGCTACAAAGGCAACACTGTAAACACTGTCATTATTCCACATACTTTCAAAGGCAAGAATGATCCTTTCTTACTCACTTTTCCAAAAAGTCCCATCTTTTGGCAAATAATCCAAAACTAAAAACTCAGTGATGTAATGCAAGTCCCAGAACCAGAATCTAAATATAAACCTTAAAGAAACACAGTACTTAATTAGCAGACTACAATAAAACTAATTACGCAGAAACTACTAAAAGGGTTTGATGAGCTTACAGCCCAATAATGGTGGTCACTGATATTCCACCCATTTGTGTAAGTTTTGAAGCCGTCAGTAGGGTCTTTTCTTCGTGTTCGCTCTGCAGCCAAAGGAAAGGGTGAGCTCTCAAACGGTTCTGCAGCTATTTCATCAAAGAGATACCTCTCAGGCCTAGTCCTCCAAGAAAGGGTAACACCCTTTCCCACATTTCCTGGCCCTGCAAAAACACAAGAAGCTAAGGTTTCATACTTATCACCATGCGTTGTCATAGTAGTTCTTTTCTAATTCTTCCACACCCCCCCCCCACCAAACACTAAACTAAGTGAAAACATTTTTCAAACCAAAGACTTGCTTTGAAATAAGAGCATGAAAAAGCAGAGAGAGAGAAGTGTGAGCGAAATAACACACCTGAAGTGAGTTGTGTGTGGACATGTTGCAAGCAAGGGCCTTCGTGTGAGAGCAAAGTGGGAGTGGAAGAGTGAAAAGGAAAAATGTGACCAAAACGCAACAATGCAGTTGGCTGTAACTTGACATCATGCGAGAGCAGTGAAGACAGAAGAAGTGGTTTAAGAGTTGGAGAGAAGAAAAAGAAGAAGAGTTGGTATGGCCAGTTTGTACTAAGTACTGTTAATGCTTCACTAGCTCACTGCCACAGTGCCACTGGCAAATGTGCAATGTGTGGGACAGAGAGAAGAAATGAGAAACTCAAGAAAGAGTTAGACGGTTTGAAAATACAATCGGTTTGGGAGACCGGCGGAGTGAGTTGGACATTAACCTCGTTACTGTGAAGGCATTCCCCACCTCCAACACTTTATCCCGGGAAAATAATAATCATAGTACGAGTATTATGTTGAGATTAACATTTCAATTTAGGATTTAATGATTAAGTGCTGGCTGTGTACTGTTTTTGGTTAATGGGACACAAAATAATCAACTACTATAAATTTTAATGTAATTATATTATCACATTGATAAAAAATACTTTTACCAATGCTATGTATAAAAAATATATTATATAGTAATATATATATTTATACAGCAATATAAAACTCTTTAAACTTACTGTCTATCAAAATTAACTCATAATCAAAATAGTCGTTACGGTCACCAAACAGCTCATCAAGTCTAACAACTATTTAAGGAGGTAAATGTTGTTCTATAAACAAGAATCAAATTAATAAAAAAAACATCCCTAAAAAGATATCATCTTAGCTAGGGATTAAACTAGAATTTATTAATCACGAAAACATGATACATTTGTTTATTTTGTATTCGTTCATCTGCAGGAAAGAAAATGTTTATTTTCTGATAATTTGATTTGTACTTTGGAGAACAATATAAATCATTATGGATAATTAGCTTAAAAACAATATAAATCATTTTTTTATAAGGAAAACAATATAAATCATTAAGAACATCTAGCACTTTTAGTTCATATACGTGTACATTGGGAGCTGGGCTGTAGTAGCTGATTCGCCATTTTTCTATTTTCATTGGCGTGCAATTTTTCAGTCATTGCTGATTCCCCATTTGTAGAGTGACAATAGTCAAAAGTGGATGATGGGTAAGGAGTGAGATGTAAACCAAAACGAGAGGGTAGGGTCCTGAAAAAGCGAGTAAAGTTAATCGATTGGGCTCGTTCCCCAACGTAATTTCCAACACTTACTGTGTCGCTTTTGACTTTAATGCAACTCTGGACCACCATCTCAGCCGGTTTTCCTGGCATTCCATTTTTTTCCTTTTCTTTTTTAATGCTTAAACACAAGAAAATATATTTGATTTCGGTGAATGTATTTTTATACCATTCTTTTGTATTATTATAATTATTATTACAATTACAATAATGGTTTTGACTTGCCACCATGCATTCATCTTGATTGGTGATTAATTAAATGTAATTGATGTTTTCTATTTTAATCTTAAATATTTAAATGACTAATAAGCTATATTTAAAGTTTATGATAATTATACTGTTCAATTAAATCATTAGATGATTACTTAATAGTAACAATGATTATTTTAAAAACACCATCAAAATAAAGAATACGTTCCTTTATTTTTGGTTCATGGATTACGTTTACTTTTGTGTGGGGGCGGGGGGTGGTGGCGGATAACGCTAAATTTTCTTTTTGGGTCTGAGGGGACATAAGGCTATGAGTTTCTGCTTAGGGTATTGGACCCACTCTAGATTATCTGGACTCTAAAAAATACAGGCAACGTCAAGTCCAATTAATCCAATTATTTAGTCCAAGTCCAAGCCAGTGACAGAATAACAAGGTCCAACTGGGTGGCAGCCAATTTACCAGATATACACCCACCCGTTCAAGGAAACTAATCATAATTTTATGATGATGTAGTGCTTGGACTTTGGAATAATTACAATTTAGGAATTAATGTATTTGATTTATAAATTAAATATTATGTTTAAAATAATCATATTGAATAGGATTTAAATAGATTTAAAAATCAATTTTTTATAATATATTAAATAGGGTTGAAATCGTTTATAATTTTAATTTTGATATACTGATAATATAATCTTTTTATAATATTATTCAATTATATACTACCACATCAGTAAAATATATTTGATTCTCATCACACTATTTAAAAGGTAATGCATATGAAAAATCTAATTAAATGATAATACAAAAATTTTCATACTATTAATATATTAAAATTAATTTTGTAATTAAAAATAATAATTAGCTTGATTTGTATTTCAAATTTAAATTTAAATCAATTTACATAAATTTATAAAATTTGATGTGATTTTATAATCAAATATATCAAACCCCATAAAAGTCAACAAGTAAAATTATTTCTTAATTTTTTATTTTATCTAAATACAATATGCAATATATAATTTGCAAAACAACACATTTTTTTATTCTATTTCAAACATTGCCTAATAAAGTTTATCAAAAAAAAACTACCTAATAAATTAAAGATAAAGGTTCCCGTCAAAAAATAAGAAAAAAAGGCAGAGAGGGGTAAATTGGTCATACTAAATCTTAAAGGTTTTGGTTTGAATTTCAGTTTTCAATTTTTATTTTTAACTTTTCAGATTTTATGGAGAAAATATTGAAAATTATAAAAATTACAAATTTCAGTTTTAATTTTTATTTTCAGTCTTCAATATTTCCTTTACATAATTTTGAAAACTAAAAATAACACAAATTTCTTAGTATATCTATAATCAAATTTCTTATATATAATAATTTAATTTCTTATATATATGCTTTATTTATTTGTTAGGTCCTTTATTCACTTTAATTCTATTATATGGATTAATTCAAATCGATGGAAATGAATCATAATTGTGTAATCCTATACTTAATAAATTGATCCCCAAATAACATCTAAATTATAAAAAAGCCCAGAGAGACCGCTATTGAAGAATTTACACCTTCAAATTTCTTATTTTTTCTAGTATGTAAAAAAATCACAAATATAGTCCAAGTAATAAAGGCCCAAGTTTCCTTTGGATCCCAATTCTAATATGACCCTCATGCCTCATTAGCCTATACCTCCTAAAGAATACCTATAGTTAAAAGATAAAACCCAGACCAATAATACAATCTAAACAATCCCTAAGAGCGCGTTTGGTTTCTTCATTTCATTTTCATTTTCACTAAAAATGAAAAACAAGTATGAAAATATGTTTGGTTCATCATTAAAGAAAATATTTTCTGAAAATGTTTTCAAAAGACACACAAAATTGGAAATGATATTTTCACGTTTTCACTCTTTCCTCTTGAAAATGTTGAAAAAAATGAAAACACGGTGGCATTGTTGTAAATAATGGGTCTTTCCATTTTTCTTAGCGTTATGCCCGTTTCCAATCCCATACCACACACTTTGTTTTTGTTTTTAATTTTTTTCAATGCTTCACACAGAGGCTCAACCACAAATTTGTCTTCTCCACCCCTTCCCTTTGGTCTTCTCCATCAACAACAACGGGCACCAACTGAAGACTCAACCAAGGTGGCGAGTGAGACGCGAACTACGGTTCTGGCAATATCAATGCGACGAGAACAAGGCGGAATTCCATGGGGCCATGGCTGACGACGGAGAGTACTGGGAGGTGGAAGATGAGGCCAACCCCATGGCGCTGGTGTGCCTCTTTGGTCTTCAGTGACAGCGAGCAAAACGCAGGGAGGAAGAATGGCGGACGGCGGTATAGGAATAGCGTGGAAGGGCGGGGCATGATGGCCAAGCAGTGGCGGTCAGCGAGCGCCCCTGGTTCCATGGCGGCGTGAGGTTGATCGAAGTTGAGCCTCAGACGCCGTTGGTCCTCACCTGGCCAGCTGGAAGGAAGAGAAGAGCAGACAGCGAGTGTGCTTCTCCTTCCTTTCCTTATCTTTTACAAGAACGAAAAAACACAAACACATAATAGAGAGCCCAAGGGCGGGCCTGATTTTTAAAACAAAACTAATATATGAAAACACACAAACCAAACATATTTTCATTATTTTTACTTTCTAAAACAAATATGTTTTTGAACGAAACGCATTTTGATTTTGAAAATCTAAAATGAAAATGACTTCAAAATATAAAAATAAAAAATAAAAATAAGAAATATTTTCACAAAACAAACCACTTAATGAACGGCGTTCTAATTCCCAGTTCTAGGGTTTTTCCGTTTTGTAGGTTGTCGCCACTTGCCTTGAGGCTTGGAAGCTGATAACAACAATGGCGGAACAGGTTCGGATCCTCCCTTCAACAAAACATTTACTTCAGCAACTTCTCGTTGTTTCACTCATACTGTCGTCGTTCATTTTCGTGTTCCGTTCTTGCAGACGGAGAAGGCCTTCTTGAAGCAACCCAAGGTGTTTCTCGGTATGGATAATTAATTTCCTTTCGATCCATTCGCATGTGATTGCTAGTACTAGGTCTTCTTTTTCACTTTCGCACGTTGTTGATGTAACTCTCTGTTAATAATGGGCGTGAATTGAAAATTTCTCAGCTCGAAGAGGTCCGGGAAAGGGAAAAGCCCTGGGAAGGGAGGAAGCAGGTTTTGGAAGAGCATTGGCTTAGGTTTCAAGACTCCCAGAGATGCCATTGAAGGTTCATCTTAATTGAAACTGCTGTTTTATTTGCAATAAATGTCTCTCTATGCATGCTTGTTTTAGTGGATTCATGTTTGTTATCTGTTCTGTTTTATCCATGGTGTGCTCTGATTTTTATGTTTATTGATACACTCTAGCTGGCTTATATGGGTGAATTTTAGGGAGTGTTGTGGTTTTGTAGCATGTATTATCAACCTAATCAAATCCCAGGTTCTGGTCGTGTTATCTTATTTCAAAGTTTTTTTTTTTTTCAAATTTGTGGCTTCATTTAAACTATAGGGTTTCTGTATTTGTTATTGTTTCACAAACTTATCTGTTTAGCTTTGATTTTAGATCTGAAAAGTTGTGTTATTGCCATGTTCTCTCTCTTGGAGAATGGGAGTGTTGACATGGAGGTGCGATTATAGGGTAAGCGTGGTTTTGGAAGTTCTAGTGGTTTCCTGTCAACGATACTGTTTATCCAAAGGAATTTTCAGTTATTAGTGTATATTAAAATATAGTAGTGAAGTTCTAGACTGAATTGGTTACAACTTGAAATGAAAATGAAATGAAATCATAGACAAAAATGATTTGAATTAGGGTCGGAATATTGGTTTAACGGAAAAGGAAAGAAAACTATAGGATTAGGACAAACCATTAGAAAATGGGCAGGAACCACTTCAATCCTTGGCCTTACCTCTTAAGGATAATCATACTTAAGCTTTCATTAGTTTCAACAAACTTTGAGATATATTAATACTGATTTGTATGATTTTGTTTTGTTGATACTGTAAAGCATGGATTGTCTGCCTTTTCAGGGACTTACAGAGATAAGAAATGCCCCTTTACTGGCAATGTGTCCATTCGAGGTCGTTGCTGGTACTTGTCATAGTGCCAAGGTGACGAGGACAATCATTGTTCGGCGTAACTACCTTCACTTTATTAGGGGTAAGACTCATTCTTCCTGTAATAATTACTTGATTGATTGATTTTGTTAAGAAAATATTAAAAATTTTAAACACTATAAATTTTAATTTTTATTTTTAATTTTCAGTATTTTCTTTATAAAATTTTAAAAATTAAAAAATTAAAAATAAAAGTTGAAAACTGAAATCAATCCCTAGTTTTTGTATTGTTTTTTCGTGAAAGCTTTTCAACTATTTGATTCTCTTATAGGCATGAGAAGCGACACTCAAATATTGCAGCACATATATCTCCTTGTTTCCGTGTGAAGGACCATGTTATTATTGGGCAGTGCAGGTTGTTAACTGGCTCAGATCCATTAGAAATTTAGAATACAACATGATAAACTTAGCCCAAAATCACTAGAACGGAACAGTAATTCTTAAATGAGTGCTCCTTTTCTTGATTTTTTGTTTTTTTGGTTTTTTGTTTTTTTTTTGGGTGGTTTTTGACATCTATAAATATTTGAAAGTATAACTTAACTTCATGTGTGTGTGTGAGAGGATTCATTTACATAAAATATAAGTCTTGACACTTACACCCTTTAATAACTCTTCATAAAAATTGAATTTGATTGATTCAATCATTGAATTATATGATATTATAACAACTATCAAATTCTTCCCTTTAAAATTTCACGTGAACAAGTTAGTTCTTAAAAAAAAACTCTTAAATTGGTCTTTACAAAATTGAATAGTTAACAAATTAATCTCTGAAAAATAAATCTTTCAATTGGTCGTAAAAGCTTCAAATTGAACAAATTGTCTCTACAAATTAATAATCCGTCAAATTATCCTCTGATAAATTAGGTAAGGAAGACTAACTTGTTTGATAATTCATTTTACAAAGACTAATTTGAGAGATTTTTTTATAGGGACAATTTGTCCGACTATTTAATTTTTCATGGACTAATTTGAGCATTTTTTTTAAGGACCAATTTAATTGACGCGAAATTTTAGAGGGACGAATTTGATAGCTTTGTCGATATTATATTAATAATCAAACATGCCAAATTTTAAAAAAAAATCAGATAACAATGGGAATGTATTTTAATAATTAATATTTACTAGTATTTTAAAAAAAAATTATTTGTCAAAATAAAGTAGCATGATAAAGTATCAAATCATTTTCAGATTGTATGAAATTTGGTATATTTGATCGTCTAGGTAAAAACTTTGACTTTAATAGTTGGATTGATAAAATTTTATACCTGTAAAAAGTTATTGAGAGTTGTAAATATACCAAGATTTACACTAGGTGTAACCACTCATATGTATATAGCTTCTGCTGCAATTTTATGAGTTTTGTGTCTTCCTGTGTTGTCAGTTTTTGTGCTTAAATTCTAGCAAATCTCACTAGTTTGTAGCTTCAAAGTCAATATATATTCACAGTTCTATTGGTTTTGATATTTATTTTTCCGTTAACAGGCCTTTATCAAAGACTGAGGTTTAATGTGGTGAAAGTGATTCTGGCGGGGTCTTCTAGTGGTGTTAAGAAGGCTTTTACAGGAATGTGAGCCCTATATTGATTTTCTGTGACATTAGAATTAGCAACTTTTGTCATGTGACATTCACTCTTAAACTTTACTCTCAAAAGAAAAAGATTTTGAATGATCTTTTGCGTTGAGCTGTTATTCCTAAATCTCTTTGTACTTCCTCCATGTTCCAGCTCCTTTAACGCCAAATTATCCCAAACAACGTCGGATAATTGAATGACGAGTTGTTTTCTTTTCTTTTGCTCTTTTTTTTTTCTCAAGTCAATTTTCTAAGTAATTTTTCAAAAGGAAACTTTATTAATTAAGGATCAAAGTATAACTAGTGTTTCTCATAACTGCGGAGACACAGACGGCCTGAATTTGTTCAACAGAATCGATATGCAAATTTAACTTGAGCTGGTGTTTTGGCTTCTCCTTTGCTGAATTTAAAAATTTAAAAAAAAAATGTATAACATAAAGGAGCACAGTTCCTTGAAAATGGTAAGGGTATGTTTGGTTTTAGTTTTTAGTCTTTTAGATTTTGTGAAGAAAATACTGAAAACTATAAAATTCAATTTTCAGTTTTTATTTTTAAGATTTTCCAAATTGAAAATTAGAAATTAAAATCAAACAAGCCCTAAATATTCGGAATTTTTTTTCTCTAGAAAATAAGTGTCAAAATGATATGACATAATGAAAAATTATTAAATAAATAAATATTTCATTCGTCCGTAAATAATTGTTCAATTTTAAATATTTACTAGAATTAAAAAAATTTGGTAAAATATTAATATTATTGAAAGTTATGAATAATTTATTAAATTATATTTATTTTTTAATATTTCAATTTCCTCTTTCTTTTTCACTAATGAGCCGATAATATTTTAATATGGATATTATTAGAAAGAAATAATAAATACTACTTAAACGTTTGAAATTGACAATTATTTATAGATAAAGTAAATTTTTAAAATGGATAATTATTTAAAGATAGAGAGAATAGATTATATCACTATATTTAATCTAACCATATATATATATATATATATATATATATATGTGTGTGTGTGTGTGTGTGTGTGTGTGTAAAATTGGAATCCACATTTATTGCACACTTGAAGAAAAAAAAAAGCTAGCAAATGAATATTTACACTAATCCCTTCATTTTATCAAATTTAAGTACCAAAAAAATGGAGCTAACTAATTTGTATTGCGATATTAATGCCTCTGTTAAGGTTTGTATTGTATATATGGTGAAAAAAATACAACACGTGCTATTTGTATGCAAAGAAGTGAACTGTATATGCTGCTATCATTGCCTTTACATGGTTGAGGCTTTTCCTTAATTGAGCAAAAAAATATAAATTAATTTATATTACTTTTGTTTTGAGGCCAAATAAATGTCATTACAAATTAATCAGATATATTTTTTGTGATATTTTTTAATGGATAATTTATTGTCATTTTTAAAATCTGAATCTAAAATAATATATTAACAAGTATTTTTTAGTTTGAATAAAAAAAGGGCTATTTTTAAGTAACTTTCTTTTTAAATATTATTTTATTATGTATTGCATTTAATAGATAATTTATATTCATTTTTGTTTAAATTTAAAATATGAGAAAATCTTTCTACCTTTAATAAATTTGAATTTTGATTTTATGTTTCATATCACTAATCACAAATTTTCAGGATAAGTTAGATGAACTCATTTAAAGTCTATAGTAAAAAATTTTTTTTGCGCATATAGTAAATTTGATTATTATAATATAATTGGAGATCTACAATTTATAACTGAGAATGATTTATTAAATTTAAAACTAAAGTGCAATTAAACAATTTCATAATGACCAAATTTAAAATTTTATTAAAAGTTGTTTCGGTTACTCACAATCAAAGGTTTAGAAGTGTGGAAGTGTGCATTTATAAGTTACAATTTAGTGATAAATAGGTAATTATGATGGAGTTGCAGCTCCATGGCAATTGTAAGAAACAATATTTCACGAGGAACATCAAGTAAAATGGCGTTCCAAATTATTGTGCAAACATGAGCGATAACCACATACTACTCTCCATAATCTTGAGCTTTTAATTTTCTGAATAAACTTGGGCAAAAAGATGCGAATAGGAATGACATGGAGTGAAGAAGCTTTGAAGGTGGTTATCCAAAGCATATCAATTGGGTCCTATCAACAGATTTTAATGTCAAATCCATGTAACAGATTTGCAAGTGTTCACTGCATCAATCCATCTATGTTATCAATTCAAAATGCTTGCCCCTAAGGTCAATGTCCTTATGTCCTTATCGGTTGTAATTTAAATTGAGATATGCTTTCATTTCCATATATAGTTAGAGGCACTGGATTTTGCATTGCCTTCAAAATCTTCTGGGGCTAGGATTTTCACAACTATGCAATTCAGTTTTTCATATAATGAAACTTTGGAAGTAGGAAGATATGGATACGACTATTGTTGAGTTTGGCCTTGAATGCGAGGTTGCAATGTGGAGTTTCAGATGTTGGATATGGATATATATATGTTGGTTTATTGTTAATGTATTTACAGTTTTTATGTTATGTTCTAGAGTGTATTGCCCTTTTTCTCTCACTTCTTGATACATTTTGTTACCTCCCATTCTTTCCAAGACTTCACTTCAATTGTCAAAAAAAAAAAAACACTCGAGCCATTCTTTCTTTCTCACCATACAAAGAAGGTAACGTATTCTCTTTTACCTCTTGCTTTCGAATTTTGTTTGTTTTTCTTATGTATTTTTTTCAATTGTGTTTTACTTAAATAAATACCGTGAATAAAATTTTGGAATAGTTGATAAAATGACTTAAAATAATTGACTTATGTGTTTATGGATATAGATTACAAATTTGTAGTTTGTTAAATTAAAATTGATTTTCAATTGATTTTAGAATTTGGTAGTTTATATATTACATGTATTGTATTATTTTGTATATTGATTAGCATTTTATTTTACTGTTTACTATTTAATATGACAGTAAACATTTAAAAATTATTTGCAATATTTTTCACTTAATTTAAATTTATTTTTTGTTATTATTGTCAGACCTGTTGATAAAGTGATATAGTTTCTTAATTTAGTTAACAATAACAATGTTATTTCGACTAACTTCTCTTTAAATCGCTTGGCTAGACAAAAATTAGTTAAAAATGAAAATTAAGTTCATATTCAACTAACTTTTCTTTTATCACTTGCTTTTGAATTTTATTAGTTTTTTATGTATTTTTTACTAACATATATTATTAAATTAATTATCAAAGTTTAAATGTAGTAAGATAGAACGACTTACGTGTATATATAATTTTATGTAGTATTTAGTGTAAATATTAACAGAATAGTTGTCAAGATAAAGAATTGGGTCAAAAAATTATAACCAAAGGTAAAAAAAAATTATATATATTTTTATGTGACAAAAAACAAACAC
The DNA here is from genome assembly GCA_030441495.1 of Dalbergia oliveri. Taxonomy (NCBI): domain Eukaryota; kingdom Viridiplantae; phylum Streptophyta; class Magnoliopsida; order Fabales; family Fabaceae; genus Dalbergia; species Dalbergia oliveri. The sequence goes on from JAMLFY010000003.1 coordinate 19,527,566, forward strand.
AACATAACATGGTAACAAAAGTAAATTACATTTGAAAATAGCAAATACTGTACTACTATTTACTATGTAAATAAAATGCATAAAGTTCTTCGATCACTATACATTGTTTAGTTAATTATCAAATTAAAGTCTGAATGTATTACAATGTTAATTTATATGCACATATAATTTTACGTAGTATTTAGTGTAAATATTAAGAGTATCGAGAGATAGGGTTCAACTACATAATTGAATAAAAAAATTATTAACCAATGATAAAAGAAATTATATATATGTGTGTGTGTTCCTTTGTGTAAAAAAAAATAACACAATATCATAACCAAATTAAACTACATTTGTGGCAAACACTGTATTACTATATTAATGATTAAATGTATAACTTTTTTTTAATCTATTTCATCATATTGGAAATTTTGAAAATTTTTAATTATTACTTTTGTTAAAATTTTGTCAATAGAGGACAAAAAGTGGCTTGCTATTTTAAAGAAAAAATGATGACATGGATATGTTTTGCAATGACAATAAACAAAAGTTGAAGACAATCATTGAAATATGTGACTATATTTGTCAACATGTATTTTGTCATGGATAATTATATGTTACATTATCAAAAGTGATTTCATCAAAAGGATGAAATTATGAAAATTATGAAAACAAATGTTGTGTGTTTTATATGTTGGGTAAAAGTTATAGAAACAGATCAATGCAACTAAATAGAGTTGAGAATGGAATGAGACATAGAATATTTACGTGAAAACCCTTTAATAATGAGGAAAAATCGGGCAAGGACAAGAAAGATTTTCACTATGTTGAAGATAAAATTATACCTCTCTCTTAAATATAAGAGAGAACAATAACACCCTCTCTTATTCTAGGAGAATACATCTCTTAAAAATAGAAGAAACTATCAGAAGACACTATATATTAGTGAATTCTCTGTTATTGTTGTATTCCTATGTGCTTCGTCCTGGAATGAAAAGCTGGATTTTGCAATGTGTAAGGCACTTTGGTGTTCACAATACACAATAATCTTTGACTGTTTTGTGCCAGTTCCTCCATTAACCTTTGAATCCAAATAGCTTCCTTACAAGCTTGTGTAGCTGCCATATATTCAACTTTTGTATTAGACAAAGCTACAACGTCTGTAACTTGGACAACCAACTTCAGCTCCACCTACAAGAGTGAACACATAGCCTGTAGTAGATTTCTTTTATCAAGATCACCTGTAAAATCTAAATCAATATATCCTCTAACAATGAACTCTGATCCTCCAAAACATAGTGCAGCACCTGAGGTTCCTCTAATGTATCTCAATTCCTCTTCATAGCACTCCAATGCTCGTTACTTGGATCTGCCATAAACCAACTAACCACTCCAATTGCTTGAGCAATATCTGGCCTAATACAAATCATGGCATACATAAGGCTTCCCACCACGATGCATACGATACTCGAGACATTTTCATCATCTTGCTTCACTGCTAGGACACATACCTAGGATAATTTGTAATTCAAGGAAGTGGCGTTGAAACCGGCTTACAATCTTGCATGTTGAAGCACGCAAGATTTTCATCAAATAATTCTTCTATGAAAGCTAGATCTTCCTGTCCTTTGTCTGGTGAATTTGCATCCCTAAATCTTGTTTGCGGGTCCAAGTCCTTCATATCAAACTCCCTAGCTAACTGTGCCTTCAATTCCTGGATTCGATCTTTTTGGGGCCTACCACCAACATGTCATCCACATACAACAACAGAATGATGAAAACATTATTACCAACACCTTGGCGCCTGCTTTAGACGTATAGAGATTTGGTTAACCTACAAACCAAGTACTTTTCCTTGTTCCTCAAAACCTCCTGGTTGGAGCATATAAATCTCCTCTTCAAGTTCTCCTTCAAAAAAGTTTTCACATCTAACCTCAAGATGTAAATCAAATACAACACACATAGCTAACACTTACTCTAATAGTGGTAAGTCTACAACTGGAGAAAATATCTCATTGAAATCGATACATTCCTTATGAACAAATCCTTTTACCACCAGTCTTGCAAGATATCGTTCCACTCGATCATTGCCATCTTGTTTGATCTTATAGACCCATTTGTTACTAATGGCTTTCCAATCTTTGGAAGTGAAAAACTTCCCATGTCTTGTTCCTATGCAAGGCCTCCATTTCTTCCTACTTGCTCATCCAGAGAAGCATCTAAACTACTCAAAGCCTCTTTGAAAGTTGATGGTTCTCCTTCTTCTGAAGAAGACAGAATGCATCGTGGCTTGTCATAACATAGTCTGAATGCCATGATGGTGGCTGTGTGTGGCGTGTTAATCGCCTAACTTCTGTATCATTGGCCACTGCCAGAACTTGTTCATCATGCTTGCTGGCTCTACTTCGAATCTTTCTCCAGTTTTTCATCTATCTGAACCATAGTTTTCTCCTTGATAATGCTGTCATTTTCTTCACTTTGTAGTTCATTTTCCAAATATAACATCCGCCTGACAATAATCTTGGAATGAAGAGGGATCCCACAAGCAATACCCTGTCAGCATAACCCAAGAATATTATTTCCTAGACTTTGGGTCTAACTTTGTTCTTTCTTGGGAGTTATACATAACATATGTCAACATCCGAACACTTGTAGAGAAGAATAATCCGCGGCTTGCCATTCCACATCTCCATTAGTGTCTTTAAACCAATCCCAGTTGATGGCGACGATTAATCACGTAAAGCAGGTTTGACCTTCTCCATAAAGACTTGGCTAAACCTGTCTCAGCATTGCTCTTGTTCTTCTAGAAGAGTTTTGTTCATCCGCTCTGCTATACTATTTTGCTGAGGTGTATATGCAACTTGAATTACCTTTGTATACCTTCATGCTTGCAAAATGCTAGAAAATCTCCATCTGTATATTCTCCTCCATTGTCTGTCCTCAAACACTTATCTCTTTCAGGATTCAAGTTCTACTCTTGCTTTGAAGTCCCTGAATATGGAAACACATCTGACTTCTTGATTGGGTATACCCATAGTATCCTGGAGTAATCATTAATGAATGATACAAAATATTTTGCACCTCCTAAGGACATTTCTAGCGACTCCCACACATCAGAATGAATCAAGTCTAGAATATACTTACTCCAAGCAGGAGATCTCCAAACTTCAATCTATGCTGCTGCTTGTAACACAGGACTCACAAAATGGTAAATTCACCGATTTGATCCGGAATGAGATTACGTTACGCAAGAACCTTCAAACCACGTTCCGACATGTGGCCTAATTTGCAATGCCACATCATCGTTGTTTTTTCTTGGCTTGCTGATGCCTGATGCATTTACCTCCTGCAACGTATATCCTTGAAGCCTGGATAGATTTGTCGTGGTCTTTTCTCTTTCATCACCAGAATACCTTTAACAACTTTCAAGATCCCACCTTCAACATGGGTTTTGCACCGAGGTCATCCAATTGTCCAATAGGCAATATATTCTTCCTCAAGACCTTCACGTGTTGCACTCCTTGAATTGTTCGAATGGAACCATTAAACAATTTTATTTTGAACCCAACAGCAATTTCTAAGGCATGATCATCTCCCATGAACACAGATACCAAGGGTTTGTAATTATAAAACCAGTCATGGTATGGAGTCATATGACATGATGCTCTTGAATCCATTATCCAAATATCAGTGAGCCGTTTACCGCCTTTAGAACTCTTGCGCATCGCTCATAGGATTTCTCTCTGGAGAGGTACTCGCAACACATCCTTGAAAGGTTGATGCTTCTGGGGCTTTATCCATTCTTCTTATTATTCTAACAATCTTTCTTCAAGTGCCCTCTCATACCACAACGGTAGCATTTAAAATTCTTCCTTCTTCTTAACTTTGATCTACTCCGACCATGACTCCCACTGGAGTCACGCTCAATTGATCTTCCTCTCGTCACCAACAATGCCTCTGATTGCTTTGAGCTCTCCAATTTATCTTCCTTATTCTTGTGTTTAGACTCCTCTTCAAGAATAGCACTGGCGACATCATCAAAGGATAAACATTGGTAGTATTATTATTTGTGATGTTGATGATGAGTTGATCATATGAGTTAGTAGACTCTAAAGTAGAAGCTCCACACATTCATTCTCTGCTATTTTATAATTTGATGTAAAGCTGGAAAATAAGGTATTCAGATTGTTGATGTGGTCAGTCATTGATGTGTACTCACTTATCCAAAGAGTATATAGCCTCCTCTTTAGAAATATTCTATTGTGAAGTGATTTGACCTTGTCATTTGACAAGAGCATCCCAGATCTCCTTTGTCTTCTTTTCTACAACATGGATAATCCTGAATCTGCCATTGCAAGATGCAGAGACAACAACATTATCATCCATCTCCTTCCACTTTTCATCAGTAACTTCAACACCTTCAATCCTGGTAAGCAATTGTCCTTTTAAGATTGCCTTGATCTTCAATTTTCACAGGGAAAAATTATTCCCATTGAACTTCTCAAACTCAAATTTTGCTGCCATGGTGATTAAACCTAATTCTCTACTATACGATCACTTTTTATTTTCATCATGAATAGTACCTGTACGTAACAGGACCATATGTACGAATAGTTTGTATATGTAAATAGTGTTGTATATATAAATAGTACCGTATATGTAAACAGTATCATATATTTATACCGTATATGGAACAAATTCATTATATGTTAACAATACTATAAAAGTATACAACTACACATATAATCAGTTAGAGAGTAGTAACCCAGCGTGGACTATAATCAATGGCTCTTCAAGCACAGGGAGAAATTCTTTTGATGTGGAAAATTAAACTAGCTGTAACCAAAGAGCATAATAAGAATAAATCCCACTATACCAAAACTCTGATAGCTGTTGGGTACTAAAGTTATGGAAACAGATCAACGCAATTAAAATAGAGTTGAGAATTGGAAAACTAACAGATATTTACATGGAAAACCCCTTAATGATGAGGGAAAAATCACGAATAGAGAAAAATTTTCATTATGTGGAAGATAAAATTACACCTCTCTCTAAATATAAGGAAAGAACAATAACACCCTTCTTATTATAGAAGATACACCTCTCTATAAAAATAGGAGAACTTTCAGAAGACACTATATATATTAGTGAATTCTCTGTTATTGTTGTTGTGAAAACTAAATGAATTCAGCTTATTTATAGGCTTTAGAGTTACTGCAATTAATACACAGTAATTCTCGTGATTTCTGTGTTGAATCCTTCACACGTGTAGGAATTTTTACTGTGCAAGTTTGAAAATTTCATCTCTTCACGTTACACAATAGAAATTCTCCTGTGCATTTTGAAAAATTTGTCAAAAGTGGCTTAATCACGCCACTGACATTATAAACTCTCTCATGTCATTATGCAAAGTAATTAAAAGAAACTCAGTTATCATACCAAATTTAATTTTTAATTATTATCACAATTTTATTTTAAAAATATTTCAACTAAAATATTTCAAAAAAATTAGTCAAACCTCTGCAACGCACGGGTATTTTATCTCGTTACAATGTATTCTGTATGGAATTTTGGTTATTTTATTAGAATTACTCCCCCGATAACATTGTAATGAAAGATAACAATAGAGTTGCCTTTGGCACTAGCTTATATAGTCTCGGCATCTTTTATCATTCCTCAAACTCTATTTACTGTTGATTTTTACAGTATATCTTTTTGTTTGTGGGAGGGCTACTGCCCTAAACTGGCTGAATTGCAGCAAGTATTTTGAACCTACCAATACAACCAATAACCAATTTCACAATTAAATAAAATACCGCAAAGCAATTATAAGAAGAAAATCATGAGTCAGGATTCGATACAAAATTAGTAACTTGCTCTTTATATAAAGGATTCGATACAAAATTAGAAGATTTTCTTCTCTGACCTTTTACTCTCTAGGTGCAATCCCTAATTTGGAGTGCCTTTGCAGCTTCCAAGCACGCCTAACCTTCCTCTGCCACATTCACCAACACTCTTTCCCTTTATCTCTCGGATAATTAAACAGTTTATACTATACACTTCTATTATAAGATTAACAACATAAGGGTTATATTTAAGAATGTACTATTAAGGGTGGGTTTGGTAACTCATAAGCCAATTTTTTTTTATTTGGTAAACCAAAATGTTAAAATGCTTTTCAGAGTTGGCTTTTGTTATCTAAAATTAAAAAAAAATAAAAAATTGATATAACGCTTAAATTTTAATAAAAATCTAACTTTATTATTTTATTAATTAAGATTTTTAAATTTCTATTCTTTCCATGAATATTTATATTAATTATAATTATTTTAATGACATAGTATCTGTTTATTAAAAGTAACTTTTGCATTATTTAGCCAAATGATATTGATATGACGATGATCAACAATACCAAACCAAACTACATATCTTTTACGCTCTAAGAGCTGGTTTTGGTTCAAAAACTAAAAATATCTAAACATATGGGGATAACAGATTTTTTTTTTTTTTTGAATTTAACTTTGACTTTTTCAGCTCTTCTTATTTATTCGCAGACGCTATACAACTTATATGATAAGCCATTCCTCCACAAGAAGTAAGTCTTTCATCCTTCAAAACATCTTAGCATATATCACTGACTAGAAAGCCATGTTCAAGGTAGCGAAAGCATCCGAATACCTGGTAATCACCGGTGTAGGGATCAAAGACATAAAGCTTGCAAAGAAAGCATGGATCCTCCCAGGCCAATCCTGCACCGTGTTCGACCTCTCCCCGGTGAACTACACGTGAGTTGCAAGCCATGAGCGCCGAGAAGCTCCCTTTCAAGCTCCCTACGGTGTTCACCATAGGCCCCAGGGTGGACGAGGAGGAAAGCCTCTTCAAATACGCCAAGCTCATCTGCCCTCACGACAAGCTCTCCAGCCATGTCAATGATCTTGTCCAGGGGATCATCGAAGGCGAGACACGTGTCCTTGCCGCCTCGATGACCATGGACGAGATCTTCAAGGGCACCAAGGAGTTCAAGCAAGGTATTATTGAATCCATGAAAACTGACTTTCCATTGAAAAATACACTTCTAAGTTTGAATGGGTTTTTTTTTTTTTTTTTTCTAGTGAAAATTTGCGATCATCTGCAGATCTATAAATTTTTACTATTTATCATATGCGTGTACTGTTAATTAACTTGGGTCTCATAAGAAAATTGAATGAATGATAGGAATCTGAAACTTTTTTTTTTCCTTTTTTGTTTTTTTGTTTTCCTTTCTTGATAGATTGATGGATCTGAGTAATGTTATTTTCTTGGACAATTTCAATACTCCTATCTACCATTTGAATAAGATGTGGACACCACTTAATTTGAAATCACATTTCATCCAATAATAGATAAAATATATGGATAGGGTGTCCCATAAATAACACTACTAGTAAGAAAAAAAGATGTTGTTTTGTATTGCTTTTTGAAATATTTTTCAAACAGTATCATACATGTTCCTGAGAATGAGTCTCTTAACTAATATTTAAGTGCACTCCAGGTGTCTCAAGTCTTCTCTCAACCAATGTTTAAGTGCACTCGAGGTGTCTCTTTTAAGTACATCCAAAGAGTGATATAAGTACATGATTGCTTTTTGTGAAATTTTGACTTTATAAAATCCATTCCTGGTCAAGTTCGTGTTATATATGTACATCATTACACAATGTTAAATGATGAACTAACAGAAATTAGGGAAGCTATAGTCAACTCCAACTAATTCTAACGTACCGTGATGACGGATGCTTTACAAGGGGTGTTTGAGAAGGTTCAGTTGGAGCTCAACCAGTTCGGCCTGTTGATCTACAACGCCAACATTAAGCAACTAGTGGACATGCCGGGCCATGAGTATTTCTCTTATTTGGGGAAGAAGACACAGGTTGAGGCGGAGAACCAGGCCAAGGTGGAGGTGGCGGAGGCCAGGATGAAGGGGGAGGTTGGGGCCAAGCTGAGAGAAGGCCAGACGCTCCAGAACGCGGCAAAGATCGATGCCGAGACCAAGGTCATAGCGACGCAGAGGCGAGGGAGGGCGACAAGCAGGAGATAAAGGTATGAACGCGTCATAACATAATATCACAAAACTGTTTTAAGTTATGTTATTTATACACATGTTACATTACCCTCTGTGTCAATTCACGTATACTCTAATCATACAATTCAAATAACATTTTTTTCAAACTGTTATTTTGGGTGGTTAATTGGATGATTAGTTCGTTACCCGGATATGTTATTGTATAGTTTCTGATCTACACCTACATATTGTCGTGTTTAGGTGAAGACGGAGGTGAAGGTGTTTGAGAATGAGAGGGAGGCGGAGGTGGCAGAGGCGAATGCTGAGCTGGCGAAGAAGAAGGCGACATGGGCAAAGGCGGCGAAGGTGGCGGAGGTGGAGTCGGCCAAGGCGGTGGCGCTGAGGGAGGCGGAGCTGCAGGGAGAGGTTGAGAGGATGAATGCTAAGGCAAGGACGGAGAAGCTTAGGGCTGATTTACTCACCAAAGCAAGCGTTGAGTACGAAACCAAGGTTATTTCTTAGTTCCTTAATCTGTTGTCAGTTTACAGCATATAGAAATTAGTAATCGTATTGGACAGTTTGCATTCATTAATCAGACTAATTAGCGTGTTTGCTTGCCTTTAATTTATTTTCATAAAAATTTGTGAACCCAACATTTTTGGTATTAGTCCTCCTTTTATTAGCTTCTTTGACAAATCATTATTTACCAAAAGAGAAATGTTAGGTTATGTGTGGGAGTTTTATAGATGATGAGAGGAAGTGACTATTAATGAAATGAATGATAAAAGTGAGGAATAAAGTAAAAGAGACTATGTCATACCCTTGAAACTTATATTCATTGCCTGCTTTGACCTTCCAATTTGAAAGGTCAAAAAGCTTAATTTTGAGTGACAAGGAAAAGACATAATGTCCCTTATTAGCCACACCACTCTCTTCTTTAAAATTGCTTCCAAATAATGATAATTTAAGGATAGTCTTCCCACTCTCTCCATTTCCATTTTCTCAATCATTGCCTTATATTCAAACAGAAATATGTTATTTATCCTCATTAAGTGTAGGACACTTGTCAATCATAAACCATCCACCATTGGGTGAAGTGTGAACTTTATTAAAAAATCTACACCTCATCTAATGGTGGATGAGATGTAAGTTGATAGTATTCTATGTATAATGAATACAAATAATATTTTTTGTTCAAATAACATATACAACCCCTGATATGTAGGTGCAAGAGGCCAACTGGGCTTTGTACGAGAAACAAAAAGCGGCGGAAGCATTCTGTTCGAGAAGGAGAAAGAGGCGGAGGCACAAAAAGCTTTAGCGGAGGCATCATTCTTCGCTCGGCAACAAGCAGCTGATGCAGAGTTATACGCAAAGAAAAGGGAGGCTGAGGGGATCATGGCACTGGGGCAAGCCCAAGGTGCATATCTGAAGACACTCCTTGACGCATTGGGAGGCAACTATGCTGTTCTCAGGGACTACTTGATGATAAACGGAGGCATGTTCCAGGAGATTGCAAAGATTAATGCAGAGGCTGTACGTGGACTCCAGCCTAAGATCAGCATTTGGACTAATGGTAATGGTAATGGTGGGGAAGTAACTGATGGTGCAGCGGGTTTGGATAAGGTTGCTGGTGTGTATAAGATGCTGCCACCTCTGTTTCAGACAGTTGAAGAACAAACGGGTATGCTGCCTCCGGCTTGGATGGGAACCTTGCCTGACAAGAATTCATAGCTGAGTCAAATAATTCATGTAGGCTCATCTAGGGGCATGAATTTATTTTCCTGTTCTGTTTTCTCGTTATTTCTATTTCTGTTTTGAGATATTGTTAGGACTTATTAGGATATGAATGAAGGAAAAAAAATGTGTTATATTCTTTTTGATATTTAACATTTCATTTTCTTTGGATTATTGTTATTTATTTCTCAAGTTTGCATGGATGAACAATTTGTTGTGTTACTTGGTTTTGCCGATGGCTCATATACTTGCCACAGCTAATACTCTCTTTCACTACGAGATCGCTGCAAAGAGTGCAGAAGATGAGCATAAGTGTGAAAACATTAATGTCTTAAGAAATTTGTATGCTGATTACATATGTTAAGGTAGAGTGGTTCATTTCACCATTTATGTATCATTCCATTTCTGAAAAATAACAAATAAAAAAAAGCTTGCTGGGAGATATCAGCAAAAAATTGAATGATGCTAAAGATGAATAAAATAGAAATCGGTGGTAATAGGAATTGAAAATTCTCCTATACATGCTCTCCATATTGTCCTTGATATAATTGAAGAAAAGAGTCCTAGATTTAGTTGTATAGGATTGGGTCATGGCAGTTATATCAAGTGCATCAAGAGCGAGTTCTACGGTACCCAATTTTTTCTTTTTAAACTTGTACTCTTCCTCCTTACATGCCTATTTTTTTGATAGTGTAGCTCACATGCCTATTTTTGTGCCTCTCTTTCATTTCATCCATCCATACAGTCCCTAATCTCCCAAAGGCTCATACCCCGCCCCACTTCTAAGAGCAATGGAAGATGAGAACAACAGCAATTTGCCAAATGGGCTCATCACAGGAAGCCCTGAAAGCCCTTGCTTAAAGACAAGCAACAACAACAACAACAACAAAGAACAAGATCGCTTTCTCCCTATAGCCAATGTGGGTAGAATCATGAAAAAGGCCATCCCTTCCAATGGGAAAATCTCAAAGGATGCAAAAGAGACAGTTCAAGAATGTGTGTCTGAGTTCATTAGCTTTGTCACTGGGGAAGCCTCTGACAAGTGCCAAAGAAAAAAAGGAAGACCATCAATGGGGATGACATCGTATGGGCCATCACAACCTTAGGTTTTGAGGACTATGTTGACCCTTTAAAATCCTATCTCCAGAAATATAGAGAGATTGAAGGAGAGAAGCTTAACATTCCAAAGCAACAACGTTCTGAACAAAAGCTACTACATCATCAACAACAGCAACATCACCTCAATGACCAAAATAATAATATACCTTTGAGTAGTGTATATCCCTCAACAAATCTCATTTCTCATCATCAGCCTCCCTATGTGGCCACGGATCAGCTATTTTCCTTACCATTCTCCCCAAATTCAATTCAGAAACAGTTACACCCGCAAGATCAGATCGATTCAGTGGGGCAATGGTAAGATTAATTAACACATGGACTATGTTGGGGCCAAATTTTTCATTTTCCACACCATATAGTAATTTTATATATCGTTAGGATTGTGCCTCGTGTGTCATGAGGATTGGCGTAATGGGACACCCTCATTTTCCTTCGAACTTTATTCCTTTTTTTTTTATAGATATTATTTTATTATCTTCTATTCTTTTTTCTGATAAACATTAGTTCTCTCAATCAAAAAGATTTTGATGTTTAGCTCCGCCACTGTATATAGCCATGCGTGTATGTATGAAAATAATGCAACGTTTATTATGCAGATATATAATATAATATAGTTTCCATTAATTTTTCAAAGAGAAAACATAGTGTTTCTGCTGTTTAATTAGTTGTTTAATGGCACACACGAAAGTCATCTGACATGTGGTTGATCTATTACCCTATTGCGGATTTGTCTTTTGCCGCTAGTCCGCTTACCGCTACCATCAATTGTGTATATAAAAAGAGTAGGGTTATTTGTGCTTATACTTTATAGTATACTATATCAACATATTTATTTATTATTGGATGATATGTGGATCCCAAACTAAATGTATCATGGTGTCTCATAAATAATTATTACAAATAACATTTCTGATATAAAAATTGTGCAACAGACTCACAACTAGGCACACACATGAAAGTCAATTACTGCAACATCTTCCACCTTACGGGGTGGTAGTATTGCGTTTTGTTAGTTTCTTACAACTTGATTAGGATTAGTTCCAAATTGATTACAATTAGTTAGGAAGCTGCTATGTACATCACCCCTTCCATATAAGTCCTATTGTAGGTCTATTCTCTATTGTACATATACACTTTTTCTAGTTCCATCACACTAGCTCTGAAATTTTCATCTTCCATGTAGTTCCTCCATTCTTAATGAATTGTTTAATTTTAAATGCTTATTGAATTAAGAAAATGATTAGAAAAATAAAAAAATTAAAAAAAGATAACAATAATTTATTAAATTGTCCTTCATTCATTAATTTCTCTCATTCTTTACTAATGCATTAATAGTATTTAATAGGGATATTATTGAAAAATAATTAATACTACTTAAATATCATTTTGGTCTTGAAAAATTAATAAGTTTTGATTTTTTGGTCCCTAAAAAAATTTATATGATTATCATTCAAATATTTCCAAAACAGTTTGATTTTAGTCCCTAAAATTGTTTGTTTCTATTAAATGTTAAGTTGGATAAGAAAAAACCATGTTATCTGGTCCTTCTAGGTGGTAGCCATTAGTCGCACGTTGCATATCATAATTGTATGTGTCAAAACTCTATTGTAAAATGAATTATTAGGTTTGATGATGTGCATTAATAAGTTAGATATAATGAGTTATTGAGTGAAAATTTCACACATAGAATCATGACGTGATAGATACAACTATTGACAAACATATAGGATTGAATAATGTGTTCTTCTGTTATAACTCAACATTTAACTAATTTAGGAACTAAAACAAATAATTTTATAAACATTTGGACTAAAACTAAACTAAACAAATTTTTAGGGACCAAAACCAAAACTCATAATTTTTCAAGAATTAAAAAAAGTATATTTAAAACCCTTAATACTATTTAAATTTTTAAAATGATTAATTATTTCTAGTTAAAAGTAATTTTAAAATAGATAATTATTACTTTCTCTGCTGATACCTTGAAATTCAACACCACCACCACACAATACTTCCTGTAAGTATACACAAAATAACTATACACGTCCAATTTTTTTTTTCCTTTTTGAAAAAAAAAAGATAGTTATTACCGGTAGAAGCTGCTGGTACCAACTTCAACATAACAAAGATATTCCAACATCTAAAATTAGCATTTAGTAGAACTCACTTATTATTATTAGATAATTAGATATAATAGTGATCTCTTTTTTACTCATCCATTACACTAAATAATCATAAAATATATGTCTAAGTTAAATATCTATTTTTAAATATTAAAAATAATATAACTCTTCGAGACAATGTGCAGAATGAAAGAGAATAAGACAAGAGGGACGACATTGTCCAATAGCCATCATAAGCAGCCAATTTAATTAATTAGAAGTGGGATGAACTGTAGCTAGCAGTGCCACTTGGATGTGATGAAGCTTTGGAGCGTAGAATCATCAGCCCTATAATGCCCTTGTGTGAACTCCAGTAAATTGGACCACGTGAAATCAGGGAACTTCCGTGGCTCTTTTGTGCTTAACAGATTGTCTGGGGGTCTCACTGTCTTGTCTTTTCTCGGACACAAAAAGAAAGCCAGTGACTTCCTCTCCCTGTGGGCGTTAACCAATGCCCAATGCAAACAACTCTTGTATTTCCCATTTGACAACGCCTAATTAAACACACCAAAAAGACAAATTAATATGTTCAACTTTTTAATAAAAAAACTATATATTCAACTTCAATTTCAATTGTGCTCACAGAAAATGTTCTTCACCATCAACTTGAAAATTTATTAACTACTACTACTACTACTTTAATAAAACTTCACTTTCGATAATGTTTTACAAAATGTTTTCATATATATAAAGGAATTGTATTTGAAATTAAACTGACCCTATATTTCCAAATAAATGTCTCGTTTATGAAATAAAACAATATAATGGGGGTGTAGACAGTGAAATAATATAAATTTTTTATTGCATGCTGTTGGTACCAGTCAATATGATCATTTCAGATATGCAACAACATGATATGATAATAAGGTGAAAAAAAGTATGCAACAAGATGCGATGATGATAGCAAGAAAAAAAAAGTGGTGTACATGTATACCGTGAAAGTGTCTCCAATGTTTATGACTAGGGCTTCAGGTCGAGGGCGAACAGCCAACCATTTGTCATCAGAAAAAACTTCTAGACCTCCAACTTGGTCTTGATGAAGAATGGTTAGTGAGGTTGGATCAGAGTGAGGGCCAGTGCCGAAGGTAAGGCTGGGACTGTTGCAAGGTGGATAATAGTTACACCTCATTATTGAGTCACCATCTTGGAAAAATCTTCGATAATGCAAGCGATCTACACCCAAGCTAATGGCCAAGAGCTCCATAATTGCCAAAGATAATTCCATCATTGCTTCACAGTACTTTTGATACACTTGCCTTCTCCAATTAAAATAAAACAATTGAGTGTGAAAACTATATCCATGGAAATTGTTGAATACTGGGTCTCTTTTGGTTAATTAAGTTAACTGTAATATATTCAACTTGCAATAGTCATGAAACTAAACAAATAGGGAAGCTCTTTGTCCTTGTTCACGTTCCTCTGTACAGGTAATTATGGGTTGGATTGGGTGGAATGAGGAGAAATTTTTTATTTAACCAAAAATGAGCGATTTCGATCACAACCGAGTTGGGAGATCGTATTAACATTTTTAGATTTTTTTTCCTTTTTAATACCAAAGTAGCATCGACTTATATTCAGATTTTTAGGAAAGAAAGCAGCACTATTTTATATTAAAACCCATTCAAGATATAGAGTAAATCCCTCTCTATCATTTTTGCATGGGACAAATTAAACCATAAGAAAAAAAAAACTGACAATTTTGTCATAATAAAGATAAAGAAAATTTTGTAGAAAACAAAGCGGGCCAAGTAAAAAACTGACTTGTCACAAACTTTTGATTACTTTAAATTGTCGGCAAAGATACACTTTATTCTCTGATTATAAGTCATATGTACTTTATCCTCAAATGTTTTTGAATATGAATTTATTTTTTAAAATTTTTATCTATTATTAATAGAAAATAAGTGTATTATATTCCCTAAATTTTAAGTTATATGTAATCTAATACCTTAAACTAAAAATAGTGTCAAACTTAATATCTTAAAATTTCTTGAATATAAATTATTTTTATTAACAATATATGAAAAAATTAATAGAAGTGTCAATTTGTAAGGTTAAAAAATATTTTGGGTCGATTTGAGTGTTTTCAAAATTTTAGAGGTAAAATGCACCTTACTTCAAAAGAGTAATATATTATCTTCCCTACTTTATAGAGAGTGAAGTGTTATCTTCCCAAATTTGTTTAAGTAGCTAGTGGTCTCATCATATTTATTATCTTTTTAAATAAGATATGGAGTTTAAATTTTATTTGCAAATGTAAAAAAATTAACATCAAGAAAAAGTCTACTTCCTTTAGTCAAATTAGTTTGACTTAGATCAGTTGGTTTTTAATAAATTCTGAGTATTAGTAACTTTATTTGAAAGCCGCGCAATTGATATGACAAAATGGAAGAAATAATATTTAGGTTTTATTAGGGTAAAAATGGGATAAGGCACAAGAATTAGACTAGCTAGTGACGGGTAAGGGGATTGGATAATTTATATAAGATTATATGTTCTTATCTCTCTTTATATATATATATAAAATGATTAAATCACAACCATTTAATATAAAGATATTAGTCTTATGGATATCAAACAAAAATTCTAAATAACATTTGATGTTCCATTTAATGAGTGATGTTGTTTAGAATTTTCCTTTGATATCCATAAGGTACTAATACCTTTTTATATTAAATGATTGAGATTTAATCATTGATTATATATAATTTTCCTTTGATTATATATATATAACTTGGGTTAATGGGATATATAATTTTTTTTAACTATAAATAATTAAATATATTAATACATTTGAATTTTATAGGGGTGCTGAAAAATCTCTAATTTTTTTAATATCTTTAAAGGGACACCATAAATTGTCTCTTAAACATTATTTAAAGGAAAGTTAAAACTTACTATCAACTAATTTTTAAAGGATATCTCATACTATCTCTTTTAAAATACTTCAAAAAGTAACACTATAAAAGTTGTTGGAGTGACTGGTAAGTAATATAATTTGGTCTCCTCTAAAAATAAGACTACAAGCTCAAATCCCAAAAAATATATTTATCAAAAGAGAAAATGACTGTAAATAATCTATCTCCACTAATTGCAAGAAAAATGTCTCTCATAATTTTAAGTTATTCCACAGTCAAACTTTATGTGGATCTCTATTTCCTATCACTGGAACTACAATGTTTTCCGCACAATTAACTATTCACAACATTCACAGGCATACATTCTCTTAATATGAGATCCTGCAAAAATATTCAAAATGGAAATTGTCATTATAATGATGCATGAAATCAAGCAATCATCCAACTTACCCCGTGTGCTGAAAGTCTTGTCCTAAGACAGACTCGAAATATTCAACAATCTGGTGGGATTTGGATGAGTTGCTTTGGTGATTGTACATGAAAGAGAATGTTTCCTTCCATGGCAACTTGGAACAATATCGATCTGCATGAGCACCCGAGTAGCCCGAGACCTCACCTGGCTTCCTCACAGCACCAAGCTTTTTGCTAATGGGGAGCCTGAAAATGGAGTCAATTTCACTGTGTGCAGCATCGATGAGGTCTTGGTCGACACCATGGTTGATCACTTGAAAGATGCCATGTTTCGAGCACGCTGTCCTCACAAGCTCTGCGGCAGTTGCAATAGCTTCATCATCATTGTTCTTTGTCATGATGGTACTCAAGTCTATAAGGGTTTCCTTGAGCTCTTCTTGAGAGGTGTTAGCCAAGTACTCTGATGGCCAAACGAACTCCTTGGGCACGATGCACCCTTGTTTTTCGAGCAAGTTTGAGTTAGGAACAAGAACCGCTTTATCATCTATGGTTTGTAGTGATGATGGAGGGTTTAGTTCAGGAGTAGTGGAAGTGCTTGATTCATGTGGGGAAGACATAATTATTAGCACAAGGAATGTTCGAGACTACTAAATTTGGCTGCATAAGGAGGCTATATAAAGAGAAATGTACAACAGATTATTTTGATAATATCAACTAATCATATAACACTTTATGATTGTAACACTTTACAAATGACTTTTATTCAGTTATCATAGGAATTATACACTTTTAAATATATATAACAAAGTATTATTAGATATATGTGTAAAAAAATATACTGAAAGTGTGTTTGGTATGGATAAATTAAAGATGAAGTGTAAAAATTTATGGATATGGAGCTATCATATATTACATGAGAAGAGTAATTTATTATGAGAGTAAAAAGAATAAATTTGGATAATATAACCATTTATGGATAGTTAAAATTAAAAATTAATTAAGGGTAAATTACACTTACTTCATGAGGTTTGTAAATGCGCTACATCTATTTGTAGGATAATCTCACTCATTTTTCCTTATCAAATTTTAAGTATTTATATTAGTTTCACTATCATTTAATAATACTATTAATAAATTTAACAGAATGATATTTTTATGATATTAAATATTTTAATTAATAAAATTATAAAAAATATATGTACCTATTCTGTTAAGTTTAGGATATTTTTATAATTTTATTAATTAAAAATAGTTAATATCACAAAAATATCATTCTTTAAGTTTATTATTAATATTTCTGTAAATTAGAAAACTATAATATAAATACTTAAAATTTGACAACAGAGGATGTTAGGTGAACAAATAAGTGTGTGAGTTGTATTTCCACAAAAGTTAGGAATGAGTGTAATTTACCCATTAATTAATAGTAATTGATACTCATTTAAAAAAATCACATAACTTTATATTTTAAATTTGATCATTTATATAAGACACATCAGTCAAAATTAATTTTTCTCACACTTATAGTAAACTATCATATCTCATATGATATAATCCCATATGATATAATCCCTGCAGATAATACACACATTATATCTCTCCCCAAAATAAGATAATGTATCCGCACGTTGCATCAAATTTGTCGCGTAATGTCTAATGATCCAAGATGGTCTCGTCCTGTTGCCTAAAGGCCAATGCGTAGAACCTAATGAAGGTTTTAGAAGGAGGAGGAGAGCCAACAACTGAGATGTGCTGATGCCCGTTCATCGCTTCTCTCTCTCCCTCTGGTCTCGTTTAAAGTCAATTGATTTAATTTGTGATTGACGGCAAGATATATGACAATAACAATAAAGTATTTCAACTGCCATTTTTGGAATGCCTTGGACACCCAAAAAAATTTTAAAAAAATGGGAGTTGAAAAGAGAAGTTGAAGAAAAAAAAATTGAAGTGATAAGTTTTTTTTTGTTTTTATTATATTCTAAGTATTGAATGTTTTGGATTTTGTGAGTTTCAAATAATATTGTTAAATATGTTCTTACCTAGAAGTCTGGTAAGGGTGCAAGTATCTCCAATGTCCGATAGAGCGGAGGTGGAGTACTTGTAAAGACATTCGACGCTCAAGTCAATGAATGAATAAGGCATAGAGTAATAAAAAGTAGTATGTAATAAGCTTAATACCTGGGGCGTTGAGTCCTATATAGTGTGAGGTGACCCTATAATAAGTTAGGAGATAATCTACTCTAAATGGGGAGATATTCCTTGGATTTAATAGATAGATATATTCCATATTTGTATGAGATATGACATAATATGTAAGATATGGTATAATAATGATAAGAGATAATGAGAGATATAGAGAAATCATATATGAGATTTAGAAGATATACTCAACTAAATAGGATAAATCCGGAAACCTGGGCTCCACGTGTTCGATCTTAAACCGTATCCACCCTCGGCTCGTATACGACCGGCTTGGGGCTAGAACCTTGACTCTTGCAATTAGAAGCAACATTCTCAACCACCACACCAAAGTTTGGTATTATGTTTAACACTACAATATATATATATATATGTGTGTGTGTGTGTGTGTGTGTGTGTGTGTGTGTAACATCTTAATATTTAACCCAACACGCTAGGACGCATTCCGTTAATTATTAGTTATTACTCCTTTATTCTAGTTCTTATTTTAAACTCTTGAAAATACTTTAGTGAAAATACGGGTAAATTTTTTTTTGAACTTTAAAAGCAAAACATGAGCCGCACATATTGAACCATCCTCTGTCTCGAGCATAACAAGGAAGATGATCACAACAAGGCATAGGCATATATAGAGCACAACATCATACACCATGAACATGTAAGATCATATATGTATATTATCAGTAGATAAACGTTCCACTTTGCATACCCAAAATATACATGAAAGAGTTATGTCATGCCCACCAACAAAGGTTGGGCTCAAAATATATAGTCATCCCATCATATTCATGAATGAAATCAAGCTAAATAAAAGACCTCTCTTCCCACTATTCCTCCTGGGGTGCACCTAGGATAGATAAGCTCTAATAAACAAAAAGCAAAAGAAGGTTATCCTCTCTACTATATGTGCACAAGCGCTCTAAGAGGTCCGATACGGCTTTCTCCTGTTGTCACTCCTGGGAGGGAGGAAGGTAACCAATCCAGTGGGCTAGCTCGTCGGGTGTGGCAAGACGTAGGCAGGGCAAGCGTGGGCACCTCGGTGGGGTTGAGTGGCTCCTCCATGAACAAGTACAGCTCTTCTTATCGATGTGTGACGTACCCTCCCGTCGCTACCACCCTCCATCACTATAGGGACGGTGGGGAGACCCTCAGAGTAAGATCTGGGTGGGTGAATCCTCGAGGGGTCCAACCATGACTCAGGACGTGAAGTGATGATAACGGCACGTAGATGGGATTTCCCGGATAGCTGAAGTGGCAGGGGGTGCGGAGATACTCCCCATGCGGGCGGGCACGCTCGAAGATGAGGTCATTAGAGAACGAGTAGCGGTGGAGAATCTGAAGCCGTAACGGGTATGCAAAGGACGCTTTATGAAGACAAAAAGGCAGACAACACAATGACCTACGAAGCGATGCGTCTGGTGCAGCGTCGTAGTACATCTCCCAGGTGGGAGCGTCAATGAAGATCACGAAGGTTGCCATCAACCTCTGAAGACGAGATGGAAAGAAAGAAGAAGGGATGAGAAACTTATACAAGAATCTTAGTAGGATTTTCACCTCCTAATGTGTGATATCATCTACGTCCTCAAGAACCTCAGGTTTCTTTTATGAAAATGTTGAGCATGTATAAGGTTCACTTATTCAGTTTCTAAAATATCATTAGCCAAAGGTCCATGTTTTTTAGCATGAGTTTTAATGCATGAGTGCAACATACTAAAATCATGGATGCATGTCAATGCCATAAGCAAAATATCATAAAATCATATCATGTGGACACAACATAGAGAATGTAAGCTCTTCTAACATGACCATTCTTCATTATTCTTTTAGGTGACTTAAACTTCTTATTATCTTTTCCTTGGGGTCGCCCTAATACTCTCCCTTTTGAGAGTTCTAGATCATGAGCTCATACCTAAACTAGTCGTCACTAGTCTACACTTATCCTCTTGATAAACTAAAATCTCGACTCCAGAGTGCGGGTTAGGGGGTATAGGATCATCTTTTATAACCATTAATTCTTGAAATTTAAAGGGTCCTTTTGGATCACCTGTCATAACCTTTAATTTAGTGAGTCTAAAGGATCACTTCCATATGTTTTATGTCACCTTAACATAGGCATGCTAAATAAGAGATGCAATGTGAGCATGTAATCATAATTTATCACAAAACATATCATGTTCATATCTTTCATAGATCATGTATCTTAACCAATCAATCATAGTCAAATCATGCCACAATGTCCTCATATCATTTACTCGCATAAACATGCATTACATCTTTTGCACATATTCAATAAGCATATTGTCATTCATCATCTAATAAGTAAACATGCCCCTACCTAGTATGCCGAAGTCAAAGAAGACTCAGCTAATGCATATGTAATGCTCAATAGGATATACATATATACAGCATACTAGGGAATCATCATCCACACAATTCAACACATAAGCATATGGGGTTAACAATCCATTTCATCTTGCTTAGAATACACTTATTTGCACATTTGGGTCCTGGTCATCGATTACCAGAATTGAAAACTTGTTTCTGGGCTTAAAGGGCATCTGGTAATCGATTACATGAGCATCGTAATCGATTACCAGAACCAAAAATTTGTTCTAGGCACGAAGAACATCATGGTAATTGATTACATGAACTGGTAATCGATTACCAAAACCAAAATGGTTCAAGGGATGAAGAAATCCTTTGTAATCGATTAAATAGTCTAGTAATCGATTACCAAACCAAAATCCTTAAGAGAACCATCCTGGTAATCTATTACATAGGCTAGTAATCGATTACCAAAATTCCGAAATTTGAGAAATCAAGGTTTTGACACATTTCAAGTTACTCTTTCACTTCGAGACCATTTAAAAACATCTTTCTAACATTCCTTTGAAATTAGGTTCACATTTTCACAAATCAAAACAAGCTCTTTACTACAACTTTGTTCATCATAAAATCATTCAAGTCTTAAAAGAAAACAAAACCAACATTATATCATGGCTAGAACACATTCAATAGCCATGATTAAGATTTCCATTTTAAGATACAAGGGCAAGTCTTTGAGCTCTAGGGATTTAGGTGATGACAAAATAATAAACATGCTATGCAAACCTCATTTTAGATCTTTATCATTATTAGGTGACGGCTTGAAACTTAAATTTGATATGCAAGACTTGAAAAGTAAATATGAGAATGTAGATTCATTTTTAAATCTTCAAAGTTTAGGTGATGATTTGAAAATAAACATGAAATGCAAGGCTAGAATTTAAACATGGAAATGCAAGTCCATTTCTTTAGTCTTTAAGATTTAAGTGGTAACTTGAAAATAAACATGATATGCAAGACATTAAAACTTAAACATGAGATGCAAGTACTTGAAATATAAACATGATGCAAGTCCATTTCTATTATCTTATTAGAGGTTATTTCAAGACTTTAAAGAATCAAAATCTCAACCCCAATCAATCTTAATAAAATGGAAATGAGCTTTAGACTCTTTTAACACCATGGTTTCAAGAACCTCGTTCTTTAGAATCACTATCAAACTCAAAGAAAACCAACAATAAACCATTTTCCATACTTTTGTGAAACCAAAATCAAGCCTTGAGCTTTAGAGGTCAAACACATGATGGTTCTACAACAAAACATTAAGGAACCCTCATCATCAAGCTATGGTCTTGAACATTAAAGAAAGAAAAATATTTCAAAGAAACCATCAACATTTCATCTTTACCATTCTTTAAAGCTAACAAAAATAAACTAAAACTTGGGCTCTAGATGTCAAGCACATGATGGTTTCACAACCAACATCAAGATCTCTCATCATCAAGCCATGGTTCTCATCATCCAACAACAACAAAACCAAAAATGGAAGGAAACAAGAGATATTCAAAATCGAAAAGGGGAAGGAAGAGAGGAACAACAATCCAATCATTTAATCATCATCCAAAATCCGAAAATGAAAGACAAGAAAATAAGAGAAGGAACTCAACACAAGATCTCTACTAAGTTGTTTTCTTTAGTTGGAAATAATGAAGCTTGATCTTAGAATGGAATGGTTATGGGTTTGTGAGTTAAGAGGAGGTTGAGGATTGTAATACCCTAGTTTAAATAAATAGGGCTAGAAAATTCTTTTGAATTAGGAAAGGTGCCAATTACCCTTATTTATCATTCGAGTCTTGAATTTCACTAAGTCTGACCCTACACGCCTTGGAGGGCTATATAATAGAACCATTTTTTGGGATCAAAAGTCCTGATAATTATTTCCTAGAGAAAATAATTTAAAGAGTAATTTTTAATGAATTTTATGAAAACTTTGAACCTTTCGTTTTTAACCCAAAAGTTTATAGAATCATTGAAATTCCCGAATTTGAACTAAAACCCAAAAATTAGATTTTGATTTGTTGGGATTTTGATTTTTATGATATTTTATTTGAATCCAAATGGGGTGTATTTCTTTAATTACATTTATTTTTAAAGTTAATGTAAAGTAAAATTAAGAATACACAAAACACATCTTCATCCTCCCCAAACTCTAAAGCCTTCACTCTTTCACTCTCATTCATTCCCAAACTCCATTTCCTCCATTATCTTTCAATTCTAACTTCAATCCTTCATTCCTAAGGCTTCAAGGTATGTAGTTTTCTTAGTTTTGCTCTATTTTCTTCAATTCCTTCTTGTCTTGGGGGTGGTTTCTATGCTTATAAGGGTAAAGAGCTTTTCCTCCATGTAGAGATTAATTTGAGGTTTTTGATAATCCTAGGAACTAATCTAAGGTTCTACCATTTCTCATGATAGATATCGGCACTATTTCTCTCTAGGTTCTACCATTCCCATGATAAATATTGGCACTATTTCTACTCTAAGAAACTCTATCAGTGTTAGCCTTCAACTTCTTGCTACTCCAAGTGAGTGGGTTCATATCTGACTTCTATGTTGAGCATTATAACTATTTTCATGGAATTATAACTTATCCTGTGATTTTAGAAAAATCCTGCATAAAGATCTGAGATTGATATTGGTTACTATGGTTTGAATTGGTGATCTAAGAGCATATACATGTTTTGATAAGCCCATGGGACTATTTTTGATAAAAAGGTGTTTTTGATAAATTTGAATTTAGAGAACATGAGTTGTTTATGATTGTAGGATTTCTAGAATTATGAATTCTCTTGAGTTTAAACCCTAGGATAAATGCCTTTATTTTTAAAATTTAGAGATGATACTATGTTCTCTAATTAACTGAACAGTAGTTGTAAAGAAAGCAGCTGTGTGTTAGCATGGTTAATTTGCTAACCTTGGTACCAAATAGCCCAGGGTCAGAGTCTAGAGAAGGGACCTAGTTAGGTATCCATTATTGTCACACTGGGGACGGCGATACATAACACCTAGATGTAACAGAGATTTTGTTATATTGTGCATAATCAGAGTAAAGATTACTATTTCTCTATTAAGGTAATATTGGAGTGTTTTATAAGATAAAGTGTTTTTAGTACTCTTGCATATGCTTATATTCCTATGACCATATTAACTGGTTAAGCATTATTTATATTATTGTAATTTTCTGTATATCCTTTAATGTCCCATGGATGGGTTTAGGTGTAGACTCACTCACTAGGTTTTGATAGCAAAACTTACCCCTCCTTTCCTTTTCTCTATTTACAAATATAGCTGCTATAGATACTTCCACGCCATCTTCCTCCCAAGGCGTTGAATTCCATTCCGAGCCCATTAGGTGAGGTGTCTAGTATTTTGCTCTAGACATGCTCTAGTGTGATGCAGGATTCCGAAATTTTAGAGCATGTTGTCTTTTACATAATCATGTATATTAGAATGTTATTTTGGATTGTATAAGTCTTTTACTCTTTGTAGACATGTTGTATATCAAGGACTTTTAGTATATTTCATAATAATATAGTATAATACTTTGGAACGGACTATGAGAGCTTATTTTTATAATTATGATATTGAGAGTAGGTGATTGATATATAATAAGAATAAAACTATATTATGTATATTTTTTGTTCATATAGAAATGATATAGGATACGAGGCTTACGTGGAAAGGTAATTTCTCATATGCCGTACTGCCAAGCTGGATCGTGACAAGGATGGTGGTGGAAAAGGTAGAAGAGAAAGCTTGGAGTTGAAAGAGAAGAGAGGATTTTTGGGAGCAAGATTTGTGGCAAAAAAAAAAAACAAATGTTGGTAAAGTGAGGATTTCTTTTTGTGTGTTGGTGTTATAAGGAATTAAAATATGATGGGGAATTTGGGGAGGGAGGCTCAGCCTTGCTTGGCCCATTGGGGGGAAATTTTCATTTTTCCAAGTGTGTTAGGATGTGGATTAGAGATGGATTTGATTAAGGAATGGTTTAGGAATTGGTACTTGGGTGTTGGATTTGTAATCATGTGTTTAAGGCTTGTCAAGACAAGATTAAGAGTGGTTTTGCTCACTTAGTTTGAATTAAACCTAATTAGTTTAAAATTCAAACTCCAACATGTTTCCTTGATTTAAGGAATTAGAGAGAAATTACTATTTGGTTTGAAATGACATAGTGTCTTTGATTTAAGAAAGGAATTTGATTTTACTTAAGCAATCTTAAGCCTTCAATCAACCCAAATAAAATTTAGACTCAAAATTAATAGGTAAAATTAATTTATCTTTAATTAGAGCCTAATATTGCCCATATTTCCATAATCGTTTAATTAAACTCGTTTAGCACCAAATAGGGATAAAATCATAAATTCACACAAGGACTCTCTGGATCACTCAGACTTTCCAGAATATCATGCAACACTCATTGTTATCATTTTTGAACTCTCGAGTGATAGTCGGTTTATCCGTCACTTATTCCGCGTTAAATTACCTCAGGAGTAAATTGGTAATTTCACGTATGGAAAAACCAGAATCGGAATTTCATTTTTAATGCATCCATTACACACTTAATCCCCTTCAAACATTAGACTAACCCTTTAAGGATAGCCTGGATGGCAATTTTCAATTTCTGTAGAAATGACCTCTGGGGCATTTTGGTCATTTTTTGCACTCAAAAAATTAGGGTGTTACAATATATATATATTCTCCTTTACACAGGAATTGGATGTCGCTTGGCCTAACCATCATAATTATCCATCTCAACTCAACATGTGCTCAAGCTTATCTCAATTCTCAATAACTGGCGATGTGAAGAGTTTTTCAATATTGTCTTTGATGGAGAGCTGGCACCTGCTTAGGATGAGCTCAGACACCTCCTCCAGCCGATCTCCACCACCTATTAGCCAAGCTCCGCCTCCAGCGGACTAAGCTCAACGCCTTTCGGCCAAGCTCCATCTTCCTCTGGCTGATCTTAATTGTCATCTCTGGTTGACCTTATCACCTCAGCAAGCTCGTTGCCATCTCTAATTAACCTCCATCCTATGCCTGTCATCTCACCATCTCTAAGGACTCCACCTCCTTCATCGGGCCTCTCCTATGCAGACTCTGTCTATCTCCTCAAGACGCTCCACCTTTTCCTAATTGAGAACCTTTCATCTCTACCGCCCACCGAGTCTTGACACATGCCAGTGGACCTCTGTCTCCTCCAGAGGCGAGCTCTGCTTTGCTCTCGGCCGATCTCCACCTCCTCTCAGAGACTCCTTTGCCATCTTTGCCACCCAGCCGACCCTTGACACGAGCCGACCTTTACTACTAAGCGTGTAACCGCCCTTATCCTACCCCATATAAACAAAGAAAGTACACAATTAATATACCACAAGTCTGGTATTATTATCTTTCTTACATGAATGACACATAAACTTGGGCCAACAATCATGGTTAGCCATCTTCACTCAACATATGATCCAGCTTATCTCAATTCTCAATTGATGACGAGTGAAGAATTTTTAAGTACTACACATATGTTACTCTCACGCTCAACCAACTTTAAAGAGAATTATTTTTCTTGTTTCCATGATCAATTAATTTTGATATGAATATTTTTGGATGCCAAGCATTATCTTTGACGCGAGCTTCTCTGGTCGTCTGTTCAGCTCTAACATTGCCTCTTAGCCGAATTACTTCACCTTCCATCGGCCAAAATCTAACAAAACATATCTTTATTGTTCATATAAACTATTTATTATATATCTCCTTATTCTCAGACTCCAATTACTGAGCATACTCCTACCCGAAATTAAAGTAATTTGCAGATCTCTAGACATCAAGCATACACCCCTTGATACAATTATCATCATACTTACTTCCTTTACCACATCCTACCTCATTCATCCCCTGTTAACCGTTGAGTGTCTTTTAAGTACCCCACCCCCAGGCTTCATGGACGTTTAGCTTATCATATTATTTGAATTTCTGATTATAATATAATATATATATATATATAGTACATGCATCGTAAAAAATAAAAATAATAAAAAAATGTTAAAGAACCAAAACTTTTAATGTAATAAAAAGTTTTGTTATCTACATAACATTTAATATGTTATAGTTTTACAAATCATTATTATTTTTTAAATTTTCTATATTTATAATAATAAAATAACTAAGGTGTCAAGTAAAAAATAGAACATAAAATGATATTTCCCTTATCCTAAAATTCTCTGAAACTTTTTTTGTAATGATCTTGTTTGTTTATTACCTAGTTGATAAATACGTGAATCCTATTACCTTTTTTATATAATAATTATCTGTAATTTTTGTAATAGAATTTGACTATATTTTGTTAATTGTATAGCATCAATACTTAAAAAAAAAGTATCTTTTGTTTAAACTACCAATATTTGAAGTTTAATCGATCTGACTTAAGTCAATCCACTATAAGAATGAAGCTTTTAACATTAATTTTTAATTTATAATACTTGAACCTAAGATTTTATATAAAAATGTAAATATTAAGTTCACATGAATCGTTTGGATTAAGAGAAATAGGACAAAAAAAAAGAAAAGAAAATTAGGGAATTGATAAATGTTTTCTTGTTCATGTAACACCCTAATTTTCTAACCTAATTTTCTTTAGAAATTAATTGAGGTTTTGTTAATAAGAATATTAAGTTTCTAGATATAGGAATGATGAGAACAACTTTAGGTTCGAACAAAAAAAAAAAGTAAATAGTATTTTGCGGCCGGTAAACGCAGAAACCCTAGATTTAAGAACAGGAAGGTTCCAAAATTAGGAAAATATGGGAATAAGGTTAGGAATAAGTGGGAATGAAAAATTTATACTTAGAATTAATTTTCGGATAATGTTTGATTACAGATATTACGGTGTTTTGCTGGTTGTAAAATTTCGGTGTGCAATTTCTAACACCAAAAACTAATTTAATCTCTACAAAATAAATGATCTTATTTCTTTAAATCAAATGAATGGCTGAGATTCAATCTTGAATTCCAAGATTGAATCATAACCATCCATTTTATTTTTAGTTTAGAATTTATCTAGTTATATTATATAATATTAAGTCATTATTACTAGATATATATGAACTCATTTCTTCTTCAAAAAGACAAGAAAAGTTTGGCCATTTCAGCAGCTACATCACCTCCATTTCCAAGAGTTTCATCTTGCTTTCAAAGCCATTATACACTAGCTTAGAGTTGTCACAACCAAAATCTTCCTTATCTAAAATGTTCTACACTTCAATACCTACAAATCTAATCGATTAAAACCTCAAACTTCCATCAATTCTCACTGATCCTGACTTCCTTACTTGCTAGAGGAGGTTTGGTGTGTGATTGGGAGTGTATGGTCACGATTTTTTTGGGCATGTTGTAGTTATTTTCATGAGCTGAAAAATTTATATGTTCAAGTTAACATTTGGACTAGTCCCATGAATTTTCTTGGGTTCTAATTTTGAGTCAAACTTTTAAAAATTCAGTAACCAAAATTGTATAGATGTTCATTGAATTGTTGAAACTGAAGCAATAAAGTTATTGATTATTACCATAGAAAATGATGGATTTAATCTTTGAAATTTTTAAGGAAGTGGATAACACATGGAAGTATTATTGTAAATTTTATTGTGAGTTAGTTCAATCATTTTATAGGGTTGAAAATTGTGAGAACCTCCTGATCTGTGAATTGGTGGTCTCTTGACCACTAAATTTGTACAATTTCCTAAGGGTTTGAGAGCTCGGGTTGTGTTGGCCTCCTAGACAATTAAAGTGTCATGCGAATTTTTGCAGCCCTTGAACGACCATTTGATAGGGACATTAAATATTGATACCGAAATAATAAATCTCCATGTGAAAAGGTGAGAATGCCTTAAACTAATGATAAAGTAGTATGTAGTTCAAGTATCTAGTATATGAATGCATATTAATTGTTTTAAAGATTTGTTCATGAAGCATGAATGTGACTCCAATGTAATTGAATGCATACATGTATTGTGAGCATGCCTTTGAAAAAGAGAAAATTACATGATGCACTTATATGAGAAAGAGAATGTATAAATTTCCTTGTGCATGTTTTAACATATGAAACAGAGACAAGACTTATATGGGTTGAAGGGGAAGCAAGATAAGGACTTCCTAGAAACTTTATGAGTTGGTAAATGTATCGGCTAGGAATAAACTGTGTAGGATTCAAAAAAAAAAATTAAGTTGAATGATCACGAATAGGAATGAGCTCAAGTCCTAACAGTCTATTGTCCTTTGCGGAATTATCAAATGCAAATATATCATTATGTGGAACTAAGCCTTCCCTATGTTAATAAAAAGAGGAAAATACATGGAATTGAACTTATGGTTCCAAATAATAGTACATGACTTGTTACTATGGTGACATTCTAAATTCCCATGATTGACCCATTTTAGCATTGATGCTTATAACTTTTGTATGGATATTTTATATATCTTGGGAACTACCATCCTGAGAATTTTATAATATTCTCATCCCTATGTGTATATATGTGATATTGTATTCAATCCCCAAATGCCATTGGTGATTCTCTTCTTTGACTCGCCCAAGTGCAGTGGCACTACAACAGAATCCGACTCCCTATACATTGTGGCATATTCCAGATGCGGGCCTATGTATTCTTCAGCCATTCGTTAAGTGTTTTTGTTTTTACCCCCAAGTTCGACCCGATTTTCCGTATGATGGTGTGCCTTTACACATGACACACCCCGATGTTTTTGTAACCCAACACACTTGTGACCCTCCAACAGACAACCCTTTGTCATCATCCTCCTCAAACTTGACCATTGGAGTCCGCGCCCTCGGTGGAGGTGAGGCCATAATCCGATAGACAAGCTTCTTGTAGGATAATATGAGATTCTCAGAGACTTTTGGCATGTACATAGTAGTAGTGTGGTGTTAGGATGTTACAGCCTCTGATGTAATATTAAACGTTTTCAGGTCCATTTGTATCTATATGTTATTTTTGTCTGGAATACTTGAGCAAGCTAGGTCTTAGGTGAGGGCTAGTCCTGTTAGTACGAGGTTTCTGACTAGCTTGTTCGTCTCGTTTACTTTCCTTGATGTAGTATACACACTTTCACTGAAACCTTAATGTTCATATATGTAAAAATGAGTTTCGCAACATATGTATCTAAATCTCTTTATTACCTTGTATTTCGACTAGGATAGTTTTTGAATGTAAGTAATATCCTGCTAATTTCCATATCAATACTTGTGAACGTGGTAATTAAGAGGGTGTAATCAAATCAAGAAAAGTGAGAATAAGAGAGTATGTTTTGAGGTCCATTATGAAACTTCCCTCTTCTAATAGAGGATTTGTAGAGATAATTATTGGAAGATTAATACTAATGTTAGGAACTTAAATTTTAAACGATGTTTGAATATGTGATTAAGCCTAAAGCATAGTTGTGATTGTCTCCTATATCTTTGAGTGGGAGGTCCTCCTGTGTTTGAATCCCACCAATCCATTAGAAAGAATTCTTAGCTATAATATATTTGTTAAAAAAATGATGTTTAAATTTTCAAAAATAAATTAAGTCGTGTGTATTTTGATGGGAAAGCAAGATGATACAAAATAAAATTCATAAAACGACGTGCAAATTTGAAAATTAAAAGCACTGAGCTTGTATGTCGGTGAAAACTAACTTTCTCTCTCCTTTTTCTTCATTGTAACTCCTCCTCTAACCGGTTTAAAAGGAATAGGGACATCGATATAAATTGCTTTCGTACTGCACATAGATCTCTCTTTTCACTCATATTTTTAGCATTTGGGATTGGTTATAAGAGCATTTGTGAGAGACTAAGGAAAAGTGATTCGTGCAGCATAGTATTAATTAGTCTTATGAGAATTATAAACTCACCTCTGTAACTTTTTCTTTCACAATTAAAAGATAAATATCATAAAAGTCATTTACATATATATATAAATTAAATAGTTACAAGCGAAAATATATTTTTTTTCATTTTTTTAAATTTTTCTTTCATTTTTTCTTGTCCTTCAAACAAAGCATTTTAAGCGTAGTTTAAAAAATATAAACTAAATACTCAAAGGTCATTTAGGTTTGTATTGGGGGGTTCTAACTTAGGTTTTGAAAATCTTAAATCCGTTTAGATTTCAAAAGTATAAATTGAATTTATCTGGACAAAAAGGAACAAATTGGTCCCTTCATATACTGTATTATATATAATTTATTCCTTTTTTAAAATGTAAGGGATAAATTTAGATTTTTAAAATCATAATAACTTTCTAATACAAACCTAAGGCGTTTTCAAGTATTTAGTCAAAAATATATTTATTTTTTAAAAATAGGAGAACAATAACAAAGACAGAATACAAGTCACCTAGTTATTAAAACTCGCTGGGTTGTGGGAAATTCGCTGAATTGGTTAAAAATTGGTAATGGTGGATGGTTTTGAAGCTTGCTTGGACACTGATTGCTTTTGACTCGTTCAGTTTTGGACCCGTGGAGGCCATCAATAAGCTGATAGCGTATGTGATAACACTCACGAGTTAAGCTTTCATCAATATTCAGGAACGAACGGAGCGAGTAGTAATTATGTTACAAAGGACAAAAAGAATAGTCGGGTACGGAAGGATGATATTTTAACACTCAAAGTCGATATTAATAGATACTTAATCAAATCTAGAAATAAAAAGTTAAAGTTTATATTTTTAAACAGAAATTTATAAAATTTAAGAATGATAAATTAATATGTATAGTGTCCAAAATATGAGTTCAGAATGGAGCAGAATATTACACGTGTTACGTGGAGCCAACCAAGAAGCTGATATTTTGGTTGCAGCGACTAGAACC
The DNA here is from genome assembly GCA_030441495.1 of Dalbergia oliveri. Taxonomy (NCBI): domain Eukaryota; kingdom Viridiplantae; phylum Streptophyta; class Magnoliopsida; order Fabales; family Fabaceae; genus Dalbergia; species Dalbergia oliveri. The sequence goes on from JAMLFY010000003.1 coordinate 19,559,299, forward strand.
AGTTAGAAAGGGCTTCCAGTAAATTCCATTAAATTATGATCACTCTGGACAAGGCGAGTACAGGCCCTCTTGGCAGACATATTGAGTGGAGTGTTACCCTTTTTATTATTACGCCATTTCAACGGACAGTTATAAGTGGACGAAAATAATAATTTAAATTTAGTGTCTTGTCTAAAAACTTTTTTTTTAATTTTTTGTTAGATGTTTAAAAACTTTAACTAGACTGATTATTATATTTTTCTAAAAAAAAACTTTAAATATATATATCAAGCTTATGAACAACACGATTATCATCTCCTGTATATGAAAAAAAAAATTGGAAAAATTCTACATCAATAAACAATTTTAGACAATGAGCCCAAAATAATTTTCAGTGTCTTCCGGATAATACGGCTCAATCACTTCATCAACGTTATCGCTTTTCTTCTAATGGGAGTAAAGAAACTTTTTATAACATGCTGTTTGAATTTTGCCATTTATGGTGAACTATCGGTATTTTCATGTGGTACAACTCACTATCATAACTTAAAAAGGAAAGCAGTCCAGAGGTTTTTTGGATTTATTCAGAAACTTTGAAAGACACAATCATTGCCCAAACTGTTGTGTGGGATACAGCAAAAATGTACTGTATGAAAATGTAAATTAAGTGCTTCTTTTTTAACTTTTGAGGGTTCAGCTGTTTTATGCATATTTTTTTTAGACTTAGCTGGACAATTGATTTGACTTGGGTAATGGTTATTAATTATTGATTTAAAATTCAATATCATTAAATTAATATATAAAAATAAAATTAATACAAATAAGTATCTATATATATATAAATAATGAAGCTTGTTAACAAAACAATTAGCTAGCCTCATAGTATTGGCATCCATCCTTCCTTTAGAGATCCACAACCACTTGGGTTAATGACTTATATTAACAAGAGAAGCTGCTAATCTAATGGTAATGGCGCATGTCATGGGATCGAATTTGGCTTTAGCGTTTTTGGAGATTTTTAGAGAATCTCACAGCATGGGTTCCAAACAATTTGGTGGCGGTCAACAGCTCAATTTGCATATGATTTAGTGACAACTCGATCGGTTTGCTCTGAATTTAACCAACATTGACCGGTCCAATTGGAGAATTAAATTGGACCATAGGTCGATTCACCATTTTAGTTCGTACCGACCAGTCCAATAGCCCACCTGACATAAGAGAAGTTCTTTCCTCCTCAAGAAGGAAGAAAATTCTTCCTCCAAATATTATCCTCTCCAATAAATTGTATTGGGCCCCACTTCTTGTACAATTTTCACACTTATTTGGATGGTGTAAAATGCACGAGGAGGAAGAGCAAGGTGTCCTTCTAGAGGATACAAGAAATATTCCCGAAATCAAAGGCCAAACCACACCCCAACCACCACAAAAAAAAAAGGCAAATAGTTTTTAATTATATCAAAATTTCTATTCAATTTTGAAAGATATAAATAACTTGAAAAATAAAGGACATCAAACACGTAAAAATGGATATTAAATAATTTTGGATGAAAAATACAAAAAAATTACAAAATTATTCAAAGGCTATAACACAAGGTGAGTTTTATGATGGTTTTTTTTTTAATGTTTGGGATTTATCATAAATACTTTATTATAAGTCGTTGGATCAAACCGTTAAGAAAATAGTAATCATGAAATAATTAATAATAGAGAATTTATAGTAGATCAAAACATAAGTGGTTCATATTATATTATAATTCACCGTAACTCAATATTAATGCTTCTTTATTTTTAATCAATAATTTAAAACTCAATTTTTGCCGGCAAATTGCCTATTTCTCTCGTCCGTAGCCCAACCCAGCCGAAAATTCACTTGTTGGCCTGCCGCTAATGTTGGCCAATGTGCTACTAGCAAAAGTAAATACCAACTTCATAATTTATATCCTTTGGGTGAACAACTAGGATACGATCTTTTTTCACGTTTCTGCAACCATTGAAAGATTGGATTTCTGAATGTCCTTTCAACCTCCAACTATCCAAAATGCAGCTCCCTATTGTGCCACTTGTACGACCACGCTGGCAGCGATGGGTGATTGATTGTCATAGAGTCGTGCCCACAAAGACGTAATTATTGGGATTTGTTTTGATAAAAGTTCATAATTGATGATTGCGATGTTTACTTCTGACCCTGTTGTCTCGTCGCCTTCGAGTGGACTCTTCACACGTTGAACAGTTATCGGGTTAATGATTGTTTGCTTTTGCGTTATATGATGAAGGCAAAAAGTATTTGCAGAGGAGATTTACAAAAGCTGATTCGACTTACTCAATATGGTAACGTGGACAAATTTGGATCACCAAAAGATCAATATATAAATAAGGGATAGACTATTGTCATTCCATATTATCACTCACATTCATTCATATTTTATTTAACTTTTTTAACATACTCTTTCTATTCTATTTTATAATTAAGTCAATTGATTTAATTGTTGTTAAAACTCAACATTATTAATATTTTAAAAGAATTTTTTTAATATTTCGTTACTTTTTGCTTTTTCGTTTTATTTTTTTTAAAATCAAAATTGATTATTCCATTAAGCATAATAATATATACTTTTTCTATTTTAATATTTTATAAATATAACAAAAAAAGAAAAATAAGTTTTTAATAATTTTTTATGAAATACAGGGCACTAACGTCCAAGTTTAATTAACGATGGGTTTGATATTTTACTTTTAATGGGTTTGATACGTCCTTATTGCTCTAGAGGCTTGAAATCCGATTGTTTTTCTTTTATTTTCCAAAATGAAATTTTATTATAAGGAGGAAAGGATTACCAATAAGTTAGAAAAATCAAGGGTTTTATTATCTGAGTTACACAGAGGTTGCGTTAAAAAGTATTTCATAAATTTAGAATTGTCAAAATGGCTAATTGATAGAGTTTATTTTAAGCAATTAGTGTCGATCATCTTTAGGTTTTATTTGGCATTTGGAATTTAAGTATGAAATTGGTGTTCATAATTGAGAATGGATAAATTTTAATTTTTATGTTTAGAGAAATATATAAAATTTATATTATAATTTCACAATTTAATTTTAATCAATTTTTTTTAAAAAATGACATATAAAAAGAAATAGAGTAGTATTTGTTGGAACCCACTTTATTCTATTGTTATGAATATCGTCAATTTTTTCTGTCAATTGATTTGGATAAAATGAGAAAAAAAATGCAATATAACTTGAAAATGTTATAATTTCATCCATTTTTATTTGTGAGCTATGTGTCATAAAAAATAATTAAACTTAATTTTATTGTTAATAATATTTATAGAATATTAAAATAGAAAAAGTATATGTTATTATGCTTAGCGGAATAATCAATTTTTATTTTTTAAAAAAACTTAAAAATTCAGAAGGAAAAAGTAATGAAATATTAAGAAATATTCTTTTAAAGATTAATAATTATGAGTTTTAATAAAATTAGATATATTATTAAACTATTGACTTAATTATAAAAGAAAGTACAAAAGGTATATTAGGAAAGTTAAATAAAATATGAATGAGAGGAAGTGGCAATAGTAATTTATGAAGTGATAATAGCCTCTCCTATAAATAAAGATAAAAATATGAGTACAAATCATTAAGTAAAAACCTAGGTATAATATAGCAAATTATATTGACACCAAAATATAAACCCTAGAAAATTAATTAATGATGACTACACATCTATAATAAAATGCTCAGAATAAGGACGCTATCACAATACACTATATATACTTATAAATATAAAGGTAAGGTCAAATGTCAGATCTATTTGAAACACCATAAAGCAATATATACACTAGTTGTGTATAAACAAGTATATCAGTGCAAGCTTTTTCCCTTCAATGTTCAATTTAAAGAAAAAGTTTGCATAGTTAAGCTGCTATGTAGGAACTCTATGAGTTCTTCCTATGATTAAGACTTTTTGTCACTTTTTTTTGGATGAAACATTTTTCGTTCAAACATTGCTAAAACAACAAACTCAAAAAGTCTAATAAACATGCAAATAAACATAATGAACTTGTAGATAAAATTAAAAAGAAAGACTAAAGTCTCAATATACCACCACTAATAATATAGCTGGTTAATTTCACCTTTTATAATACCTAGCCTTTTTTGTTTTATTTTTTGTCTTATATCCTTATAATATGAGTATTGCTTTTAAAAAATAAAACAAGAGGAAAATGGAGGAAGGAAACTCGGACCCCACAATGGAGGGGGTGGGATCGACTCCCCTTTACCAGGCTAAGAACAAGAAGAGGTTGCTTGCAAGAGAACGGAAGAGGGGGCGGTGGTAGATCTTCATTGTAGAAAGAAGTTCCCTATATTTAAAAACTTATATAGCTATCAAATGTGTTAAGTCTTATGATTGACCCTCCTTTGTATTTTCAATAATCTTTCCTTAGCAACTGGGCCTGTACCAATTGGGCTCATTACATCAAGATAAGGTTTTATACAATTGAACTTCCCAAGTGCATTATTTGAACTTTCCTTGGTCATGAAAAAAACAATGAACTTTCCTTGGTCATGACAAAGAAAAAATTCTTGGTCGCAGATGAGTTAGTGACTCAGTCGAAAATAGTTTACTAACAGTTGTCTCATGCACGACACATCCCTTTTTTTAAAAAAAAAATTTTTACTAGGGTTATTAGATTAAGATCATGATGTCCGTTCCTCCAACTTGAGCTCCCATGACATTTCTTTTTATAGTTAAAAGATTTCAGCTACATATCTAAAGTTGAACAGAGTAACCGATTCATTTGCGTGAGGCACATAATTATTAAATGAGTTATTATTTAATTTCTGATTCTTTCTTTTTGTTGGAGGATATACTTTGCATTAGAGATTAGTTAGTTGGTTTGGTTTGTTAGATATTAGTTAGTAATTTGTTATATTCCTTAGCCTATATAAGAATACATTTTCGTTATATTACCTTAATTTTTCTATCATTGATAAAATTTTCAATTCAATCTCCTCTCAATTATTATTCTTTTTCTTTGATCACCATCAAATTCAACATGAAATCAGAGTTATTCCATCCATCATGCATGATCTTTCCGCTGCCCCTATTCTGAGTTCTTGAACTCGATTTCTTCTTTTCTTTTCATCTCTTCCATTTTCCCACCTTTTTTTTTTTTCTTCTCTGATTCCATCTGTGGCGTTGGCTCTAGCTTTAGGCTTCTTTTTGGTAGCTTCACCGATCTCTGTCTTCCAGCTTTACTAGCGTGGTTTCCTGCAAGCTCTTCCGGCGTGGTTGGCTTTTCCGGCATGGATTTGGTATTCCTTTTTCATCTTTTATCGCGTTACGTTTCATGTTGCTACCTATATATTGCGCACATGTGATCTTCAAGATTTGGTAATCTCTGGCATTTGGTTTGGAAGCCAAGGTTCACATTTCTTTGAATTTGATTCGATATGCTGCCTTCATTTTGGTTCTCTATTTCTTCGTGCTGCATTTAGTAAAAAAAGAGGGTGAAATTCTTGGGTATTTTGAGACATATTGGTGCTTGAATATTGTTGTTGAATTTTGTGTTTCAAGATTCAAGCATTTGCGGATCAAAGTTGGTTCATCTTGCCTTATGGGAATTGTCAGACACTGGATTTTAATCTTTGGTCATGTTCTGGTTCTTATCTCGATTTCTGGCTAATGCTATGGATTCCCTGGTACTTGGAGATATCTGTTTTGGTTTGGTTTATTGATATTTGGTTTGAGATATTTGAAGAATTGGTCGTTGTTGCACATGCTTTGTTTTGGAGCCTCAAATTTGGTATTACTGAGCAGTTCTTTGAGTTTAGTTCTTGCTCAGATTTTAGTCTTTGCTGATATTTTCTATCTTCGATTCAGATCATATTGTGCCAAGAATTGTTTCTGATTTTGTTTGCTTTGTATGGCTTTGTTATTAGCTTCTGCCTTCTGATTTGAGGCGCAGTTAAGTATTGATTTAGCTTTGTGGTTAAATATTGGTTCAGCCTTATGGCTTTCATATTTGCTTTTGCCAAGTGATTAAGTTTTAAGACTTGGTTAATTTGCTTCTCATGGTTAAGCTTTTGATGATGTTCCCATTTTGGGATTGTTGATGATTTCTTCTATAACGAGCACCATGGAGACTTCGAAGAGAGACATCATTGTCATTTGCTTGATACATTTGGAATTTGTTTTACAACAAGTGCTGTTGAGACGTATAGTTAAACTAGGCACCGTCACCTTGCATTCATGTTTTAGATTCTTACATTATTTTCTTTGATCACATTGTATTTTTTCTCATTTTTAGTTGTATTGTACCTTTGTCCCATGTTAGAGATGCTAAAGTACGCATGCTCCATCTTACAAAGGATTATTAGGAATATTGATATGATAATTAAGAGTAGTAGAAATTGGTTATTAGTTAGTTTACTCGTTACTTATATAAGGTTTCATCCTCTTGTATTACTCAATATTTCTATTATTTAGTAAAATTTACTATCATTTACTATTTAATTCTCTCAATTAATACTCTCTTTTCTCTTATCACCATGAAATTCAACATCGAGTGAAAAGAAAAACACAAATTGGCAAGAATTATTATGTTGTGCAAAGATTCACTCCTGCTTCGAAATTATTAGAATTTAAGCATAATATAATCAAGCATCATGGATAGCTTCTGAGAAGCAATACATTCAAAAGCAGCTAATGATCATGACAATTATATTAAACTATGTAGCTTCTTTTTTTATTTTTGACTGGATTAAATTATGTAGCTACCAGTAACAACTATGGGTAGAATACAAGAATGTATTGTCAAATATTGATTAAAAGATAATAGTGGTTTTAGGGAGTGGCTTATTGCCACTTCTTTTTTGCCGTTGTCACTCCCATTATTATTAATGTTTATTTAAGTTCACTAAAATATTCTTATTTTATTATTAATTTAACTATTTGATAATAAAACATATCTTAAAATTATATATAAGCTAACTTACCAATCCCCTCTTCAATTCATATAGTATAATCATAAGTTCAATTTTTTATTTTATTTTTATAAATGTGTATGTTAGTCACATAGATATGTATAAAATCATTCAATTAACTTAAAAACAAAAATATGTCTTAATTATAAAATTAGAGAAAAAATTTTAAAAAATATGTTAATTGTAGATACTTTTGTAAATATTCAATGAAACTAAAATAACCTAATTATGAAATAAAATTAATTTTCTCTCCAACCAAATTTTGTTAATGAAAAAATTAATAGAAGCATACAAATTCTATATGCCATATTTTTTCAAATATTAGAGGTTTAGGAGTTGAGGTCCATATTGCATAAAAAAAGGTACTTACTAGTTATTATATGTTTTGAATTAATTTATTAAATATAATTATTTAAATTCAAATATTAAATTCTTTATTTTTTTGGTAAAATTTTTCTGAATAATATATAATCTTGAGTATTTTTTTAATAAAGCAATAAATAAATTGAATAACAAAAAAGATGAAATAATAAATTGTGGTATATAATTACATATCTTATTTTATAACACATAACATTTATATAATTTAAAACTAGTAAATAAATAAGCAAGTGAACCCATAATATAGTGGTAGAATTTTACATGTCTCAATGAATTAAGGGAAGTCACGTGTTCAACTCTCTTCTCCGCTCATATCACCTAATATCTTAGTTAAAAAAACTAGTAAATAAATAAATGGTGCTATAATTTACTACTAGTGACCATTTATTTCATTATACTTTTTTCTTTGTTCATATTGTTAAATTAGAAACTAAGGTAATTTGGTGCATGAAATTAAAATATTTTTATACTTTAATAATTTTTACTATTAGTATATAGATATCAAACTCTTATTGTTATTTATTCTTACTTATTTTTTCTAAAACATTTATTGGTATATTTTTTAGGTAACTATTGTTTTAAGAAAGTTTAGAAAAAAATAATATATAAATATAAATGACAATATTAAATATAACGTATCTTATTAAAAAATTATATAACTAATGTATCTTTTCAAAATATTTCTCTAATTCTATAATCAATACATGTTTTAGTTTTTAAAATATTTCTCTAATGTTAACGTATCTTGTTAAAAAAAATACTATAATAAACGCATATTTTTAAACAATTTCTCTAATTTTATAATTAAGACATGCTGATCGAATAAAAAATATGACATACCCATTTATAAAAAATATGAAATTGAACTTATATGATTATACTATATAAGTAGAAGAGAGGATTGATAATTCAACTTATATATAATGTAAGATATGTTTTATTATCAAATAGTTAAATTAATAATAGAATAAGAATATTTTAGTGAATCTAAATAAATATTAGTGATAGTGAGAGTAAAGTAGTTAAAATGGAGTGGCAATAACCACTCCTGTACTTTTAACTTAAAGGTAGATGATTAAAGTATTTGAACTGTTATACCATTTATAGAGCTTTGTTTTTTTTAACAATAAAGTTTAGATTGAGAAAAAATCTCACTCATACCTAAGGTTAGGTCATGCTTTCAGACTTATCAAGTGATAACAAAAATTTGCATATAAAGTATGAATTTAATTTCCATATATTGACCTAAAAATATTATATTTTTATAATGTCATTTAATTAAAATCTTGACACTGCCATATAAGAAAATTTACATGACTTTTTCAAGTAATAGACATAAAAATTAACTGACATGGTATTACATAAACCAAATGAGTATGTGAAAAAAATTATACTCATATATTAAATCCATATAGTATGTTACCATTTCGTATGAATTTATTATATACAAACAATACGAAAAGGAAGAATAACCAATCACAATAAGTAAAAGTATAAGGTAAAAATGTAAAATACGGTCTTCGAAGGAAAAATTTATCACGCATATTCGCACAAAGTTTCACCGAGTACTAGTTAGAACTATTTTTTTATCTTTTGTATATGACTTTGATACATGATATTAATTAATGGCATAAGATTTCTACTACTCCATAACACTTGACACATTTCTCGTATGATTAGTGTTTATAACTGGAAAATAATCCACATAATTAACAAAGTAATTAAAAAGATAATAAAGAGGTAACAATGGTAAATGGGAGCAAGCCCCTATATTGAAGAAGGTTGGGTGTGATGACGCCCAGTCAGGTAAAGCCTTCAATAAAGGGGCTTGTCTCTTGGAACTATATGAGACAGGTGGATTGACAGGATTTAGATATGACATGTTCCCTAAAGAAGGGATTCTGCAAAATAAGGGCACCACAAGGATCCGGGGTGAGGCAAGATAGTCTCTTTCCAGGATGCTCAACATGTAAAACTCTCAGATGCCTTCTTGACCCAAAAGTCATATATGATATTCACAAAAAAAAAGGATGAAACACTCTAGCAGCTTGTTAAAACCAGAATTTCCCTTGTCATAACCCGATCCCAACAAATTGTCCAGAGTTTGACAAAGCCACCTTGCTTACCAAAGGACAACCATGTCTCTCTCATTTGGTTGGACCACCTTGTCCTATTCTACATAATGTAAAAGCTTGAGCCATGAACCCAGAGCCAACTTGGAAGTAGTAAGTATACTCCAATCCCTTAGCATGCTTGAGACAACCCAACACTCACTACAAGAAATACGAGTTATTGATGAATTTTTCATCAGTGTTACTGGCAAAATTAATGACTGTAAATGCGAGAAAAGAACTACTTTTTTTTCTTTTCATATCATTATCGGATTTTCTCAGGTAATCTCGGAAACCTTCGCCAATTGGATATCATGCGTTAATTACTAATGGATTTTTCCGTCGGTAACTAATTTTGAATTATTTTTTAAAAAAATAATTTTGCTAGCGGAAAAATCTACCAATATTTTTTAAATTTTTTAAAAAATTAATTTTACGGGCAAAAAAATTTGCCGATAAATTGAGTATGACCGTTGCACATGTTCCTGGCGGAAATTTTGTCAAAAATTCAAAAAATCCATCGGTAAGTCAGTTAATGAAACACCATTTTTTGACTTTATTACCAGGTAGATTTTTTCGCATGTAACTTTAAAATTCAGTTGGTTATCAGCCAAGATAAGGCTGAATCGCGTTATCTTCTCCTCATTCTCTCGCCATCACTCTCTCTCTCTCTCTCTCTCTCTTATCCTATGCTCTTTTTCAGCGATATCTCCACCGCCTCACTGCCGTTCAAGGTGAAGAGACCACCATTCTCCTCCTCTTATAGTTCCCTCCACTTTAATCAATTTTGTTTATTTTGTTGTTTTTTCTATTTCATTTTTTAGCTTTTTTTTCTTTTCAGATCTATCCACCTCTCCTAACATTGCCATCCACCGCTTCCATTGTCACTCCGCCATCGCTTCTACCACGTGCTACCGTCGCCACCATAGGTAAGTGCTTCCAAAATTTTATTAAATTTAATTAATTATTAAATATTATTTGATAGTATGTGTTTAACTATTAATTATTATTTTTAATATATGAGTTGTAGGTCATATTTGAGGGTTTTCTGATTATTTGATTTATTAATTTAAATAATTGATTTTGTTAGAGAGTATTGAATCCGCTTGGAGCATTTCTTTTGTGGAGCATATAATTCTTTTGTCTCTTTTAAGGTAAGTAATTGTTTCTCCTTATTTAATTACATTTTTTGTTAAGATAGAGCTGATGATTTCTAAAATAGAGTTATAGGAAATTGGGATTGTACGACTAGAGGAAAGGGCATAAAGGTCATTCCGACTTGTTTCACTACTAGAAAATCTCGGATTTCGACACATTTTACCGAGGTATGTAAAGTCGATAATTTTCGACTACCCTATTGACGAGTAAGCCATTAATTCATATTAAAACAATTTACATAAAATACTCGTCGGTATAATGTCAGTGAATGATGGTGCCAATCACACGACGCGCATAGTATCCTGGTATACAGAAGCTTAATCGCGAGTGAGTTTTATATTTAATAGTGAATATTTATTAAATCATTTACGAAGGTAACGATGGGTACTCAAGATATTTAATATTTAATAATTTATGAATTGAATTCCTAATCTTTACCAACGGTTATTTATGGTTTTAAATATATATTATTTATGATAAAAATTACCGAGAATGGGGACTCAACATGATTAATATTTAATAATTAATTAATGAAATTACCGACGGGTATTTGAAATTTCATTTACAGCGCAAACCCTATGCCCATCATCCATCGGCAATGGTCGGTAATTACCTACCAGTGATACCGTTTCATTTAATTGATTACGTCGGTAATCCCGTCGTGGATATTACCCATCTGAAGCCCTTCTCTCTCACTAAAACCTCCCCTCTCTCTCTCTAAAACCCCCTCTCTCTACCCACGCGCCGTGGTTTTTGGCTTTGTTCACGCCACTGAAGCTCCATTTGAGAAACGGATATGACCATTACGATCTCGAGGCTTTGGTGAGCATTTTAACGGTTTAGTTTTTTTATTTGATTTACTTTTTCCGTTCGTTTATTAGTGCCCATAGTGTTGTGTGTGTGTTGCATTGGGGATTAATTATTGTTATTAATTTGTTAATGTAGGAGTTTTGCTTGAGGGTCACAGTGATTATTGACGTTGGGTAAGTTTGCCATTGTTTTTGTATATGTTAATCTATATTTTTTGTATATATAATTGTAGTGATTGAAATTTATAATGTTGGATTTTCAAGATTGGACTTGGTTAACGGAGAGCTTCCCTATATTTCATTTTTTTTTTGCTATAGAGGTTAGTAACTCATTCCTTATTATTTATATCGTTTAATGATTTAATATATATTTATGATATATAGAGACTTATATTTTATAGGATAGAGTTGTAGGAAATGGGGATTGCATGACTGGGGAAGGGCGTAGAGGTCCTTCCTCGACGTGTTTGATTTGTTTGCTGTGAGATTCTTTGTGTTTGCGGAGATTGCAGGATGCATGTTGTGGAGTTATAAGGGGATGCGCAATAGAACGGTTTTTAGGATTATTTGAATTATATGTAATTATTAACATGTAACGTTAACTGTTCCTATTCTATTGTTGATTTTTATAATAATATCTATAATTGTTGAATTGACTGAATATCAATAATGGAAACTCCTAGTTTAAGGGAGATGCTGTCAAAATTTTGTTAAAATCTTTTTAGGGATAAAAGATTAAAATTAACCGTATTAAAAAAAACTTAAAGACCAATTAAAAGAAATATCTAATGCTGGAAGCTCCTAATAAACAAAATTTTGTTAAATTTTTTTTAGGGAAAAAGTTTAAAAAAAATTGTGCGAGAAATAAGATTAAAAAAAGGATTAAAAATAACTATATTAAAAAAACAAAGCAAACCAATTCAATATGTTTTAAAGTAGTAATTTGAGTCGCGTTAAAAAATTATATGACAATGGTTGTATTGACTGAAATATATAGCTGGAAGAAATTTATAAAGCGTTCTTGTTTGGAACATGAGTATTTGTTATGTTTTAAATATGAAGGAGGCTTCTATTTTAAAATCATAGTGTATAACCATAGTGATTTAGAAATGACTTATTCAAGATATGACGAAGACACTATCCAAGATTGTGAAGTTGGCAATGATGACGCTGAAAGGCTTGTAGCATTTAAGGATCATGTACGTTTCTTGAAAGTTGTGGTGCACCTTAAACAAATGTACATAGTCCTCAGGTGCTACATGTCTTTCAGTGTGATCATTGCCAACTTCACAATCTTGGATAGTGTCTTCATATATTGAATAATCCATTTCTAAGTAATATGGTTATTTACTGGCTTTAAAATAGAAGCCTCCTTCATAACCATAGCTATATAATTTTTCAACGGCGGGCTAATTCCTGTTTCACTATATTTATTTTGTTCCTGATCTTTATAATAATATTTATAATTATTGTATTGACTGAAATATGTAACGATGGAAGCTCATAATTTAAGAGGAGATCCTGAAATATTGTTAAATTTTTTGTATGAATAACAGATTAAATAAAAATAACCATGTTTAAAAAAACTTAAAATCCATTTAAAAGAAATATGTGATGACGAAAACTCGTAATCTAAATGGTATGCTGTCAAAGAATGTTTCAGAATATTTGTTGAGAGAATAAGATTAAAGTAGTTGTACCTAAAATTTAAATAGCAATTGAATTTTTTTTTGAAAGTAATAACTTTTTATCTTTAAATAATTATAGGGTCTAGAGTTAATCACAAGCGCAATGCTACCTTCAAATCGATTATGGATGTATGATAGATTGCATCCTAATAGAGGGGGATTAAAATGGACTTTTATATGGTGTTGAAGAATTTATGAGCATGGCATGTAAAACATAACAGTTCATTAATGAAGCAAAAGTTAGGTGTCCATGTAATAAGTGCAAATGTAGGAAGTATCTGGATGACGATACAATAAGGGTTCATTTGTATAAGTGGGGATTCATGCTTGACTATTGGGTTTAGACTGAGCATGGGGAGGTAGTTAAAGCATAGAACCAAGTGGGTATGTGTGAAACTGGAAGTAGTTCTGGTGGGATCCATATAACTCCAACGTGGGTAATATGTTGTGGGAGGATAACCTAGCTAGGCATCATGAGATGGTGTTTGATGTTGCTGGTCCTAAATTGCTGCTTGTTATTCGCAGCCTTCAGTGAGGAGTCTAACCAAGATGCCGCTCGATTTTATAGTCTACTAGAAGCTGCCAATCAACCTTTATGGGAGGATTGCGCACTCTGAATTATTATTAGCAGTTCGAATGTTGAGCATTAAGTCCGAAGGGAATCAAAGCCAAAGTTCTTTTGATCAATGGGTTGACTGATTAGTTTGCTAAGTTAAACCCGATGCAATTCCAAAAGATTTCTATCAAGCTAAAAAATTAGTTTCTAAACTTGGGTTGAAGGAAATAAAGATTGATTGCTGCTTGAAAGGTTGTATGCTTTATTATAAAGATGATAGTTCATTGACTGCGTGTAAGTTCTACCAAGAGCCTAGGTTTAAACCCAAGAGACGTGAAAGTGGGAGGTATAAGGATGTAGAAAAAATGCACTATCTGCCCTTAATCCCTAGGCTCACAAGACTCTACACGTCAATGAGTTCAGCTCCTCATATGAGGGGCACGTGAAAATTAAAGCGATGATGGTGTGATGATGCATCCATCGCATGGTAAAGCGTGGAAAAAGTTCGACCAATGATATCCTGATTTTCTTGTGACCCACAAAATGTTAGATTGAGACTTTTCAGATGGATTTACTCCAAATAACCAATTTAGCAAACCCTATTCCTGTTGGCCCGTAGTAGTTACACCCTATAATTTCCCTCCTGACATGTGCATGAAAGATCCTTACCTATTCTTAACATGTATAATCCCTGGCCCTGATAATCCAAAAGCTAATATTGATGTGTATCTTCAACCCCTAATTGATGAATTGAATGAACTGGTGCTAGGGTGTTCTTACTTATGACATTTCAACTAAGCAGAACTTCATGATGAGAGATGCATTAATGTGGACCATCAATGATTTCCCAGCTTATGGAATATTGTCTGGATGGATGACCCAAGGCAAATTAGCATGCCCAATTTGTATAGACGATACTAAAGCATTCACCTTGAAAGATGGAGGAAAGAACTCTTGGTTTGATTGTCATAGAAGGTTCTTAGATTCTGATCATCCCTATAGGCGAAGCAGATATGGTTTTAAAAGAAATTGTGTTGAACATGATGAGCCTCCAGTTAGACTAAGTGGCCACGAAATGTGGGATCGAGTTAAGGATATCCCAAAAATAATGGAAGTCAAGGTAGTGCCATCCAGGCTATGGAGTATCCCATAATTGGACCAAACAAAGTATTTTATGGGAGTTGCCGTATTGGAAGGATAATTTGGTGCGTCATTGTTTAAATGTTATGCATATTGAGAAAAATGTGTTTGATAACATTATGAATACTGTATTGGATACAGATCAAACCAAAGACAACGACAAGGCAAGGCATGATCTGCAGTATTGCACATGGCCTGATTTGCATTTACAAAACTGAGATGGTCGTTTCTATAAACCAAAGGCCAAATATGCCTGAGTTCCAATGAGCAACAAGCAGTTTGTCATGGCTTAAGGAGTTAAGAATGCCGATGGTTATGCTTCAAACTTAAGTAGGTGCGTCAATATTGCACAGGGTAAGCTTGTTGGCATGAAAAACCATGATTGTCACGTGTTCATGGAGTGTTTGCTTCCAATTGCATTCAGAGAGCTACCTGATATTGTCTAGAAGCCGCTCACGAGTTGAGTCAATATTTCAGGGATTTATGCTCTTCTACTCTTCGGTGTGATGATCTGCTTGTCATGGAAAAAATATTCCCAAAATTCTTTGCAAATTAGAGAGAATTTTTCCTCTTGGGTTCTTTGACTCAATGGAACACTTGCCCATACATTTGGCATATGAAGCACGGGTGTGTGGACCAGTTCAATACAGGTGGATGTATCCATTTGAAAGGAAAATAGAAGGGTTTGAAAGAACCGTGAAGAATAGGTCTCAAGTGGAAGGATCGATATGGCAAGCTAATCTAGCGAAAGAGACTTCAAATTTCTGCTCATTTTACTTTAAGCCACATGTTCAATCTAGGAGAACTCGGGTTGGTCGTAACAACGATGGAGGGAGTGTTCTATTCCACCTATGTTGTATATATTCAATCAACCTGGTCGAGCTATTGGAAAGAGCGTGCCTCGATGGCTGACTTCCGACAAGTGAAATTCTGCACACTATATATTTTGCTAAATTGTGACGAGGTCCAACCATTCAGATTGTAAGACAAAAATCTTTTTTTTTGTGTGTAGGTGTGAGTGTGATGTTATGCATATATAATAAAATAACATAAAATATATTTTCAACAACAGATACTTTGAGCAACTACACGGTCAAGATTTTCTTCAACAATTTTCGGATTGGTTTAGATTACATGTAAGTCCGCTTGTTTTAGATTATGTAGTCCAAAATATTATCTGTTAATTTTGTTTGATACAAGTAAGTTTGACATTTCAAACTTTATGTACATAGGTTCATAACAAAAATAATGGCGTAACATGTCCTCATTTATTCAATTTAGCTTGGGGCCCAAAAAATAAAGTTGTAAGTTGGCCCATGTACTATGTTAATGGGTACAAGTTTCACAAGCTGATTGGGTGTGGGGAAAAAATCGACAATACTGGTGTTTGTGTTAAAGGCGATACTAGGGACAGAGAATGTGATTGGTATGGTGTTGTTAAGGAAATCCTTGAGTTTGAGTACGTAGGTGAGCTCACAAATAAATGTGTCCTATTCAAATGTGAATGGTATGACCTTACACAACTAACTAGGACACGTCAACACAACAATTACAAAATCATTGAAATCAATCACACAGAAGATATAGAAGTTATGATCCATTTATTATAGCCCAAAATACCAGACAAGTATATTATATGTCTTATCCTGGAAAAGTAGGTCACAGTGGAGGGTTGTGAATAAGATAAAATCAAGAAGTATGAGTGAAATAGAGGAAGATATTGTTGAAGATGCGTATCAAGTGGATGATCCACATCCTTCAAGGCAATACTCGTGTAGACAACCCTGAAAACCCCCTTTCATTGACTACTAGGGAAGTTGACTTAATTGAACGCACAAGTAACCACCCAATCAGAAATCACGAAGATGAAACAAATGATTGTAGTGCTGATGAGTCACCTAGTGATCAACAAGAGTGATGATGAAAACGTCCTACACATTCAAATTAACTAAGGTGTTCAATATTATTATGCAATTATTTGAAATTTCCTGATTTAATTAATATTTTGTTGTGTATTATTTTTTAATTATTTCAGGATGACTAGTAGAGGCAAAGGCCGACTTCAAAGGTCGTGTACCCACCATCACCACCTCAGCCACCGCCCCCTTCTACCACCTCCACCACCTCAGCCACCGTCCCTTCCACCACCTCTACCCCAGTCCAACCATCAGCACCCAAGCTTTTGGATGATGCCCACTCCTGGGTATGCCCTACCCATCCGTATTCACACTCAGCCTACTCACATTCCTGAACCCTCCCCTAGCCCTACTCCTGCCCTAGCCCTATCACTGCCTCGACTCCAGCCCGCATCTGATCAGACTCCTCCTTCCTTGATGGGGTCACAGGCATGGGATGCCGATGGGAGGCTCTGGCCCAGATGGTAAGCTACTTAGACCTGATGGTAGACGCTTTGGAGATAGGCCAAACAGGTAAGGACAATATTTGAGTAATTTTGATTGGTTTTTATTTTTTTTTCATTTATGTAATAATTTTCTCCCATTTGCGTCGGCTCACAGGATCACGGATGTTATACAGAGTTGGTATAACCATCCGTGGCCCACATGGACTGACATCCCTAATGTCAAGGAGTCGTGGTGGAAGGAATGGAAGGTAATTATATGATTGCTTCGCTTTTATTAAAATATATGTTTACATTATTTAATTATATGCCTAATATACAATCACTAATGTGTTGTGGATTTGTTTATGCAGAAAACATTCTACATTGAGCCCGAGTATGAGCCCGCAGTGAAGAGGGCTTGGAGGATTAGGTCATTCAAGCGAATGCGGGATATGTTTCATGATGTCCGTAAGGGACACATGAACAGCTCGTGGTGAACGACGCACCTTGGCTGAGTTGGGCGCCACTGGGCTAGCAACACGACCTTCAAGGATAGGTCGGTAAGGGAAAGACAAACCGAGCCTCACAAAAGGTGGGTCGCTGCACACGGGTGGGTCGAGCACCAGGAAGGGACTTGAAAGCGCTTGGTAATTCTTTACCCTTTCTACATTTTATAATAACATTTACTATATTTGAATTGTGACAAATACTATACTTTGATGACTTTATTGTGCTTATTTGTATAGGCGAAGGAGTTGAGCCGCCTTCAACATAGGACGAGCTATTTCGGAGACTTACACCCGAAAGGGTGAGGAGGGGGCTCTGGGAGATCTGGGTAGACTCTCGCAGCGACCTATGTAAGTTTAAATTTAGACATATCTTTTCTTAATTTGTATTATTATTTTCATTTATGTCATAATCATTACTTACAACTTGTTTTTTCTTTTCCTTTACAGCGTGAGTTTACAGACCTTAGGAGTAGGCCTAGACCCAGGACCAGACCCAGCTGGCTAAGGCTACCCGATGCTGACATTCCTCCTCCTCTCAACG
Source organism: Dalbergia oliveri (assembly GCA_030441495.1). Lineage (NCBI taxonomy): Eukaryota > Viridiplantae > Streptophyta > Magnoliopsida > Fabales > Fabaceae > Dalbergia > Dalbergia oliveri. Next base: position 19,577,500 of record JAMLFY010000003.1, read on the forward strand.
AGGAGGATGTGTGGGCCTAGGTGATTGGCGGCCCTTACAAGGGTCGCATATATGGGATGGGTACTATCTGAGAGTATATTCCCATCCTTCACCACTGGGTCAGCTATGGGGATGATGCCCTGAGAGAGCGTGTCCATGCCCTCAACCATGAGACTCAGAGGCCCAGTGATGGCACAACAGGAGCAATAGGCAGCTCCTTCAAGCTTCAGGAGTAGTAGGCAAGGCGCAGCTGGAGAGGAGCTGAGAGATCGAGAGCTTAAGCTCTCCTAGGAGCGGTAGCAGGAGAACGCAAAGGAGTAGGAGAACACAAAGAAGGAGAGGAGAAAGCAAAGAAGGCGGAAGCTGAAGATGAGGAGAAGATCACTCAGATGTCATGACATTCTTCTGGGACATGCAGGCTTTAGGATCCTCCAGCTTCGGAGGCCGCTCCCATCTCCCCTCCATCTCTAGGGCCAGTCAGTTGGATGGTGCGATGACGATGATGGTCCTGATAATTCTGATGATAGTGATGAGCCAACGCGTCGAATGCTGACGCTCAGGACTCTAGCTAGTTTTTATCTAGCTTTTTCATTTTTACATTGGATATTTTTTACATTTATTGTAGTTTGTATATATTTTATTGTTATAATTTACTATTTTATTTATTCAGTTTAATTTATTTATTTTATTATTCTTCTTATTTAATATCAGTTTATTGATAATTAGGTTATTATATAAATAAATAATTAAATAATAAATCATTAAAGATAAATTATAATTTACCCACGGGTTACCAAGGTTTATTAGTCGTAATAACAATATTAATTAAATAAAATTATATTTTCAAAAATATCCACCATTCGGTAAACCTATCGGTAAAATGGGTGAAAATTATTTAATTATCCGTTGGTAAAAACACAAAAAATCGTCGGTATAAATATGTCTCTGACGGCTTTCCTGATGCCTTTTATATAATTGTATCGACTTTTTGTATTTTATTACCCGTCGGTACTTGTGTCGATAAATACCGACAAATGTTATTCTACCGTCAATACTCATCAACGGCCAGAAATCATGCTCCGTAACCGTTGGTATAAATACTAGTCATTGAAAATCCTATGGTAAGAGGGTCGTATCCCGCTTTTCTTGTGGTGTTTGCATTATTTGTTGTGGAGATTGATTGTGTATTCGAAGATTGCAAGATATGCATGTTGTGATGTTATAAGAGAGTGTGCTCTAGAATAGTTTTAAAATCTTTAAATGTTTGTTTGATTGAATTATGAATTTTATTTGACTGAATTAATATATGTATGTACTAAAATCAATTTCTTGGGATATCTTAGTTTAAGGGGAGGTTCTCCAATTTTTTTTTTTAATTTAAAGAATAGAATCTTAATTTAAACAGGGTTCTACCACAATTTTCTTAAGTTAAAAGACTTTTACTTTTAAAAAATGGTCTGTTGGAAGATATTTATAATTAAATAAAATTTTAGCATTAAATAAAAAATTAGCTCTTAAATAATTAGGTAATATAAAAATTACAGTATATAATTTTAAAAAAAATAAATTATCGATGAAAATATGCATTGATAAAATTTTAAAAAATTTGTAACAATTATTGGTGGAAACAATCCATTGGCAACAAGAAAAATAATTAAAAAATTCCTCATTATCGATGAAATATTTTGACAGTAACTTGAACAAAATTCGTCAATAACTTGAACAAAATCCATAGGTGGCATGTATCACTGCGAATTTGTTGATGAATTTTTTAGCACATTATCGATAGTTCTTTTTTCCCTAAAATCCATCTGTAAGTCCCATGGTAATAGTTACCGATGGATATTTTCCGTAAGGAGTATTTTTTGACGATGTTATTTCTGTGTGCCACAATCAGCCGGTAATTCCTTCGGTAATAAATTTTTTTGTTGATAATCCCAAAAATTCGTCGGTAAAATCCGTTGATAACAACCATTTTTCTTGTAATGACTTCCTAATATAGCTATTACTTTTCTTACCAAGGCTCCATGACAAGTCCCTTTCTCTAAGTCATCATTTTTCTGAATTTTTTAACCCCCAACTTGTTATAAAACTCAAAGAACCACAAGAGTGAAGGGGGATATGGAAGAACATCCCAAAAAAACCATTAGACACATATAGAAAATCTTTGTTCTATTTAAGTGTCTTCAGCATCCTAAAGCAATGAGAGGAAGTTAAGCCCCATCAACTCCCAAGGACTCTTGGTGGTGGCCATGCTTGTTCACCGTCAAAGCCACCTTGGACATATAGTCCCTAACTGTTGCTATCTCACAAATCTTCTAAGTTTACGTACTCTTGAATCACCAAGCATGGTAAGTGTTAAGATGCCCAACTAAATTTTGGTTCAGAGTTAAAAAAAAAAAAAAAAAAGAGTTGGAGAAACGAACATGCTTTGAAGGATAAAATTCAAAAGTAGAGGAAAATAACAATTAACAAGAGGGAAAAAAGAAGCTTTGATTGAGATGGATAATAGAACCCTTGCGCCACCCTTCATTATTCAAAACCACAACTAGCATGTGAAACTGATTGACAAATGAAACCAATTTAGTTTACAATGAGTGCACGCATCAAAAAGGCCACCTTATCTGTCCTACTCTAACAAATTAGAGAAAATGCTAAATACATTTTACTCCCAAATTTTAGGTTATATATAATGTACCCTCAATTTTTTAAAATGTGCATCATAACACCTTAAATTTTCTAAAAAAAATAGAAAAATCCTTGACATTTCAAATAGTGTAAAACTTTAGGTTATAATAGGGAATTAACCACAAATTAAAAATACTAAGAGATTAAATGCACATAAATCATGCATTCACTAGTTGCTAGAATTATACTGAGGATCTTTTACACTGTTTAACAGTTAAGATGTCACGATACGTTTTAAAACGTCAAAGTGTAAACTACGCATGATTGAAGTTAGTGGAGTAAAATGTATTTTACTCTTAGAGAAACTTATAAAGTTAGAAAAGCATTATTATAAGTTTTAGTTTAATTTTTTTATGTATGATTAGTATAAATAAATTTTACATTATGATTTAATTATATATTTTTATTTTCAAGACTTCTTTAGATAAAAAGTGATTAAGTCAAACATTATTTGTATAAAATTATTTTATACTGATAGTATATTTAAATTAAAATATTAAATTAAGGAAACAATAATAATGTTTAAAATTTTATTTATGATGCACTAATTGTTATTCAATAAATTGTTTTAATATTTTAAATAACTATATTTGCCTATTTTACATTATTAACCGATAACTATATCGAAATTAAATCTTATTAAATAAAATAAAGTAATATAACTATTTAATTTTTTTCAAAAATTAATAAAGCTGTCACATGATTTTCATAATTTTAGAATATGTTAAGTTGAAAAATAAAAATAAAAATAAAATTTTCATAATTAAATTATATATATATAAAATTCCACATAAAATTCTATCAGGATTCAGCCACATTTTTGTCGCAACCACAAATATCCAAATTTGTGGAACGAGTTGGTGACTGTAGCTTTCGATCTGTTATGGTAGTACAATGCTGACTGTAGCATGTTTCATGATTCTTTTTCTAACAAAAAGTTATTATTACTTCTTTTCTTTCTCTCTTTCCCATTGGCCATTGCCTTTTTCCTCTTCTCTGAAAGGTCAACGGAAACTCTGCGACAAAGCTTTGAAGTCTGCCGCCGAAAGCACCCCGCTAACAGAAACCCGAACGGAATCAACAAGGTGGACTTCGAATCCCGATTACTCTCATCCCCGGTCAACAATTCGTGGAATTTGAACTGTATGCAATTGCGATTGTAGAAATTATCGATCCTAGTTTCTTTCTTTCTTTCTTTGTTTTTTCGTCTGTGTTTTTGTTTTAGGAAATGGAAGCCACCGTGACTTTGGCTTCGACGTCTTAGGAACACGATTTAGCTTCGATTGTCACGATAAAAAAAAAAAATCTAACGTTGGACGCGAAACTGCTTTTGCTTGTTTGGACAGGTAGTGCTTTGGCGGCGTCTGTTACAGTTTGCTATTGTCTGTCATTGACCTGTTATAACTTCTGACATATTCTGGTTTTTCTTCTGCGTAACTTTGCGTCCTCGTTTGCGTGTATATATATATATATACATCGGTAGGCACTAGTCCGACCTGCCCCTTTAAATCTCTAGGCCTTTTGTTTGAGTCTCTTCGACTCTCCGGGTCCCAAGATTGGGGGTTTGTGGACCGGTCGATACTAGACCAAACTGCATCCTCATGTGAACCGGCCCAGACACACTCTCGACTAGTTCAACGACATGTGAGGGTGAGAGACACAGTCTCTCCCATTAAAGCATCACGGATCCCCTCTCATGAATGCCCAGCTGATATATATATATATATATATATATATATATATATATATATATATATATATATATATATATATATATATATATATATATTAACATGGGCATGCACGCTTTAATAGGATTGAGCTGCGGTAATAAGTTTACTATTTTTACAACAATGAACTGTTATCACTTCTGGTGATGTGGTTTTTGTTTTTAATTCGCTTTAATCCTATCTTTTTACCTCTGTTGTCTATTTATTTATTTATTTTATTTTTTGTGACAGGTGCCTTCTAATTAAATTATGGGAAATTCTGAGTCAGTGTATGAATATCAAGATGATTTTTTTCAACAACCCAGTTCTTCATATGATGGAAGTTCGGTGAATAACAGTTATCATCAACCCTCTTCTTATGCTGGGAGTTCGGTGGATACTAGACATCATCAACCCTCTTCTTATGCTAGAAGTTTAGTGAATACTCGCCATCAACATAAGCAGCAGCCCACACATATAGCTGATAATTTCAGCTCTTTGGATGAGGTTGTGGCTCCTTTTTTTGTTAGTGATTTAGGGGGCGCTTGGATGGGATCCTAGGGACTCAAAATCATTTTTTTTCACCCAAAAAAGTCACTTTTTATATAATTGGATAAATTTTAAAAAATAATTAGAATATCAAAGAGATCGGCTTTCAGTACTTTTGTAAAAACTAAAAAGAATAGCTTTTGAAAAAAAAAAAATCGGTTTTCAGTTGTATGTAAAATTCAAGTTTTATAATCACCTTTTTTAAAACCCAAAACAAACGCACCCTTTGAGAGGATACTTACTCAGGATTTGTTCTTATCATTACAAGGATAGTCACTGTTGGTGAACTGGATTCACTATCTTTGCGGATGTATTGAACCTGCTTGGCTCTATAATGTTAGACATGACTTCATGCTTATTGAAGACATGACAGTTATATTTCAGGTTGTTTCCGCTCTAAGAGAAGCTGGTCTGGAATCTTCAAACTTAATACTTGGTATCGACTTCACGAAAAGCAATGAGTGGACAGGTTATTCATTTAAAATATGAAATTAATATTATACATGCATGTTAATGTAAATGTATAGTGAATGAAATAAAGTCACAACTTGATAATTGTAGGCAAGCACTCCTTCCACCGAAAAAGCCTTCATCATATCGGAAATACTCCTAATCCATATGAGCAAGCAATATCTATAATTGGTCATACCCTCTCTTCTTTTGATGAAGATAATCTGATACCTTGTTTTGGATTTGGTGATGGTGAGTAGCCGTTTCTGACTTCAGAGAAATATAATATGTTTTCATCTATATTGATTTCGGCAAATTTACTTTTGTAGCTTCTACACATGATCAGTATGTGTTCAGTTTTTACCCTGATGGTAGATATTGTAATGGTTTTGAGGAAGCACTAGCCCGTTACAGAGAGATTGTTCCACACTTAAAACTTTCAGGTTTGTTTTACAATATTATCGTCCTTGCTGACCTGATGTAATAATGTTAAAAGTATATGTCACAAATATATCTGACCCTTTTTGGCAAATAACCTTACCATAGTTTTTCTAGAGAGATATAGAGACAGGATTTCAGTATGATTCAGTGCATATCGCTAATCGCATTGTGTGTTTTAAAATCAAAATGCCTCTGAACCTAGGGTCTGTTGGCGTCTAATCCTTGTAAGTTTGATTTGGTCTTGATACATCTGGGCTGTTTTTGTGCAAATCTTTTCCTTTCAATTCCTAACTCATTCTTGGAAGAGAGTATATTCCATCTTGATAAACCTATTGGTAGACCAAATCTCCCTTTTAGGTTAAGCCTTTTATCAAGACAGTAGTCCTTAATAGAATTGATACTAATGACATGATGCAGGTTTCTTAGGATCAGTCCCCCAGTTCTTAGATTGTTTTTGTAGCCTGCCCCTTCATGAATTTCTTTGTTTGGCATTTTTGGAGAGTGTTGAGTGTGCTGTAGGTCCTTGGACCAGCTTTAATGGTTTTGGGTAAAAGTAATGGAGCCAAATTTTGGTGATGATGTGTAATCTATACTACACTTTGGTTCATTTTGTTGAAGAGCAATTCTAGGCATCTTATAGGATATTTCATGCACAGCTTCTTTGGGATAAGATTAGACATTTGACTTTCTACTTGATGTAAAGCACATGGTCTTTTCAGAAGGGGAGGGGGGATGGGTTGTTTCTGCTATAATATGTTTTTAGATGGAGGATCTCTTATTAAAAGGAATGTATGATGATGCTGAGAAAATGAAGGAAACAAAGAAAATAGAACAGAAAGTGTCAAAGGAGAAAACTGCAATAGAGAATTTCTGAAACAAAGTCTCTTAGTTTTATTAATGGAATCAAAATGATTTCACAACATAGGACTTATATTTTTTGCAGTTGGTGCTGCTTACAAGGGAAGCTACCTAAGAGACTATGTGGCAGTTAATGACAGCAGACATCCAATTGACTTGTCTACAACAGCTGTCACTTAGCTTGTTACCAAGTGCTACTATATTCTAGAATATTTTTATAGAACACTGAATAGTTGTGCAGTTCTAGAACCTAAGTTGTTCAGTTATAGAAAACTGAATAGTCGTTCAGTTATAGAACACTGAATAGCTTGTTACTGAGTGTTTTTTTTTTCTATTATTATATTTTTCAAAAATCTGTTCATCTTTGGCTAACGTAAATGGAAGTGCTCTGACTGTAGAGGGACCTTTTTTCCGATTTCTAATTATACGCCTGCTTAAAACTCAGCCTTGGCAAGCATTCTTTTTTTGGGTTCACCAAATCTTCTTCAAGGTTAAGGTTTTTGTTGGGACAGCTTGCATAATAGGATCAACATTAACAAGTTGTTAAAAGTACATAGACAGATAGACTTAAGAAGACCCTTTCTCCTGATATTTAGTGTTATATGCTCAAGATTTTTAGTAAATAGCCATCTTTTGAATTCTAAAGTAAACTTCGAATCTGTAAAGTATGTGGTTTATGGAATTTGGCGCTCACTGAATCTGTGCAGCTGATTTGTGAGTCTTCATTTTATACAGTATGGAAGTTTGGGTAGTAGATATGATAGTAATATGGTTTGAAATTGCTCTTTCAGCTCAAGCATGATGCATTTGGCTGAGAGCAGTTCCAAAATCTTTAGGAGGAGATCTCTTCCCACTTAGCTTTTGTTGGGTAGGCTTGTTTTTAAGCCTTCTAGTAGCGCTCATTCCATGGGTTGTATTGAGGGAGTTTCCTTGCTTGATACAAAATGGGACTAGCTTGCTTTCTAACCTGGTGCATCTTCTTTGTTCTCTTTTTTGCCCTTTTAATCTTCTTTAGTAATCCCTTTGAATTTTGTGCCTTTTTGTTATTGATTCTTCAAAAAGGAAAAATCTTCTATGAGTGAGGGCTTATACTGGCAATGATATGAAGATTTTCTCACAACAGTTCCTTCTTTATTTATAGGCCCAACATCGTTCGCACCTGTAATTGGTGCAGCAATTGACATCGTGGAGAGAAGCAATGGTCAATATCATGTTCTTGTCATTATTGCTGATGGACAGGTTCTTTCTACTTGTTTTCTCCCATTCTTTTCTTTTCATGATGTAATTGTTTTCTCCCACTATTGCTAATGATGTAATTCTTTCTACTGTATTGATGCGGCAATTTGCATGATGTAATTGTATTTTTCCTTCTTCTCTTCTCTTTTTTCTAGTGTAATTTCTTCTTCCTCTGTAGGTTACCACAAATCCAGATACACAAGACAGAAAGCTGAGTCCTCAAGAACGAGCAACTATTAGTTCCATCATCACTGCAAGGTAAAAGCAATTTCTTTTGAAGTATTTTGCTGTTTTTAATGGTATCTGTCTTTTACATGAACCTATTATGACTGTCAGTCACTATCCGCTTTCAATAATTTTGGTTGGTGTTGGAGATGGACCATGGGATGAGATGCAGCACTTTGACGATAACATTACTGAGCGGTTATTTGACAACTTTCAGGTACTTGTGAGCTCTTCAATACTCGAGTGTTGTCATCTTTTATAGTACCCTCTACCATTCATAGTTGGAGATTAGAAAGCCTGGAGTTTGGCATATTAGTGACGAAGGTGATAGTACATTAGCCAATTTCAAAGTTGAGTGAGTCTGTAATTAATTTGCCATGATGTTTTATGAAGTTGTTCTCTTGGTTGAGATAGATACAACCTGGAGTTCTACTATCTCAACATTAATAAATGTAAGATGACTGGCGAGCAGGTTTACCCAATGTCTAATGCGGATTAAGGAGGTTCTTGGGTTGAAAGTGGAGATAAACCTTTTATGAAATATTTAACATTTTAAAACTGCATGTGGACTTTTTCTGTGGTTTTGTTTCCTGCAAGAATCAAACATTGCATTGGCATGTGATTTAGTACATCACTTTGAAAAATGCATAAATGACTGCTGAATCTCAAAAAAGGATTGGAAAATCTTCGGTGTTAAACATTTTAGAATACTACTCTTAACTTTGGTATTATGCCGACGGCTTAACACAACCCTTCTCTTTTACCTTGAGACCGGCTATGTTAATAGCTTTTCAATAAAGTATAGCATCTTGAGTTTATGAATTTTTTTTTTCCCCAATTGACGATAATCTACTATGTTCCTTTTTATGCCCTCAGTTTGTGAACTTCACAAAGATCATGTCGGAGAACACAGAAGCATCAAAGAAGGAAGCAGCATTTGCGCTTGCTGCCCTTATGGAAATTCCACTTCAATACCGAGCAGCCCAAACTATACAACTTAACAAGTAAGCCAAGAACTACGGTTATGATAGTTCTAAAGTATATTTGCAGATAACTGAGTCTCAAATCCTTCTGATGCAGTAGAGAACCACTAGTTCATCAACATAAAAGGCCTCTTCCTCCACCTAAGCAAGTAATAGACCATGATAATGCACTCTTAGCAGTTCCACACTCTACGAGGGTTGAATCAGCCGAGCCGATAGGTCCAGCTGCTGCAGCTGCAGAACCTGTATGTTTCTTTGCTCCTCCACCCTTTGCCCTCCTGCTTTAGATTCCTGTTGACATTATGTTCATGAGGAAACTATCTTTCTCTTGTTTAAGGTATGCCCTGTTTGCCTAACCAACCCTAAGGACATGGCTTTTGGATGCGGTCATATAGTAAGTCTGATTAATAAACTTATTCTTGTTTAACGCTTATGTCAATGTGCCATAGAGATCCTCAGCTTTGTCTGTGTGAAAGCATTTTTCCCATTAGCTGAAGTTGCCACATGCATGCATGAAGTAATGTCATCATCCTCTGTTCTATAGGTATTTTTGGTAACAGCCATTTAGATCAAGGTCTTTTTTCAAATAGATCTTGTACTTTTGTACAACCAATGACATTTTATGGGAAAATGACCAAGGTCATCTACTGCTCTAAATCAATATGAATAATAAAAGCGCTCGTTTTAGTATTTCAAAAAGTATTCTTTAAGAAGTTACATATTTTAACTTTTTAAAAAATAATAAATTATACAGTCAAACAACACAAAAGAGTTAAAATATAACTTTTGCTTCTAAAAAATTAGAAAAAGCCATCATTTAAGTTATCCAAACGAACCCTTAAGCAAATTGGTTATTACACATTCACAAAATGGCAGAACCCACCCCCCTTTTTGCCTGTCGTGTGTTTTTTTTTTTAACTAAGATATTAGAGAATAGAGATGAGAGTTGAACTCATTCTTAACTCATTGAACATGCAAAGTCTACCACTAAACTGTGGACCCACCTGCTTTTGCCTGTGTTACCTGCATGTGTAAGTATAATTTGCATGTAAAAAAATGTCCCGTATTTATTTGCCCCTTGGTTTTGACGTAGACTTGCAAAGAGTGTGGCGTGACATTGTCTACATGCCCTTTGTGTCGACAGCAAATTACAACTCGCTTGAGATTGTACACTTAAGTGGTAGATTCTTTAATTGCTGAATTATTCGATTTTGCGTTGTCGCTATGATCCTTTCAACGGCGGATGCATAGTAAACAACCTTTGTACCAAAATTTTAACATCTCGGTCTAAGGGTGAGATGTACAGAGAGGTTGAAGTGTAAATCTTTGTCATTAGACGAAATTCTAATTGAGGAATATGTGTATAAAAATGCTATATTACAAATCCTCTAAATTAGTCTATATTAGTCTGAAACAATAGACTAATTTTGTTGTAAGTTTTGAAGTTTTTTACGTGATCATCTCTTGTTTGTTCTGAAACAAATGAAAATTACCAAGTTAATCGAGATTTGTCTCCTAAATTGGAGAAAACGATATGATTTTATGTGAATGAATGTAAAATGCTAAATTGTTATGAAACAGCAGATTTAATGATGCCTGTAATTGTAAGATTTATTTGTCACAATTACCTGAATTGGATATGTGCATGCATGCAGAGGTAGTTCATTCTATAAAAGTACAGAATGATACAAAAAGTTCTACAATACTTAAAAATATTCAGTTCAGTTTTGACTTCATATTACATTTTTTCTAGGGGAAAAATATGATTAACTTTAAAACCCATAAACTCGAGCTTCATTTTTCAAAAAATATATCGAAATAAATATTTGATATTTGATACATGTTCCGATTCTTTGTACGACAATTCTTGGATACACTAATGGGTGAAATTGATGGTAAAAATATACCAGAAATAACATTCAATTATCAATAATAAATCAATTCAATACAGCATCAAAACATAACTCAATTCAATATAAGAACATAAAATAAATAAACAATAAAGAATAAAAGAGATGATTTATTATGATTAATGGATGAGCGTGACATTTGACATAAGATTTCACCACGAGTTTAAGGCCGGTGAAGATAGTATTCATGGCTAATAGTAGAATACAATAGTCACTTTTCGCTGACTTTGTACTTGAATCAGTGAGACTATATTGCCCAAGGAAATAAAGAAAGAATAGAAGAAAATAATCTTTTGTATGAAATCTAGCAAAAACATAGTCTCACTGTTCTCATGTATACTCGGGCTGTGAAAGTGTTCCCTTTCGTTTATCTCCATGTCATGCACAGGTCTACTATTTATATAGGAAAAATATTGGAGTTGATACTCATTTTAATCCTTAATTTATATTTATCAATTATTTTAGTCTTTAATTTTTAAATAAGTTAATTTAATTTCTGACATTATAAAATGTGAGTTATTTTAGTCCTTTAACTTACTTTTATTCAATATTTCATCAATTAAATAATAATAGATAATCTTAAATAATACCTTTAACATATCTTATGTAATTTGAAGTATACTAAGGTTTAAAATAATTTATTTTAATATCTAACATTACACAAAATGAGTTATTTTATGAATGACTCATTTTAATGTCTAAAATTACATAAAATGAGTCATTTAAATTTTATTTCAAATCATAAAATGACTTATTTTATGTAATATTAGATATTAAAATGAGTTATTTTAAACTTAATTTTACGTCAAAGTATTACACAAAATGTCAAAATATTACTTATTATCATTTAATTGATGAAATATTAAATAAAAATAAATTAAAGGATTAATATAACTCACATTTATAATGTCAGAGACTAATTTAATTATTTTAAAAGTTTTATAAACTAAAATGACTAATAAATATAAAGTGTGGACTAAAATGACCAGTAAGTAAAAAAATATGCTGATCTTGATCACGGAGAATCTGGAAAGAAAATTAGACAATGGCACAACAAAATCTCAATCCAACGGCGATTAGATATAGTCAATCAAATGAATAAAATCCAAAGGTTAATAAAACAAACTACTTCCGGATAAGTAGATATGGCCCAACGTTAATAAACAAAGACTCGGGTCAAAGAGCATCGTTTAAACCAAAACTTTTCGACCAAAAGAAAAAAAAACAAAACTTAAACAAATAATAATTAAACTTTAACTTTGAAATAGAATTACTAATAAAATGCAACAGAAATTCCTATGGGTAAGTGGGTAAGTGACTGAGAAATGTTATTTGTAACTGTGCCGACTCAGACCCTGTTGGGTTAGGGATTAGGACCATGAAATCTAAATAACCAATGTTATGGCAGGGTTTGAAATAATTAAAATTAATAAATGATTTGATTTGATTTGAATTAATTTTACTTGTAAGTTAGAATTTATGTTTGAAATGATTAAATAGAAAATAAAATTGAATTGATTTGGAAATCAATTTTTATGTTTAAAATATATTGAATTGTGTTTGAAATCATGTTTTGATTTGTTTTTAAATTTTAAAACTAATTCATTTTCATGCAAATCCTACAAAAACGAAAGGATTACAAAATAAAATAAAATGAAATCCCATGGAATCACAACTCAATTCATTTTTTTTTTTTCAATTTGAAACAAACGATTTGATTTACAAATGATATCACTTCCATTTTTTTATTATTCCAAACACACTCAAAATAATAATGTTGGAGAGTCATGATAGTTTGACAACAATAATAATAATATAGTTTTAATACATGAATGTTTAATAATATATTGTCATATCTATAGTGTATAATCTATAAGATATATATAGTTACATGCTAGATAAATTTAATATTATGTTATGTGTCAATTTCTCATGCATCTATAATATATCTGTAATCTATCTATAATATCTATAATATATACAATTATGTGCTAGATGAATTTAATGTCATGTCATGTATCAATTTCTCATGCATTTTGTATTCAATTGAAATATCTACGTTAATCACAAATTTTGTTTTTTGATGTAACAATTCTAATCATGAAAAAATATTAAATTTGATTTGATTTGAATATTAGTAGTGAAAGAGTATATCAAATTACTATATCAAAGTATGAAAAGATATTGTTATCTAATATAATCTATTATACTCTAATAGTTAACTCTAGGGTGATTGCCCAACCGAGTGTGATTATGAAATTATTTTTTTAATTTAACTAATTTATGAAAATATTTTATAATGATTTGATTTGAATATCTATATTAATTATTAAAGTATATTTTAATATCGAATTTGATTTTAAAATATAAAATAACTATATCAAATCATATTTTGATTTTAGAATTAAAAAAATCATCGTCGAAAAATGCTTAATACCCGAACTTATTGTTATTGAATCCTTTTCTAGTACTAATTCTAATTCTAATATATCTAATAGAGTAAATGAAATTTACTACCCTTGAAATTTGTTAAAACAACAATTAGCCTCAAACTCGTCAAAACTTGGCACTCCACCCCCCTTACATCTCACTAATGGTTCAGTGAAAATATTTCAAATGGAATATACATATTTAACTGAGGTTGAGACCAATACATAACATAACAAAAAATACTAGAGAGAGGCAACGTTCCCTTGGGTTGTTCTTTGTACATACAAATATTCACTTTCATCACAATCACACTTGCCAACATGCTCATTCCCATCTCCATAGTCATCTCCATCAACCACTAATTCCATATCCTCCCCAAACTTTCACAAACTTTAAAGCCTCCATCCTGGTGCCATTCTTTCTTCCCTCTAGCCCAATTGTTGATTGCCGATACAAGGAGGGTGCAATATGAGTTCAAGGCACACAAGCACTGGTTTGGTACCGACAAGATTGACGAGCTCCCTCCATGACCCTTTACCCTGTTGCTCATTCCCCTCATTGTAAAACTATATAATCGCAGCAAACAATGAATTCTTAGACTCATAGTGGAAGCCTATATATATCTTTAGAAATATATAAAGGCATTATGTTTTGTGTCAAATTTAATGATTTTTAATCCACCAATTGTTTCCATTCAAAAGTACCAATCATAATGAGTATAACCCATGATCTAAATGACTATTCCTCTAATGGCTCACTCACAGAGAATGCTTCCAAGTTGTCAAATTCTGGTTGAGGTATAGGAAAGTAAAACTTCATGACATCAACAATCAACATGGAATACTTCATCAAGTTGGTCTGGTATATAGGCTAGATTTTTGTTGCTTGATATCACCCATTATTTTTAATATTCCTTATTTACCATAGTTTAGGGTTATATGAGAATGGAATCATCAGTAAATGTTTGGCTTCACAGTAGTCATACACGATAAGCTCTGTTTCATCCTCCCTTTATCCTGTAATTTGTGTGAAAAGTTGAAAACTTGAGGCAAGAGAGATATGGCTAGCTTTGTGAGAGTGGGTGACTTTACCTAACCATAGTAAATTATGGTAAGAACACCGTTGCCTCTCCTGCTCCTTGTGGGCGGACTGCAATGTTTTTGAAAGATAGGGTTCAGTGTCATTTTCAAAAATCTCAAGAGGACCGAATGTTATTTATCCTATCTAATATCTAAAATTTAAAATCTAATATATAATATAATATATTATATTCTAGTAATTGATTCTAGGGTGATTACATAAACAATTGTGATATTTTAATTTTACTTAAATGATTGTGATTATAAAATTTTTTTAATGCAATTAATTTATGAAAAGATATTATAGCAATTTGATTTGAATATTTATGTTACTTATCTATAGTATATAATTTATCTATAATAATATATACAATTATGAACTAGATGAATTTAACGCTACATCATGAGTCAATTTCTTATGCATTCCGCATTCAATTGAAATATTTATATTAATTACAAGATTCATTTTTTAATGCAATCAAATCATGGAAAGATATTAAATTTTATTTGATTTGAATATCATTGGTGAAAATATATCAAACAACTATATCATGCATTGGGCCCCTCAAATTTTTCCTTGGTTTGAAGGTTCGATCTTCCAAAGGAATTCATCTTTGTCAAAGGAAATATGCCGTTGAAATTATTTCAGATGCGGCTCTCCTAGGCTGCAACCCTGTCAAGAACCCTATGGGAACTAACTGCTTCGCCATGTTTCCGGCGCTTAAACCGAATCTTTCAATCACCTTAGCTAAGTCGAAAACTTTGTATCCATCACTTCCTGACAAATGAAAAGCAATTTTAAACGACCCTCTCTAGCTTTATTCTATGCCATGTATTCGCATGTGCTAAAATTTAAATTTGAGCCAATTTCCAATTAATAGCCACTGATCATACAGCCACACAAACATGATGATACATTTACTTAAAACCAACTCACAAAGCCAAGTTTTAAAATATGCAATGATAGTTGTACATAATACATATTGTTTATGCGCATACTTCTCTACATGTCACCAAAATGATCCAAAATCTCTCAACTTTTTCTAAAGTAAAATCAATATGCACCTCCCAATATGTGTAACTAAATTTTTCACTCACAATTGTATCATATTATAAATTATAAATATACATACTCCTAAACGAAAAAAGAAACCGCGTCCTGCAGTTGTTGCTAAAAGAACTACATTATAAATCATAACCCTCTTACTATGTTGAAAGCAACAAGCATAGGAGTTATATTACAAAAACTTGTGATGGCCAAATTAAGGTTTCTTTCATATTATGTGGAACAAAGATTACTTCGTATTGGCTCCCAAGAACCGCAAGCTTACATGATCCACTTTTAGCAAATTCAGATCTGAACCAGACCATGTAGAAAATTAGGCCCTTTGCTACATTTACTTTCCTTCCAGCAATAAGAATGTGGTCAGAAGAGTATGTCATAGGATTGCATGTCCGCAGATGTTTTCCTTCAATTCCCCAATCAGCAAATTTAATGATGCCTATCACTGTAAGATTTATTTATGTCAACTCCAAATACCTGACCTGGATATGTGCATCAGTGCATGTGCATGCATGCAGAGGTAATTCATTCGATAAAAGTAGAGAATCTTACATAAAGTTCTACTATACTTTAAACAACTCAGTCCAGTTATGCCTTCATATTATTCTCTCTCTGTTTTTTTGTTTTGGAAACATGATTAACTTTAAAAATCCATAAACCCGAGCCTAATTCCTACATGTCAGTAACTAGATCATTTATGAAGACTGAAGAGGACCGAGAAACGACTTAAAATTTAAGTAAATACGGACCTTGACAAAATCTTAGAAGTTCCATCGGTCCAATTGCAGCTTTGCTTCAGCCATATCTTTCTGAGCCTTTTTTCGTCGATAAAAAATTGGACAATCACGACTGTAACACAATGTGCAATATAAATTAGTGATAATAATGAGTAGCTGCAGTTATATTGCCATGAAATCCACAAGAGAAGACGTGAAAAATGAGTAAGAAGAAACCAAGGCAAAAGTCATGCCCAGGACAGCAAACGAGCCTAGGAAAAAGAAACAAAAGGGCACGGGTAACGGGGCACACTTTCCAGGATATGATTTAACTGACACTGTAATCTGGTGCCTCTTAGACCATAAAATTGAGTATAAGTCCCGCCCAATATTGATCCCATACTAATATAAAATCTCATAGAAATATTACCTTGTGCAGAGAACATCCTGATGAAGTGAACCTTGGCACTCCTGACATTGTGTCCACAACCTCCCAAAAAGCATCTCTAGCTCAGACACTGCAGTCACACCATCACTTTATTTTGTCCAATAAAAAATGGGTTGAACCATCCATCACAACACACATTCAAAATTGATCACTGTATACTCAAGAGACGCCTACCTTGAGCCACTGATTTGCAGTACAGTTCGGCTTCCCTTCCTTTGCAGTGAGAACAGAGAGTATGATCTCCATTGCTGAGCCAGATGCAACAAAAAATGGTAATATTATTAGCCCTTTGTAAACCTGTCAAATACAATGAAACACAAAAACCATCCATATTTCATTCTTAAAATGCAAGACCTGAGTATTATCAGGTATAGTACCACTGTCAACATAAATTGACATTTGACAACTAAAGGTGCAAAAGTCCTTGTCATAAATCACTGGACAAAATTCAGTTGAATGATTCATATAACAGCTAAAACATCTTGTTTTCCAGTTAAGAGAAAATCATAATAAATTCTCCTGGAAAATGGCAACAAGAGAGATTCAAGATTTCATAATAGCTGTCTAACCAATGGGAACTCCTCTTCACAATGATATCCCACTGGTGGCAACTACAGAAATATTATGATATAAACTCAAATGGTCAACTATTCTTCTTACTCCCTAAGATGGTCAAAACCTCTCAAATGTTCATTACAATGATGTCTTAAGGTCTCTTGCATCTAGGATATATAAGCTGATTTGTGGTGGGTGGGGCTTATGTCGCTACCATGAAATGAAGCACGTTCCTTCTCATGATGGTAAATTACAGGGTTCATAACTAGTCCAGAATATCCTTCATACTTTTAGGGCACAGTTCCTATGAGGCTTTTGCATACTAGAACCAAAAGAAGCAACCATTAAATGGGAAAAGATAAAGACAAAATTAACCACGAAAATATTAGAGCATCAAGAAAACACAATAAAAAGAGAGGGAAAAAATTAGATACCTAAGTAAAGCTTTGCAACCAATGCAAGTGAGCTGTTTCTTTGCAAATTTCATTATGCCACTGTTTGAAGGAGTAGAAATAGAAATAGATCTTGTATGGCTTCCATGGAGAAGTTCCTTGCTAGCATTCTTCAGAATTGGCTCAAAAATCCTTAGAATTGGCTGTAGCATGAAGGAAGCTAATCAAGAACAGTAAATATTGGAGACAATCTAAAACATTTGTGAAACCAACCTTGCTAATTTGATTCTCAAGATAGTACTGGGGGTCTATAGGTATATTGTTCTCCAGCACAAATATTGGATCCTCTGATCTCTCATAAGCCTGATTTTTTTACACATTAGTCAAGAGAAAATCTAAAAGAGCTTTAAAAATTTTAACAAAAAGGAGGGGGCAATGCAAATACCTTGGCACCTTTTGCAGCTTTAATAATAACATACGGTACTCTATCCCCAACATTTGGAGCAGTGGCAGCATCTCGCTGTCAATTACATTGCAAATCAAACAGAACAGACTTATGGACCCGAAACAGAAACAAAACATGCTCAATATTCCAAAAATACTAATAAATATAAATTTCTAGACGTGAAAACACTGCTTTCGCAAAGAGGTGCCAACATTAAGAGCATCATTTTATGGGATATAAACAACGAAGACACAAAATGGCAGCATCTATCTAGAATTATGATTCAAGGATTCATGGCTTTTTCAAATGCTTTTTCATGTATTTGTGAATGACACATTGTGCATGTGATCAAATACTATAACAACACTGATTTATTCTTTACCAAATGAATTTGATTTAAGGGGAAAAAATAACCATGGTGTATAATTATCACACCCAACCTTGCGCATCCGTTCAGCAAGTTCAACATGAGCTGCTTTTACTTCATAATCATCTCCTATCTTCGTCAAACCCTACTAGAGCAATTATGTTAGTGCAAGTTTATAGCAACTATACTAAAAGTACACACATCAAATATCTGAATGCTCCAGAAGAAGCAATTAGCAATGCAAATTTTTAGAGGCTCTGCAGACCAAAAGATTCCCCCACCTTTGTAATAACCAAAAGTGACAAATCCATACGGTTCATAAGAAGATCTGAAATTGCATTTTTAACATACTGAACTGCCCCAGGGATGTCCCTATCAATCAGTATTTTGTGGAGGCAATCGGTCACCAGGTTTTTGACCAATAAACAATTGTCTCTCCGAACTGTTTCGATACCTGCTGAATGCAAAGTGTAGTTTAAGAGGCACTTCAACAAAGAAACAGGAGCAACTATTTGATAAAGAGTAGTGTTTACCTTTAGTGTCCATTTTGTCAAAATTGTCTGGCTTTGTCCAAAACAAACCAGCATATCTCTTCTTGCTAATCAGGAGATATGGATAATAAACCTTCTCAAACTCTAGTTTGATGGGCTTCACAATAAAAATGATAAAAACATAAGGACAGAATTGAAATAATAAATAAATGAATCAAATAATCACGTACACTTTTAAACAAAACTGAAAGCAAATCTATGATTGGGATTTCCTTTCTTTTTTAAATTGGTTAATAGAATTAAGTTTAGAGCTTTTGAAGCTGCAATTTAAGAATCCAGCAGACGAAGATCATTGCGACTGCAATATCTAAAATTACAAGGCACTGGGTGCAATATCAATTACTGAGTTGTTACTGATGTCTATACACAATAGCCCTAGCAGGAGTAACTTGCAAATTTATGATGTGGTAATCAATGATAGCGTTTTCCATGTATATGAATGCCACATAAAAAACTCACATCATAATTGCTTAAATTGCTTAATGTAAAATATTTTAAGAATGCAACTTTTTGTTCTGACTTCCAGAGAAAATAGTTAGTAGTTAGTGATTGGAAGACTCAAAGTGATAATGTTTGGTTTTGCAATCCTAGGGCAGCTCATGTTTATTGCAAACTTGTGCCCATTAAAAAAAAAAAGTTATTTCAGGGCCAGTTGTTTGGGGAAGTTAAAAAGGTCTGTACAACTACCATGCTAGATTTCATTACTTCAATTGGGATTCACAAGAAGATCACATAAAAGACCAGTTCCCAAGCTCAAGATTTCATCACTTTCAAAGGTTACCATACTAGCGCCTCAAACATGCAGGGAACTAAAGCAAAAAGATGAAGTGTAATTTGGACAGTTACTTTCGTGAAAGTTCCACTAATATATTCAGCTGCTTCTCTCCCCAAGTTCATGGCCTGTTCTACAGCAGAAACACCAAATTGTACCATGACTGAATCCGTGTCCCCATATATTACCTGTAGCAAGAATTGCTTTTCTTTGTAAGACATCAGACATTAAAATCTGTCTAATCTTTTATGGTAGAAAATCTCAGACACAGATTAAATTTAAGAAAACAGCTGCATAACCAGAAAAGTGGAATTTATTTGCAAGGGTGAAAAGTCTTATTCTTTTGGCTAATGTTAAAAGTTTCTGTGCCAAGATGCAGCAATAGAGAACTAGAGAGGATTATACTTTCTGTAAACTAGACAAAATACAGTGACCAAACTGAAGCAAAAGTATACCACTTTACTATTTGGAGACCAAGACAATAGTTTTCTGCTGATTGGCAAATGCAGCCCATACATGATAAGTAAATAGGGAAGATCATCATCTTATCTACAAAGACACCTAGAAAGCTTCACCAACTGACCATGAAACCCACATATTGTACAACAGGTATCAAAGCCAAGAAAATTTCTATATATTATACCTCAGCATTGTGTGCGTAGCCATTAAACGTTGTAAATTTATCTTCCACAAGTTTTTTTGTGTGCTCGATCATTTGTCGACCTTTTCAGATATCCAATCCATACAATAATATAAGTCAATGGAGATGTTATTTCATATGAAAAAGAACCATGATATTCACTATAAAGAACCACAAACTAATAGACTGGAGCAATACCATAGCTTGTTACACTTGACGAAATCTCTAAACATGGTAACTGACCAACAGTAGCCCCTGTAAACCCATATACAGAATTTGCACTGATCTGGGAAAAAAAAAGATAGAAAGAAAGGAACTATAAGAAGTTACCAAGTGCTAGTAGTGTTATTAGTATGAACTGGAGAGAATTGAACAACAATTAAAAGAGAAGATGACGGGAAAAAGACAAAATTAGCAGGCAAAGCTTACCTTCAGGGCCAGTTGCCGACCATCAAGCACGGCCTTCTCAAGGGGATCTTTTGCCTCCTAAAGAAGTAACAAGGAAGAAAGAAATCATGTACAAGCAGAGATAATATATAGATTTCAGTATAGTAAAATTTAAATTATACAAACACAAAAGCTGACAGCAAAACAATCTAAATCCATATCAGCATTCACAATAAGTTCAGAGAGGATACCTTTAAATCTGCTTTTGCCCTTTTACGAGCTGCTAATAGCTCTTCAAGAATTTCAGGAAGTATTCCCTACATGCATTCTCATTATATATCCAGGCCTCAACAACTCCATTTAAGCATAAACTTATAAAATGAAATCAGTGTTGAACTTGTTAAAAAGGAAAAAATATATATATAATCAACAACAGTTTACAACCACCAGACCTTCTGTAAACTTGATTTAACAAATGTTTCTCCAGATGGAGTTTTGTTCACAGACTCTGAAGGGAGGTTGAGTTTGCGAGCATCTTCAGGGGTCACCTTCAAGAAAAGTAAACATAAAATTCTCAAAGCTGTTACCCCATATGAATTCAATGCAGTAGTGAGTAATGGATAACATTTAAAAAGTAAGAAAGCCGAACTCAAGCTCATGGTAGCAACTAGAAGAAACAGTGATGAAGATTTACCAGAGTGCAATAACATAAATTATAGGCCATCATAATTGATGGATACAAGGATGCAAAATCTAAAGTAGCAATTGGATTTTCATAAAATCCAGCCCTTGCCTCCAATACCTGCAAGTTGTAAAGTTCAAAAATCATGATCTCCTAGTTAACAAGCAAAAGTTGTATAACCAAAAGATCCAAAAAGTAAAATAGGGAAAATGTATATCAACATTTGCTCCAAAACTTATGTGCACCTACATGCATGGAGATTCTAATAAAATTTGAACATGCTTTTGATATTTTTGTGTTTAAAGAGGAACAATACAAAGGAAAAGTATTTAAGAACAATTCAAAACTGCAAAAGCAAAAAATACTTTGCAAGAATAGTCCATAATATATAAAGTTATCAACCTCTAACAACAGCACAAATCACTATTAGTAGCTAAATGGCTGAAATGCAAGTCGAAGTCCAGTCAACCCTATTTTTCGAACATATCTGCAGTTATGCATCACACTAATACGGAGATTTAGTTGTCATAATTTAGTCTCTAAACCACTGGAGACTTAATGAACTGAAAGAGCTCAGCTGAGATAAAAACTACTCTCAATATTCAATAACTTATTATACAACTGACACAAAACAGAGACAAATGAAGAAAGTTATATGAGCTAGGGGGCAATGTCTCTATTAATGTGCAAGCTACAGATGCCATACTCACTCGGTCTTCCTGCATTAGGTCATCCACTAAAATGAAAATACTCCAAGTAGAATTTCTTTCAACTCAACTCTGCTTAAAGAAAATTTCTAACAACCCTAGAACGTGACACTCCTTCAAGGCTTCAAGCCAAATATTACCTAAAATCATTTTTTAAAAACTAGTTACAATTTACATGCATTGGCAAAACAGTAAGATAGCAACCTCGTGCTCTAGGTCACAAGTTCAAAACCATGAAACAACCTCTACTTCTTGGAGAGTAGATAGCTATAAGCCTTCAAACATTTAATTCCCTTAACTCCATGCATGTGTATCAATTCAGTTTCTAATTTCATCCATGGTGACAAAAATGAACATAGGAAGAACCCTTTGAGAATACAGGTCATCAAATAATTCTATCACCAGGTGGTTAATTTAGCATCATGTTTTCACACCACATCAGGAGAACTGACAAAAAAGCAAGCATGTATTAAACCCATGATTAATCAGCAATTTACCATGTAAAGGAACGGATCTGAAAACGCAATGAATGAACTTACAGTGGCACCTTCATATGTTCCTTGTTCTGAACCTGCCTGTTTGACATTAGGAATAACCAGGTTTTTCTGTTTTGCCTTCCTAAGAAGTTGAGAAAGTACCTGGAAAGAAAGAAAAAGAAGCAATTACTTCTACAAATTCATGTGCCAAATATATTCCATATTTCCAACAACTGATAAGAAAGAAAAAATATAAGGGTTACCTTAATGCTTTGGCCCCTGGAAAGCAGAAAAGATATTGGGACACCTGTTACTCGAGCCATCTCCACATAATTGTAAATGAACATCAATTTATCCAAAAGCCGTTGAGGGAGATAAGCATCCTTCACAAAGAAGATCAGCATATAAATTTCAGTGCATCAATATTTTTCAAACTCCAATATATATATATATATAAAACCATGTGTAATATCAAATTCACTACATTTGGTTCATCTAACTTTGTTGAGTAAAAGCATAGTAATTAAAACCGGACCGGACCGGCTGGTTTGAACCGGAAACCGGTGAACCGGTCACGGGTCTGGTCGGTTCTCTCAATGGACCAGGAAAGCGTTGACTCGGTCAAACCCAGGGTGAACCGGCTGAGTCACCTTCGAACCAAATCGAGCCTAAACCGCGTGTCTAGCTCACTGCACCACCACACACCCAGCCTACAACCTAGCCCATGCGAACCCACACACCCAACATAAGAAGTCCAGCCCATGAGAAGCCTTGCACGCACCCATATGCACATGTGGTAGCCTTGAAAATCTTCAACAACTCAAAAACATCCTACATAGGAGTTGAACCTAGCACCTCTTGGAATGCAAGTGCCGCACAACCACTACTCCAACGTGCTCCTTGTTGTATAATGTGCGAGTAAATATATATATTACATTTAGTTTGTATTAAATTATTATTTTTATATATTGATTTAATAAAATCCGATTTACCCAGGTTAACCAGTTACAATATCTTGACCGAGTTGATTACGGTTAAAGTCTGATAACTATGAGTAAAAGAACCATTAGCATTTCAACTTTTAGAGTAATAAGCTACCTAGATTATTAAGGATTGTATACCTAACTCCAATGTTCACACCTAACAGCTTAAACTTTTGCAAGAAATGATTCAATACATGGTCATGCTACCAACACACTACATTGTTCGCTCTTCAAGCTCTATGAGCTCTTGCATGTAGTTATGATAGATGTAAAGCTATTTATATGCCTCCACCAAACAACATAAGCCCTAACACATTTTGAACATTGAGTTATATGTAAACTTCTTCAAACACCCAAGTACATCAGTTTGCAATGTGTGATATTAGACCCTATCTGATACACCAAAAAATCAGCAGACAGTAAAATGATTCCAAATTAGACTTCAGGTTCACAAAAAATATTGATGAAATCAATTAGCATTGAGAAAATATTAAAACCAAATTTTCTTAGATTGTCTTGTGATGTTACATAATTCGGGTCTCAAAAAAGTAGCAGAAAAGTACAATAAAATAAATTAACTGATAAAACAGTTTCCATCTTCTGTACAATAAATAAACAAGACAAAAAAGAAAATAAATATTTAAGTGTGAGTAACACTTTAACAGATCCTCATTTACAACTTACTGACAGAAAGGCCACCAGACTAACATTTATATATCCTAAAAGAAGTATCTATAAAACTAACAATGCAAACCAGACATGTTACATTTATCAGTCAGATACTCAGATCATAAGATGAATTTGAAAACTATTTATCTTTGATTGATAACTCTAATCAATCAAGGCTTTCAAAACCAAAGCGATTTAACATCTTAATCATGGACAAGATATAATTAACTAAGCTTTAACTCCACACAAGTTCACTTATCTATGAGAACTTGATGGGGAAAAACTGAAAAGACTGGACCGTAACATTTAAACAAAAGGTAGTAGCAGAGAGCAACCCAAGACACAAAGGAACCAAAACATGAACCTTTAAACAATACACAGCAAGGCGCCTCCTAGTTTCTGCATTTCCATTCTGAAGATCAGATATAATTGAATGATGAACATCCTCTTTCTGCAGTATATGAACATGCAGTGACTTGTCAATGATTGACATACTTTATAATTTTGCTTAAGAAAGGAAAAAATAAATAAATTCCAGCAAAAGAAAGCAGCTTGGAAGTATCCATAAGAGTAGACCAAAATGCAGAAAAAAACACATAGAAACATACAAATAGTTCATAAGATATAACCAAAGGAAATTTATTTCTGCTAAACAATAGCAAAAGGCCAAGGCAAAAAACATGTCTAAATTGTTCCTTCCACCATGTCTAAATTGTTCCCTCCACCAATAATTCAAGCCCTATGTTCCAAGACGTATTAGAATCAGAAAATAATGAATAAAATAATTGCATGGAATGATATCAAAAGCACAGGCTGCACGGCCATACCTGCTCAGAAAGGAAGTGTGCTGAGACTGAATTTAAAGAATAAGAACTTAATTTGTAGTCTCTTTGCATAACCTGCGAATAAAAACATATCAATAAACTTATTTGGTAAAAAATTTTATACCCAAGATAATTAAGGAAAAGACAATATCGAGAGAACCTGGAGCAAATCAAACTGAACTCTCCCTTCTATTGTAACTTCTTTACTTTCCCTGGTTCCATACTGTCTACAACACCATCAAGTATCACCAAGGAAGATGGCCAAAACGATTGAAAAGCCAAAATATAAAAGGGTAAAAAAGGTGATGCTAAAATTCATAGATAATTTTAAGGACATAAAATGCTGTACTTACTTTTGGAACCAAGTTCCTACTTTTCATAAAAGTTAATGAAACCATGATGGGAGAGTGAAACTGCAGAACAGGTACTTTTTTTCCTTACCTTGATGAGAAAGTTGTATCCCTTACTCGAACCCTACTGTTCCTGACACGGCCCAGAATTGGAAATTCTGCTATTTTCAGGGTCTGAGCTCTCTGAAAACAAGAAAAGGATAAATTAGATATATATTAAAACAGTAGCCACAACTAAGTGGAGAGAACCTTCCAATAATTAACTGAGTCTACTGTTTAATCTCAAAGTCAAGTCAACACCTCAATAAGATATGGCAGGTCAAATTTGCAGATGTTATATCCAATTATAATATCAGGGTCAACTTCACGGATAAAATCCTGCAAGAAAATCATCTTCAAACTAGATTGAGATAATATATAAAGGGTGATTGTTCATTCCTCAGAAGTATCATATCAGATAGACTCCATGATATGCAAGTTCAAGACACAAATGATGTTATTTAATAGCATTAACCACCGATACAGTTAAAGACACTAAAAAACATCATACTATATGACGAAACAAACAAGATAAACAGATATGTAATTAGCATATTTCAACCCCCCCCCTCCGGGGGCGGAAAAAAAACACTTTATTTAGGGGGGAATAGTAATTCAAATTCTGAGTTTTTATTGAAATTCTTAAGCCTAGTAACTAAGAATCAGGGTTTATTGTGATAGAAACAAATATAAATATGTAGATACAACAGAATACCCTCCAAGCCAGCAGGACTTCTCTTTCTGTATCAAACGACATCACATCAACACCAACTATAGGAGAACATGAGTTAAGGGTCATCACATTACGAATAAGTGGCTGATCTTCTCCTTGTAATGTAACCAGATTAGCAATCTGCAAGAAACTTAAAATTATCAATACTAAAACAATAACATCGGGCATGGTTGTTCAGGTGGGAAAAGAGAAGGCACTGACCTGGATAACGGGATCATGGATAGGCTCAGGAAAATGACCTTTACGACCAGCACACTCAATGTCAAAACTCAATATGCGAAATGGAGCCATCTTTGAATATTCGCCTTCTGGAGCATGACTAATTAATTCTGAATACCTATAGCATTGTTAAGGGAGATAGAAGAAATATATAAAGGTTTGGTATGCAAATAAATAACCCCCTCATGGGAGAATGTTTGATGGTACCACATGAAAGAGGATACAAGCAATCAAACTCTAACTGGCAGTAAGACAAGCTCCTTGCTGTCTTCTTATATTTTCCAGCAGGAATTTCAATCCAATTACCACCAACTATATTGCAATCAATCATGAAACGAAGGGCAAATAGTACATTGCTTTCATAAGTCATGAAGCTCTTCATGCCCAGACCTTCAAGCTGAATACCTCTATCAAGAATACCTGCCAAGTTTTGGAATTTTGGCAACAAACAAATCAACTCATGACTAAGTGCTGTTGAGGAGGACAAGGGTCAAAACAAAAATGCCAACACATTTGTGTCAAGATGCGAGAAACTAAGATTTAATGTTTGATTCATACCAATGTGTAGGCCATGGTCATACCATGACATAATATTGCATAATAATAAAGCCAATTAGAACTGAGGATATGGTTTGGAGTTTAAACATTGATCAGGTAATACTGGTCTCCTATGAACTTACATAAGATGATTAATATTTAGAAATTCTACAAAGGTACAGATAATATTTAATATACCACGGCAGCTAGCAACCATTGTAGGAAGTGCAACTACAATTTTGAGAAAGGGATGAGAATTGGGCTGCTGATAATACATAATGCTCCTTCTCTGCACCAATTCAATACGACGAACCAATTTTCCCACATTACTGTTTCTATTGGCTTCTCTCATCCTTCCCTGAAGTATCGCAAGACATGAACGCAAGTAAATTAAGGCAATTTATAACTTAAAAAATTATACATTTTCTTAATTCAAAACTAGAAAACAATTTTTATTCTCGAGCACTAAGCCAAATACCTCAAGAGTTTGATGAAAATGAGAGATATCATCTGGACCCATCCCAGGTGGGCAGCTGATGTAGAAATAAGGCTCAAACCCATGAACATTGCAGCAAACACTGTGCCCTAACAAACAAACAAACAAAATATTTTATTATACAATCCTATAAAAGGCAACACACAGTGCCATGATAATTAAGCATTATAAGATATTATATTATGACTTATGAGATTAATTGGTATACACTCACAGTGTAAACCCATTTTACACCGTCAACCAATTAAAACTTGACAAATCCCTATAATTTTAGTAACTGCACCACTTCCTCCTAGTTTTTCTCACCAATTCATTGATGTGTCAAGTTTTAATTGGTTGACGATGTTCTTATAATAACTTTACACCAAACTTTTAAAATAAACAGTTCATTAGCTCTATTGAAGCATAGATGATTTCCACTTATACAGGGAACTATAATCGCAAAAGGGAGCTAACCTTCCTTCGTGACTCCAAATATTCTGATAATGGCGGCGGGTCCAGACGAATTCGGCAGCAACTCTTTGTGGCTCTCTCCGATCACATAATCAATCTCCAGCTGCTGAAAAACTAAGAACCACAACGAAACAAATAATCAAATCAAATTCCACCGAGAGAAAAGAAAAATTTAAAACAAAACAAAAACCCTAGGGAAGATTTTGAGCAGAAATTGCCAGGGGGAAGGTACTCACGGACGCTGCGAGATGGAGAGAGGTAGTCGGGGGAGAGAGGAGGGCGGGTCCACTTGGCGAGGCGAGCGGCGAGAGCATGGCGCTGCTCGATGTCGCGGAGGATGAGGGACTCTTCGTCCTCGGAAATGAGGTTTTCGTCGAGGAACACGTCCTCGTCGACGAACTCGTCTTCCTGTGACAGGGCCTGGGTCTTCGGCTGGGCGGTCGGCGGAGAGGGCTTCGTCGGTGGCGGTGGGCGCTTCCGGCTGCCTTTGTTCATGGCTGTGATCGGAGTAGGAGGAGAAGGGTTTTGGGAGAAGAGAGAGAAGAGTGCGAGAGACTGAGAGAGTGAGTAGTGAATGAGATTCCCGCCAGTTTTTGGTGGGAAGTTCTTAACCCCAAAGGGGTTTTCCCGCTACCGAGGCAAGTGAAGTGACCAGAGCCTGCTGGGAATTAGGGACTAGGACAGTGAAATCTAAATATTAATGTTGTTCAACACGTAAAAGTGGGCATGTGATTGAGACGTAATACGACACTGCCTCCCTCCACTTATAAGTATCTCCTAAAGAATTAACAGAACAATTTTCCATTATTTTTTTAGGGATATGTTTGAATGGATGGAATTAAAAAAAGTGGAGCTGAGTAAAACAGAATTGAGAGAATAATTGCTCTCCTCCATTATTTGAATATTTTCCATCCCATCTCATTCCATCTATTTTGGGGAATGAAATTTGAGAGGAATGAAATTTAAGGAGAATGAATGGAATTGGATGGAATAAAGTTTATCCATCTATGTCTATTATATTCAAATTTTGCAAATTCAAGCAATAAATAACTTAAAATCTCACTACACTCTCTTCTTTCTACTCCACCAACTTTATCAATTTAAGCACATCTTAGAAAACACTTATAAGTGAATAGAGGGAGTACAATAGGTGTTTTGTTGGGACACAATGTATCTCATCAAAACACAATAGAATGCTCATTTCGATGTCTTAATGAGATAAATGAGAATCACTATCACTATTTTTTGGTACATGACAAGTTTATGTGTGTTTGGCATCAAAACAATCACATCTAAAATAGTAACAAAGTATGTCATTGAATTAAACACTCACTTTTATATTTTAAAATAATATTTTTAAAATTTAAATAACCAAGATAAAAATGTTGGAGAGTCATAATAGTTTGACAAAAAAAATAATTTCAATACATGATTATTTAATAGAGTTTGATTTTTATGCATTATAATAAAATTTTTGTACATTGTTATATAATTATGTATTGTCATATCAATAAAAGTTTTTAATTTTACATCCATTACTTGAAAAATTATGCAAATAAAATTATTTGATTATATGATAATGTAAAAAAGTTTTACAGCATTTCTATATAGAAATTAAACTATATTTACATAATATAATATATTTTCATGAAGCATTTAATTAAAGAATAATATGACATGATTAATTAGTTTAGAACAGATAAATGTGTCTTATTGTCATATTTTATGTAATTATTGTCACAATTCTTTTTTTTATAAATCCAGGGCATTTATTGTCTAAACTGTGACCAATTCTCTTAAGACATAAAGATTATTGGGTTTTACCTCTAACTATAAGACTTTCTCCACTTAGTTTTATAATGTCTATTGACAATGTTAATTACTTCACTATAACTTTCTAAGATACTGTGCAGTAACCAAAAAGCCCATTAATGGTGTCTTTTATTTTTTTTAATTAATGTGAATAAAAATGAGAGGCATGGAGAATGATACATGTCACATATATCTATCTTTCAAGATATAATTTGAAATTATAAACACATAGATACATAGTTATACCCTAAACTTATAGTGGATATGTTAATAATATAGGATTATTCCCAGACCAAACAAAAAAATATATATATAGGATATAGGATTATTCCTCCATATCACATTCTTTTTTTTATTTTTATGGATGCTGTAATAGTATCTATTACCGGGTAAGTATTATTGCCGCTCCTATCCAATTTAATTTACTTTATCTTGTTTATTAAAAATACCATTGTTGCTTCTTTAGCTGAACTAATTTTTTTATACAGACCACCAATCTACAAAATTTAGTACAAGAATAGTAATTTAACACTAGTCAGTTGAACTAGTAGATACTCACTTTTTTTAACATTGGTGTCAGAGTCAGGTTCTCAGAACAGAAAAATCAGTATCAAAATAGTTATACCCCTTGTGATCTTAAATGCTAAAATAGGATTATCTTTGATGGAAAGATACCCATAGAAAAATCATGTAATCTATAATTGAGAAAATAAAGGAAAACAACCCTTTCGTGAATTGCTCTTCTTTTAGTTCTTTCCTTGCATTCTTCGATTAACTTTATCATTTACATTGCTATTCAGATATTTATTTCCACATTGATAAAAATATTGACTCTCACATCCACTAACTAAAAAGTCATAACATTCTTAAATTAAATAATGGTGTCAAACTCTTTTATAATGACAAAGCATCATTAAATTCATCTTTATTTCAAAAATATTAAAAATTGGTTTACCCAAATAGTGATTCCCCAAAGGAATTGGTAATTGATTACCAATATTTAGTGAGAACTTTCCTAGAAAGGTTAACAAATATAATTTCAAATGATAAACTGTTAGTTTATCACACACACACAAACACCAAAAAAAAAAAAGCCAAACAAAACCCCACCTAAGGAGATGTGCTATTTGGTCGTATAAGTTATGGACGATCGACACATATTATCTATCATCGGATGGAATGTGAATTATCCTTCTCACCCATCTAATGGTGGATAATAATATGTTGGCACGAACTTATATGTCCAAAAAAATTAAAACATTTCTCTTTAAACAATGCTCTCTAGCTTTATTCCATGCCATGTATTCCCTTGTGCTAAAATTTAAATTTGAGCCAATTGCCAATTAATAGCCACTAATCATACAGCCACAAAATCATTAAGTTGATACATTTGCAGGAACTTCAAACCAACTCACATAAAGCCAAGTTTTAAAATGTGCAATGATAGTTGTACATAATACATATTGTTTATGTGCATACTTCCCTACAAGTCACCAAAAATGATCCAAAGTCCCATTACAACTTTTTCTGAAGTAAAATCAATAAGCACCTCCCCTTATTTGCGTAACTAAATTTTTCACTCTCACAATTGTATCAAATTATAAATTATAAATATAAATACGCCTACACGAAAAAGGAACTAAATCATGCAGTGGTTGCTAAAAAAACTACATTATAAATCATAACCCTCTTACTATGTTGAAAGCAACAAGCATATGAGTTACTACGAAAAATGAATACAAACCATATCTATATGTGATGTTGTTGTGCTAGTGGTTAGTTTGCAGATGATTTCATTGCCGTAACTGAGATTTCAAGACAAGTTTCTCTCACGCATAAGAGATTCTATCTTTTCAACATCTTCAGGAGTGTCAACACCATGGGCCTCGTGGTCAACTTTTATTACCTGCAGCAGATTATGGAAATTAACTCGAGAAATCCTCTTCAAGGCAACATGCACAACAATGATATTAATTATTATTCACTACCTCAGTACCTCACATCAAATGAAATGTCTCCAAATTTAGAAGATCATTTCATGAAAACTTAATTTTTTGTTTCATGGCAACAGTGATCTGATTGGCACTCGGGGATAAAAAAATTCACATTTTTATGCAAAATCCTATGACACTTCAAAAGAATCTGTAACTCTTACATTTGAGTAGAATACATCCAAGTACACCTCAAAACCCATATGAGTTATAATCAGTGCACTATTCAAGTTGAGAAGGATTTCAAGATTACTGCAGATGCACAAGAAAGTAATAACGAAACATCTTATAAACAAGAGCTGTCACCAAGCATTCAATTCAACAGCTAGAATGCTATCCCGTTTGTTATCATTGACTTCTACAAGCTATAAAGCATTTATTCAAATATGCAACTTAGTAGAAGATAACATGATTGTTATGGACCATCTTTCTCAGAACTTAAGCTGACAGAGAAAGATAAATGAATGGCGTTATATCTTTCTTACTTTGGTCAAGGTTAGAAAGGGAGAAGGGGTGAATTCACCCAATTGCAAGGATGAACACAAATCCTGCAGATTCACAAGGTGCAGATAATCCACTGAGGTAGAGCCAGGTAGAGCCTCATCTGCAATGGCTTTATATCTTAACACGCCGCCTCACACAAGATCTCTTTGGGCTTGAAACATGGACCAAACACAAGCTCAACATCCTTATGCTGAAATTCAACTTTTTTTTAAAAAATAAAAATAAAAAAGTTCTGGGGTGGCAAGAAAGACCACTTGGTCATAGAGGCATGATATCATGGCATGAGCCATCTCTCTCAAAAGCTTAAGCTATTGGGTAGAGGAAAGTGAATGACTTTATATCTTAACAATGGTTTTGAACAAATACATAGAATGGCAACAAAACCTTATACTTGGACTTGAAGTCTATTTTATTTAACTATGATAGGCAACCTGTTATTGAGCAGATTTATGCAAGGAGAGGGAACAAGGGAAATCCGCTCAATAATAACCAGCCCAATTGTAACAGTAAATAGTAGCCAGCTACGGCCGTAGGCTAGGCAGGAATGTTTGTTACAAATTGGAGGGAAGGGAAAGAGAAGAGTCGTTTAGAAACTTTGTGTTTAGGAGAGTGAGGAGAGGCTCTCTCGAACATATCCTCTCACCCATGTACATTCTGGTTCTTGAGTCACACTGACCAAGAATCTCATTCACTAAATGCAGATGCTTTTCCATACTTTTCTTTCATTTCCTATCCAGTTGCATCAGGCTACAGAGATTATATAAGCCCAATTTAAAATAAACGAAGTTAAAAATTTGCAAGGCAGTGGGATATAGATAAGTTAATAAGAACTTGTATAAAAACATTAGGGAACCTTCATCTTATAGCCATTCTCAAGGACTTTAAGCTGCTCCAAGTCCTCCTGAGCTGCAATGGAGTAGGCTGAAGATCTGGATATATCTTTAGAAACTTTGCATCATAGCTCTGGCAGATATGTAGAAACACAACTATTAGTATTCAATTAAGCAAAGAATGGTAACAGACCCATGAATTATGAGAAATCATTGTTATTATGGCCCATCAAAAAGAATTTAACATCAGTACCTGTATCCCAAGATGAAGCAAATAAGGGAACCGTTGATTGACCTTCCCTGACCTGTAGCATGCATGCATTTATCTTACAGAATATTTGTACAGAAAATTTACCGAATGTACTCGTTACAGAAAATTCACAAGCAAGAGATTTTGTGAATGAAGGAACAAGTAAGATTAAAAACCAAAACTTCTAACTATTTCTTACTTGTTGAACGGATTAATCCCCGTGAAAAATAGATGGCATAACCTTGATTATCTACCACACATTTGACTCTATTTGGATCATGTGCATCTTCAGGCTTCAAAGATGTGACTGCAGTGCTGAACACTGCATCTGGAGCCGCCTGTAGACATCATGATAGATTATAGTATGATCCAAAAAATATAGATCCAATAATGAGCTATCATAATATTTCCTCTTTGGCCATTGTATCATCATATTTCAATCTGAAGATTTTCAAGATGAGCTGTGGTATTAAAGGAATGATTGGGTATAATTGATTCTCACCATTTTGTTAAGAAGAAAAGTGCACATAATGACTAGAGCCTAAAGCAGACAATCATTCATTTGTGGCTCATATAACAATATTTGCGTTTTTCAGGGTGTGAAAGAACAAAGCAAAAAGTAAAATCATACTTGCAAAGCTTTGACAACACCATTGATTATTTCAGGTTCAATTAGAGGCTCGTCACCCTGAATGTTGACAACGATATCATATTTTCTACCAAGCTTCTCTAGGGCTTCATTGCAGCGCTCAGTACCTATTAAGCATAATTGCAAAACAAAAATAAAATAAAAATAAGCTAACAATAAACTAATTGTTGTTACTGAACAGCTTCAATATGGAACTAGCTTGTTTACCATTTCGGCAAGATTCTGATGTCATTATGACATCAGCTCCAAAATTTCGACAGCAGTCAGCAATCTTTTCATCATCAGTTGCCACAACTAGAACAGAGAGCTATCAATCAGAGATCAAAGAAGCAAACCAGATGTGCACATGTGCATGTAAGCATCTACCTAACTATAAAACTGTTTATGTTGTTCTTGCATATGATGCATATACCATATTTAGATGTTTTTGAAGCAGTTTTCTAAGACAATCATAAAGGAAAGCAATGCTAACCTGCTAGATCTAGAAAACATAGAGAATTTCTTGCCGTCAAAAGTACAACCACAGGCTTGACATCAAGCACAAATGCAGAAGCCGGAAACATAATAACCTTAAATGACATTGATAAATATCCTCCTAAAACTAAAGTTCAAACAAGAAGAAATAAGAACAGTAGTGGGCTTATGGCCCAAATCAGCAAATGAACTGATAGGGGAAGATAGACAAAAGGAGTTCTCTTGTAACTGCCTGGCTTAGTGGCGGCAGGGAGAAACGAGTACAGAGAGCATTCTGTTACTGGAAAGCTTTGCTTTTTTTATCGTTTTTCCTTCGGTAAGTATCATGCCATCTCTCTCCCAAAAGCTTAATCTATTAAATAAAGATCAATGAATGCCTCTATATCTTAACATGTCCCTGCAGGAACAGAAGCTGAAACATAGATGCCTGGTCTTATTCCGCCCTTGCATATGAAAACATGATTTTACCATGGAAGCAAAATTTTCATCGATCTTATCTAGGTTTCCTGTGTCTGAGACTCTAAATGCAACAAATAACACATGAATCATAGAGTCCCTCCCACATATTTTATAACACGAAGTTTCAGACTAATGTTATATATCAAAGACAAGGTTTTATATAATGAAACTATTCAAGCCAGATTGAAAAAGAAGATCATGTAGGTACAGACATACCAACATGATCCAATGTAGCAGCTAGCTTTGCCCTTTCCCATGTCCTCTGCAAAATCCAGCCATAGATTGATTAAGTAAAGACACATCATACTTATATTTTGACCATTAGAGAGAGATATTCAATTCAACAAATCAATAAGGAAATAATAGAAAGGGTAGCTACCTGGATCATGGGTTTGCCAAGGATTTGAACGAGAGGCTTTCCCTGAAACCGGGTCGAAGCGTGTCGGGCGGGTATGATGCCGACGACCCGGCTCCGGAATTTCTTGAACCGGGTCCAGTACGCGCGAGCACCCACCGCAGCTGCAACTGCCACTCCGGCCACAATGCCATGGAGCAGCCAGAACTTTGCGGAGTTGGAAGAAGAAGAAGAAGAAGATGAGGACGATGATGAAGATGAAGAGGGTGAGGAACAAAGTGCCATGGCACCAAAAGGAGAAGAAGAAGGTGTGAGAGAGTGGGGGAATTGAAAGCGTTTACCGAAACGATGAGATGAGATCGGCAGTTGTTGGTTGCCGAGGGTAGCGTAGCCTTTGCTTAGTGGTACGGGACAGAATTACGAAAATATGTACACACAAACCTATTTGGTTATAAAAATATTAAAAAATAAAAAATTTTAAAATATAAGAGCAGAATATAAAATAAAAATTTAATTTTTTTATAATAATATTTTTATATATATTTATTATTTATATCATTACCTATACTACTTTCATTGTCCCTATATTTTCATCCTTATTCCCCATGAAACGCCAGGGTGACAGTGGTCAGTCCGATAATAACTGGGATCTGGCCTGGAAAGATTTTATATAGTCACTTGTTCCTTGTGCTTTTTCTTTCTTTATGGGGAATAGGGATAGCTTTATGCGGTTACCAATGATAATAATCTAACAAAAGAACAAGCTTGAGGAATGCAGGAGAATCAGAAATGTCCACCCATGTTTCTAGACAGCTATGCGTTTGGATTGCAAAATGAGACAATGAAAAATAAATTCACAGATTGTTATTTTATTTTTATTTTTTAACATAAGCGCATACAGGTCTTTTTTTAATCAGCCCGCATGGAGTTAGATCTGTTTAGTTTAATTTTTAATTTTAGATTTTCATTTTCAGAATTTTATGAAGGAAATCCCTAAAATAAAAATTAAAAAATGAAATTTGTAGTTTTTAGAATTTAAGATATTCCTATAAAAATAAATCTGAAAAGAAGCTGAAACTTAAAGCAAAGTCCCCTCTCTGGTGAGTAAGCTAAAGAAAAAGTAAAACGACAACAAAAAAACTTATCTCATGTGAAACTCCTAGAGGCATCCCCTAGCAAAATAAGCTCCAAGATGAAAGGAGGAGTATCCTACACAGTGTCGCCCACAGAAGACGAGCCCAATTTGCCAAGAAATCAGTAGCAAAATTACATTCTCGGACTACATGACAAAGGCAACAACCCAAGACTAGGAGAGAACAGGCGAATATCATGAACGATAGAGGCATAGACATGAAATCTAGAATCCACCCTCTAGACAAGATGAAGAGCCTCCGCACTATCCACTTCACAATCAACAAATTGGAAACCCAATCTCCAAGCCTAACGCAAACCAAACCGCAAGGCTAGCAACTCCACACATAGTACATCAACATAAGAAACATGCCAAAAAACCCAAAAATCCAATCATCAAAAGCACACGAAGAAGGCCACCAAAGCTAGCCACCCTTGCATTCCCAAGCAAGCTACCATCAGTGGTTAATTTAACAAAACCAATGACGGCGGCGGCAGCCAACCAGCCACACCTGCGAGCCATAGCGCTCACACCAAAGGCAAAACCCTAACTACCATCCAGTAAAATGATTTGACGATCTATCACCTCCCTGCGCTACACTGAGTGATTAAAGACCCAATCATTGCAATCACACCAAACATGCCAAAGAGTAGTAAGAAATAAGTGGGACAAATCCCCCTAAGCATGACTTCTGAACCAATCCCATGCATTAAGTTCAAAAAATCGAGGGAAGGAAGCAAACCCCAGACGAGACCAAACATTAGAAGCGAAGGAGCAGTCCCTAAGTGCAAAGCTGACTCCTCAAGCTACCACACCACTCACACAACCCCAAAGAAGCAATACCCCTATGCGCCCGCAAGGCATTCATTGGAAAAGAATCATGAACAACTAACCAAATGAGGAAACAAATTTAAAGGGGCCCATAATTCTCCAAATCCACTTCCAGGTAGGACTATGATCAATCGCCACCCGATTAGACACCAACCAAGCATACCCAAAGCTCACAAAAAACATACCCAAAGGAGATCCAGACCAAATAACACAATCCGAAGATTCCTGAAACCAAGGACCAGAACCTCAAGAATGAGCGCTTAACATGGGGGGAAGAGAAGTCCAGAGGCTATCCAAAGCCTAGCTCCTTTCACGCTAACAATCTCAAAACCTGAAGCTGGTGTCTATAATGTGAACGTGATCATCACAAGTGACCAACCCTAGACCAAGAGTCATACCATAAAGATGAGCTCCATTACTCAAATCGTAAGAAAACTATCCTTAATAAACTTCGTAGCTTTCACAATAGCTCAACAAATGGGGGATGAGATGGGAGGGCATGAAAAATAGAAGGAGAAGACCAAAGGTACTTATGAGAAAGAACTTGAACCCATAACTTCTCCCTATCATGAATAATATCTTACACAAGCTTACCAAGGAGAGTAGTGCTCAACTCTCGCCTTATGCAAGCCAATACCACCACAGAAGGAAGGGACACAACACTATCCCAACTGACTAAATGTAGCCCATTATCAACATTATGCTTACTCTATAGAAAGTCCCTAGACACCTTATCAATCTAGTCATAAACAAAACTAGGAATCCAAAATGATTGCATAGAATAAATGGGAACCAAAGTAAGGACAAATTTAGCCAAGGTAAGTTTACCTACTTTGTTCAAGAGCTTGCTCTTAGGACAAGCCAACCTATGTCGGAGATTGTCCAAAATATAATTAAAATCACTCTTCTTCGGACACCTATTAAGGAAAGGAAAACCCAAGTATAACTCTCAACGGTGGCAAGAAATAGGGAGCACATTGCTCTAGATTTAGCTTTGTTAACTTTCAACCCAGAGGCAAGACAAAAGAGATTCAAAATATCAGAAAGAAGCCTCACATTAGCTGCTATATTGCCTTAGTGAATAAAAGCACATCATCCACAAAAAGCAAATGAGACACCCCAAGCCCCTTCTAGTAACATGAACTGGATTCCAGTCCCAAGCTCACAACATTAGAAATCATAGCACTAAGGCCCTCCATGCACAAAATAAAGAGAAAAAGAGACATACGATCGCCCTGGCAAAGCCCTCGGAGAGGAGAAAAGAGGAAGGCACACTCCATTCCACAAAATGGACAAGGAGGAAGAGGTCAACCGAATAATAATATCCGAAAAGCCAAACTTAGAGAGCATGAATTGAAGAAAATGCTAATCCACTTTGTCATAAGCTTTTTTCTAAATTGATCTTAAAAGCCACAAGTTCCTTTTGTCCTTCGATTTTCTCATAAAATGAACAACCTCTTAAGCTACAATAGATTTATCTTGAGTACCTCTCCAAGAACAAAACCACTTTGCATAGGACTAACAAGGGAGGAGATAAGAGGTCTCATTCTATTCACCAACACTTTAGTCACTAATTTGTCAGAACATTGCACAAACTAATAGGACAAAACTCAGAATATCCTTGTGAGATGATCCTCTTTAGGAATAAGAACCAACAAAGTATCAACCATGCAAGGATCAATACCACCATGGCAAAAAGCATTCCTAACAAGAAGCCAGACCTTATCCCCACACCTTCAGGTACGGCTAACTTCTTACGACTTCACTCTAGTCAGCCCTTGCCTCGGCATCCCCTCCTTGCGGTTAAGGTAACGACTTCGGGCATGGCCAGCTCCATAGTGTGATGGGCGGTGTGTACAAGGTAAGTCCAATAATTCTTAAAAAATAAAGCATGGAACCTATCCACTTAAAAGACTTCATTCCTTGTAAAGCGGAAAGACCTCATCCTTACTAAGTGGCCACCATAACATCATGGCATCCTCATTACTAATGTACGAAAGAGCAATCTCAGAAAGAAAGGAATAAACAACATCTTCAACTTGACAGAAGAGATCCTTATAAAACTGAATAGCCTCCTCCTAAAAGAAGCTCATCCTCAATACACCAAGAACCATCCTGAAAATAAAGCCTAAAAATCTTATTCCTCTTATGTCTCTCTCTTTTTTCCCTTGGTATCTTTTAATTGGAGGAAATCATGTACTCATGTTGGAACATTTGAGATTTTATAGGAAATATAATTCTCTGATAGTATCAATTATTCCATACCAAATTTATAATCTATAATCTATAATATAAATAATTCAAGGGTCACACTTTGCAAAATTTTGTGAGTGTCATTCAATTAGTCATTTTTAATTACATTATTATCTAAATAATCTTTCTTTAAATGGAAAGATTTAGAAAAAATTTATGAAAGAATTAATTTAGATAAGTAATAATGATTCCACTAAACAATTATTTCATGTCATCTTTATCCTCCAATCAAAATGAAACTAAGCCATCCAATGGTTAGCTCAAGAGAAGTAGATTGATTTTTGAGTGAACTTTACTTGCAAAGTTAGGGTTCAAATCTTAGGAAATTCTCTTGGAAAGAGATTGTATTCATTATCACTTTTGTTAAGAAAGACATTGCATTTTTTTCCAAAAAAAAAAGAAAGTGACATACCAAAGTAATCTTATCTTATTTAGTTAAAAAAATTTATGACCTTTAAAAAATGATTTTTAATAATTTTAATCTTTCTTTAAATTCTAAGATTCTAATTTTTTTTATTAACAGTTAATTTACATAAGTAATAGTGTAAACCCCTAAACAATTATTACCAAGGAAGAGAAAACGGAAATCAAGGTCCTGTTCAAAGGTTTAGAGGTTCAAGGATTATTAAACTAATATAATAAATATATATATAAATATATACATATGATTAATTAGAACATAAATAAATATATTAAATCATTAACATTAACATAATCAACAAAAAATATTCATAGGTCTATAAATATAGCATCCATATAAAATTAATCTCATCTATCACAAAGCATTTGAAAATATTTGTTAGTGACAAAGGTTTATGGTGAGTAACTTATGAATGACGGAAAAAAATAATAACCCAACAATTTTGTTAGTGTTTTTTGGTTCTATTTTTTTTTTACTCTATGATTTTTAATATTTAAGCTTTAAAAAATTTAAAAAATTGAAAAATTTAGAAAAAAATTCTAAGTTTATTTTGGTTTTCCCCCTTTGACACTTCCTTTGACCTTTTAACTTCCTCCGATTTTTGAAGTGGACCGGATAATGATTGGACCCCTTAACAAATTTCTTCATGATTATTACTTAGTTCCTATCCTCCAATTAAAATAAACATAGGTCCTCTGGAGTCAGCTTTTGTTGTCCCGTATGAAAGTCTCTTAATGAATTTTTTGTTTTCTAATGTACTATAATAATCTTAAATTTATTTAGTTAGTTCTTTTTATGACCTTTAAAAAATAATTTTTTAATATTTTCTAATATAAAACTCATTCCTATTATTATCTTAAATTCTTTGACATTTAAATTATTTCTGTATAGTGTCTTATACACATTATAGATACTATTCTGAAAGTCTATTATTGTTATCTTCATTTTATGTTTAATTAAACTAATTCCTTATAATCATTTGTAGTACAATGAAAGTTAATAGTGAATTCTCCTCT
Organism: Dalbergia oliveri; assembly: GCA_030441495.1. Lineage (NCBI taxonomy): Eukaryota > Viridiplantae > Streptophyta > Magnoliopsida > Fabales > Fabaceae > Dalbergia > Dalbergia oliveri. Next base: position 19,618,518 of record JAMLFY010000003.1, read on the forward strand.
TAAAAAAATTATATGTCAAATTTTAATTTGGTTATTAAATGAAATAATTATAAGACCTTAGTCCAAATTATCTCTTTTTTATTCCATCATTATAAATCTTACTACATACTGTTACTAACGCGCCTAATATATGAAAAAGAGTTGATTTAAGCTTTAAATTTACAAAATAAAAGAGCAGATGTCACCGCTCTCCTGTCCATATATTGCAACCTGCACCTAAACAAATTTATTTACTAATTTCTATAAATTTTCCTTTTTTAAATTTAATTAAGAAAAGTGTTTAATTTCATATTTTTATAAAATACATACGCTAGATTAAATTTTTTAAGTAATAAAAATGTCAAATGAAATAACTCAGATATGATCTATATTTATTATTATGATAACAAAAATAGTTTTAATGCTCACTTCAGATATATCCATTCTATTAATATTTCAGAAATATTACTTGCAAAATTCTATCAATTGACAGCTATTTTTTCAATAGCTTTTCAAAACACTTCAGAATCTTTACTATTTTTAGAACAAAATATAATATTATAGGAACCTCTTAAATTTTATCTTAAAATTTTAAACTATAATTGTCTATATATATAAAATATCTACACCTAATTGATTGGGTATACATGAGAACCAATAAACATTTGCATATTTTTGTTCCTTATGCTTCAAATTATTTTCAACTTGGTCTCATCGTTACATAATTGATAGAAATGCTTATGTGACATAATTCATATAAGATTCATGTGTCATGTTTAGCAACATATGTATCACGTTAGTATTTTTTGTTCGATATGTAACAATAGGATCAAATTGAAAAAGATTTGAAATATGAAGAACCAATGGAAAAAAAATAAAGATAAAATGACCAAAATAAAAGCAATTTAAAACATAAAAGACTGAATTGAGAAAATTAATAGTAACAAACCAAACTAAAAATTCAAGTAAACATAAGGGCCTAAAATTTCTCTTTTGGCTTAAATTTAAAAGTATAACGATCTTTAGTTAAAATTTTCAATAGCATATATTAATAGACAAAAATTTGAATTTTATAATTAAAATATTTTATTTTCAAGTTGGTTCTAATAAATTGTTAATATGTGGAAGAGAAGGATGATATAAATCTGACTAAATACCCAAAATATTCTCTTAAAAATATATTAGAAAATAAATTAATCCCTTAAATTTTAAAAGATCTATATTGATCACTTAAAATTCAAAAGAGAGGGGCAAATTAATTTCTTTGTACATGTTTGTACAACTAGAAAAACATTGTATGAACCTAAAAAACACTATAAATATTTTATAATAACGAAAAAGAGTAGTACATGGAATATTTTCCTTCTTATTTGAAAATTGGGAAAAAAATCTTTTTATAAAACAAACTAAAACTTTAGTAGTGAGCTATTGTATAAAATAATGTGTTCAAATATTTTTAAAACAATTAATTTATTCAATAAAAATTTTACAACTACTTTTTATTTATGTAATGATTTTATTTTATATAATTATTAAGTAATATTAATAATAAATTATTATATCAAATTATATTACATATATTTCCTATAATTTAAATCTGTGCATTCCACATGTTAAATACACTACTACTTGAATATGATATAGGGGTTGTTTGAAAGTGTTTGTATGTTTTTGTTTTCAAAAACAATTTTAAGTTTAGTTTTTTAAAAAAAATAGAAAAATCTGTTTTGCAATTTAACTTCAAAAATAGTTTTATAATAGTGAAAAACAGAAAACTTGTTTAGATAATTTTTTTAAAAAATAACTTTTAAAACTAATAAAATAAAAACTGTTTGGCAAATTACATTACTATAAATGACAAATTTTAACTATTATGTTTTATAAATAATATTTTTCATACATAATAAATAAAGTCTTAATACAACTTCCTATTCTAAAAATAGTTTTAATACAACTTAGTGTCAATTTACTTTTATAAATCCATTTATAAGTTATGCATAATTTTCTTGTAGCCACATCCAATTTATTATTTCATCATGATGTCTTGTCATTTTCCTGTAGCTTAATCAGTCAATATTGTCCTTATTGGAATTCAAATCTAAATTTACATTATCATTCATAGGTTAATATCAGACTTATATCCCATTCTCTAGACAATATCTAACGTTCAACTTACGCACATAATTTTCTTTGTCTAGTATCATAAATAGATTGAATTCCTGCAAGTAAGAGACATTTGCAATCGTAAAATTACACACGAACCATTTGCATATAATCACTGGTGTATGATACATATAACCATGCTAACAAAGTAAACCACCTCCAACACCATAAATAAATCCATTATAAAATTGATTAAGCCGTACATGCTAAAAGGCCAGTACTATAGCAAATAAATATTCCAGAGACAAACACTTCCATTACATGGGATAGTGTAATCAATACAATTCAATTTTTGTTTGCCACTTATCAATCACTTTTGCGGGTGAACAAGGCTCAAGACCAGAGACTATCTTCAATTTCTAAACGAGGGTATGAGCTGAAATTGCTTTCACTAAGGGATGTGTCTAATTGGATTGCAATGGGGCAAAAATAGAATTATTGAAAATATGAAGTCACCACCAAGTTTATTTAAATTGGGAAAACATGGAAAAACCGTTTTATTAAAAAAAGGTCTTTGAAACTAGATTTGAGCTTCAGAGTCGGTTATGTACATGGAAGGGTAAGAATTTAGTCCTATGCACCCTTAATACACCCATCTTTTGAGGTACCTTTATTAACTGCAAATTAATTAATAACCCTTTCCAAAAATAAATAAATAAATAAATAGATGAATAAAAAGAAAAGCATATTTACAATTTAAACCAAACAATTTAAGGAAAATTAATTTTGGCTTGACAAGGGTCACTTGCTCCTATGTATCCTTCGGTGTAATGAGAAACTCAAAGTCACATAGTTTTGTAGAAAATGATTGTGTGTTGGTTGATTTTAATTAATAAAATCTTTTTTTGTGAAGAAATATTTTGAGAAAATAAAGTCCACTCTTGCATAGGATTTAAGTTAGCACTTGGATACTCAATAAATCCTTTATGATTCAACAATAGTGAAGATAATATTTGCTACTCAACCACCATTATTGATCATTGCATGAGAAATTGTTATTATTTTTTAAAATTTTATTCACAAGAAGGAAAGGAAATCATTTTATTTATTCTTAATGCTAATTTCAACACGAATTGACAAAGGTGCTTCATACAATTAATCTATACGAAGTACGGGGACAAGTAAAATAATCAAATTAAAAATACAAAAGTCCTAGACTATTTTTTTTCAACCATTTTACTTTTTAATTAAAATTTTTTTGAAGGCTTTTTGTACAAAATTCACTAAACATCAAATAGATAATTAAATCACTCCCTAAAGTAGTTTGCTTAATTCTTGTCAAGTGATTAAAACAAATTGCCAAAATATGTTACCAACTCTTTTCTTCTTTTTTTTTAGAAAACCACTTTTCTTCCACTCTTTTTAGAGACCAATCCTAACACCATGGGCTAAAAAAAAAGCCTAAGACCATTGTCTTTTTTCCTTTTTTTTTTTTAAACAAGATCTGAAAACTAGCTGAACCCAAAAAGGAAGAGCATAGAGATTTTGACCAAAAACACTAAAAAAAGAATACAAAAGAACCCTTGATCCATCTTAAACCCACTTCTTCTAACCTCTTTGCAGCTGCACACCAAATGGAAGCGGCAAAACGTCGCAACAACGCGGGGAGCAACACGGGGAGCTTGCGGTGGCGGGTGACTCGTAACCTGGTTGGCACGTGGTTCATGGCCTGCGGCTGGAAGAGGACTCCTGGTTCAAGCCAAGGCTTCGCGATGGAGGTGCTGTGTAGAGCGTGGTGCGGCTGACTCGCAAGGGGCGGCTGCGGAGGACTTCGCGGCCAAGATTGACGGGCTCGTGACGGGGTGGTCTCCACGTGATCTATTCGAGGCTGGTCTCGCGGCGGCCTTTGCGTTCTGGTGTGCTTTCCAACGCTCTATGCGAGCGCAATGGAGGGAGTTGTGCGGCGGCGGGGCTGTGTGCAAGGTCGCGACCCCGTGGTTGGTTTGAATGGTGGCCAGAGGCTATTCTGGCGGTGGCTAGTTTGGGGCTTCTTCCTTCTTCTTTTTTTTTTTTTGCTTTGATTTGATTATGGTTATGCCTGGTTTGAGAGGGATGGTGGTTTGTGTGTGGCTATTGTCAAGGGTGATGGATTGTTGGTTGTGTTGGATGCTGATTGGGGATGGTGTTGAGATTTGGCTATGATGAAAATGGAAGGTTGTAGGTTCTCTATGTTGATGATGAAGAGTGTGAGGGTAAGTTTAGCTTGGCTATTTTTCGGTTCTCTGTATGATCCTCCTTGTGAAAAGGTAGTGACAGCTAGTGATTTGGGAGTGATCTTTGATTTTCTTTGTTGCCTGACTCCTCTTATTTATCCTGAGGTTGTTCTTGTATGAAAAATTTATGTTGCCCTTGGGTCAGGAGGATAATACCACCTTGTCTCCCACTTACCGTCTACACAGCTCACCTCTGCAATAGCAAGCATGGTCATATTTTTCAATTTTATCTTCTTTTGATCATTCCATTGGGTGGGCAAAAAACCCATTCCATTGGTAGGGAAGAATCTAGGCAGCTCCACTAGTTTTTGTTCTTTTTGGAAATTTTATTTTATTTTTTAATTTTTTTGACAGAAGCAACATACTTGAAATGGGATTGGACATTCCTTCTTCTTTTTTTTTTTATTTTTTATTTTTATTGGTTCAAAAGAAAAAGTGACAGGGCTATAAAATAATTTTTTTTTGAATGAAAATAGGCTAGGTTGGACCTCCTTTTTTTCAAGTTATGATACACATGGGCCAAAAAGAACCTAAAAACATGGTTTGCTGAATTTGAGTTAATAAATGGCCTAAATTGAAAAATGCTAATTTTTTGTTTTTTGTTTATGGGGAACAAAATTGGGTGTTCAGGGATGCCACCAAAGGAGCCCCTCATTTTGACTACTAGCTCCAAGCCATGGTTGTTAGACGCCCAATAGCTGTTAGAAGTCCCATAATCCACAGGAACCACCTACATTATTAATAACCAAAGCCACCAATTGTATAAGAATGGACAATTGAAATTAAGATCAATCTCAATCTAAAAATTCAGGTCTTGGAAAAACATTTTCCTATGATATTAGAACACCTACTTGTCCTCCCTTTTTTTAACCTAAAGTTGTAACACTAGCCGCATTTTTATTTTTCAAGCAATAAGTTTTGAATAAAAAATTTCAAGCAAATGATGAACAATATTATCTTGACTAAACTTAGATTTGTCAAATAATTGCATTTGCAGGAAGCAATCAAATGAAAAATGGCAAATCTGAGGTGGTGTGTGCCCAAAGAGTTCACAGAGTGGTCTGCTTTTACCAGAGGATGTTCAGTAGGTAGTTTGAATACAATTTGGTTCAAATCCTGGACAAAATCAATCATTGGAACCCAGTAAAACCCATTTGGAGTCAACCAAAGCAACACAGAAAGATGTCTTGCACTCCAATCATAGGCAACAAGCAAAAAAGCTTCTGTGGCATTTCAAGTCTCATGTTTGTCATGAGCAAATTACATAGGACACAATATTGTGTGCAAGTATAGAAGGGACAAAAAAGTGGTAGAGTTGAGAAAACTAGTAGCACAAGCATCAAACCCACATGGTTCAAAATTTTCTTTGAAAACGGTGCTTATTTTTGTCGTTTCAAAACCCACATGATTGGTCAATTTGATTTGGTGACTTCATAAACGGTTCAATTGCAGGTCTTTAAATTGACAATTTTATAAGTGCAAGTGCTTTGCACATTACAAATTTGAATAAGTACAACAAGAAATTTATGTAACAAGCTAGAGGAAGGAACAGATTGTTAAGGCTGTTAGTTGTCATACAGTTATCTAACTAAAAAATTCCAAAGCCAACAATAAAAGATAATGAAAACTTCTTATTGTCGTTGCACTTGATAGCCAGTACCCACATTTGAGCCATTTTGAATGAGAATTTCTACAGACTCCATTGCCATAGTGTATAATTCAAGCTATAGTATGATATACTCCATTCAACTATCCCTATGTTTACCCAACTAATCACCACTCAATTTGCATCTTAACCAATTTAAACAATCAAGGTAATAAACCACCTAGATCATACACCAATCGGTTAAAATGAACCAATTAACACATAAACTTAATGTTTCCATCCACCAATTCCAATTGAACCCATTTCCATTTCCACCAATTAACTAATTAACTCAAGAGAAGGATCAACAAGTAAGAGAAAATCACAAATCAGCAGCAACGAAAGAGAAAGAAAGAGGGAGAGGGGTGGACTCACTGTCACTTGGTGGCGTGCGGAGGAGGGTGAGTCTGGCGGAGGAGGTCGCGTGCGGGCGGACCTAGCGGTCGCTCGAACTTCAAGTCTTGAATGGTGGAGCGCTCAAGTCTCGAACGGGTCACCGCCTTGGTCTCGGATGGTGGACCAGCTCGCAGGAGGAGCTCGTTGATGAATGGGGTTGTGGTGTGGTGAGCTCATGGGTTGTGTGGTGTTCTATGAGGGAGGATGGGCTTGTGGGTTGTGTCGATTCTCTGAAAAAATGCAACAAAAAGAACATGACCACCAAACAACAAGGATCAAACGAAGGCAAAGAACAATAACTCATGAATGTTACAAATATACCACCACATTTTTATTGTTTTTTAAACAAAAGCTCAAAAACACCTTCAAATTGTTTTGGATTTCATGTTTTTAAAACACACATCCTGTTTTCAATTTTTAAAAACCAATGTAAACAAAACATCTTATCAAACAAGTATTTTTGTTTTTTCATTTTAAAAATCAAGAACGAGTTTTAAAATGCTTTGCCAAACAACACCATAGTTTCTTGAGGATAATGAGTACATGTCATTTCAACTTATCATATGTGTGTTCTCATTTCTTTTGTTTTTATTAGATACAAAAAGTTTCTATTATCTCATCACCATATCCAAACTATTCTAATCAATTTTTGAGTCCTGAGAATTTTTTGATATTTTGCTCAATCAATAATAAATCAAACTAATTTAAATTGATTAATTTAGTTGAATGTTGTGTGACTATTTTAAATAAAGTATTAGTTTATTTTTTATACATTGATAGTATAAAAAATTTATATTATTATCTAATTATATATTTCTATTTATAAAACTTTCAACGTAATGAATTGTTGAATCTAACTTTTTCATTGATATTGTAATATGTGATTGGGTGTCTATATGATTCCAGATAGTGTACATAAATTAAATCCATAAAACATTTATATTTAGCTCATTTTTATACTTTTCATGACTCAATTTACACTAAGTTTATTAAAAAAAATTTAATGTAAACAACAAATTAGTCTAGACACTTAATGAAGACAACAATAGATTTTTTTTATAATTACTTATTAGTGTGTAAATCGCAAGAATATAAATGTTGAGCACTCATTGGTTGTTGTTAATAGTTCAATAGGTGTTTACCCCCACCCAAACAAACAAAAAAGAAAAGGTAAAAGAGGTCTTTCGTCCCTTATATCTTATCATTTTTTAAAAAATTTGGTCCCTTACTTTTTATTTTGTTCCTAATATAATGTGTCAAATCATTTTTAATTTCATCCAAATTTACTATTAAATTATTGATAGTTAATGTCCTTCTGCAACCTCCTAAGCTGACACCTCTCAAGATTGTTAAAGGCCTATGCTGATCACTCTCAACATGGCATCATCTCCCTCAAATAGCCTCTTACCTCTATCACCACTCGCCTCAATTAGCTCCTCCATCCGCCTTCTGCAAACAACCTTGCACTCATTGGCAACCCGTAGATGACCTTTACCCCATCATTGTCACTCTCAATGGTCTTGGCCCCAACTTTCGTGACTTTAGCAGTAATCTCTACAAGGGACTCCTCTTTCTCCTTTGACAAACTATATGACAAATTGATTGCTAATGAAATGCTTCTTTAGCGTGATGGACATCAATCTTTGCCCTTTCTACCCTTAGCTTATTTTGCCTCCATGGTCCCTTTTCGCGGGTGTGGAAGACACTGTACACCTTTCAGGTGCATTAGTAGCTAGCATCTCTTAATTCCCTTATGGTGCTCGTGGCTTATCCTGGGCTCTCTCCTTGCTCTCCCAATTTTGTGATTGTTGCTATCACACTGCTAAGATGTGTTATTGTCATGGCTACCCCCCAAATCATCCTTGCCATCAAGCGAATGTAGTCCATAATGTTGGCCTTAATGATTCCAATTGGTTAGTTGATTATGGGGCATCTAATCACGTCATCCGTGATTTGGCCAATTTATCCCTCACTGACTACACTAGTAATGATCAACTCATGGTTGCTAATGGTAAGGGACTTCCAATTACTCACAATGGCTCTACTTTTCTAGCCACCTCCACTTCTTCCTTTCATCTTAATGATGTTTTATATGTTCTTTAAGCATCAGAATTTAATCTTTATTGCTAAACTATGCAATGCTAACTCAATCTTTGTTGAATTTTTCCCATGGCACTTTTAGGTGGAGAATCTAGGCATGGGAGACCTATGTCAGAAGGAATGAGGCGACAAGTACAAACTTCTCTCTCGACCACCTCACCCTCAAGTCCACCATGCTCATTGTCTCACCTCCTTAGACACATGGCACAACTGTCTTGGTCATCCAGCTCCTCGCATCTTCCACCATGCTCTCAAGAATAGTGCCATCCCATTTTCCTTCTCCCTTATCAAGTGTCTTGATTGGTTAACGAATAAAAGTCATACACTACCATTTTCTAAGTCCATTTTATGTAGAAATTCTCCTCTTGAAATCATTTACTTTGATGTATGGGGACCTACCCAAGTCCCAAGTTTCTTCAATAAATGGCTTTGTTTATTATGTTATCTTTGCTGATCATTTTTCCAAGTATGTATGGCTTTATCCTCTTAAACACAAATCTTATGTCTCTTAAATATTTCCCTTTAATCCTTAGTTGAGAACCAATTAAACACCAAAATTAAAACCCCGTTAACTGATAATGGTGGTGAATACTTTAAACTTCGACCTTCCTCTAAACACATGGTATCTCTCACCTCACCACTTCCCCTAACCCCAAACACAATGGTCTCCCGAAACAAACACTGCCACTTAGTTGAAACTGCCTGCTGTCTTATCCACCATGCATCCCTACCCCTCAAATTTTGATCCTATCCTGTTCAAACCACTGCCAACCTTGTCAATCGCTTCCCCACTGTGGTCTTAATATGCGAACCCTTCTCAACTCTTTTCCACCAATCACCTAGCTACTCCAAACTTTGAACCTTTGGTTGTCTTTCCCTAGCTTACCCCCAATGTCAATAATAAACTCTTACCTAAATCCTTGTGTCTTCCTCGGTTATAGCCCTACCCAAAGTGCTCATTATTGCTTCAATCCCACCACTAACAAATTCCACATATTTCGCCATGTTCATTTTATGGAAAATATTCTTCCCTTCAGTCTCAACCTCACCCTACTACCTCTGCCTCTATTCCACCAAACCCTCTTGTCCTACTCCATTTAACCACACTCACCCTTCCAGCTCCTCACTTGTGCTTTCGTTACCTCCAATCCCTTAATTCAACCCCTTTGACATCCCTTCCGTCCCTCCCGTCCTCAACCTACTTCCCGCACACAAAACCCTACATTTTCAGCACTTCCCATGCCCCCACACTCTAACTCCATACCTCATCCAATCCACCCTTAGAAAATGCCCTCTCTCTAGCCCATCATTACATGATGCCATCACCTCCAGTCCCCCTTAACTGACGCATTTTCCTCCTTAATCCTACCCTCCATGCCCATCCCTGACCTACCCCCTGAGTCACAAGCCCTGCTACCCTTTATTGAACCTATACACATCATGTACTTGTCTCCCTTGCCTCAGCTACACCTCCCATGCCTCCTACACCTATAGCGCCAACTCATTCAATGGTCACTCAACCCCAAAATGGCATCTTTAAGCCCAAAATCATCAACATGGCTACCAAATTTCCATTGCCTGAGCTAGTTGAGCGTACTTGCTTTACCCAGGCTATGAAGCACCCTGAGTGTCGTCATGCGAATTCTGATGAATTTAATGATGTACTCAAGAATGACACTTTATCCCTTGTCCTTAGTCGATCCCACTTCAATGTGATTGGGAACAAGTGGGTTTTTTTGGATCAAATGTCATTTGATGGCTTCATTACTCAATACAAAGCTCGTTTGGTAACCAAAGGCTTTCATTAGCATCTTGGGGTGGACTATACTGAACCATGTTATTAAACCTCATACTATTAAGATGGTCCTTTATGTTGCTTTCTCTCATGGTTGGCCAATTTTCCAGATAGACGTCAATAATGTCTTCCTTTATGGCACAATTTCAAAGGACATCTGCATGTCTCTACCCTTAAGTTTTGTCAATTCTCAATTTTCTGATCATGTTTGCGAGTTGCATAAGGTTTTATATGGGCTCAAGCAGGCCCCATGTTCTTGGTACCATGCACTTCAGACCTGGACTTTGGCTTTACCAATCCTTGTTCATCTATGCCATGGGCAACATTCTTGCCTACTTTCTCATGAATCTTATCTATGTGGATGAGCTCTTGCTCACTAGCAACTGTGCCTCTTTTATCAACTCTTTCAAACATGCCCTTGCTTAAGGACCTCGTGTCCTAACCATTTCCTTGGCATGGAGCTCATTCTTACTTCTCAATGTATGTTCCTCATAATATCATTCCTGACATGAGTTGCTTCTCTATGCCTTTATGCATGATGCCAAGCCTTTACCCACACCTTTGTCCACCTCTTACGACTAGTCTCCAATTGATGACGCTTCCGTGTCATGCTCATGAGTTTCGACACCTCCTTAGTTCCCTTTAGTACTTGTCCTTTACTTGACCCAATGTGTCATTTTCGGTTAACAAGTTGTCCCAGTATATGCAAGCTCCTACAATGGTCTTATGCAAGCTCTGAAGAGCCTTTTCGATACCTCAAAGGGACAATCACACATGGCCTTCACCCAGTCGTTCACCTAACCTATCCATCTTAGCCTACTATGACTTCGATTGGCCGACAACATCCTGATAGGAAGTCCACTGTTGCATATACAATCTCCAAGGGCCCTAATCCTATTTTGTGGTCCTTGAAAAAGCGGTCCACTATTGTTAAGCCATATACGAAGGTAGAGTATTGTGCCATTACCACCACCTCCATTGAACTCCTTTGGTTGCGTGAACTCCTGAAAGAACTTTGCGTCCCCTTGGTCAAGTCGCCCACCCTCTTCTCTGATAACATCAATGCCACTTACCTTTGTGCCAACCCGTCTTCCATACTTGCATAAAGCATCTCGCCATTGACTACCACTTTGTTTGTGACTTGGTGGCTAACAAGGAACTTCTAGTGTCTTACGTCCTACGAGCCATCAACTTGTTGGTTTGCTCATAAAGCCTCTATCATTTGCTAGCCACTCCTTCCTCTTGGATAAGATTGGTGCTCTATGTCTCTCCAACATCTTGTAGGGGCGTGTTGGCACCCTATGTACAACCACAGATCAAGCTATGATTGGAATATCCTCGACAACATCCTTTATTGACACGCTTGTCTCCTTCACCAGCCATGCTCCCTGCATTTACTCTTGACGGCATCCCTTCAAATCTCCTACTAATTGTGTTTCTTATTTTGTACACTTTCTGTTTATATAGCATTGACCATTTGTGATTGTAATATGTATTTATACACTATAATCAATCATTCTATGCAATGCAATATACACTTTCCCTACAAACTTTGTACATATGATGTGCTAGTGATTTTGCTATTTTTTATTTTGCCTTTTTGTAATGTTGCTTCGTATGAAGTACGAAGATAAAATATAATACCGATACGATTTTACACTAATATGGGGATAGAATGAAATTATGAAATTTAATATGCGAGGATATGTATATATATACTAATTATATATTAAATTTAATGTGGTGTTATCAATATGTCATTAAATTTACTTGACTCATATCATAACTATCTTAAAAAATTATATATCAATGATATTTTATGGACAAACCATTCTATAAAATCACCAAAAAAATTAATTTTAACAGTTTTGAAGTATCAAGTATTAGTATTGGACACATTAATCCTAGAGGCCTTGTATAGTGAGATGATAAACTATCATTGCAACCTACTTGTTTATGTTGCTTTTACTTTAACACCTAATTTTATTTAAGTTTTTCTATATTAATTTGATCAATTAATAATTAATTGCATTTAACTCCCCCCTAACATTACCTTATCGAAGTTCAATTGAATGCTATTAAATCCATTAAATACATTGAACAAAGGCAAAATTCTAAGAAACATTACAGACATAACTTCCTATATAAAAATCAACTAAATAAAATGAAAATACCATAGAATCACACCCATTCGGAGTAAATATCTTTTTGGATCACGATATTTTAAAGTTGACATCAATTTAGTTCTAAAAAAATGTTTAACATTAGTTTAGTCCTATAATCTTAAAAGTTGGCATCAATTTCATTATTTTATCAAATCATTAGTACTTTCGTCATGATTCATCATAATTGGTTGAACTATGTTGCACATGTGTCTTTTAGAGGAGAAAAACAATTTCCACTTCATTAACTTCAAAATATAGGGTAAATCATAATGAAAATTACTAATGATTTGATAAAATGATGAAATTGATGCAAAATGTTTGAACTAAAAAGATATTTATATTTTTGTTATGATGATTTTTTTTTGAAAATTTTCATCAATTATTATTAAATAAATTTACTTTTTTTCAAAGAGCATTTAGATAGGTCTCGTTAATTTAAGTTGCCAACTGCAACGTGATTTATTTTATAAATTGGTGTGGAAAATGCAACAAACATAATAAATTTAAGAGTCAAAGAGCATTAACCCATTAATTAAAAAATATCCAGCATCATTCCGATGTATTTACAAAAAAAAAATGCCAATGCACTAATATAAAAATAATGAAACTCAAATCCTATCACAAATGAATTGAAGGAAAATAAAAATAATATAAGACAATAAAAGCAATAATAGTACTTTCAATATGTAGACCTTCTCTTGAGTATCTTCTTATGATAATTGGAATGCTTAGCGGCATCAAAGGTGGGACTTGCTGCTGGACGATACTCCGGCACCAACCTCCCGGACTTGTACCGCACTCCACAAGCGTTGCAGAGGGTTTTGGGCCCAGAAGGCCCATTCCTCCACTGTGGTGTCTCTTCTGCTTCACAATGGCTGCATCTCTTTTCACCCACGCCACACTCGACTTCGGCTTATGGTAATTCTTTTTCCTAGCTTTCTTCGTTGTTGTAAACCCAGCAGAACCATGCAACAAAGGCTCAATCTCATCATCATCATCATCATCATCTTTTCTCGTGCTCCCGCGGTTTTGTCTTGCCTTGGTCGTCTCTTGTCGCTGCTCCGGAGTGAGAGGAGAATGATCCACAAGGGATTGTTGTTGCATCAACCCCATATCGTTCAAGGATATGAAATCATCACGGAAGCTTGGGAACCATTCCAAGTCTTCTATTGGGTCAGTTGGGACGCACAATTCACTGGTTAGCCAACCCGCATTATAACTAGGAGGCCCTTTTTCTTTGTTATCGAAAACAAGGCCTTGAAGGTCCCCTATCTCTAAGTTGCAAAATATTTCATCCACACCCATTAGAAGTGCTAGTACGCAGTGCTGTACGAGTAGAAATAAAAAAACAACCGTGCACGGAATAATGACCTGATGAATATATATATAGAACTCGGGGATGATCTAATTAATGAGTATTGAAGAGTTACCATAATAACGAAAAAAAGACGTACTTTGCTTCGTTGATAAGATTTTATACTAAAAACCGAGGTAACCGGGGTAAGATAAAGTGTGTACACCCGGTTTTGGTTATTTGAGTTTACGCGTGTGTGACGTGGAAATTCGGCTATGCGTGTTTTGATTGGTTGAGGTGACACAAATACTCGCTTGGAATGGGAAGTATATTTTATGGGGAAAAAGTATTTACAGTTGTCAACAAATTGACAAAAAGAGAGAAAGATTTAATTGTTGGTGTAGATATTGATTCAATTTTTATCCTAATTTGATTGGTGTATTATTGTGAAAATGTTATTTGAGATTAATTTTATATATTACTTCGTCCATTTTAAAATAAATTCTCTCTTATTATTTTATTTATTTTTTAAATCAATATATCTAGATATAAAAATATATTTAAATACATTGATTTACAAATAAACTAAAAAAATGTAAGAGGCGTTTATTTTGAAATAGAGAAAGTATTAATGAAAAATATGTTATTATTTATTTATATATTATTATATGTGTTATTTTTTAAAATAAAAATTGTTTTTGGTGAACTTAAAATAAAAATTATAAGAATCAGTATCTTGTTAATATAATATATAGTTGAATGGTGTGTAAGAAAAATTTCATACTAAAATTAAAACGAAATTAAATCCTATTTATTATGAAGTAGATAAATAAATATTATCTTGCATTTACTCGATTGGGACTCAGATAGTCAGATAGGTATCAAAACGTGTTAGCCTGAGTGATAAGTTTACTGTTAACGTGTTAATCAAATTTAATTTTGAATCTAATTATTCAATTATAACAATTTAATTTTTAATCATAATTATCGTGTTTAGTTAAGATAATTTACAGCGAATTGCGGCAAACTAATAACGAGGATATCCAATATAAACCCTAGAATCCCCACGAGTGGTAATTAAGGCTATATACGTTACTGGTGTTAAAAAAAAGGTTATATATGATTCTGTTACTTAATTTTTGCAATTAAGTTAAGATTTTTTTTTACGTGTAGCTTAAGATTTTATTATTACAAAAAAAAAAGGTTAACATGTTAAATTTGATAACATGCGTTCTATATGACTCAATAAAATCTCATAATCATCGTAGTTTCCCAGTCGAACGAAACAGTTAAAATAGCAAGATAGAAGAAGTGTTCATTAATAATGATTTAATCTCTCATTTATGATCTTCTATAATTAATATCTCTGTTAGCTTCTCTTTATGTTCCTGTCAAATCAAAACGCGTAGATTGCTGATGTCCATGCTCCATGAGCTGTTGACCGTTGTGAAGACTTTTATTTTTCTTATAAAAGTTAATATTATTTATCCTTATAAATTATGAGATATTATATAAACTCACATCTATTTATTATTAAATGGGAGTAAATCCTATTTAAATAAAGTTATACTCATTTAATGATAAATAAAATATGAGTTGATATGTTTTATAATCAATAAGTATAATTTCTCTTCTTATAAATAGCTTGAAACCTAAACCATATCTTCCTTAACAAATGGGAAAACTCATTATACAGGCAGAAATGGGGTGCATGCCAGTGTAGGTTAATGTTATGCAAATTGAACTGGATCGGCCGAAATTGATCGTATGGATCAGGAACCAGTCCCTTGGTCAGTCTGAAGAAAAAAAATTTGGATTTTCAAAAACCGGTCAAAACAAATACAGATTAGTTAAGGTGAATCGATTAAAAACTGGTATGAACTGGTCAAATTTTTTTTAAATGAAAATTTTAATTTTTCAAATTCAACAACCCTTTATGATAACAGAAAGTAAAAAATACACCTTTTCACATCACTTTATGTCATTAACTTATTTTTAAATGATATAAACTTGGTGGATAAAATAATTAAAGGATATAATATTTGTATATATTGTCAATGTGAAATATTTTCATATAATTATTCGATCATATTATTTTATCACATTTTTGAAAAAATATTTGATTCCTATAATAAATATCTCAAAAATCACACATATAACAACATATACATATATGATTCCATAAAAAAATGTGTGATTATGTTGACAATATAGCAAAATTTACACTAATAATATACCAAAATTAATCCCATATGTGAAACAATTATTCAAAATGAAATTCGGATTAATTATAAAATCAATTGCTATTAATAAAATTCATTTAAATAGTATTTGATATGATTAAAAATTTGAATAAATTTGAATTTATATGAATTTAATTTTATGATAAAATTAGATCAATGGAAGTGACTATTGCCACACTCTATTGTCTATTGTCACAATTTATTTAATGTATTTTTGATTAATTGCCCTTTCTAAAAGATTTGAATTGACGAAATAATTTATTATTACTTTAATATTATTCAAAACATTGTATAAATATTGCTAAATAAATCTTCTTTTGATATAACTTTTGTATTTAAATTTTGTGAAAATTTTTTTATAATAATTTTATATGATTTTTATTAAATTATTATTAATATTTTAATATATAACAACCCATAATTGATCATAAATAGTGTCTAAATTGAATTAAACTTTTTACTACAAATAACTTTATTCAAGTATGATATCATTTTAATACTTTTTTTTAGATATGCTATAAATATAATATAAAATAAAATATCACGATTAATGCAATAATAAATTTTTTGAAAATTTCAATTATAACAAAAGTTATAAAGTTTTGAATTATAATAATAGTAATGAAGTTTAAATTAAATAAAATGTGTCTTAATAATATTTTTCAATTTAGTTTTCACTATATGAATGTAAAAGAATTTAATATTAAAAAATAATATTTTTTATTTTATTTAATGAATTTAATATCTCATATATTACTAAAACACATTAAATGATGTGAAAATAAAGTATGAAATTTTGGTATAAAATTTTATCGTGACAGAGTATATGATTATAAAGTATATAACTGATTTGATGTATTATATGTTACCTTAACTTTTAAGAATAAAAATACAACACAAAAACTATGATAAAATCTGTGAGATCAACAGATATGAAACAAAAGCTTAAAAAATGTTGAGTGTATATTTTGTATATTAGAATTAATTTATTCAAATTTTTAATTATTTTTTGTTTAATATACTTGTTGTTATATTATGTAGATCATTATTACCTTATAAATTTTTTTATAAATTAATAAAATGTACCCATAATGTTTAATGAACATTTCAAAATAGTATATATAATCAACGTTAAACATTTTGCAATTAAATTAATAATCATTTAATAAAAAAATAGAAAATTGCTATAATATAATTTTTTCCACAAAATGAAATTACAGAAGCTATATTAAAAGAAAATTTATTTAGCAATATCAATGACAATGAGTTTAAATAATATTGAAGTAACACTAAATCAGTTTTAGTCAAATCTTTTAGAGAGGACATTTTAGGACAATTAATCAAAAATATATTAGATAAGGTGTGATAATAGCTACTCCCTGAATCAATTTATATCAAAACCTATAAAATTACCAAGAAGATATCTTCATCTAAATCATCAACTGGATTTTGCCAATTATTTCATATGTTGGTAGACCCAAATATAGGTGAGAATGATCCAAATCATCATATTATCTCATTTTATTCTCATTTAATGATAAGATTATTAACAATATCCAATTAATACAATAGCTTCTCATTTATAGTTTCATTTTTTTTCTAATATATATTTCCTCTTTTTATTTTATTCAATTTAATCTTTATTAATTGTAGTTAAATGTTACCTTCCAAAATCTCACCAGTAATACCATGTGTAATTCAAAGAAGGTGCATGCTCATTGCAGATAAAATAGTTATTTGTAGGATGAAGATATGTGTTATCCCAATTAGTAAAGCACATGTGTAAGTGAGGCAAAGTGAAAGTCAACCATTATTATTTCTTTTGACCGTAATTAGCATCCTATTAAGAGTTGATTTATTAAATGGAAAAAACCAAATAAAACCCAAAAGAAAACTACCCACCTGCTTGCAAAGTGAAACCCTTGTCTCTCCTTGCAAACACAACACCGTCTTCAACACCAAGGAAAAGCAGCACCAAGACCGATCGACCACCACCACCAGGTAGTGGTGCCATGAAACAATCACCTTCATCCCAAAATCCTTCAATAGCTCAAGTGCGAGACACACAATCTGCGAGATCGACATGACGAAAGCCGCGAAGACCCGTGACAAAACGAAAGCGGCCAGCGCCATTCGCGCATAGGACATGCCCATACCCACCACGAAATCACTGGTGTGATGACTTGAAGCCACCCTAGTAGGCCAACCCTTCACTGTCGGACCGAAGTCCTACGGCGTCAAAACCTTATCTGGCGGCCTCCTTTCAACCGCTAACCGCAAGCCATTTGCCCACCAGAAATCACAAACCAAATAATTGTTAGCTCCAGAACCCTTCAAAAAGCTTTAATGCAATATGTTTTGAGTGACAACAAAACCAATTCAAAGAAAATATTTTGAAGAATGACTAATGTCTTCTTTGAGTTTCTTGACATAGCATACAGGCTATTTTGAATTGCATAATGCGAACTTAATGCGAGAATAATTTCACTTTGCACGTGCAAGCATGATTTATCTTATATAAAAGAGATTGAACTTAATAGAAGTGAATATTATATCATGCAAAGTAAGCATACATGCCTGAAGGATATAAAGATATCAAGACATGTACAAGAAACCATGTTTTGGGACTTCAAAAAGTAGCACGGGACTTCAAAAAGTACATTATGAAGGAAAATATCCATCAAACCCTGAAGCCAAAGTGTTCTACAATCTTCAATCATCACTCTCGTAATGTTTCATTCGTTAATAAGCTATGATTGAAGACGTAAAGACCCAAGAATCATCAAGGAAATGTTATCGCACATCAGAAAGATCACACTTAGTAAAAGTATGCGCTCTACAAGAAATGGAGGGAATTTTTGAAATTCAAAAGTAAAAAACTAGTGACTGAACTAATGAGTCATATCTTTTGCCACTATGGTCAAACTACCTTAGTTTCTAAGAAGGAGTTAAGAAACCACGTTTCAGAAAGTATGAGTAATTTCTGAAGTAACATAAACCTCATATCTCACAATGGCTTATGCAAAAGCTTTGAAAAGATACGGGCTACTATCTAGATTGCTTTTCAAGACACAAATGAATGATCAACACGTGTCACTTGGAGATTTGATCATCCTTTTGTAAAGTTCATTACATCTAGTAATCATTTCCTTTGATTGTAAAATCTTCTTTCTATATTCCTTTAGTGTTCATATGTTCTTCCTAGGAAGAATATTTAGAAAGAAGTCATTCAAATGTTTCTCAGAACTTTCTTTGTAAATCTTATAAAAACTTGAGTGTAGGTTAGTTTGAGTTACAAACCTAAACACAAACATTTGTATCCTCGATCCAGGTAGTGATCAGTGTAACTTAGCTTAGAGAGGGTAGTCAAAGACTACTTGCAACGTGATAGTAAAGGTGTTTAATGGTCTCGATTTAACTTGGAAAGGCTAGTTAAAGACTACTTGGTTCAGCTTGAAAAGCTGTGAATAACTACTTAGTTTGTGATAGTAGGGGTTGTCTATTGTTCACTGGTGAAAGCTTGGGAAGGCTATTGTAAAGACTATCCTTGTTCTTTCTCTAATGAAAAGAAGATTTTAGTGGAACTTAATAGTTGTTGAGAACTGGATGTAAGCAAGTTGGCCAAACCAGTATAAAAACTCTTGTGCAATATATCCTTTCTCCTTCATCTCTTATTTTACTCCTGTATTTGATTTGTTTAATTCGTTAGTTCTAGAAAACTCTCTTTTACTCGTTTATTTCTTTTCTTGATTTCACTTTTTGAAGTCACTAACGTTGTTTTCGTTGCACTTTAATCTCATAGTTTGATAGTTTATTGTGTAAGTTTTTTAGAAGTCAAAACAAGAAAAGGGACAATTTTCGTGTGCTTTCTTACCTACAAGTGATATCAGAGCTTGGCCTCTAAGAGGTTAAGTATTTTAACGTTTGTAGAGGATAAAGATCTAAGGAAATGACACAAAATATTCATATAGTAGAAGAACACTCCATTAATAGACTCATTCTTTGATGGTAAGGATTATGCTAGAGATCAATGGAGCTGTCATAAAATATAAAGTCTTGACTTATGGGAGATAATATAAGAAAAAGATTTTGTTCCAAAGGAAGAAATTCCAGGAATAGATGATGCACCCTTAACATCAAGAGAAATCCTCGAGTAGGTGGACAACACAAGGTCATGAACTCAAAAGCTAAGTACCTACTCATGTGTGCACTGCAAAGCTGAATATGACAAAATCATTGCTTATGACACAACAAAGGAAATATGGGCCAGACTACATATGTTACATGAAGGCATTGATCAAGTGAAAGAAACTAAGATCAGATGCTAGTTCATCAATATGAGATGTTCAAAATGTCAGAATTAAGAGAACATTGATGAAATGACCATAGGTTTATACACATTGTAAACTAACTAAAAGGATTAGGCAAAAGATACTTTAACTCCAAAATTGTTAGAAAAATCTTAAAAAGCTTCCTGTCAAATATAAGGTCACAGTCATCATTAAGGTAAAAGACCTTCAACTCAGCCTGATGTACTCATTGAGTCTCTTAAAACTCATGAGGTAGTGCTCAGAAATACGTGGTGAATCTTCCAAGAAGAGCAAGTCCATGGCCTTAAAATCGGCTCATCAAAAGGCAAGCAAAGTTAAATCAATGAAGGTTGCTAAAACCTTTGATGAAGAGGAAGAAACCGATGATGGGACAAGAAAAAGATGGAAATGAGCTTTCCATGCTAGTGAGGAAAATGTGCAAGGTTTGGAGAGGCAAAATGAAGAAAAGAAAGGACATTGTAACACCCTCCTAATTACCATATTCTACTCGAGTATTAACATAATAATTAGCAGAGTATTACTTACGTCATAGTCTATACTAATCAAAATATAATGCAATAAAATAATTTAAATGTATATGTTACAAAGCTTGTGTCTACATATATAAACATCATTTTTTAAGTTTACAATATGTATATCATTCTAGCAAACAAGCTAGTTAACTCCTAAGCTAACTAGAAACTCACTTACAAAAGAAACACCCGCATCTATTACTCCATTCTCAAAGTTGAAGCCCAACAAAATTTTATACAAACAGCAATGGACCTCGACAACATCTAATAGAATCCATCTGTAGGCTGCGGGTTCTACTACTAACCTACAACATATAGTGAATCCAAATTCGGGTCATAGTGTCACTACCATTAGGGTGAATCAGGAAGAAGATCATCGACGACATCTATGGAATCTGAATACAATACACACATATGCACATAGTGATGAGAATATTATAAAATTCTCAGTAGGATATCCCTCAAGTATAGACACACATAATTAATAATTTCATGTACATCAGTAATATCATGCAAGATCATATGCATAAAGAATTATAGAATTCATAATGACAATCATACATTTGTTCTTGTAAACAATGAACTCAATTTAGTGCCATTTTCTTTCATTTATTTAACATAGGGAAGGCTTAGTTTCACACCAAGAGGTATTTGTAGTGGATAATTCCACAAAGGACAATAGACTACTAGGACATGAGTTCATTCCTATTCATGATCATAGACTTCATTTTTTCCATTTTCGAATCACACACAGTTCTATTCCTAGCCGATACGTCTACCGACTCATAGATTTCTAGGAAATTCCTTATTTTTGCCTTCTCTTTTTATCCACATAAGCCTTGTCTTTGTTTTTCCCATATGTTAACACATGCACAACTCAAATTTACATATTTTTTTCAAAGGCATGATTGCATCACAAGTAGGCATTCAATTACATTGGAGTCTTATTCATGCCTCATGAACAATTAATTAAATCAACTAGTATGCATTCATATGCCATATACTTGGACTAAATACCATTCTATTATTAATTTAAGGCATTTTCACCATTCCAACACCTTGAAGATTTACCATTCTAGTAGAAACATTTAATTTCCCTATCAAATGGTCAATTCAAGGGCCACCATGACATTTCAATGTGTCCACTAAGTTCTATAAAAATTTCAGAAGAAAAAGATTTTTCTAAGTGTGTTAACAAAATTAGACAAATTTGGTGGTCAAAGACCACCTAACCTCATCCAAGAACCAAATTCTCATAATTTTTCACCCTAACAATTGATTGAATCAATTCAAAATAAAAATCATGGTTGAACTTCAAGATGTTTACAACACCTTGTAAAAATTTCAAGTGATGATTCAATCATTTGGTATGGTAAAAAAATTAGGAAACTTTACAGCTTCCATTTTAACATTTCAGGCAGCATCTATACACTTTCAGTTCTTGATTTTTTTAAAAGCAGTTTAAGTCAAAATCAGAATCCAAGAAAATTTGTAGGACTAGCCAAGATGTTAGCTCAAACATATATTATTTTTTAGCTCACCAAAATGCCTACAAAATGCCTAGAAAAATCGTGATTATTCACTACTTGTAAGAAACCCAAAAATCAGCAACCTAGTCCACATTTCCTTTGAGAAAAATGATTTTCTAACCTCATCCAAACACTCCACAAAAATTAACACATCAATATCAACATAATAACAACCAATATAACTAGAAATTTTGAATTAAGACCCATAAAAAATTTTCAGAAAAATTTTGAAGGAAAAGGCCCAAGAAAACCCTACTCTTGAAAGCTAATGTATCCTTGTCTCTAGTTTCGCTCCAAGATGGAAGTCCTTCACTTCAAAGCTCTTAGAACACACCCAAACCCTTCTTTAATTAGTGATGGGTGAGGTAATAAGGTGAGATTTAGAGATTCTAATCGGTTATAAAGGTTAAAGTGCATAACAAGTCTAGTGAAGGGAGATTTTGATTTTGATCAAGTTTGGCTTAGGATTTTTGAGCTTGAAACTAAAGATTGTCAAGGGTTTTTAAGAAGAGAAAATGGAGTCTGCTGGTTCTCCTCATAGCTGAAGGTTAAGGAGGAATTTATTGAAGTTAGGTAGGTCATATTGATCTTATAAGGTGTGATGTTATTGGTTAATCATAAAACAAGATTTCTTTTCAATGAAAGAAACAAATATCAATGGATAAGATTTGATCTTTTATCCAAGATGAAATCTTAGCCATTCATTTGGCATTCAAAAGGATAAACTCCATTATTTTGTAGAGATTAACCGCCTTCGGTGTTAGAAATCGCACACTGAAATTTCATCGAACGGGTGAAACCAATACAGAAATCAGATATCCCCAAAAATTAATTCTAAATATAAAATTTTCACTTCTAACTATTTCTAACCTTATTCCCATGTTTTCCTAATTTTGGCCACCTCCAAGTCCCAAATCTAAGGTTTCTGCCCTGCGGGCTGCGGGCCCACAAAATACTATTCTTTTTTTTTTCATAGAATCGTTCTCATCATTACTATGCTTGTCAGAATCTTAATATTCTTATTAACAAAGCCTCAATTAATTTCTAATGAAAATTAGGGTGTTAGACATCAACCTCAGAAAGGACAAGAAGGCAAGCTGAAGTCTAAAAATGTCATATGTTACCATTGTGGGGAAAAGGATACTTCAAACCAGATTGTCCTAAACTCAAAGGTCACAGAAGAAGTTCATGCCTAGGAAGAAAGGGATGTTGGCCACTTGGAGTGAATTTGAGGAAGAAAAAGAAGGATAAGAAGATTAGAGGAGATGGATGTTGCCAACCTATGCTTCATGGTTGGATACTCATTAGAAAGTGAATATGAGGTAAGGAACTCTAATCTCTCATATGATGAACTGTTACCGTTATATGAAAGCCTAAAAGATTCTCAATCTCTCTTTTCTCATTATCTCAACTTGAAAAAGGAACATAAAAAGATTGTTTTAGAACTTAAAATGGTCAAAGGAGAAGCTGAGAATCTAAGGCTTGAAAAAGAAAAATTGAAGGGAGAAAACAAGATTTTAAACATGAAATTCAATGCCTTAGAACCTAAAGTTGCAAGTAAAAGTGAAAACACTCATAAAGTTATTTCTGAGCTTGAAAGAACTTCGAAGCTTCTTAAATCTGACCTAGAAAAAATGGTAAATGGATCAAAAAATCTTGATATGATGCTTGGAGGTAACGACCATATTTTAAAAAGACCAGGTTAGGATATGAAGCAGAATTTAATGAGAAAGGAAAATCAACTCTCTTAAGAAAGTAAAGAACAAGGCTTCTTCCACTTTTTCTTTAAGAAGGGACATCCACCTGAGAAATGCTTCATGAAAAGGAAGTATGTCAAAAAGGTTAGAAAACCTCCCTTTAGACTAACTCAAAAAGACCCAAAAGAATCTGGGTACCTAAAATAAAAAATGTGTTTGTTGTAGGTCTGTCTAGAGCGCATGTGAACTTGACAACAAGTGGTACATGGACAGTGGTTGCTCAAGGCACATGTCCAAGATCTAGGAGGTGGTTCAGAAATCTACGTCCCAAAAGCTCTGGATTAGGAAAGTTTGCTAATGGAGGTAAAGCTAAGGTCACAAGCATAGGAAATATTGGTAAGGATGATTCTCACCAAATTTCTAATGTCTTACTTGTTGATGATTTGGCTCACAACCTTTTAAGTATTAGCCAATTTTGTGACCAAGACTTTAATGTTATTTTTAGTGTTCATACATGCAATATAGTAAGTCCCACTTCTGGACAAGTGATTCTATCAAGAAAAAGGCATGATAACACTTATGTGTTATTCTTGGATGATCTGAGAGATCAAGATGTAAAATGTCTCGTATCCTTCATTGATGACAATGGTTATGGCACAAGAAGCTTAGGCATGCTCATATGAAGCTCATTTCTGAGTTTTCTTAGAAAGAGCTAGTAAAAGGCTTACCAAGGATCAAATATGACAAAGACTCAACTTGCAAGGTAAGTAAACCAAAGTTTCTTTCCATAATAAGCATGTGGTTTCAACCACCAGACCACTTGAGCTTTTACATATGGATCTCTTTGGATCAACCAAGACTGCTAGTCTTGCTAAAGAGATATTATCTTGTCATTGTAGATGATTACTCAGATTCACATGAGTTATTTTCCTAGCTTTTAAGGATGAGGTATTTGAAAGATTCAAAGCTTTTGCAAAACGTATTTGCATAGAAAAAGATTCTCAAATAAGCTCTATTAGATCTAATTATGGAGGAGAATTAGAGAATCATATTTTCGAAAAGTTTTGTGAAAATCATGGCATCCTTTACGAGTTTTCTGCACCTAGAACTTCCCAACAAAATGGTGTTGCTGAAAGAAAAAATAGAAGTTTGTAAGAAATGACCAGAACAATACTTTTAGAAAGTGGTTTATCAAAAGGTTTTTGGGCAAAGGCTATAAACACCTCTTGCTATATACAAAACAAAATCTTTCTAAGGCCAATTCTCAAGAAAACTCCTTATGAGCTATGGAAGGGTAGGAAACCCAACATATCATATTTTCACATCTTTAGCTCATCATGTTTTATCCTTAACACTAGGGACAAACTTGCAAAATTTGATCCTAAATATGATGATGGTAATTTCCTAGGATACTCTTCCGTCTCTAAAGCTTATAGAGTATACAATAAGAGAATGTTATGCATCGAAGAGACTATTCATATCAAGTTTAAGGAGTTAAACAAAGAATTTGTTGATGATCTAGAAGATCTAGGAGAAAGTCTAAACTTTTGATAACAAGAAGATGAAAGACAATGCTTCAAAAAGTGAGCTCCAGAACATAAACTCTTCAAAAAGCATGCTCAAAACTCCAAAGCAATTAGAAAGTAGCACCTTTGAACTCGAAGAAAAGCAATCTGAAGATGAAAGAGAAGCTGAAGATCTTCAAAGTCAGAAACTATAAGGGAGTTTCTGATTTTAAGGTTTCAAAAACAAAGTTCTAGAGATATTTCTAAGGGTGTGAGAACCATATCATCCTTTAGAAATATGTCAAATTGTGCTTTCATCTCCATCATCGAACCTAAATGTATTGATGAAGCTTTAAGTGATCAAAGTTAGGTGGATACTATGCAAGAAGAACTAAACCAGTTCGAAAAAGAAGAGTCTGGGTTGAAAGACCAAAAGGCAAAACCATCATTGGTACGAAGTAGGTGTTCAGGAATAAGCTCAATGAAGTAGGCAAAGTCATTAGGAATATATCAAGATTGGTTGCATAAGGTTATAATCAACAAGAGGGAATTGATTATGATGAAACCTTTGCACTAATAGCTAGGCTTAAAGCCATCAGAATGTTACTTGCTTTTGCTTCCTTCAAGGATTCATTCTCTACCAAATGGATGTTAAATCTATTTCTAAATGGATTCCTCTTTGAGGAAGTTTATGTAAAGCAACCTCCTAGTTTTGAGAGTGAAGACCTTCCCAACCATGTCTCAAGCTAATGAAGGCTCTCTATGGTCTTAAACAAGCTCCTCGAGCTTGGTAAATAGATTAAGTACCTTCTTGGAGAATGGGTTCAAGAGAGGTAAAGTTGATACAACTCTTTACTCTTGAATAAGATAATAACTTTTTGATTTATCAAATATATGTTGATGACATCATATTTACGCCATTAATCATTCTCTCTGTGAAAAGTTTTCAAAATTAATGCAAAGTGAATTTGAGATGAGTATGATGGGTGAACTAAAATTCTTCCTTGGTTTGCAAATAAAACAACAAAAGGAAGGAACCCTGATCTATCAAGAAAAATATACAAAGGAGCTTTTAAAGAAATTTAATATGAATCAGGCTAAACCAATGAGCACCCCATGCATCCATCTCAAATCATTGATGCTGATAAGAATGGTGATAAGATTTCAGAAAGTAATTATTGAAAAATGATTGGTTCACTACTATATCTTCCAGCTAGTAGACCAGACATTCAACTAAGTATGAGAATTTGTGCTAGATTTTAATCTAACCCAAAACAATCATACTTAAATGATGTTAAGAGAATTCTTCAATATTTATCAGGTACTACTTATCTTGGCTTGTGGTATGAGAAGGGTACTTCTTGTGAGATTATAGGTTATTGTGATGCTGACTTTGCTGAGAGAGTTGAGAGAAAAGCACCAGTGGTTGCTGCTTCTTTGGAAAAAGTCTGATCACATGATCATACAAAAAACAGAATACAATTGCTCTCTCTATTAAGGCTGAATATGTAGTTATTGCAAATTGTTACACCTAGATGCTGTGGATAAGGAACCAACTAGAAGATTAGAATTGAGGTATTCCAAAATCCCTACCTATTGTGATAATACTAGTGCTATTAATCTTACCAAAAATCCTATTTAGTACTCTAGATGCAAGCACATTAATGTTAAACATAATTTTGTTCGTGATCACGTTCAAAATGGAGATGTTGAGTTAATGTTTGTGAATATTGAAGACTAAGTGTAGATATATTCACAAAGCCATTAGCTAAAGATCGGTTTTGTGTTTGAAAAGCTTTTAAACTTAAGTGTTTTTAAATTTACATAAGTTTTTATACACAAACCATCTCTAGATACTCTATCTCTTTCCATAACTCCAAGCTGAAGCCCAATAAGAATCTCATTTGCAAGACTAAGTATCAGATTGAAGTGTGTTTAGTTTGCAAGATTAGAAAGAAGATGGGATGTTCAAAGAAGGGGTAAGGATCAGTTAATGGAAGTTTATGAATGGAATCATACTCTTAAAATATGAAGATGAATCATGATGTGAGTCTCCAATGGTTCAGAAAGTGAAAAATGAAGCTTAGAAAGTAAGAACTTTAGCAAGTGATCTCAAAGTTAGAAACCTCTCTTTCTGAAAAAGGATGAAAAGGTGGGATATTTCCCATGTCTTTGAGCTTTCTCTTTCCTATGTCATTTCACCTTTAGTCAGTTACGTCAAATCACTTAAATAACCCCCACTTCTCACACATCACTTTTTACCTTCATCCTCTACCTTTCACTCCTCAAACTGTTCCATTTCCTTTATCTCAAACCCTCTCATCTGCTGAAATGTCTTATTCCAAAAAAAATCCTCATCTCTAAAACTTCTTCAAGCCTCAACCTTCTTGCACTCCCTTATACATACCTGGAAAATGGCTAAAAGAAAACCTTACTCTGGGCGTGTTGCCAACATGGGGACATCCCTCATGTTTGATGAGCCTCTCCATCAGCAATACTATGCTGATAACTTCTCTCGCGCTAGTTGCCGTAGGAAAATGCTTCGACAAGAGATCATGATTCAAGTTCTTATCTTTTAGAAGTTGTTTCCTTTTAGGATGGGAAGATTCCTGAACCTCTCGATTGGGTATTTCGGAATGGTAATTTTTCTATTCCAAGTTGCTTTAGGTATTCAAGTTGGTGTTGATCTCATATGTCAGAGGCTTTGATATAGAGTTGAGATAACCGACCTCTTCAACATCATTCACACTTCTAATGATGGGGTCATCTATATGTCAGAAAATGATTGATGGTTAGGTCTCAAAGTTTCAAAAGAAGTCTCCAAACTCATCATGATTCTCCAGACATCAACCTGGTAATATAACTCCTGCCATGTTAAACACCAGGCGCGACAAGTCTTTACCCTCATCCAATTTTCTCTACTCCCAAGGCTTGGAAGCACACATCTATTGGCTCGGATGGACTCATGTTACTATTTTGTTTACTAGCAAAAAGAAAGGTAAATTTGCCTAAGCTAATTTTTAACTATATGCTAAGTGCCATCTCTCAGGAAAAAGAGAACTATTGTTGCTCCTTATGGGATTCTATTGACCAAAATCTTTGACTACTTATAATACCTATTGGAAAATGAGTGGTATGAGTATATGGAGGGAACTAAGTACTCTCTAAGCTCTTTCAAGACCATAAAAAGACCAATTAGTGTTGTTTCATCTAGTGTAGAAGACAAAGCCTGAGAATAAGAGATATAGCTCTTGAAAAGGCAATGAGGGAAGAGGACAAAAAGGAAGATCATTCTCTTGAGCTCCAATGAAAGCAAAAGGCCTGAAATAATTATCAAATATGGGGGTTCACCCTCTAAATGTTGCATAGCCTCAGACTCTAAAAATGACACAAGTTCAGGGTTTTCCTGATTCAGAATCTGCTTCTAAAAAGGAAATATCCTCCAAGAATGAGTCAGCAAATGACATTTCTAAGAAGAGCTCACCTCAAGTAGATGCTCCTTTCCTTGATCCGGTTATGACTAAACCATCTCCAACATAGGCTATTGAGCCCTCTTCAAGCCAACGAGCACCAAGGGCACAATCCAGCTTTATAGAAGTACAAGTTCTACTACAAGAACAACATCTAATCAACAACTGGTTGGATTGGATGGAAGCCTTATCACGACGACATGAAGATTTTCTGCTAGAGACTCTTCATTAAGTCAGACCCTAAGGCTAATGATGATGCTCCTCAATTAGCATACTCCTTTTGTTGATGACAAAAGGGGAGAAGGAAAGATAGAAAGAAAATCTTATGAGAAAACAGGGGAGTATGCATTAAGGGGAGAATTTCAGGGATTAAGAGCTTTAGTCTATCTGCATATGCATTTCTTTTAGAAGAACTTTTTTTGCTTTGGTTCTTCGCTTTAAGGATGATATAGACAATCTGTTTTTTTTTATGCTTGGTTACATGCAATATATATATCCATGAGCAAACTTATTTGAAAGCTTATATTCATGTCGTGCTTGCTCCATATGCTTAGACTTTTTTCTTATATAAATATGAGCATTGGTTTTCAAAAATGTCATTTGGATAAAGCTGTCTGAATAAGGATTAATCAAGATATAATATCACAAGTATTACTTGTTAGTTATTCAAGCACGTGTATCTTTAGAAAAAATTTTTAACTAAAAATCAAGCCGGTTGTGTTAAAAGAGCTTAAACGAAATATCCTGTTCATTACCGCTCTGATGTATCTCTAAAGTACTCTTAATAAATTTAGGATCTTCATAAACAACAAAATCAGCTCTGATCTAAGTTACTTAAGGCTTTAAAATGGTTGAGAACCCATCTATATCATGCCTTAAGAAAAGGACTTCCTGAATAATACAGCCTATGATGTTTGAAAGAATAGCTATTATCATGACATTTTCAATTCTATTTCTTTCAACATCTCTTCAAAAAAATTTCTTCAAATTGGTTTGTCATCATCAAAAAGAGGGAGATTGTTAGCTCAGAACCTCAGAAAACTTTAATGCAATATGTTTTGAGTGACAACAAAATCAATTCAAAGAAAATATTTTGAAGAACGACTAATATCTTCTTTGAGTTTCTTGACATAGCATCCAGGCTATGTTTGTGATTTGTACATCTAATCCCAAATCATTGTCAAATGAGAGATTCAGACAAAGCACAAGTTGATAGCATGCATAGACATGGGATTGCAATGTCTCAAATTTTGGGTTTCTTCAGTAGGCAGGAGGTTATGAAGGTGTTGGATTCTTGAAGAAGGACCTCTATAATTACATTGATAGAAATAGGCATGCTAGGAT
Organism: Dalbergia oliveri; assembly: GCA_030441495.1. NCBI lineage: Eukaryota > Viridiplantae > Streptophyta > Magnoliopsida > Fabales > Fabaceae > Dalbergia > Dalbergia oliveri. The sequence continues at coordinate 19,648,899 of JAMLFY010000003.1, forward strand.
AAATGATGGGGATGCTAATGCAACTATTGGTTATTTACATGGAAAGGCTGATTCTGACTGATGAAACTTGCAAGGTATAGTGCAATAGACGATGGTCGATTAGGGAACTTGTTTTGAGCAGATGGTTTGAGTTGAGTTGACTACCAATACTTCAATGATGTAGTTGCCTTCGATTCAACTTACAAAAAGAATAAGTATAATAAGACCTTGGTTATTTTTTCTGGCACCAACCACCATCGTCAAACTTGCATTTTTGGGTTTGCATTACTCATTGATGAATCCGTAGCCACATATAAATGGTTGTTGGAGCACTTTTTAGATGATATGATGGGAAAAGAATGTAGCATGGTGGTGACTGATGGTGACAAGGCAATGAAGGAGGCAATTAAGGTTTTTTTTCCCTAAATGCTACCCATCAGTGTGCACTTGGCACCTAGGAAATGCTACATCTAATATCAAGGATTCTAGATTTTGTGATGTTTTAAAGAGAAGCATTTATGCAAATGTGATGAATTTGAGCGGTATTGGCATGATAAGGTATAAAAGTTTGGGTTACATGATAATAAGTAGGTGAGAAAAGCATATAAGAGGAAGACAATGTGGGCCAATACTTACCTTAGAGACAAATTTTGTGCCAAGTTCAGAACCACTTCATGATGTGAGGGTATAAATTCCTTCATCAAAATATTTGCAAAGTCCAAGCACAATATACTTGAGTTAGTTCAAAACTTGGAGCGTGTAGTGAAGGAGTACATGAATAACAAATTGGTTACTCAATTCAATTCAATATATGGTGAGCCTATGTTGACAACAACGCTAGAATCAATTGAGCGTGGAACCACAAATGTGTATACGGAGATTTTCAATGATGTAAAGAAACAAATGGAAGATGTTTCTTCATTGTTTATTCTTGGATGTAAAAGGATTGGAACTACTAATGTGTAGAGTGTCCAAGTATGGTAATCCTAAGCGTGAATATATAGTGTTGTTTGATAGAAACTTAGAGCAATATGAGTGTAAATGTCAGATATGGAACGTTATGCCATTCCTTGTAACCATATGTTTTATGTGATGAAGCATGAGCAAGTCCTAGAACTGCTTGGTACACTTATGAAGAGATAGTGTAAGAATGCAAAGACTTATTATCAGAGTGCACATGAAGCTGAAGAGGATAGTGAGAAGATAATCTTGTTGCGATATGGTGCACTATGTTGGTACGTGGATGTCATTCCTCAAGGCTAAAAAGTTGCCTTATTTTCGACATAAGTGGATTTGACATAGTGGATGAAATTTCTAGAATATCAACAAAGTTGGAGCATAAATGTGGGTTAGTGAAAGCTAGTCCAAGTGCTAATGATAGCAAAAAAGTTAGTAACCCTGGAGTGGTGAAGACAAAGGGTGCACCTGTAAGTGGCAAGGATGTTATTAGAAAACGAAAATGCTCTAATTGTTCATTACCAGGGCACACAAAGAAATTGCCTAACAACGAAGGGTGGAAAGTCTGACCTTTGTGAAGATGATAATACTTTGGCTTCAGGCTCAGATAATGAAGTTGATTCAGATGTGGCAGATTTAAGCTGCCACTAAGTTTCCTTATTGTAATATTTAATTGCTTTGTTAGTTAATTTATATTTATTTTGTTATGTGTATAGATTGAGAAGAATGTGGTATAATAGCTGGCTCAAAGACTAAGCCAAATGTGAATCCTAAGCAAGGGATGCACCTCCAAGTGGCCTAAGGGTTCTTGAATCCCAACTGGTTAAAACAAAAGAAAGTGCTTGTTGTAGGACCTTAAATAAACCAATTCTACCATGCACAAACTTATCCACCTAATACCCAGTATATTTCACAAAATGGATTGAGTTGTCTAGTTCAGCATATTTTCTTAGCATATTGTTCCAAGAAAGTCAGCTTAACCATTATGCAATGGATTTCGTGGGCCTTAGCAGGCTTTATTCAATATCCGTATGTGCTAGATCTTGGACATCAATGGTATTTACAGGTATGATTTGCGAGCTTTGGAGAATGGTTTAGTGTATGGTTTATTGAGTGTTAACAGAAAGGAATAGGGGGAAATAAGCAACTATATAAATATACTTAACAAATGTCAATTTGTCTTAGATTAAAGTGTGATTTTTAACAATATTACTAGTGATGTTGATATAATTTACATCTTGATGTTAAGTTCAGCATTCTTACTTGCAATTGGTGAAAATTGTGTAGAATTTACAGCAAAGCCACACCCAAAGGAGGAATAGGTTGAAAGGCTAAAAAATTTTACTTGTTTGATTGATATCCCCAGCAAATCCCTTCCCTACTAGTATTGTATTTTCTAGAAAGACTATATATCAGGCTTCAGCATATTAGTGTCAATGGAGAATGCTCTATACATGGCGGTCTTCTTTTTTTTTAATATATATATAGAAGGCATGGTGGTCTTCTTTTTCTATTAATGGCAACTTGAATACTATTAATGTGATCTAGTGATTGGTGTATGTGTTTGATGAATTTTTGTTTGACTATTGTTCTTCTCTCATAAGGATGGTAGTTGGTATGATTTCATAATTTAGTGGGTTTGTTTGTGGAAATATTTGGTAACAGAATGTTAGATATATATGCTGAGTTGGGCCTTTTGAGTTGGAGTTAATGGAAAATTTTGCTGAAAATATTAAAAGCTTAAAATATATGTGTTGATCTTTGGACTATATAATTCCTTTGGTGTGCCACAGAGCTTGTATAGAGTAGCATGGATATCTAAATTGGTGATATCTACTTTATTATGTGTATTGCAATAATTCCTTTTGTGTTTTTAATATGTCAGTATGATCCAACATGATTCCTGAGGTTAAACACTGAGGAAAAAGGAGTAAAAGAGTAAAACACTCAGAGTAGAGGAGAATGTTAATAGCGTGAGTCTTATTTAATGCCAACATAAATTGTACAAAGACCTCTACTGAATTATTTTGTTTATATAGTTTCAACATAATAAAATTTCGATTGCGCAATATGACATAAAGAAACTGTTATATTTGTTTCATCATAGTTGATAAGTTATTTAAATGTTATTTTGTTATATTTTCTAATTCAAGTTAATCAATATGTTTAAGAATTTTTTTGTTTTGTTGTAAGTTTTTAGTAATAGTTACTGCTATTTTATATTTATTAGTATGATTATTAAATTTAAGTTAGGAATGGGAAAATAATGATAGACATGTTAAAAATATATTTGTATGTAAAATATCAAGAAATAAAATAAAGATCCTATATCTTTGAAAGGGGGTATTCCTGGCTTAGAGATTTCTTTTGTGGTAGTTTACTATTATTGTTTTATGTATGTTTTTCCTCTTATATTTTAATCTTTTTTTCTGCTTTGTCCAGTTGCTTCATTAGACTTTTTAGCCCGTCTTTCCTTGTGTGGTTTGAGGCTTTGCCATAATAAAAAGAAAAAAAAAACATATGTATGTGTTGACAAGAAAATCTTTCATAGTTTTGGAAACAACTTTTTGAAATATGATGAATAAGTACACCCCTTATTTCACTTGCATGAAATGGTGAAAGGACCTTGTTTTGAATTTCATCCAAAATGTTAAAACATTCAAAGAATAATAGATCGGCTTTATTTTAAATTGATAAAGTTAAAATAGTTAATTTTCTATCTAATACTAATTGGTATAAGTATCAAATATAATTTGAAATTTCAAAAAGAAGAGGGTATATGCCACTAGTGAAGCATAGTTTAGAAGTAATAAAACAATTGTGTACAAATTTTTCTATATATGCTAATAAGATTACAAATCATGGTGGACAATTAACGAAATTCATCGAATATCTATGCCATGGTGGAGTGAACCTATTGTGTACAAATTTTTTCATATATGGTAGCACAACTTACACCAGAGGGATAGTGAAAGGGTCACAGACCTCATGGGGAGGGGGTTTCATAAAAGAATCCATGCACTTTGCACCACCAACCACAATACTCAGGCCTCGCATGCACACAAAATAATTGATCAATTAAAGGACTATAGATATAATATTTTCCTCATATTGATGAATGCAGTGTTGTTTATGTCCAACAATTGACCTCATATAGAGAAAAAAAAATTGTTAAGAGTTTTGACTAATCTTCACCCGTGATAGTGCTAATGTTTTGTGTCAAACAATTGACCTCATGGTAGTTTCTGAATTTTATTCTAAAGGAACAACCTATATATAAAGAAGATGGATATTAAAAATTTGATTTTGGAGTTTACCTTGCGTAAGGCTTTGGTCATCAAACCTTTTGGTAAAAAACAAGGATACTAAGGCTTCATGATTCTATGTACACAAACAGAGGACGAATGTATAAATTGTACATAAATTGTATTAATTAAGATATTCCTAATAGTAGGCATTTCAGATGCAATGTACGTAAATCCTCACCTATCATTCTTGCTGGCTAAAAGAAAAGCATCTAAAATGCATGCACTAGAAAAGGCATGTGAAATGTGACAGCCTACCCAAAATACTAACAACAGCTACCTCCATTTAAATGTACCCAAAAAGAGTTATATTCAATTGGAAAGCTCAATCGGCATGATAACCCCATTAGCAGATTGTCACCCAAAAAGTAACCATGTTTGGTCACGAAACTAGACAGTCAAGCTATATGATTCCAAAACAATATCCCTACACAACAATATCATGTTAGCAAGTTGGACCAAACAACCCAAAAAACGATGTGCTACTTAACCATGGTTTAGCGACGTTGGTTAGGCCCAAATTGGTGCCTATTCCAATTTTCTATAGCTTGCTTCTTTAAAACATGTCGCTTTGGGTTGTAATCCTTTAACGAAAGGTCAATAGCAAACCGCATTCTTGTGTAAGCATTGACTCTCTGTCAATGGTATTAATTAGAATGTGATTTACATTAACCAAAGAATAAGCTTGAAACAGCAAAGATAATTGTTCGAAAGAAACCTTACCCCAAAATCATATTTGAACCACAAAGGGGACAACATTATCCATTGAGCAACCCAAATGTGTAACACCCTAATAGTTAACTCAATACGCCTAGATTATATCTGATTAATTACTAGACTTTACTCTTTGCTTCGTTATTTAACCATACTTTGAAAATACTTAATGAAATTACGAGCCATTTTTTTTAAACATGATTGAAAACGTGAGCCTTGCGTAGCGTGAACGATAATCGAGATAAAGCGGAAAACCAACAGACATATCATGAAAAACACATCATATTGGCTCCATTATATGACATCCATAATTACATAACATATAGATATTTTGTTTGCCAATAGAGTTAGGCTAGGTGTAGTCAATCAAACAAAACATAAATAGAATATGGATGGAAGAACATCCATTAACGGCACCTAATAATAATAATACCCCAAAAATAGGGATAGATATCTGAGCTTAAGTGCAAGGTTTAGCCGATACGTTTCTTCAAGGATGATAGCTGGTTCACAAACTCAAGTGTATCTACCAGGTGAGAGCATCAACGGAAATCACAAACATCACCTTTACTTTCTGAAGACGAGATGGAAAGAAAAAGAAGAAAGAGGGAGTGAGAAACTTATAAAGAATCTCAGGAGGGTACTCACCTCATATGCATCGTGTCATCATCATTGTTAGGAACCTCGGGTTATTATGAAATAGTGAGCATGCTAAGATTCATTTATTAAGTTCGGAAATATACTTTACCGAGGTCCGTTAGTTTTAATCATGTGTCTGTAATGCATCATAAACTTAGCATGTCATATTTATAATGAACTTTTCCTATCATATATCTCATAGCATATCATAATAACATAGCTATGCATAAGATGTACCCGAATTTTCGCTAAACTTTCAAAATGACCAAAATGCCCCTGAGGTCGTTTTCACCCAAACACGGGCCCGGCTTTGGGCCACCCCCATAGGGTTCATATGTTATATGAAGGGGATTGTTTGAGTGCGAATGCCTAACGGAGCAGAAAAACCTCATTTATGAGATCTCTGCTAAACGACCAAAATACCTAAGAGAATTAAGGCAGTTTTAAGTTTCGTTTTACCCGACTTCGTCCCGAGGTTTAAAACAATGATTTTAAGGCATGAACTATGTTTACTTAAGTCCGGGAGGTCCGGGCAAGTTTTGGTAAAAATTACGATTTTGCCCTTGCATATCGCATTTTTAGCTTAATGAGCTGTCAACTCTAAAACCTAAGCAATATTAGGCTCTAATTAAAGGTTAATTAATTTCCATAATTAACCTAGGGCCAAAACCATCATTTGAAATTAATTGGAACCTAAAATTGCTTGGGAAATTCAAACTTCATTCTAGTCTCTTTCTTTAAAAAGAAAAAGAATCTGTGAATAGTGTTGAATAGTGTTTCCACTATTCACGTCATCTTCTTTCAAGGAGAAGTTGTCACACTCACATCACTAGTCTTGGAGGCTTTGACTCCATTAAACCTTCTCAACCACCTCTAACCTAGGGGTCTATAGTTTTAATTAACCAAATAGTGTACCTAGAGTGCCTACTTGACAACCATCAATCCTAAGCCTAATCTATGTCACACCAAAGCACACTTCTAGACCATGATTTGAGGAGATATTTCTCCTTCCCAAGGCTGCCAAAGAGCGCCACCCTCCCCCTAGAAATCACATAAAATTAGTCTAAGTGGTCAAGCTATCTTATGACACATGTCTTGAACACTTTCAATCAATGTTCAACTTCCAAGAAAAATGTCTTTCAAGATTCAAAGAATAATTTATATGGTCAATCAAGGTTTTCAATTCACTTCTAAAATAAAAAGAAATATGTCTTTCAAATTCAAAAAGAATGATTTGTTTTTGTGGTCATTCAAGCTTTCTATCAAACTTTTTCAAGACAACATGTCTTACAACACCTTACCTATGCTTTGGGAATTTAAGTCTAGAAAATTTTCTCCTCTTTTGGGCATAGGGTGCACGGTTCCTTAGCCTTGGCAGCCCAAAATTTTGTAATTTTATACATTTAAAAAGGTTTGAAAATAAGCTACAATTCTAGCCATGCTCTAGGACATGCATAGCTAGACTTTTCACCATGCTTTGAATGACTAACACCATGCTTTGAACAAAGACATTTCTTTTCCCCAAAAAGGCCACCATTATTTAATTCATTTTACTTCTCTATAAATAGGTAGCTTAGGGAACTTGAAGCACCTTTGTTCATTTCACTAAAGCTTAGAGTTTAGAGCACTTTGGGGTCTTCTTTCCTCTCAAGTTTAAGAGTCCATCTTCTTCACTTCCTCTCAATCTCAAACTCTAGGTAGGGAGCTTTTCAAGAATGCTTTCTTTTATCTTAATGCTCAATGTTTGATCTTGCTTGAAAGTTGTGTTGTAGTGAGTTTCTCTCACAAGTTCATTTCGGTTTTCTCCTTTTTCTTTCCCTTTCATTTTCGGCCTTAGGGCCAAGATAAGGAGGGCTTGATGATGAGAGTTGTATGTTGATGTTTGTCACATGAACAACCTCTAAAGCTTGAGCTTTCTTAAGATAAGTTTATTATTTCCAAGTTTTTCTCAAGACATAGTTATGTTTCTCTTGAACCTTTGAAAACCCCATTTCTTTTCTTGAGTTTTCGGCCATGAAGGCCTTTGGGACTTGGAAAAATGGTAGCTTGATGATGAGGGCTTCATGTTGATGTAGGTCACATGAACAAAACTCTAGAGCCTAAACTTGGTTTCTAGGCCAAGTGTGTTTCGGTTTCTTTCCTTTATGTTGGTCATGAGTTTTGTTTTGTTAAGAAATGTAGAGCATTGTAAAAATACTCAATGATGAGGACTTGAGATGTTGGTGTTTGAATCACCAAGATCTTGGTCCCTAGAGTTCAAAAGAAAAATATATATATATGGTTGCTTCCTCATGATGAGGTTTCGGCCACCTTATGGTTCTTGGTGGAGGTATTGGCTCTTTTTACATAACTTAGCAACACTAGTGTTTTCTTTTCTTGTGAGGATGAGTTATGGGATGAAACTTTGTTTCCTTTAAAGTCTTGCAAGAGCTCTAAACAAGATATAAAAGAAGTTGCATCCATGTTTACTTTTATGCTTTGCATAGCATGTTTAATTTCAAGCCATCACTAAGCAACTTAAGGATTAAAATGAGAATGTGCATCATCACTTAATTAATCTCAAAGCCTACCTATTTCAACCTTAAAGTTGATTGTTGATTTGGAGTGAAAACTTCAAGAGGCCTAGAGCACTAAAATAAAGAATTGAACCTTGCACCTCATGTTTATCTTTTGCCTAGCACGTTTATGTTTCAAGCTTTGCATCTCATTTTATATTTCAAGACATCACTAAGTGCTAAGAATAAGAATGGAGATGCATTTCATATTTACTTTGTGTTATCACTTTACTTTCAAAAAGGCTATAAAATGAAACGCATAGCACGTTTATTTTAATGTCGTCACTTAAAATTTTAGAGCTCAAAGACTTGCCCCTTTCATTCTAAGAAAAGAATTAAATCAAGGAGGTACTTCCTTGAATATCATTCGGCCATGTGGTGTAAATGGCTCTAGGATGAGTTTCATTTAACTACAAGGGCCTATAATGCATGACTTAGAATTTTTCTAAGCTTAGATGCACCCAACTAAGGTTTTAAACAAGTTTTCAAGTTTTGCATCTTGATCAAGGGTAAGATTAAATGGCTACTGCCCTTGGCATTTTATGTTGAGTTTTGGCAAAATAAACTTTGACCTTATGGAGTTCTGAAGTCCTAAAAAGGTTCTAAGAGAAACTAGCAAGTTATATGTTGAAAGTAAGGTTTTTCTCATGATTTTATGCCTTAAGGGTTTGGTTCTGCCTTAACAGTTCCAGCACCTTAAATTCTATTTTGGGTGGTCTAAATATGTTGATTTACCTTGCTAAGTATGTGATATTTGTTCTAGACTTTTAAAAGCATCATTAGTGACTTCGTTTGCCTAATATGTGAATTCTAGAACTACTAAAGAATGGCAAAGTTAGTTTCTGCCCAGCCTTGATAAAATAGTTAGAATCACATTATAATATGCCTAGATGTGCGGGAGTGACTCATAATTGGCTTAGGTATTAATTACTGCACCATAGACAAAGTCGGAAGCGAGAAAGGGCTTAAAACGCATTTTTCTAGAACACATAATTCATCAAACGTGAACAACTACATAAGCTGTCCAACCATAATTAAATAGGAATTAGAACTTAATGGATTATGGTAATGAGGTTAATCAATCCCATTAGCATGCAAGAAAACAATGGGATAGTTTGAGGTTACCCGAATGAGAGATTTCTGCCTTAAGGGATGATTATGTGTCTCGCATTTAATGATGAATTGATGTGTTATCTCATGACATATATGGTGCCATGTAACTATTATCCTTAAATAATAGTTTTGTACCCTTACGTTATTGCTTCTTTAAAAGACCTTAGAGATGCCGAAGTAGTAATTTTTGTGTTACGCATTAATTATGCGGCATCTCAAGTAACATGTTAAACTTAGGGTGACTTAAGATATGAGAATGTAATCCTTTGAAACCACCAACGAAGGGTGGGGACGATGTGATTCTAGCCCCCTAAACCCGTACTTAAGGTCGGGAAGTTGACTTATCCCAAGGGATGAAGTCTAGATGCTAGTGACGACTAGTGTGGTATGAGCTCATAACCTAGAGATTTCTCAAAAGGGAGAAAGATTAGGGCGGCCCAGTTAAGTAAAGGTTCTTATGTCACCTAAGTAACCAAGTTATATGATTTATGTTCCATGTAACGAAGTTATATGATTTATGTTCCATGTAACAAAGTTATATGCTTTATGTTCCATGTACCCAGTTATATGCTTTATGTCCTATGTACCCAGGCATATTTACGTTCTATAATTCAAGTATATAGCTTATGTAACACAAGTGCCATGTTAAAAAGAATGGATTCTCGGAAATTGAGATTTTAGAAAACTCATAATTGAACCAATATATGTCCATGGTTTTATAAATAAACCGAGAACCCTGGAGACGTAGATGATGACACATAGAATAGGAGGAAAACTCCTGAGTTTCTTTAGCAAGAAAACTCACTCCCTCTATCTCTCTTTCCATTACGTCTTCAGATCGAGATGGCGACCTTCGTCCTATTCATTGACACGCCGACATGGGAGATCCACCATGACCCAGAGCTTGGGTCATTTCATTTTGAGGGCTCTTGCACCGTTCGTGTGTTCGCATTTCTTGGACGACCCTTCTCATCCAGGAGATAGCTACCTCTTTACCCGACGTCTCCTTATGATGATGCGATGATTTTTGAGCACGCCCGTACGCCTGATGAGAGGATTCTACGGACTCACTCTGCCAGTTCTGGAAGGGTACCAGAGTACGTGCCCCTCACTCAGGACTCGGAGGAGGATCCCTCAGAGGACTCTCCCCACTCCACCGCATATGCCCATGGGTAGTGAGGAGACGGTGACTCACCTGGAGAGCCCGGACCTGGTCCACGGCCTCGACGTAGGGAAATGTCCAGCCTTCCACCATGCCCGCTCCAGCGAGCTTCATCATGGAGGACCTCTCGAGTGCCTACTCCAGACGCACTTCGTCCATGGATTGGTTACGTCCGCCTTACCCATGGCATTAGCTTTAGGATAGAGGGTAGTCCTTAGTGCACGCACTACATGTAGAACGGATAAACCTTCTTTTGTATTGAGGTTATCCACTTTAGATGTTCTTGGGAGGGATGTTCCTTTTATGATTTCTGGTTCTGTGGTTTCTATTTACATGTATTTCCTTTCAGTTGTATTTGCATCATCTCATGTACTTGAAGAGTCCTACCATAGGGTAGGCATATTATTATGTATGAAGTATTTCAATGTGATGTTATATTTGATCTGGAGCCACTTCTATGTTTATATTTCTGCACTTTATAATACCGACCCATAAGATACGCGCGGCTTCTATTTTAAAAAAAAAAAATGGCTCGTATTTTCTTTAAGTTATTTCTCTTTCTCATAAAAGAACCATGATAGTAAGTAATGACTGATATTTGACCTAAGTACTTACTAGTAGTATTGGGATAATGTTAGGTTGTTACATAAGACCACATCATATTCCTCATCATCATATCATAAATACTATGCATAGAAGAACATAATATATCTCATCATAATCTCATAAATGCTATGCATAGAAGAACATCATAATCACATAATACGTTACTTAGTTCCTTAGGTGACTTAAAGTTACTTTCATCATTATTTTCCTGGCCACCCTATACTCCACCCTTTTGGGAGTAATCTAGGTTATGAGCTCATACCTTACTAGTCATCACTAGCATATACTTATCCCTTTTGATAAGTTAAAGTCCCAACTCTACCCTTTTGAGAGAACGGGCTGGGGCAAGAATCACCTTTTCACCACCTATAGTCTAATGGGTCCAAAGGATCATTTCCTCATAATTTTAAGTCACCATTAAGTCTTTGCATGTTATATCATAATACAACTCATCATTCATAATTATCATGACATATTCTCATATTTTATGCATAAGCATTCTCATTGTTTGCAACAGCAACTATAACATGCAAGCCATGAAATCATTCAATAATATCAAATTCTCAATAGGCATTACATCATCATAGAACTGACATTCCAAAGTATCAAAAGATGTCATCTAAATTTCTCAGTAAAGCTCCCTAAACAACCGAACTCTAAAATTGGGTAACCTTAATTATCAAACTAATTTCTTATGTATCTAAGGGACTCATTACTATTATTACTATTAATTATAAGCCTTAAGAACATTATTAAACTATATGAGGCAGCATAGGCCGTAAATCTTTCTCAAGGTTTTACGTGTGCTAGAAGTTGCGTTTTTAACCCTTTTTCTTACGGCTTTCCCTATGAAGCTAAAATTAATTACTAAACCAATTATGAATCATTCTCACTTATCTAAACATGATAAAACCAGATTCTTATAACTTCTAAGGGTTCTGGACAGAATGTATAAATTCCATTCTTTTGAGTTCTAGAAATCTTGCTTTTACATTTCTAGTTTCTAGTTTCATTTTTTTTTAGTGTTCGTATCAATCCTATACTAATTTTTACCAAATTTTTGTGGCTAACCAATCTTAGACAGAATTATAACATACTAAAATAGATTTGGCAGTGACTAAATTTAAAAAGATCAAAAACTAGCTAAATTCTAGCTTTACAATTGTTTTATGTAGCTAGTTTCTCTTCTAACATGCATAGAATTGTTCCTCAACAATAAACATATCAAATCATCATCATACAGTAATACTAAACTCATCATGGCTGAATCATGAACCTCACATAATTGCTTAAAATCAAATTTTTAAGTACAAGTAAGATACTAGTATCCGTAAAATCTTTGCAAAGCCTTAAAACTCTTTTAAAAACTAATTCTTTTTGTTACTCTTAAAGAAATTTTAGAACTAAATCAATAGCTTATTTAAAATCACTTTAGGCCTACCTTAATCATGAGGCCGATTTATACATTGAAAGAATCTCACGATTAAAATTTTCACTTAAGATAAAAGGACCAAGTCTTGAGCTTTAGAGATTTAGGTGATAACTAGAATCATAAACATGCTATGCAACCTCATTTTAATCTTGTCTTTATAAGGTGATAACTTGGAAATATAAACATGATATGCAAGACTTGAAATTTAAACATGATGTGCAGGTCCATATTATTATATTCAAGAATTAAGGTGATTTGCTTGAAATATAAATATGATTATGGAGACTTGGAAATTTAAACATGATGCAAGAGCTTGAAATAAATAAGAAACTAAAGCAACGTCGCAAGTTAAGAGAGAAGATAATCCTTATTACATCCTATTAAGCTCCAAAACTCAAGACTTCTTAAAGAATGAATTCTTTGACTCCAATATTCTTAAGGAAATTGAAAGTGAGCTTTAGAGTTCTTATTACCATGGTTCCAAGAACCTTATTTCTTTGCTTAAGAAAAATCTTGAAACATAACTTGTTGGTCTTTGTGACTAGATGAGGCTTAGGCAAACCTATCATCATCACTTGAATGAAATATGCATCCTTAGGATGCTACCATTTTCCAACTTTGCTTGTGATACTTGGGCAAGTCTTTGAGCTCTAGGATTCTTAGGTGATGACATAATAATAAACATGCCATGCGTTAATTCTTTTAGCCATTATAAAATAAAGTGAGAGCATAAAATAAATATAAGATGCATCCTCTTTATTATCTTTGGAGATTAATTGACAACTTGAAACATAAACATGAAATGCAAGCTTGGAATTTAAACATGAGAAATGCAAGTTCATTTATTTATTCTTGAGAATTTAGTGATGACATTAAAAGTAAACATGATGTGCAAGGCATAAACTTAAACATGGATGCAAGTTCATTTTATTTCTTTACTAGAGCTCACCAAGACTTTAGAGAAATATAAATTTAACCCAATATATATCTTAGCAACAAAGTGAGCTTTAGAGTTCTTTGTGCCTAGGTTTCAAAGAACCTTATGGCTTGAATCTCATCATCAAGCTCAAGGAAATGGATTAAAAGATGAACATCAACACTTTTTGAAATCAATTATAATGAAAACTAATTTAACATAGAGTTCTAAGTTCAAGGTTAGCATAATAACATCATTCCTTAAAGTTTTGCTTTCAGTGGAACTTTCAAGCTTTAGAGGTCTAACTTGTGATGGATTCACAACCCACCCTCAAGGTCCTCATCATCAAGCCATCATCCTAGTCCCATTTAGGCCATTTGGCCAAATACCAATAGGAAAAAGAAAAGGAAGAACTGAAATGAAAAAGCATGTGGAGGTTCATTAAATCAACATTTTGATTTAAGAACACAACTCCTCAAAGCATAGAAATAAGTTTAGAAACTACACCCTACCTAATTGGTTTGAAGGAAAGGAAGAGAACTTGGTTTCTTTGAGTGAAATGAAAGAAAATCTCCTTGAAAAGTTGAAGAGAGAATTCGGCCAAGGGGAAAGGAAGAAAGAAAGTTTTTGAGCTTTGGAAAAACATTGAAGTGTACAATTATGAGCAAGGCTTCTAAGACTCCTTAAACATGCCTATTTATAGAGATTTTGAAGCTCAAGAATGGACACATGGAGGAGGCATAGGTGGCTGATTTTAGGGAGGACAAAGGGAGAAAGAACATGTTCTTGTTTCATGGCTTAAAACATGGAATTATGTTTCATGATTCCTTGTTTTCATACCTTGAGTTTTATGCCAAATTTGACAAATATCCTGATACATGGAGGCACCAATAATTGGGCATTACAGCCCAAGAAGGAGAAAATTTGTGTGTTTCATGTATTATGTAGGTGTAGATAGGTATCTTTGAAATTTAGAGAATTTGCAATTAAGGGCTTAGGTGAATTAGTAAGCAATTTGGGTGTTTTCAAGAAATTTTGGGTTCTAATCATTTCTAAATAAATAATTTTGACTCTAGATTAGTAATTAGAATTTAATAACCTTTAATTAGAACCTAATATTGCTTAGGTTTCGTTAGACAAATCGAAAATATCAAAATTCGCAAAATGCACAAAGATAGGGGCAAAACGGTAATTTTACTCAAAATGCCCAGGCCACCCGAGCTTAACCATTGACCAATCATAGCTTAAAAATATCTTTTAAAACATTTTAGTGAGGTTCGGCTAAAGTGGGCACGTATTCCTGTTAAAGGCCGCATGGGCGTTTTGGTCATTTTGCGCGTTCGAGCTTAAAATTAAGATTCTTCTCCTCTATTAACACACATAACACAAACAATCCCTTATCATTGTCAAAACATCCCTTGAGGACGGCCCACGATCCTCATTTTAGGGCAAAATAACCTCAAGGGCATTTTGGTCATTTTACACGTACAGAAATTCTGGTTTGCAATTCTTGTCAAAACGCTCCTAACCTCTTCTAATGTCTTATTCCTTTATTGAGGATTGTTCGGTCTAGAATTATATGTAAAAATTACCTACGGTAATTTGGTAATTTTAAACGGAGTATAAATTAGGGTGTTACAAAATGCAAGTCATTCCTGAGTGATAGTGCTTTATGTGAGATAATTTTGCCACGAAATTATTAATAAAGGGGAGTGGCTGTAGCTACTTTCTTTTAGATAATGTCACTCCTCTTTAAAGACAATTTATTTGATGGTTCAAAAATACCCTTCATTCTTATTCATACTTAAAGTAACAATCTATTATTACTTCAATATACTATTTAAACTCATTATTATTAATATCCTTTTGGTGCTATAAAAAATGATAATGTGGGGATTCAACAATAGACCCAATGGAAAGAGAACGCTCTATATAACTAGACTATTCATGTTGTTGTGCAATTTAAACTAATTATTATTATTAATAATATATTACGGTTTGTGCTTTTGTATTCTTTTGTTTTGGCAAAAAAAATTTGATAAGAAATTCATAAAATTTAGTTGATAATAACTAATTTAATTTTAAAATTTTAAATATTAATTATATTTTCTATAAAATACCAATACCAATTTTCCAGGTTATTTGGGTTGTCAATCTTTGAAATTTTAGTATAATTTTACTTTTGTTATTTTTCATATAATCAAGGTAACATGATATGTTTAAGATAGCTATTTACCTCACAATTATATACATTTTTAAATTATATACAAACATTTATGATATATTTTCACAAAATTTATGTTGTTTTAACGATATATAAGATTTTAAATTAATTAAATAAAATGACAAAATAACATTAGATGGTATAACAATATTTTTGTATGTTGACCGTCAATGTTAAATATAATTCAAATTTAATAGTGATAAATTTTTCATTTCATTAAAATTTATCGTGTTTTATTTTCTTAACTCTTTTTTTGGATCATATTTAAAGCATATTAAAATAAAAAAATACAAAAAAATTATTATGGTTGGATAAGTTATTTGAAGTAAAAGTAAAAACTTAATTTAATTTGACAACTATTATTAAGATTAAGACAATCAATTTGTTACATAATTATATTTTTTGTATTTATATAATATGTTTCAAAAGAAAATTTAATAAAAATAGTTTAATAAAATAAAATATTATAATAACTTGAACATTTGAAGAAAATATTAATATGAAAAATGTGTGTAGATTATAAACAATATAATTGATTAAGTAGTTTACAAAAGAGGAAGGGCGGTATTTTTGAACAATTAGACAAAACATTTATTAGGGAGTGATATTAGCCAAAGGGAATGGCAATGCCTCTCCTTATAAGATGTTGAAATGCATGTGTTCGATTACAATTTTACATATGAGCCATGGTCTTGTAGGAACTGTTGGCTTTGTTATGGCATAGGTTGATATAGCTTGCCTAGGTGAGTTATATCTATGTAAAAAGAGTCATTTCAAACAAGCTTCTTTATAAATCCTGCCCGCATAGGTATTGACAATGAGTATATGTTCGGGTTTAACCACAATAATTTGAGGAATGAACAACATTCAAATAATAATTTGATTCATAGCACTTTCTACATGTCTTGAATGCGGGCACCTCTTTGTTTGTTTGATTTCATGGAGTCTAGTAAATCAACTCTTCCTTTATAAGGCCAATAATCATTAGGAACCAATGATGGTCCCTATGCATAGGGACGTATATTTACAAAATTTAATCCCACTTGTGTGAGTTTAGGATAGATATTCAATAATTGATCCTTTGCAAATTATTTTTGATGTTATGGTGTAAAGTATTACATTAAATCCCCACCTTGGAAAAAGTTCAAGTATGTACCTTAATCACTTTATCCAGATTGCCCACAAAATCATGCCAAATGCTTTGTAAAGTTCAATCTAGACTAGATTGTCTCGTAAAGCTATTTGCTATGGATGAAGAAATTTGAGTAATTAAAGCAAGTCAAAATCAAGTTATTTGACAAAGTATTTGTGCAACTTAAACTCACTACAAATGTTGTAAGCAAGAACCATTTGTGGCTAATAGAACCATGCATTAGCATCGAGGCAAGTATCAACATCTACTTCGAACAAAACTTACAAGAGTCAGTTATTATAAATGGAGCAAATGTGTGGTTGAAATCATATGGTTTACGTATATCATCGACAAGAAGTCTTCCAAGAACAATCGTCATGAATACCTCGCGATTTCTAAACAATGAATGTTAAGGACCAGCATTTCTCTTCAAAACATATTCATGAATGGCTTGGTCAAACATAAATAATAATTGACAAGGTGGTACACATATGATTAAAGATAAAGAATGGTACTTTGGATCATAGGTAGATCAAAAATATAAGCTGCCACAATGAGGTTTGCTTAACAAATACTATTTCTTTTGTGGGCCTAAATTCAACTTTCATCCATTGTAACCAATTGAAAGCATCAAAATGTTTGTCAACAGGAATTATAGACTTGTAAAGAATACTACTCTAATAGAAAAATGATAAACTACTTGGGTAATTAGAGATGTTATGTGTACTTTGGGTTGTTCATCCCTATTCTTGATTAGGAATATGCCACCAGGTCGACAAATGGTATCTCATAGGGTCTTGCAACACCTTGATATTATATCTTCAGACTTTCCCTTCAAATTGGCCCTCGCTTTGTCCATGTATCAAACATTTTTTTCCAGGAGTTTGTCATACAATTTAATTGTCAGTATGGTAAGTGATGATATAATCCATGTAATTATAAAGATATGTTTGTCATAATTTAACAATCTAAGATCTCACATTCGCTCTAACTAATTCGTATGCATACCAATAGCATAAACAAAAAAGTTAATCACCATTTTCGTATGAAGTGAACTCAAACTATATTGTCATTGTCCGAAAGTAGTTCTAACAACACAATTAACTTGACCAATCAGGGCCTTTCATTAGCGGGTATACGGTTTAGTTAATTCTATTTTAATTTGTTTTGTTAAAAATAAATCCAAATTACCCAAAAACTCATTTTCAAATCAAAACTACATAAAACTCCTTTTTCGTAAGACATAAACCAAAGAAAAAGGAAACTCATGTTCAAAACCAAACTACAACCCGTTAATCTTTGTTAAAAAAAAAATAAACATGCAATCTAAAAACATTGTTAACCCAAAAACTCAAAATCTCGAACCAAACCAAACACCAACTGGCCCAAAAAACAACTAAGCCTAATAAACAATAAAAGAATACTAAAACCTAAACAAAGAAACTATTTTATGTTTGGTAAAAAATGAAAAACTATATTAAACCAAAGTCCAACAAGGGAACAAACAAGGCAGCCTAAGAAATATGCAAGTCAATGTAACTACAAACAAAAGAAAAAAAGGACTTCATGAGTGAGAACAACACTATAGTCGGTGGCATATTAATTGGGTTACAAATCAAACGGGGTGAGAAAGAATGGTTTGCAAAAGAGAGAGTGTTAAGGTGGGGCGATGTGCATGCGGCCATGGATAGAGCCAACTAATGCAAAGAGCAGTGGTTCACGGCGGAGGATAGAGGACAGGGTGGTTGGGTCTCTACTCCCTTTCTTCTTCCCTTTTTGAGTTTCAGATTGTCGTTTGGGGTAGGTTATGGATTTGGCTCTTTTTTAGTGAAAGTGATTGTGTTTGGGGTTTGAGTTAGGTTATGGATGATGGTGAATGAGTGACGGTTGTGTTTATGTGATTGGGAATCTCAGCTGAGGGCTACACTTTTAATTTGGTTTAGGGAGAAGGTATAGTAGTGATGGAGGATGTAAGTGTGTATATTTTTTTAGTTTTGTATTTGCTGGGCTTGGAGTTTTGGAATTTTGTCAGGGGTTAATGACATGTAAAAGAGGAGGCACATTTTGTGTTTGGTTTTTGTGTTTTGGGCTAGCCTTTGTAGTGGGCTTTGTGTGGACTGTTTATTGTTTCCCACATATCCACTAAGAAATTAGGATAAACACTCGTCGAAAATAAAGAAAACCGCCTCTCGCATCATTATGCCCACTAATCTAACCTCATTGTGTAAGTATATAATTAACTAATGTAATAAAAAATAAATATTAAAGTCATTTTTTTTTACCTTAATCTGGTCTTTTTGGTGGACATGTTCTTATTACGTCCCTTCTTGTTCTTCCTGCTGAAGGCTTCCCGTCGCTACTTTCAGAGAGCGTGTCATGAGGGATGTAGCTAGTGTCATCGTCTTCAATGCTTGAATGACGTGAACCTGGGTCTTGATGATTTCCTCCTATTCAGAATGTCTATTGTGTCTTTGTGGTTAAGGTGAACACTTAGCGGAGGTCTCCTGAGGGTGTAATGTCAGCTTTTATTCCTTGTGAGTCCACGGTACCTTTATATGGTTTTCCACAATTTGTCATATGGTTCAACTGGGCCTTCAAGTCCTTAATCAATGTCCCTTATTCCACCAGAGTTTTGGTCAATGTTTTGACATATTCCTCCATGGCATGAATAAAAGAGCTTAAGGTGGTTGTTCTGAGAACCTACATTTGCAAGTTAAAGTATCAGTAATGTATTGACGCTAAAGTTTTGGACGTGGGATGCAAATGTCAAAATGTATCTAAACATGATAAATACATGTATTCCATGGAAGTGTTAATCGTTGAAGAGGGTCATACCTTGTCCTTGAAGAATAAGTCATCTTTTGGCCAAGTGTCATCCTTTTCCAAGGCAAACATTTTTTTACCTTGGTTGTATCTGTGGAAGACAAGCTCTATGATGAGATATGTTTACAAGAAGGTGCTACTTGCTTCACAAAACTAACTTATCAATGGGAACATAAGCTCAATGGATCCAGATGTTTGGGTGACATGACTCCAGCCACTAGCACTAGTGTGAGGAGTAAAGTATAAGTATGGCTATGAAGCTAATGAACGGCTTGTGCACGCATTTGTTGTTGTTGGGTTTTGGAAATAGTGTGCAATTCACATTCGGCGATTTACTTATGCTAGTTTCCATAGATTCATAGGGTTTAGGATGAGCACAATGGGTAATGGTGAGTGAGGGAAGATTACACTTTGAGTTACTTAATTTGAAGATTGACATTTTACTATAAAAGAAGGTTCATAGTACAATACAAGATTTAGATGGTTATAAGGGGAAGACTTACATTATGATTATCATACGTATGATAATGTGACATGCTTATGATATTACATCAATTACATGGATTGTATAGCTTTAATAAAAATAGAATGATTGGCTACAATTTTTGCAATCTATTCCTCATTTTTTTGTTTTTCGAGTAAGTAATCTAATCTTGATGTTAATAAATCACAACATGTTGAATTTAATTGGCCACATTAAGTTTGAGCAAAATAAGGCTATAATATTAAATTTGAAATAAGTTGTTGTGATACTGAATCATATACATAATTAAATAATTATTAAATAGCAAAATAATTAAAAAATAAATAAAAGAGAAGACATACTTGACATATATAATATTAGTAAACAATATATTAAATTATTAAACTTTTACTAGAAAAAATAACATATAAAATTGTTCATCTCAATCCTCTAATATATGTGTTTTAAGTGGTTACGCTTTCATTTTTTTACTTCATAATTTTATGACTAAAGTTATAGCTTTTTTATTTCATTTATGCCTCTAATTTAGGATGTGTTTTGGTTTCACTTTTTATTTTTAGATTTCAATTTTTCGAATTTCAAAACAATGAGTATGGAAAAGGTCTCATGACAGGTTTACCCTTAGAGGAGTTTCTGCCTCAAAGGGATTAGTGATTACTATTGGCCACGGATATCCTTGGAAAAAATAAAATTATTTCTCTTTCCTAATTTCTCTTGCTAATTGGCTTTTACCTTTTCTAATTTTATATTAAAAAAATATTGCAAAACCAAACCATAAGAAATAGCCAATTAAATCACCTATAATAAACAAGGGTCCATTTGGTACAGGATACAATATTTGATTGTATAAACTAATACAATCAAAGCCTGAAAGGGGTTAGGCTTTATTGAGGTTGGTTATGACGCTTCATTGTGTCTAGAATGAAGTCTATCACTATTTTTCGGTGTTTGTGCTTCCCCTTCTTTAACCACTACCCCTCTCCTAGTTTATACACATTTTTTACCCTAATATAATTAATGATAAAATTATTTAACTTGATAGTAAGTGACACTAATTAACGAAATAAATCAAATTAATTGACAAAATGGATCAAAGTAAAATCAATCAATAAATAAATGCTGAATAATCATTAAAAAGAATATTTGATTTTTATGCACTCCTTCTTAGAGGTGCATACTTTTGTAGTATGACCACTATTTTGGTGGTATTATGTTTGATATGTTTGTTTCTCTATAAGCAGCATTTTATATAATATCCTTTCACTATGACCAAAGACTTACAACCAATATATATTAAAATAAAAAGATATCCTAATTATTAAATTCAAATTTATATAAAATATAATTTAGATTCAAATTAATCATACCAAATGTAATTTACATTGAAATTTATTTATTGTTTATTTATATATTTTTTATAATTATTTTAACTTTTTCATATATATATATATATATATATATATATATATATATATATATATATATATATATATATATATATATATATATATGTATGTATGTATGTAAGGGATTCTCAACAATAACTATCCATTTGGTGCACAACTTTTAAATTGAAAAAATTATTCTTCTTAAGCCTAGCATATCACAAAAACAACTTTCACATGTACAACTTCATGAACAAAAACTATTAATAGTAACTCCTCCAACTTCTCATTTTTAAATTATAAGATTCATTATATTTCTTTCTTAAATATTTTAGAAAAATAAAACATGCAAATTGATTAGCGTAAGTTCTTGTCAATTGGCTAGTACATATAAACATGGTGAGAGAGATAGAAGGGAAAGAGAAAATCTTTATACATCAAAATACAATTACGCCTAATCAGCATCTCAATTCCTTATGCAGTTAATTATACATTGTTTTGATGTATAAAGGAACTTTAAGGACGTAAATTATTATATATTTGTTGCACCCTAATAACAAATAATGTCATAATAAATAGTATTAGTTTATACAATCAAAGTGTGTTTAATGTACCAATTGGACCCTTGTTTGATCTAGGTGATTTACTTACCTCTTTCTTATGGTTAGGTCTTGCAAATATTTTACAAATATAAAATTAGGAAAAATGACAATAAATTATTAATGAGAAGAAAGGAAAGAGAAACAAATTAAAATAGTGACATAAACGAAATAAAATATATATATATATATATATATATATATATATATATATATCCAATTAATTTGATATGAAGAAAAAAAATTAAGTTGTTGCTTTAGGCATCAAGTTGTCAAGTTAAATACTTGACATTAAAAAGTTGAAATAAAAATTTAAGAAAACAAAGGAGCGTAACAACTTAAACCACTAACACAAAAGGGAGAAGAACATTTTAATATATGGGTTTAATTTCTATGAAATGCTAGTGTAAACAAATTTTACACACGCAACTAATCAAATCACTTTATTTACATATCTTTTCAAATATTAAGTGTAAGATTTAACTAAGTTTGTTGATATGCAATATACGATTTGATGATGTATAAAAAATTTTAATATAGAAATTTAACTCTCAATATATATATATACATGAAAAAAAAAACTATTTCTGTACAACCCATTGTCCTCACTATCATAGAGGGGAGCTTATGTTTTCATGCGCATCACTTATTGTTCAATGCGCATCACTTTAAACATCATGCAATCAACACCTCTATCACTTCCATTTGTCAATATGTTATTAGACCACGTAAATTCTTAGGTGCATAGGAAACTATCATCTTTACTTGAGCACGGGCCGATGGTTAATAAGTAATTTTTAATATGAATTATATTGTATGTGAATAATTTTAATATGAATTATAATTTATATGAATTTGAAATTATTACAATGTCAATAAAAGAAAATTATTATAAAATAAATGATTTTGTAAATGTATAATTAAAAATTATATACATTATAAATTATATCGATACCTTTTGTATGACCAACGATTGTGAATTAATACATTTCAGCGCAGGGTGGATGTACATGTTGAAGAGTGGGGCAGGTGCCCAGGCAAAAATTTTAAAATTTTATAATAATTATATGATTTTATTATATTTTTGCCCTTATTGTCTTGTTGAATTACCCATATTAGTTTTAAATGAGACAAAATAATAAGATACAATGCATTCCACTCTTTTTATACTGATGTACTATCTTTATCCCCAGTACTAAAATTTTTTGGATCCATCATTGTTCACACATATCCTCCACTTAATACCAGTTAACTTTTATTACTACCAAATAGAAATAGAGCACCATAAAGTAAACAACTAAAAGTGGGTGTTCCAATTGAATAGTAACTTCACTCGCATTAAATATGATGGTTGTTCCAAGTATCTCAACTCACCTACTATGATAACGTGGGTACATCATAAAGCTATGCCATTAGGACTTACCATAGTTAGATTTGATGATGACTTTTTTTTTATATTTTTCCTCCGTCTTGAGGGGGATGTGTTTGGTCTTTTCAATAGTATTTGGCAGCATGGCCATCAGTCATCTATAAAGAAGCATGTCGGATCAGTGCCAAAATCAATCATTTGACCGTCTTGCAATGCGTATTGTACAAGTTGTTGTCCCTACTAGAGGAAGGTTTGGACTCTAGCACACCCGCGTATAGTGGAAATGATATAAAACTCACACCCTTTATAACACAAATCACAAATTATTGGATTATTCACTAATGGGAGGAGACTTGGTGGACAATTCTAAAGCATCGTGGGAAGTCCACCCGTAAATATGCCTTTCATGTGCACATGTGGGATGAATGTGCGGCTATACATGGCCAGAACCAAGGCTAGAGGAAACTATGGCCGCAATTCTTCCATTGTCCACTATATTATGAAGATAAAGCTCGTAGCTGCAACTCTTCAAGTAGGCTGATGAACTACTCTTGGATAAACCCAAACAGATAAGATTGGCCCTAGCTACAACAGTCATCAATGAGGTGGACAAAGTGGTTCGGCATGTGGACCGAAATGCATGAAGTAGAAACGTGTGTTGTGTTAGCATTTTTCTTCATGCTAAACACAATTCTGCTTCACTTGGGCTTTCAATCCTTGCAGCTACATTAAGCCATCGCACTCGACAACCATGGCTTTCTAAACTTTTGTGTTCATTAATCATGTTTTTAACATATGATTATCAAATATGTATTGTACACGTACACTGCTCTATATTTTGAATCAGAAGCTTTTGGCACTCAAACGGAGTTTGTTGTCTTTGAAATCCATGCATGAAGTTGTGCTTTGTTTTAGAAATAGATCAAATATTAACTACGAAACTATAGAGGAAAGTGAAAATTGTCCAGAACTAACTTAAGAAGGTACAAATTAAGGCCAATACAAAACTGTAACTTATAGTTTGTAAAGTTATTAATTGAAGCGTCTTGTGAGGATCATAAACCATACAAATTGTAACCCATATAAAGTGCATCATTGGTGCATGTCATAAACGTGTCATGCTGCCTTGATGGTGAGGATCGTTGCCTTGAATATGTGGTGGACGGGGAACTTATAGGCCACGCGCAGGACACAGTAAACCTGCTACATTAACAAATGGATCATGGTGGAAGTGGCGAATGGTGAAGGCTACATCCAAGGCTTTTATGGGCTCAAGGAATTGGAGGCAGTTTCAAGCCTAACCAGGTAAAGTATGGTCAATTAGGCGATTGGATTCCCAATCATGATTGTCTCCCGTGGAGATGTACGCAGCCTTCCCATCGCAATATTGTAAGCATATTTCACTATAACTGACATTGATTCTTTTTGTTTATTTTTTAGGAAAAAAACTACATTTAAATAACGCATACGGTCTAACAATAACAATAGTATGGCAAATTTGGTCACCATGACAGCTAATATTATATTACACCAATTGATGGACGTAAACAGCACGCCTTCATGCCACCTATTTTATTTATGAATAAAGAATTTTATAGGATGACATTCATTAGACATTTCCACAATATATGTTACACGATAAATCTTTTGCACAAACATGATATTTTCGGGTTAAATTTTATGTTCTTGTTAACCTTTTCTTTTTTAGTCTATAAATGTTTTGCACAAATTTAATCACATATTAAGTAGTAAAAATGTTATTCTCAAACAACGGGCATTGAAACTTTTTTTTACTAATTCATTCGACTATAATTAATTATATAAATAAAATACCAAATTAATATTAAATATTTTATGTTACATTTCTCATTCCTCATATAACGATTGCTTCTTCTACTTTCATATAAGGTTTCATCGATAATGATATGGCATTTGCTTGGGTCTAAAATTGAATAGTGTTATTGATATCAATGATGAATGAACATCCAATATGTCCAAATGGTTAACTTAACAAAAAATGCTATTTGGTGAATACACATAAAAAGCTACGAATGATTAGCATTCATTATTAATGTTCATGAAAAATGAATTTGATAAAAAAAAAGTTACAAAAAAAAGACTAATAATTAATTGCTAAATTGATATGCATTAAGTGAATTTAGAATCATTATACAAACTATGTGATGTAAAAATGAAGGTCTAGTCCAACATTCAAAATAATTAATTGCAAAAGTTATAGGCTTTAAATCCATTAATATAATGCATTGTACAAAATATGAATGGACTAAACCTTTTATTTTATGATATTATTAAATAATTTTACAAACTTAACTTTTTCATTTGTATTATTTTTCTTCAAGCCAAAACCCTATTAGTCATTATAATTTTCAAATTAAGCACAAATAGCGATCAGATTCACCAATAACTGTTTTTTTTTAATAACTTCTTTGTCATAATATTTTGTTTATGTCAAAATTAAATGAGACTTTTTGTGGTTTTTGAAAAGTAAAACCATTCACATAAGCAAGAAATGAGAAATTTGCTTCTCACCCATTGATCATTGATAGTGAAAATTACCTCTAATATGGAAGGAAATTATAGTTTGAAAATATATTAGTTATCCTACCTCCATTGTTGAGCTTAAGCCATATGAAACTCGTAATGTATTATTGTATGCATTACCTATCAATAAATACGTGATCTCACTTCATAGAGGTGTTTAAATCCACTATAAATTTACAATAAGTACCATTGTAATTATTGAATTCATTACTTCAACAATTTATGTATATCACTGACCCAAAATGTATTGATCAAATAGAGGGAAAAATTTAGATATATTTTTTACAAAACTTAGTAATGATAGATTAAAAATTATATTGGTTCTTGTATATGAATAAAATAATGCAAAATTTAAAAAAATAAATGACTTTAATATTTTGTTAGTTTATATTGGTTATTAAATTGTGTTGCTTATGTAAATATCATGAATGAATTTTTATATTATGATATATCATTTAGTTATAATTATCAAACTTTGAATGTATTGGGATTAAATGACTTACATATGAGTTATGTGTATGTATAATATTAAGTGCATTTAGTGAAAATATGATTACATTGTAACTATACAATTGAGTTAAAAATTATTCACCAAAGGTGCAACAAAAATTAACAGTCTTGTTTATGGTGATTAATTATATGTGTTTAGTTGTGCCACATAAAATTAACATAACATAATCTATCACTATTTGATGTTGACTATTAAATTACAATTGGGAATGGAGAATATTACTATATATTGATGATTAAATGTAAAATTTGTTTAAAGTCCCTTAATGAGGGTGAGGTTTAGATAGTTTACCTCGTTGAGGAGAGAGACTTCAAAAACCTCCTGACCAAATCTTCCTTGAAAGTCTTATCCATGTTGAGAGCAAAGGCAAGTGGTACCTCAAGGACTCCACATGAGAATGGGTAGATATTCAAGCAAGAGTTAGGATATGGTGAAAGGAATCTGTTCATACTTGGAGTCCCTGGAGGTATTTTTAGAAGAGACTAGGGAGTGGTTCTCCATAACCATGTCGTTCTCACATTCCCGCTTCCACGTTCATCGTGGTGGACAAAGTAAGAGATTGGAAAGAAACAGTTGGTAACTTATTCCATGTGTCCTACCTTATGCGTCTGGTCCAGTGAACTAATTTATCTCGGGTTAAGCTCGGTTACCTTGGGCCTTTGTGATAGGCCTTCCCAATGGATTACTCATTGGGCCTGGACTTGCATCATAATCTGCATCAAATCTATATTATTATACTAAAAATGCATAATTATGCTAAAAATGTTGTTGACAATGAAGTTTTTCATGGACTACATACGTGACATTAAATAGAATAATTTAAAAGACTCCATCATTATATTAAATGTAATTTTTAATTATCATAAGAATTTTCTTTAAAAAAATTATAATACAAATAAATTAAAAAATTGAACCTCTGTAAAGCACGATATTATCTCTTTATCATATGTGAGCTTCAACTATAATAAATTCCTATGACTAGTTATTTATTTCATTTCAAAATCAAAGGCATTGCTTAACCAAATTTTCCATAGATCTAGGCTAGTTTATGTAGATTCTCAGTCAAACACTAACTTGCTTGGTACTTATCTTCCATTAGTGTATAGATGTGTTTCACTAATTAATAAAATTTTTAATATTGAATGCTTTTAAATAATTACACCAAATACTAAAATCACAAAAAACGTCAATAAATATTACAACACAATACTATTCAATAAACAAAACAATACTATACATACAGTGGATAAAAGACTTGGTACATTTGAAATCAACGCAAAAATAAATTAAATTTATAATCTACATTTATCAAATTTAAATATAAATATAAAGCTTAAATATATTTAAGTCCTAAAGCCTGAATCCTAAAGTTTAAAACCTAAATTATTTTAAAACTTTTAAAAATGTTCATAAATTTTCGTTGTCTATTTGATTTTAATATGTTGCTAGTAAAAAAGTTATTTAGACGTATTTGAGCTACATCTATAATAAATTCCTAATAACCGAGTAATTCATTTGATTCCAATAAAAAGGTTATCGCTCAAACATGTTCCTGGGTAGATCATGGGATTATTTTTGGTAGATTATCGTTTAAACATTTACTTACTTGCTAGTTGTTTGTCACATGTATGTATGAATCTTATACACTATTTCATATTATTTTCAATGTCGATCATTTACGGCTTAACCTCAAAGTTTATTAAAAAGAACAAAGAAAGTAAGAAAACATCCATCAAGGCCGAAGAATGTTAAACAAGAAAAAAAATCATTATACACTTTATTTCTTGAATTATGCTACATAGAAAAAATGAAATTGATAATTTCTTTCCAAAAAAAAGGATTGGATGAAATAACATGCTATAATTAAGTAAATCTATATAATAATAAATTTATATAAAATTATTCTAAAAAAATTTAAACATAGAAAATAGAAGCACAAATAAGATCATATTAAAATAATATCTTCACAATATTATTAATAATGAGTTTGGATAATATTGAACTACCTATATATAATTAGTATTATTATGAAAGACACAGAATGACATTTTAGAATAACTAAATATAAGAGTGGCTTAATGGGAGTGACACTAGACAAAAAGTAGTGGCAATATCCATTCCCTCCCATATATAGTCCACGCGCAATCCTAACCGTTTTCCACTATAGTATAACCACGCACACAATTAATGATCCACACTTTTTAAAAATTTACCATTTCCAAAATTTCCTTTATCACTCCTCAACCGCAAAAAATTAACCAAGTAATCAAATAAAATTAATTAAAAATATAACCCTTCACCCTTTTCACCTTCCAATTCGATTTACAAGGTTCCTACGCAATCCCCAAATTTTTCCTACTTGTTAGCTGGTGTTGTGCTACTATTCATCTTCCTAGTCTTGCTAACCATCCAGGGCTTCTAGTAGTTCTTGCTAAGCATTTCACCTTCCTAGTCTCAAGCAAATTGTAACGACCAATTTTTTTAGTATTGTTCTGATAAAATAATTAATTGTGAATAATTTATAGGGATTTTGAAAATTTCAACAGACACAATTATAATTAGAATAATATGAGGAGTTTGTAAAAAAATGAAAATTAATTTAATATTATTAAAAATCAATATAATAATATTTAAGGGGATATAGAATGAGAACCGCATAAAGGGTGTAATAACATAAATAAAATAAGGATAAAGGTCAATAAATATTTTAACCCGTAAAGTTTCTCTTATGTCAACGGTATTAAATCATAATAATCGTACACCAAAATAGTAATAACCAGTACACCAAAACACTTAGTCTAGTAAAAATAATTGATATTATCATATCCCAAATAATTTTTACTTAGGACAATTGAATAAATATAGACATTTCTAATACCAATACAAGGTAAATCAATCTGGAAATATTTCACTTTTTACTTTCTCTCCAAGCATGTCTATTATAAAAAGGAAAAAGGAAATGAAATAACATTTCTCTTCGGGTTCTCAAAAACCTCACGTTCCCCTTCTCCTTTCTTCATTCTTTTCATTTCTTTCCTTTCAAACTCTATGAAAGCTCTATATTCTTGAAAATTATGCCTAGATAAACACTTAAATTTGTTCAAAAACACTTCCTCCACATCAAACTCAAGCCAAAGCCTTCTTTTTCCCCTTTAAATATGTCCAAACAGCAGCATACATAGGTGCTAGAAAAGTGGGTTTGAGGCTTGAATTGAGGAGAAAACTAGAGAAAGTTTAGCAAAAAGCTTGGAAGAAAGGTAGGAAAGATTCTATGTCTATTGCTTGTGATTGTTTGACTATTTTTGCTAAATAAACTCTTGATATATGCTTTCAATTATGTGGTGAAATCTAAAATTATTCAAGATGTATATATGTATATGAATTTGATAAATGTAAAAGGTGCTATTCTTGGCAGCCTCATGAATTGATTAAATTGATGTAAGAGATTCACCTATGTAAATGAAGAGTTTTTTGGTTCCTTAAAGGGAATGAGATATCTAGAAATTTTGCAAGAATATAATCAGAAATAATTTTATGAACTCTAAAAGATTGGTAGTTTCAAAGTATAATGATAAAGTTTCATGAAAAAGGATGAGATTTTGATCTATAGAAGAAAAACTCTGAAATCTAAGTAATACACTTAGTTTAATTTCCTGAAAGATTAAGAATTATAAGGTAAGAAGTCTTATAAGTTTTTGTTGTAAAGAAATCTCATAAAAGATTATCAGATTTTTAGAAAAATCGCCATAAACCAATAGATTTTATAGAAATATCTCATCACAATTTAACAAACTTAAGCAAAATCTCATAGCTCTCCAGATTTTATAGAAAATTCTCATGACAGTTTAGTAGATTTATGGAAAATCTCGATAAATGTTGAATTGTTTTCTTTAGAAAAATCTCGTAAAAGTTTACTAAACTTTCAGAAAATCTCGTAACTGTTCTTCCAACAAAATCTCATAAAAGGTTTAGTAGATTTTCCTGATAAATCTCATAAGAATCCAAGAGATTTTATAGAATATCTCATAAGACTCAAGAGATTTTGAACAAAATCTCATAAGATTCAGAAGATCTAAAGGAATATCTCATAAGAATTCAAAAGATTCTGAAATTCTCATAGAGTTTAAGGAGATTCAAAAGAAAAGTCTCAGCAATAATTCAAGAGACTTAATATAGAAAATCTCATAAGATTTAAGGAGATTCAAGGAAATCTCAAAGCAAGAGTATGAGTATAGAACTATTAGAAGATTTTCTGAGAATCATAAGATTTCCTACACAAATATTACAATCTTTACCAGGAAGAAAACTGAAGAAATACGCCTTATGTAACATTAATTGCTCAATGGTAAGCTTATGGATTCATGGGTAGTAGTAGACGTGCTACGCCCTTGGAACTATCAGGTTGTTATCGCAATGGCGTTACATCATTTTGAGAAAAGGAATGTCCTAGAAAGATAGCGACTATTCAAATGAGATGTGGTAGACGTACGCCATGTAGTGAATTATATCAGGTTGTAACGTGACGGTGTTATATTGTTGCAGTATGATCAAAGAAAGTATATCAAAAGAGTTCCTATGGGTTCTACCATTAAGTTTAAAGTATCTAACCAAGTTAAGTCATAGAAAATAATGATACTACTTCATATCAATTGCTTGATTATAAGTTCATGGATTAGCAAGTCTGATCTATATCAAGTTGTAGTATGAGTTACTACAACAAGTGAACTATATTAGGATGTAACCCGAGGTGTTACATCGCCAAATGCATTAGATAAGAAGTATATCAGGAATCCTATGAGTTCTATTCTCAAGCCTAAAGTTCATAATAAGATTATGTCAAAGAAGTAATGAAACAAACAAACCAATTATTATGTACACACCAAATCCTAGAGCAATTATCTTAGAATCCTATAATCTTTTTATTTTTAAGCATAAGTACACTCATAATACTATGTTAACCAAGAAAGTGAATAAGCAAGCTTGAATATTTCAAAGAAATTTGAAGATATGTTAATTATTTTAATATTATGTTCAGATATCACTATGTAGTAACTGGTATTTTTTTTCCTCCTAGGATTGATTCTCATTATTATGTTATTATATTTTTACATAGATTGCTATGATGGAGATTATTTGTGGAGATTCTCAACTGATATTGGCATCGGTCTAGAGTTTCTTGATGCATGATGATAGAGATTAAGTCAGCCTTTTTTTTTTAGTGAATGTTGAGTAGTCATTCCTAGATTGGAACATTAACTGCCGTGAACAGGGGTAAGGGTTTCAGAGTTATATATGTTGTTGCTTTATTCAAGATAATACAATTATGTATTTTTGACATAGTAATTATGTTCAAATTTAATGATAGAGAGAAAGCGTTTTATGTTAGTATATTGGAAAAAGCGACTCATATGTAATATGTATATATTCCATCAAAGGTGAAGTAGAGATAACAAATAACAACTGCTCATTATAAGGTTATGACTTAAGCATAGCCTTATGGTGTGAAGGTGTTACACGAATGGCTACACTTTTCTCCATTCACTGGTTAGTCTCATTACACTTTTCACCATCCCATTCTCTTTCTTCAATTTTTCCTATGTTCCATTCTTGCTTATCGCGCTAACCATTTCACCTTCCCATTCTCAGGTGAATGGCTGCGTTTCTCCACTCATAGGTTAGTCTCGCTACACTTTCCTCCTTTCCATTATCTTTGTTTATTTTTTTCCTGTGTTCCATTTGACCTTTATTGCCATACCGCTTCAATCAACCCAAACTCATCTTTGTATTTTTTACATAGCATTACGAATAAGTTTGCTAAAAAGTTTTCCAAACAAATTTTACCTTTTCCCACTTGTTTGTTTTTAAAAGCTTCTATACGCCGTTGTGAAAACTTTATGGATGCATCCCTACTTTCCTCTTTGTGCTAACGCCTATCATGTTTTCTTGAGGATTTCTGCATCTCCTATTTTGATATTTTGTTTTATTAACCAGCTTGATCATGGCAACTTCTTTTCTTGGATGGCATTATAATGGAAAATAATTTGCTACTACTATTTTCCCTTGACTATCATTATTTTGTGCAACAAGGTTTCTAACTTGGTTATTCATTTGTAATCCTGTTTTGTGCTCAACCTTCTCTCTTCCCATCAACTAACATAGATCTTCGAATAGTTTAGTTTGCCGAATACTTCAAATTCTTTATTCAACATTTGGGGAACATCGGATGTTACAAATATATTTTCAGTTGTCAACCGATTCCACAATGCTTTAAGTAAAATTTCATGCCTGTAATTTAAATTGCTGAAAATATTTTATAACAAAATTATTGAAAATATTCTCACTTCACATTGGAGACAATTGCTATCATCCGTCTCCTTTTTATATCACATATTCTGACTTATTCTAATTTCAATCACAATGCAGACAATGGATTACGATGGTGATCTCCACCTCTGGTTACTCAACACCTTATTCAAAATAATTCTCCAAACTAACCTAATTCGAAGTGTAAGCACTTTCACAGCCTTTTATCTTCAACTCCTACTTCATGTGTGTAATTTTGTATCTACTAATGTTGACTATCAATTCTATTGAAGCAATTGCCAAGAACCTTCTCCTTGGTTCATAGGGAGAATCTACCTAACCAGGTCATACTGAGGATTCCAAATGGCAACAAATGGAGGGTGACATGTTCTAGACCAATGGTCATTTCTATTTTGAACAAGGCTGGCTGATTTGATCCACTATTATAGCATCTAACCTACTTACCTCTTGGTACTCAAATTCAATGTGGACACCACGTTTGTTGTCATTGTAATGGCACTAGATTCTTTGGAAATCAGCTATAACAACCTCAACCACATTCTTAATTCAACTCCATTGCCAGAGCCTTCCCCAACCCCACATCTATCCCACCTCCATCCCCTCAAGGTGAATTAAATAAATTACTACTAAATTTGGTACTTTCTCCTACACACACACTCACCTGAAAATAACTTGTTGCAATTTTGTTCTCTCAATGCAAGGAAATAGACCAATTAGACCAATTAGAGCACTGAATTGGCTTGACGATCTACTAACACAACAGCTTGTTGTAGCCTTCCAAACACAACATGACTTTTTTATCATCAAGCTTTCTTGCTAT
Source organism: Dalbergia oliveri (assembly GCA_030441495.1). Lineage (NCBI taxonomy): Eukaryota > Viridiplantae > Streptophyta > Magnoliopsida > Fabales > Fabaceae > Dalbergia > Dalbergia oliveri. The sequence continues at coordinate 19,682,510 of JAMLFY010000003.1, forward strand.
GCTTGAGATCATGGGAAATTGGTACCTCTTTGTGGCCCACTTGCGTTTAATGTGTTTACCATATACAATATGATACTTGCTTACATCAAATGATTTTTCCTGATTAACTTGCATGCTTTCTGTAACAAAAGCTAGAAAAGATATAAGGTTGCCCTCATGCATGGTGGCTACAAATGGAATGTCTCCTAGGTTAAGTACGAAAAATAGGGATAATGTAATGTTCGAAAAAGGATGGGAATTGTTTGGGTCCAACAATCGCTTGGCTACTAATGACATCTGAATATTTGAGGCCATTAAAGGTGGAAGGGTCCTCAATTGAAAGTTTACATCTCTCATTCAATCGAATGACAACATAAGGTTCCTCCTGAAATTAATTCTTTACCCAAATGTTTTTTTCACCCAATCGATTCCTTTCACAAATTACAATTGACGTCTTGCCTATTTTACTCTAGGTCATCAGAAGAAGGGATTTAAGAAATGGAATGTGCAGGATTATATGCTCAACCTTCCATACAAAGTGAATTACTTTTTTGGACACAAAAGTTTCTCTTTTAAGTTGCTTACTATTTTGCCATGCACTTTGCACAAATGTGTTTATCCACTTTGACGTTCTAACTACTTAATTTCAATGTCATGTTCTATATTTTGCATTACATCAATACTATGTTACTTGTGTTGGTAATGACAATCTTAGACATTAACATTTACATAATATCCTTAGCTTTGTCATTATAAAAATTCATCAATTATTGTTCTAGTTGGTTCCTGCATGTTGATGAAATAGATGTTACAATAAGTCCATGAATTAATGTTACTTCTATCAAGGTACTTACCAATGTTTTTATTACCATTTGTCTGATCCTAAACGTCTCGTGCCCAACCTTTTCTTTTTTTTTGGTCTGGTGCCCAACCTTGTTCACATGTGCATTCCTTTTTTTGGGGTTGGGCCATGTTCATTTCCTTTATTGGACTTAAACATAACATCCAATTAGGCTTTATCTGGTTCCTTTTGGTTGGTCACCACGCAAGACAATGCATAACTGGATGATCCAAATTGTGGGCCACGACCTTCCTTGTTTTATTTTTTTGGCCTGACAACCTATTTTAGCCTTGCACCTATTCTTGTTTTAATGACACCACAATGCCACACAAATGAAAATAAATCAAACTAGACATACAATGTCAAATTTATCCACTTCCCATCCAATGACTTCAAGAGGAAAATTAAATTTCCAACAACATGATAACTCATACATGCAAGCCATTGCACTTCAAATTATTTTCTTGTTTCCAATTACTGAAATAACAACCAGTGCATATATGCCACCACGTGTACAATCTACACCCACCTCACATTCTTTTATTCTATATTTAAATCAACCATAAAGCCCCATCAACATATTCTAAATTTTTTGTATTCTCAAACTTTTCATTTCCTATGCTTTTCCCTGTTACACTATGCATATATACTTCTTATTCTATGCTTCAAGTTCTATGTATGCTATTAGGAAATTAAAAGCTACAAGTATTCGTGCAAATTTCTTTGGGTCATGTCCATATCAAAATAAATTTTTTCAGCAACCCAATGTAATAATTTCGCAATTGGTTGATTTTTGGTGCAGGATCAATTTGAAAACTGAAGGGGATAACAATTGAACCTTCAACTTATACCTTTTCCTTCACCATATGTGTGGTTCCAAAACCTTCTTACTACCAATTTTGTTTACAATTTCACCTTACACAAATGGAATCAATCACATTCACTCATTCAAACAAAAGAAATATACCTAAAAAACAAACCAACAAATTCACAACAATCTCTGCTTCAGTAGCTTGTACATGTAGTATCACTATCTTTTGGAAATTTCAAACTAAATTATGTGAAAATATGGTTCATTCTTGCTTTCGTATGCCATCATGCCGACAACATATTTCCCAACACCTCTAATTCCTCTACAAGACCTTCACTCTTTCCACCTCTACTCCATTATTAGCAACATGCCATATTACACCTACACCTTATCCATTCTGCCATGCTTCCATCTTAATCATATATATTCCCTATCAAAATTAGCATCACAAATCTAAATGGTTAATAACTAATTGAAACACAAGTAGTTCATTAAACTTTTTTGGTGATCAAAACCACCTTTCACACGTAAACAAACACACGAAAATGATGTTGCTAATCTTTCAAATTCCACAACAACTTAAACAAATAATTTCTTTCCATCAATAACATGGCTAAACATTTTAACACTTTTACAATCATAGGCTACCTTAACATTACATGCAATCCACTACTTCAAACAAAACTAGACATTTTATTCCCAAACATTGCAATCCACTACTTCAACAAAAAGGCCAACCCATGTACGAGCCTCCCACCAGGGGTTTGGGGAGGCAATCCGCTAATTCAAATGAACAAATAAAAACAAAGAAAGAGAACAAACATAATTTACATATGCAGTCCATAAATAATTATTCAAGGTGGTTATGCATATATACTGCAAAGCTACCTCAACATGATAGGTTCCTGCAAGCCAATTAGGGACTAAGCCTTCACAATCCTTATTAGCATAAATACACCATCAAATTGACAAAAGAGAATACTTGGAACAAACATGCATGAATAATCAATCATTAATAAGTAGAGGTGGTTACAACAAACAAATTTGAAGCAACACAACTATTGTTGCTAACTTAACAACAACAACAAAAAACAAATGTTGTCATGATTTGTCATTGTCAAATAAGAGAACCAAACAATTACATGTACAAGGTTGTTTTCTCTATGTCGGCTTCTTCAAATTGAGTTCAATTTTAATAGCTACATGGTTTGCAATCTAGATCCGACATAGTTGTGATCCGCATTATCACCCAACTACACCTTCAATTGTAAGCATAATACCCAAAGAAAAAGCATATTGAAATATATGGAAAAGGTAAAACACAAAAGCAACCAAAAGCCACAAAACTATTCGTGAAAAAAAAGGGTCTTGAAATTCAAATTCTAACAATCAACTCATCTAGGTATTATAAGAAATAACTTAGAAAACAAAGAAACTAATTCAACTTGAACCAAACCCATATTCCAATGAATAATGGGCATGCATGAACTGGAAGAAAAAAAATTCAATTTCTATTATGATTGAGTTTTCTAAGTTGGGCTTTCTAATGGGGTACCGTTCCTTACCAAATCAAAATTGGCAAAAGCATAAGAATCACAAAATTAAACACATATCATGTACCAAAAAAGGAAAAAAAACCAATCCATATCTCACCTCATCCAACGAAGGCAATATTCCAACTTCACAAAATGAAACCCAAATCTCCCCTAAATCAAACCCCCACCTCTCTTATACATATATTAGATAAAATAGAGGAAAAATGTTATATTATTTTATTAATATTTTAGTTACTAATATTTATTTCGAAATCAAATTTGCTAACGTTACACGAATGTTTTACGTTATTTGTTTTATTCCTTTGCTATTAATATGGCATAACTATTGCTAGGAAGTGACTCTTTTAGCTTTCAAATTGGTTTTGGTCAATATCTCAACTTTGAAAATTTTAGAAGATAACGTGCAGTCAAATTACGTGTTGAAGTGTACAAAATATCCGCCTCCTTCCCATTCCCTCTGATACCTTCAATCTTGGTTTTGAACGTTGTGTACCAATTTGGGTGCAATCGTGTATCCCAAAAAATTAGATGATAAGGGAATATTTTTCCTAGCTTATAGGAAACTCATTTAAGTGGAGTTCTATTCTTTAAAAGTCTTTCAACAGTTGTGCTTTGAAATACATGAAAAAGAAAAAATTGAGACCAATAAGCACTTCACCTCATTATTTTCTCACCTTGATTATTTTATTTTTTGGGTTAAAATTGAGAGAAAAACCTTACTAGTTCTAGAAATCCCAATATATCAAGAGTTCTTGTATCCTAGAGGAATTTCTACTACACGGAATATTCCTTAAGCTAATGCTTTTGCACGCCCAGGCTTTATTATTTTTAATTGATTTTTATCTGTGTAGGTAGGACACTAAAATCTGAAGGAATATGGTTGATAACAATTCCAACAATGCTGGTGATAAGGACAACAATGGCACTCAAGTCAATGACTTCCAAACCACATCTGTCAACAATACACCTCCTGTTGTTGTTCCCAATGTTATCTATGCCAAACCTCTGCCAACGTGTCCAAGATTGAGGTGTTCGATGGAAATGGTAGCAACTATCGCCATTGGCAAAGAGGATCTATTCCATCCTTAATATGCACGGGTGGCCGAGGCTCTCACCTCTGCTCGTCCAACATCAGCATCCCCTAAAGCTTTAGAAGATTGGATCGCCACCAACAAAGTTTGTTGTCACACAATTATCTCAACTTTATCAAACGAGTTATTTGATGTATATTGCACCTACAAAGAGGCCAACAAGATATAGGATTCAATGCTACTGAAATATATGCTGAAGATGGTGCTAGTCAGAAGTTTGTCATAGGACATTATTACCGATGGGAGATGACGACGATAAGGACATCCATACTCAAATTAATGAGTACCACAAGCTGGAGAATCTGAAGCAGAAAACATCTCATTGCCGAACGAGTTTGTGGCTGGATTAATAGAGAAGCTACCCAATTCGTGGAAGGACTACCAAAACCAATTAAAGCATAAGAACAAGTAATTTTCACTGGCTGAATTAATCAAACATATTATCATTGAAGACACTAGTTGCAAGGAGATTGTAAAAGCAAGGGCTAAAGCACTGGCATCCAAGGCTCACTTGCAAGGTCATAAAAGAGGTATGACAATAACAAAAGATCTAAATCTAATTCAAGTTACAATTCCTTTACCAGCTTTCAAAGAGAAAATAATCCCATTTTCAAAAGAAGTAAAATGAAGGGTGTTATGTTTGTGGTAAACCAGGTCACAGAGCATCACAATGTCGAAGGAGAGTGACCATGACTAGAAATCCTCCTAGGCCAAAGCCAAAAGCAAATTTAGTTGAAGGAGATGATATAGTTGCAGTGATCGTCTCTCAAGCAATGCTTGTCACCAATGTCAATGACTGGGTGATTGATTCTGGAGCTACTAGGCATATATCTCTGCCAATAGGAATACATTTGCCTCCTATACTACTATAGGGGATGAAGAGGAAGGGCAAGTTTATCTTGGTGACTCCAAACTGCACCAATGCAAGGAAAAGGAAAAATTATGTTAAAGCTAACATCTAGGAAGACTTTGGCACTCAAAGATGTTTTACATGTGCCTAGTATTAGGGCAAATTTGATTTCTGGAGCATTGCTAGGGAAAGCTAGGGTAAAGGTTTCCTTTGAGTTTGACAAGGTTGTGATGACTAAAAATAATATTTTGGTTGGAAAAGGTTATTGTAAGCATGGACTTTTTGTTCTAATGTTTCTGAAATAATGAATGTTTCTAATCCTGCTTATATGATTAACTCTATGGATATTTGGCATGCTAGATTAGGACATGTTAGTATACCATATATTAAGAAAATGCAATATTTGGGTATGATTTCTGGCATAACTAGTTCAAATTTAGATAAATGTGAAATATGTGTAGAATCAAAATTAACTAAAAAATCATGTCCTTTTGTACATAGAGAAATTGAGTTTTTAGAATTGATTCATTCTGATCTTGGTGATTTAAAACAAACTATAACTAGAGGTGGTAAAAAAATATTATGTGACTTTTATTGATGATTTTTCTAGATATACTAAAGTTTATTTAATAAGAAATAAAGATGAAGCATTTGATATGTTTTTATCTTATAAAGCTGAAGTTAAAAATCAATTAAGTAGAAAAATAAAAAGAGTTAGATCTGATAGAAGAGGAGATCATATTTTATTTAATGAGTTTTGTGAAAAAGAAGGAATAATACATGAAGTGACTCCACCTTATTCACCTAAATCTAATGGTGTACCTAAAAGAAAAAATATAACATTAAAAGAAATGATGAATACATTATTAATAATTTCTAATGCACCTGATAATTTATGGGGAGAAGCAATTTTAACTGCATGCCATATACAAAATAGAATACCTTACAGGAAAACAAATAAATCACCTTATGAAATATGGAAAGGATACAAACCAAAACTAAATTACATAAAAGTATAGGGGTGCTTGACAAAAGTTATGTTACCTGAACCTAAAAGAAAGAAATTAGGATCTAAGACCTCAAATTGCATGTTTATTGGATATGCTGAACATAGTACTACTTATAGATTTTTAGTATTAAAGAGTGAAGCTCTTGAACAAAATACAATAATTGAAATAAAAAATGCAGAATTCTTTAAACACATATATCCATTAAAATTAGAGAAAATATCTAGTATGCCTTCTTAAATTAATCAAGATAACACATTTGAAAATTTTAGAAGAAGTAAAAGACAAAGAGTGGAAAAATCATTTGGAAATGATTTTTATACATATATTGTAGAAAATGATCCAATAACATTCTTTGAAGCTATTAACTCACCTGATGAACAATTATGGAGAGATGCAACAAAATCCGAAATTGATTCAATTAAAAAATCTAATACATGGGTTTTAGTTGATTTACCACCTGGAGCAAAATCTCTGGATGTAAATGGATATTTAAAAGAAAATTTAATCCTGATGGAACAATAGCAAAATATAAAGCAAGACTGGTTACTAAAGGTTTTAGTCAAAAACAAAATGTTGATTATTTTGATACTTTTGCACCATTAACAAGGGTTTCATCTATACGAGTTCTAATTGCATTAGCTTCAATTTATAAATTAATTATTCACCAAATGGATGTCAAAATAGTTTTCTTAAATGGTGATTTAGAAGAAGAAATATATATTATACAACCTGAAGGATGGTGGAACCTGGACAAGAAAATAAAGTATGCAAATTGATTAAATCCCTTTATGGTTTAAAACAGGCACCCAAACAATGGCATGAAAATTTTGATCAAGTTCTAATTTATGATGGTTTCTCTTCTATAGAAGTAGATAAATGTGTTTACACTAAATTGTTTGGTGATGATTGTGTGATTATTTGTCTATATATGGATGATATGCTTATATTTGGCACTAGTCTTAATGTTGTGATTGATACAAAGAAGTTTCTATTATCAAATTTTGAAATGAAGGATATGGGCGAAGCTAGTGTGATTTTGGGTATTAAAGCCATAAGGAAGTGTGATAGTATTATATTGTCACAAGAACAATATGTGGAGAAACTTCTAAAGAAGTTTGAACATTTTGATGTTAAACATTGAGTACCCCTTATGATGCTAATGCTCAATTAAAGAAGAATAGGGATGACCCTGTGAGCCATTTAAGTATGCATATATTATTAGGAGTCTGGTGCACTTGATGAATTTCACTTCACCTAACATAGCATATGCTGTGTAGATTGTGTAAATATACACATAGTCCAAACAATGATCATTGGGCAGGATTGGCTAGATTGATGAAATATCTAGGTATTATGAATTATGGTATAAAGTATATGGATTCCCACTATTAGAAGGATATAGTAATGCTAACTGGATCTTAGAATTTGATGAGATAAAATCCACTAGTGGATGTGTGTTTACCTTGGGAGGTGTGCTGTTACTTGGCAATCAGCCAAGCAAACAATAATTGCAAAGTCCACCATGGAATCAGAGTTCTAGCTCTAAAACAAGCCAGGAAATCTGAGTGGTTAAAAAATTTCTTGAGCAATATTCTATTGGAATAAAGCCTATTCCTTCTGTGTCTATACATTGTGATAATAAAGTGGCAATAGCTATTGCAAATAACAAAACATATAGTTGTAAAAGTAGACACATTAGGTTGAGACATGAAGTGGTAAGGTCCTGAAAAATGGAACAATATCCATTGATTATGTGAAGTCCAAGTTCGAACCTAGCTGATCCTGACTAAACCTTGGGAGGAATTTTGTAAGTGCCATGTTGAGGGGAATAGGATTTCAGCCAATTTGAAATTAACGATGATGAGAACACAACCTTTGTGAGTGGAGATCTCATGAAAAAGGTTCATATGGGTAATAACAAGTTATCCATTAGTTCTTGCTAGCACATTTTATGTCTTTTCTTATGGTGTGAGAATGGGTTGTGCTAGACTACATTATTATGAGGGTAAGTTTAATGCTTTTAATGAATTTCATAGCCCTTAATTATGGGTGGTGTATAAGTTGCAGTATACACTTGATGAAAATCACCTATGAGTGTAGAGTGGGGCTCTCCTATAGGAGCTAAGTCTCTAGAGCACTCATAAATACCAGGCACGCACATGGACAAAAGCGCAACACAGTGATAACGGCAAGGAACAAGTGGGGTGTAAATATGATTAGATAGGATTCTAATTTACATTAAAAATGTGTTGGTTCATAGAAGTTCTTGGAACGCGTCGATTTTTACTTTGTGTAAAAAATTACCAAAATGCCCCTAGGTAATTTTTGACAAAAACAATCCTCAATAAAGTAATATAACATTAGAGAAACATTATGAGAAACTTGAATAGCGATTTCGTGAAGAGTCGAAACCCATTTTTTTATACATGTAAAATGACCAAAATGTCCCTAAGGTCATTTTTACCTAGAAAATCAAAGATAATTCATCTAGATTATCTTTGAGGGGTTAATTTAATACTTGATGGGAATTATATGTGCCTTGGAGATAAAACTCTCAATTTCTCAATTTTTATCTTATGTAAAATTACAGTTTTAGCCTTGTAGTAGTTTTACATGAAATTATGTAATCTTTGAATTTTGTTTTCATCCAAAGGTTCAAAATGACTATTTCAAGTACAATTTGAGAATGTCTAGGAATTACAGGGAATTTTAATGTGAAATTATCTTTTTACCCTTAGTTAATGCTTAATGAGTTTACTTAAGTAATTAAGGCGATATTAGGCTCTAATTCGTTTCGAATTAATTTCATTCATTAACCTTGAGTTAAAAATTAATTACCTAAGGTTAAAAATAATTACTTGAGGTAATTAGAGCCTAAGGTAAAATTAGATTTCCTTTCCTTAATCACAAGAACTCATAAAATTAAGTTTAAGATTTCAGGTTAGGTAAAATCTAATACAATTACATTTTCTTATCCTAAGTTTAGAACTTATGTTACAAATTAATTTTAACTCATTTGAAATTAACTTCATTTACTAGTGTATGATTATCTTTTTACCTTGTCTTAAATTGTCCTAAACACTTAACCTTTTACCATTTTTCACTAATCTATCAATTCCAAATCTTTCACCTAAGTAATTAGACATCTAATACATGTTTTACCACTTGCAAATAATGAGAAATATGATCATTACAATCAGAAACCATCGCCCTTTTATGCGATTTCATTATATTTTAATGGTTTTTCCAATAAAGAAACATATTCAACCTTATCATCATTTCTTTAGCTTTCTTTTTCATTATTTATGGTTATGTTTAATCAAAAGAAAACCCAACCATTTTAGCCATGAAGTGATCAGCCACAATGTCTCCCATTAGCATTATATTTTAGTATTTTCATTCATTATACATGAACAAAATTATTACAACTATATAAGCTTTCTTTTTCTAAAGTTTCCTTTAATTAAAAAATGAAATAAACCCTCCATTTTTCAGCCATAAGGCAGCGGCCAAACAGCCCTTATATGCCTATAAATAGGTGCTCTTCCATTGTCAAAATACTCACACAAACACTCTTAGTCTTAGCACTTGCTTACTTGATAATTTATTTACTCAAAGTTTGCTCAAAGTTCTCTAATTATGTCAAGATTTCAAGATTTCTTCTTCTTCCTCATTCACATTCAAGAGACTCCATTCTCAACCTTAATCAAGCTCTAAACCTCAAGCATACACATTCCAACCATAGATTAACTCCTAAACATATAACCTTTCTATTGTCAAACACAAAAACACAAGAAAAATTCTCCCTCCATTCTAACTAGCCTTGGCCGAATTCATCATCACCATTAGCATTAGATTTTCTTCTTCTTACTTCATAAAAAAGCAAGCTTAATCTCTTTGTAAACAAGAAACAACTTGGTAGGGAGTTTATTCTATGATTCTTTCTCTTATTCTTTCCTCTAAAGTTCGGTTCCTATGGCTTGTTAATGACCATGGCTTAATGATGAGGAAGAATGGTAATGGTTATGAATCTATCATATAATGGACCTCTAAAGCTCAAGGTTTAGTTTTTGTTGTCAAAAGATTAATGGAAATTGTTAGTTTCCTTTAAACCAATTCTTTTTGAGCTTGATGATAAGTTCAAGAAATAAGGTTCTTGGAACCATGGTATTAAGAACTCTAAAGTTCACTTTCTTTGTGCTAAGAATAATTGGAGTCAAAGAGTTTTATTCTTTAAAGGTCTTGAGCTTTGAACTAAACAAGATATATAAATGAATTTGCATTCATGTTTATGTTTCAAGCCTTGCATAATCATGTTTATATTTCAATTCATCACCTAAATTCTTAAAGATAAGTAAATGGACTTGCATATCATGTTTAATTTCCAAGCTTTGCATAATCATGTTTATATTTCAAGTCATCACCTTAATTCCTAAAGATAAGTAAATGGATTTGCATATCATGCTTAATTTCCAAGCTTTGCACAATCATGTTTATATTTAAAGTCATCATTCTAATTCTTAAAGATAAGACAATGGAGTTGCATATCATGTTTATATTTCAAGCCTTGCATATCATATTTATATTCCTAAGTTATCACCTTATAATGATCAAAATTAAAAATGAGATTGCATGGCATGTTTATGATTCTAGTTATCACCTAATGATAATAAGAATTTTAACCATGGACATACTTCTAACATATAATTTCGGCCTTATAATGATAATAAGCCTAGAGTTGAGTTTTACTTTATTTAAGGCTTCATGTGTTTTCAACGCCTTGAGATAATTTTAAGAAAATCTAGTAACTAGAAATGAATTATGACACAATTTTCCAAGTTCTTAGAAATTAAAATAAAGGATTCTGATGTGCTTTTATCAACTCTATAAAATGCTGTTTGGAATTGTCTAATTAGGTCGGAATTGCTAATAATTAGTGTAATAATTAATTTTAGCATCTTAGGAAAAGTCGGTAATTAGAAAGGGCCAAAGTCATTTCTAGAACACTTAAGATTCAATTTTTTTTCCTAATATTGCTCAATACTGTTTGGTACTATTCATGAGGCTAAAAGTTAGTGAAAATTATTGTAATAATCACTATTGGTCTCCTTGAGGCATAAAAAGATAATTACAAGTGTTAGATTAAACTGATTTGTAGCTTTGACCTATTTAAAAGGCTAATGAGTAATTACCAAATAATTTGAGGTTGAAAATAAGAATTGTGTTTGTGATGATCTTTGGTGCATTATGTATATCTTGATAAAGCATAGCATGTGCATTAGCTAAGCCCGGTCCTTGATTCTGACATGGGAGAAGCATGTTTACCTTCCAATAAAATGTTGATAATAGCATGCCTATGCAAATCATGTTATGCAAAGTTGCAATTATGATTGAGATTTTAGAGATGCATAGTTGATGTGTTCTATGAGTATGAAATGTGAATTCATAAGTTATAATGTTATAATGCTCAAGTTTGTACTATAATGAACATGCTAAAATAAAGGTGACATAAGACACATGGAAATGATCCTCTAGACCCCCCGAATTAAAGGTTATGAGAGGTGATCCATAAAAGACCCTTTAGACTCAAAATTAATGGTTATGAAAGGTGTTCCTATGCCCCCTAACCCGCACTCTGGGAGTCGGGAAATTTAGCTTATTAAGGGGATAAGTATAAACTAGTGACGACTAGTTAGGTATGAGCTCATAACCTAGAACTCTCAAAAGGGAGAGTATTAGGTGGCCCCAAGGAAAAGAGAATAAGAAGTTTAAGTCACCTAAAAGAATGAATTATGTTAGAATAAATTGTGTTTGTTATGTTATGTTCATTCAATGTGTATCCTATTATATCTTGCATATGGTATGGACATGCATTCATGACATTAAGATTCATGCTAAAAGACATGGACCTTGGCTAAAAGTATTTGGAAATAAATAAATGAACCTTATGCATGCTCACGTTTTCATAATGAATCTCTAGATCCTGAGGACGATGATGATGACACAATGCATTAGGAGGTGAAAGCCCGCTGAGATTCTTTTATAAGTTTCTCATTCCCTTTTTTCTTTCCATCTCGTCTTTAGAGGTAGATGGCAACGTTCGTGATCTTTGTTGATGCCCTTACGTGGCAAATGCACTATGACTCGATCAACCGGTCCTATCATTTTGTGGGTCATTGTACAATTTGTTTGTACGCCTTTATGGATCGTCCCTTTTCGCACCCGTTTCTAGTAGCTGGTTCCCCCACTGCCCTTCCAACGACTTGGCCTTCAAATGTTTGTGTCCACAAGCTCCAGTTTCCACATACTCAATCTGCTGCATCATCTATTCGAGACTTCCCGGATTACACACCCCGATCACCACCTCGTTCTATTAGGTCATGGTTGGACCCCTCAGGAAGATCTACCCTTCCATCACCCCTAAGTAGGTCTGTCCCATTGTCCCTATGGAGGGGGGGTAATGATGAAGAGGCCACGGTCATGCAACCAACGAGAGGAGCGGAGCCTATACGTAGAGGCGCCACCCGTCCTCGCGGAGGCCCCATGTTCAACCCATGGAACTTTATACCGCATGAGACAAGTTGATCCGTGGTTTTCACTCCAGACATTTTGAGCAAGAGTAGTGAGGAGAAGAATAATATGCTAGTTTATTTTGTATTTGATTGCTATTGTTTGTCTTGGATTACCTGTACTTAACTTAAGCTAGATTGGTGGGTAGTGTTTTTTGGTGCTTGATATGGAACGATTAATACTTATGCTATAACTATATATGATGATGTGGTTATGTTCATGTGATAGTTGTGTACGTATGTGGCTAGTTTTTATTGCTCTTCTCTATGTGCGATACAGGCGATGGGTTTTAGTTAATATACGTGGTTCACATTTTGTTTTCAAAGTTCAAAAAAAAAATTTACCTATAATTTCATTAAAGTATTTTCAAAATTTTAAATTAAAGAATTGGAACAAAAGAGTAATAACTAATAATTAACTTAAATACGTCCTAGGCGTGTTGAGTTAAATATTAGGTGTTACAAGTTCTTCTTCACTAATTGCATTGTAATTCAAAGTTCTATCTATCTAGGTCTGGTTTATAGTCCAAAAGATACAGATTCGATGTATTTACATTCATGTTTAATCCAAATATTATATATTAATGAATTTAATTTTGAAATAAGTGAGGGATTGTTATATTGTTAATATTTTAGTTATTAATATTTATTTCAAAATCAAATTTGCTAACATTGCACGAATGTTTTACGTTATTTGTTTTATTCCTTTTGCTATTAATATGGCATAACTATCTATTCAGGAAGTGACTCCTTTAGCTTTCAAATTGGTTTTGGTCAACACCTCAACTTTGAAAATTTTAGAAGATAATGTGCAGTCAAATTACGTGTTTAAGTGTGCAAAATATCTGTCTCCTTCTTGCTCTCCTTAACACCTTCAATCTTGGTTTTGAACGTTGTGTACCAATTTGGGTGCAATCGTGTATCCCAAAAAATTCAGGTGATAAAGAAATATTTTTCCTAGCTTATAGGAAACTAATTTAAGTGAAGTTCTATTCTTTAAAAGTCCTTTCAACAGTGTGTTTTGAAATACATGAAAACGAAAAAAAAAATCGAGACCAATAAGCACTTCACCTACTTTGTTTTCTCACCTCATTATTTTATTTTTTATATTAAGAATTTGGGTTAACACTAGAGAAAAGCCTTACTAGTTCTAGAGATTCCAATATCCGGAAGAGCCTGTATTCTAAAGGAATTTCTACTACACTTAAATATTCTTTAAGCTCATGTTTTGCACGCCCCAGGCTTTATTTTTTTAATTAATTTTTATCTATGCAAGTATAATATACCAACAAAAAAGAGAAAAAAAAAACATCGAATGGTCGTCACGTGGTTGCGACAAGGGACGGAAATCGCATGGCTAAAGCAGGCCATGCCGTGAGTGGCGACGACGGGCCAGGCAACAACGGTTGGGCTTTTCGTCGTGACATTGAAGGGTTAGCCCACGTTGGTGTTTCCGTGATCGCGTTGGTGGTTTTCATGGTGGGTATGGGTCTATTTGGTATGGGTGTTTCGAGGGCATTGCGCGATGGTGTGGTTAGTGGTTTACTTTTTGTGGTGGGTTTCTGTGCTTTAACAATGGTCTGCCTCACAGGTTGTGGGGTGGCGATTTAATGGCAATAATTATGGTCGTAGTGGGTGGAGGAGCTGCCTGGTGGTGGGTGGAGTGCCACTGGTGGGTGAAAGAAAAAGAAAGAGAGTCATCTATTTTGATTCTTTTGTTTTTTAATTTTTTTGGTGTTATTTTCACTTAATCGCTGGCATCTTATGATGCTAATTACGGTTAACATACATAACAAATATTGACTAACACTTTACGTCCACTTACACATGTGTTCATCAATTGGACCAACACATATCTTCATCCTCTGGAGAACATAATCATCAGTACAGGAGAATCGCCTTAAAAGAAAGTAGGCATCAGCAGCAGCAGAGTACAGTGAGCGACCAACGGAAAACAAAAGAAACAACAGGAGCATTCAGCTGAGTCTGGTTTCTCATTCTCCCTCCAAACCAAAGCCAAAACAAAAACTCCCGCCAGACCCAATGGCAACGACGTCGTTCCCTCTCCACCTCTGTCACATTCCGCCGCCCACTGCCCTCCCCCCGGTGGTTCTCCGCCGCCTCCACCACCTCCCGAGGTACAACAATCGATATTCAACTCTCTCTCTCTCTCTCTCTCTCTCTCTCTCTGTGGAGCGAGTTCTTGATTTTCTGATGAGATTATTTGCAGAACTGGACTTGTACGGCGGTGTCGTAGAAGAATCACTGTCAGATAAAAAATACGAGGTGATTGTATAGTTGGAGGAGGACACTCAGGGTGCGAAGCAGCAGCACTTGCATGCTTCCGCGCCTTTGGGCTCCAAAACTCTTCTTCTTACGCTCAACATTGACGGCATTGCCTGGCAGGTAGGTTCGCATCCACTTTTTTTGCAATGAGACTTAACCACCTTTGCTTTGCTGATGTGGCGTCACTCTATGCTTTGTATTTGCAATGATTTATGCCAACCTTAATTCACAGTTTATCTTGTTTCAAGATTTATGAATTTACATTAATCTTATACGAATTTTGTTTATTATACTATTGCGTACTGCGTGTCGTATTGTATCCGTATGTCATAAACGTTTGGTGCAGCCTTGCAATCCAGCGGTTGGTGGACCTGCAAAGCCTCTGCTGGTCCATGAAGTGGATGCACTCCGCGGTGAAATAGGGAAGATTGCTGATAGGTAGTGAGAAAGATTTTGTGTGGTTATACACACTTCTAGTTCTTTGGCATGAGATTAGTTGTGATTGGCATAGATTTGTTGATGCAGTTTAGTGTTTGTTTTGGGGTAACTCTGCTATGTGCTCTCTTCTGGAGATTCTGGAGTATATCTGGTTATTGTAATGTAGTTATATACTTCTTGTAGGATTTACTTTGAAGAATGGCTTTCTGGGTTTTTTATGCTTGCATTCGTATTTATTGTCATCATCAGGTGTTATTTACAGAAGCATGTACTCAATGTCTCGAGAGGTCCTGCAGTTCGTGCATTACGCGCTCAGACTGACAAAAGGGAATATAACATGCAAATGAAAAATGTAGTAGAAAGGCAAGTCCATATGCAAAATTTTTCTTTTCGTTTGCACATTTATCTTTTTTTCTTTTTGTTGCTATAGTCATCAGTCATCACCTTTCACAGGTGCTTTATACGGATAATTTTTTCCGAGGTTGTAGTTGTGCTATAGAGTAAAGATGGCCAGTTGTATGACCATGTCAATGCAAATATGCATTTAGTAGAGACTCATATACTTGGTATACTATAAAATACACTACTTTTTAAAATTTCGGATATAGAACATCTTTTAGATTTACTGTGCTACTTTGCCCATCCACGATGGAGAGAACATAATAGTTGTGTCACCTTGTTACATTCCTTAAAGAAATGGCAGAAACTGTAAATCTTTTTCTTTATGATAGTACAGCATTTGAGCTTATATGCTTTAAAACTGAAATTCGGTGTTTTTTCGGTTATATTGAGCTGCATTAAAGTTGTACAAAAGGTTAGTAATTGTTCTATTTGAGTTACTATTTAAGTTCTCTTCCTTTACAATTCTGTGATGACGTGATATGTAACCCACATCAAGCAGGGAGAACAAACATACGTCAAATTCAGGGAGGAGAGAACTGATATAATTAGTAGAGATATTGTTCCATCTTTCTTTTCCTTGAGACGTACTTATATATCACGTTGTTTTGTGTTGTGCCACTGCCATCTCTTGAAGACAATACCAAAGATTTAAATTTCAATGACAATAGTGGTTGACAGAATTGGGGGGATTGACAGTTTGGTTGACTGAAGCTTTTACCAATCTCCTTGCTTTACTCTTTTTGGGGAGGATCTGATGTGATTTGCATAAATGTTCATATTAGCTTACAGAGTTACCCTTCTTTTCAGGCATGAATGGAATAAGTAGGTTGGTAAAATGCTTCCTATCTATTGGACAAGTGGCAAAGTTTGTAATAAGCAATATTTAAAAATGGAGGATAGGATTTGGAACAATGACATCTCCAAACTTACAGCCTCTAGCTCCCTGATTTTCTGTCACATGCTTTATGCTTCAGCTCTTGTCTGTTACTTCCCATTATGATTTGTTTTGAGTTTTTGACTATGTTTTTTCTCTTATTTTTTGCAGCACTCCAAACCTTTCTATTCTAGAGGCTATTGTCACAAATATTCTACTGGGGAAGAATGACAATGTGGAAGGTGTCTGTACATTTTTTGGAATGAAATTCTATGCTCCATCTGTTGTTCTCACAACAGGAACTTTTATGAGTGGTAAAATTTAGGTTGGTAGAACTTCTATGCCTTCAAGAAGAGCTGGTGAGTCTGCTTCACATGGGTTAACTGAAAACTTACAGAGCCTTGGTTTTGAAACTGGTCGGTTGAAAACTGGAACCCCAGCCTGAGTGGACATTTGCACTGTAGATTTCTCAAGATTAGAACCTCAGCATGGAGATGAAGAGGTCCTTCCATTTAAACCTATATGTAGGTTTAGTAGATTCAATGTTGTTTCAAATAAAATGTTTGGTTTGTGGTTTTCAAGTGGTTTTATTTCAATTCATTGTTAAGTGTTATTGTCATACACATCTTCAGTTCATGTCAGTATGTTCATAATCTTAGTACAAATTCAAATTTGTTTAATAATTTGCTGCTTGAAAGAATTATGACTGCCTGCTATCGGATGTTTCCTAAGTTGATTCTCTGATTGCCTAGGTTAATAGTATGCCATTAAGCTTCGTTGATAATGCAATAAGTTGGGTTTCGCTAGTCTGTACAAATTATGACACAAGAAGTGAGTTATATGTGGCTTTTCCTCTACAGTGAATGGAAAGCTAACTGCTGATATAGCCTGTAAGTAAAAGTGCTTCCTCAGTGTATCTTCATAATTGACAGGTCAACTGGTTAGTTTTGATCCTGATGTCCATATTGAAAGAGAACAAATGTGCTACTAACTAACCCGTACTACAAGTAGTACACACCAGATAATTTTAGAGAACTTGCATGAAACTCCCACTGATGGAGGATGGGTTGAAGCTGAAGGACCTAGATACTGCCCTCCGTTTCTGAATATTTACTCATTAAAAGTAAAGAAAAAGTTGCTTCCTCAATTCTGTTCATATCAGTCTAATATATGCATAGTTATCAATTCCTTCCAAATTCAGCCATAAATCCATTTGGAGAAAGGTATGCTTTGCAGTATTAGATCAGCTATATTGGAATTCTGTTTATTAATTTGGATGCAAAATCTTATGCACTTGTAGGTTGTGAGATTCCGAGATAAAGAGTCTCATCAAATATTTCTTGAACCAAAGGGTCGGCATGTGCCTGATCTCTATGTACAAGTACGTTGCATCTTCCTTGTTTTCTTCCCTTATCTGTAATCTAAAAGAAATTTGGCAAAAGATTTTTCCTGGGGTGCCTTATAATAAACAATTATACAGTGAAGATTCATACTTCAAATTAACTGACTGGTGTAATTCTAATCGAATTTTGTTGATTGATGTCTTGAATAAAAATAACTAGTGTCATAACAAATATATTTACTTGCTTTAGATGTAGTGATATGTGCAATAAGTATAAGGAGTGTTCAAATTGTCGTACTTTTTAACATTAATGCTTTGAGATATTTCAAAATATTAAGAAACAAAGATACAAAGATGAACCCTGGCATTCTAGGTTTCAGCTGACTGCTAGTTCAACAACAAAATGAAAAGTACTTATCAGTTTTTTCATGATTTTGTACTTTTCTTTTTGTCATAAAATTATAAGTCACATGAAATGTACAGAACAATGGAATGCACATGGTTAACTTTTATAGGGGTTCTCGACTGGTTTGCCGAAGAGACTACAGTTACCTTTGCTGCGAACTTTGCCTGGACTTGAGAACTGTTCAATGCTGAGGCCTGCATATGCTGTTGAGTATGATTTTTTACCTGCACATCAATGCACTAGGTCGCTTATGACAAAGAAAATAGATGGGTTGTTCTTCTCTTGACAGATAAATGGAACTACATGCTATGAAGAAGCTGCAGTGCAGGTGTCTTTTTGAACTTCATTTGTGCTTCTAAATACTCTTGGTTATTTGGGCAAAGTGCTAATCTAGCAAGCCTTCTACTAACAATCCGTTTCCCACTGCAGGGCATTATTTCTGGCGTCAATGCTGCTAGACATGCAATTGGTAAGCCACTCATTGCTTGAGAGGGAGAGCAGTTATATAGGGACATTAATTGATGATCCATTTACCAAGGACCTGTAAGAGCCTTACCACATGTTAACAAGGTATGCACCAGAGTTGTAACTTCTCTACTTATAGATGCATGAGTGCTACAACATCCTGTTTCTCATCACTTGTCAATTACATCTTTAACAATTTGTTTTCCACATATCAGCCGCTCAGAACATCGACTACTCTTGAGATCTGATAATGCTGATAGCCGTCTCACTCCTCTGGGTTGTGAAGTTGGGTTGATAGATGATAGACGCTGGAAACTGTACCAGGAGAAGCAGGCTTGACTATCTGAGGAAAAGAAGCGATTGAACAGCATCAGGGATTCAGGTTTGTTTATTCTACTTTTCTTGTGTAGCTCACTGTTGGAAGCTGTTTGTTATATGAGACAGAAGCCCACCCATTAGGAAAAATCATATTTTGTGTATAAGAACAAAATCATATAAATGTTAATGCTCGTCTGGCCAAATACAATTGTGTGGCTTGCTTTTTGTTGTTACCCTGAGCCCAACTGTTCAAAACTCTCAATAATTGGCATAAGAGCATGACTGTCTATGAGGTGGGGAAAATGGTTCTTATTTAGTGTGCATTACTTCTGATATGCATCTTTGGTTTACCATGAACTTAAGCTTTGGCATTAATTTGAAGCTAACAGATGGTAATGCTCATAGTAATACTAAGAATGATATAGTATAAAACAACACAGAAGGGATGTGTAAAATATCTAGCCTGAGAAAGGATAGCGTAAAATTTTGAACCTAAATCTTTCTAATTGTCTGCCCCTTGCTGCCATGAAACATTATTTAAGGATTACACAGGGAGTTACTCTTTTATATAGTCTAGACTCTAGACACATCCATGATCCATGCTATTGTTGAGTAGACATCAAAATTATTTAACTATTTTTTTAGCTAATCTTGGTAAGATGCCTACCTTTTCTTACATGTTTACTTTTCCTTCAGGGCTCCCTTACTATACTTATCCAATTTTGTACTTTCTTTCGATCTGATAAAATCTCTTTCTGGTATGAAGAAAATAAAAAAAAAATTATATTAACACTTGATTTGAGTTCTTAGCATGTTCCTCAATTTTTATCATTGGGAGGTGATTTTGCCACTGATGTTACTCATCTGTCAGCCTATGAAGGACTCTTCAACATTGGAAAGTCTTCTTAAGAAACCACACGTACAATATGGAATTCTTGATAGGCATGGTTTTGGTATCAAGAATGGAGAAAGATTGTGTTGAGATTGATGTCAAATATGAAGGCTTCATATTGCGTCAAGTGTCAACAAAAGCAATTTCAACAGGTATAGGTGATAGTTAGAGAATGTTACAGGATCTATATTGGCTCTGGTACCATATCAAATTCTGATTTTCAGTAGATTGAGAAGGAAGAAAGTGAGCAACAGAGATGAGGAAGAAGATAGAAGCTGCATTGATGATTTGACGAGATTACAGAAACTATAAGTGTTGCTCTTGTTTACAAGTGACTGTTTGAGCATTATTTATAGTGGCATTGTGGAAAACAGAAAAAACAGAATGCTAACTGACTCTAACTGCTATGGTTGCTAGCTAAGCTAACTTCTATGGTAGGTTTTCATCAAGGGATGGTGATACACTCCTTCTGTCCATATGTATCTTGAACCATTGTAACTTTACATTCTAGCATGTCAGAGGTGTATTTAATGTCAGGTCTCATTGTTGTGTTGGATTAACTGTAGATGATCACTCAACAACATAGACCTCTCCCTGAAGACTTGGATTACTACTCAATGACAACTTTGTCTCATGAAGCACGTGAAAAACTTTCCAAGGTTTGAAACATGCATATGTTCATCAAACATAGATATTTGGGTCATTACATTTACCGTTAGGAATGGTGTACTCCCTGAAATGCAGCATCCTTGGATGGATCCGCAATTTCACTTTACTAATTTTACTTAATTTTGCACTTCCACATCAACTTAGGATATATTTGATTGAGGGGTAAAAATAGAGGAGAAAATTTCATGGATGAATTTCATATGTAAAATTACACATAGAGTTCATCTATGATATTTTTCCTCCCATTTTTACTTCTAACCAAACACACCCTAAGTGTAAAGCTCCAGCCATTATAGCTGCATTATATTTTCTAGGACTCAATCATGATTAGCTCTTTCAATGGTCTTAGGTGAGGCCACAGACCATTGGTCAAGCAAGCAGAGTAGGTGGGGTGAGCCCTGCTGATATCACTGCTCTACTCATTATACTTGAAACCAAAAAGAGGAAAGCTCAGGAACAGAGGAGGTACCAAATACTGAATTCCATGCGAAGGAATACCCAAGAAGGGGTGTCTGAAGCTCCTTTCACCCAAACTGTCAGCTCTGGATAAATTTTCGTGCCACTCTATTACATGACCCTTTTATCGATTTTGTAAGTCAGCTGTGCCTGCCGGCGAGGCAAGTCTCCCACTGGTTGCTACAATGTCCAAAACGAACTGCTTTTTAGAACTCATGACACCTCATTTCACCCTGCTGTTGGGTAACTATTAGCTGTTGCCTGTCCTTCCCTGACAACTGTGACAGTATATTGGAAGTTCAATGAATGTACTTGAAGAGAGGTCTAACTGGCAGGTTAAATGAAGATTTGCACGTATGCATGTTTGCAATTTCATCACCTTCAGTGCATATTGTTGATCTTGTCATTGTTTGTTATTACTGTCCAAAATAGTGTCTGAAATATGAGTTCGAAAAACATTTCTCAAAGTGAAAATGCTTGGTGGTTAGTTCAGAGGTGTAAATCTCATTACAACAAGCATGTGTGTATTAGGACTAAAATATCAATGATAACTAGCCACCCCATTGTCTCGCACCACTTGTGTTTATTTATTTTCTCATTATTCTCTATTTGTCCACCTATTTGCTAGGAGAGGGAAAACTTGCTCTAGCTGGCTATGTTGGAGACTTGGAGGACGTCAACAATAATAAAGAAAGGTGTGGCCCTTCAGCTATAATCGAGGTTTGTTCTTGAAGGCCGTTTAAGCCTTTCTTTATTCTTTTTCTTTCTTTTTTCTAAATCAGGTTCAGGGAAACAACATACGCATGCAAGTCTCTCTGTTCATGAAATTATAAACTCATCACTAAATATTCTTGAATGTAACCGACAAATCCATTTGTTTCGGGCACATGTGGTGGGGCTTGTAGAATGTAGTTGGTAAACCTGCGTCCATCATGTGCATTTTTAATCTCAAAAGGCACATGGAAAGAGACCAAATATAAATTCAGTCACATGTTGACACGTGTACACACAAGCAATGGATCCATGGAGGAAAAGAAAAGGAAAAAAAAAAGTGAAAGGAAAATCATGAAGGTATCTACCAGGGTTAATGAGAGAAGAAAGATGAAAATAAAATTCCTGAAAATGAAGCGTCAATAGAAAAATATCATTTCTATCATCATTCATTGAATCGTTGCTGCCATATAAAAACATGAAGGTTGAGAGATATTGCTTCTAGGTTTTGAGGCAAAGGCCATGGTCAAGATGATGTCTACATATGAACCACAAAGGGCAACCCAAAACACAACATCAGCACAATGTGACAAGAAAGGGGTAATCTTCGGCATCCCAACATCAACCAAAAAGTCTCTGAGTCGAGTAAAACCCAACATGACGGGGTGCAATGAAAATTTTGGAAGAGAACAACCCACCAAAGTTTGAGCCAAATATGCCAACTTGATCCTCAGGATGCCATTGACCTTGCCAATGGGATTCCACTTTCATGTGAAGCAACAGATGACGTCCTCTGCATGCCAACACCATTATTTGCTTGAGCCTTCACATGATCTGAATTATTATTCCCTGGTGCATTTGCAGAACCTCTTCCACCATTGGCAATGTTAACTCTAATTCTACATCCGCAACACCTTGAGAATATTTTGTATAAGCAGGTGAAGAGCCAAAATGCCCATGGTAGACAAACCAATGTCACCCCAACAATTGGCATCCAAGGTGTGGTTTTTGATTCAGGGAGGACCATGTATGCCAGGAGGCACGCTCCTCCGGCGAGGATAGACATGAACAAAACACACGTGATGGCCCATATGAAGATTCGCTCTGAACTAGGATCAGATACAGGCATTTGTGTCTCACCACAAGGTGTAGGATGATGATAAAATATTTGATGCCAATATCAAGATTTCTTCTTATCATCGTCCATTTTGATGATGTTGATAAAATGGGTTTACTGTTTGAGGGAGGAAAACTTGCATGGCAAGGTTTGAGAAGAAGGTTCCACTTGGAGGTGGAATTTTTAGCATTTTTTATTGTTTTTTTAATTTATTTATGATGTATGAGCAGTGAAGCCTGAAAATGGAAATTCTTAAATGGGAGAAATATTCAGAAGTTACGTTGCTCCCCAGGAAAGCGGGTTCCATTTATGGTTATGCTTCTTGGGGTTTGAGCTGGCTTGAATTTAATACTTGCGTGTGATTTTCATTTTGTTCTTGTCATATATTACATCCAACATGTCTGAGTTTAATTTAAGAATAAGCAAAATCAACATATAAATGAAAACGAAAACAATTAAACAAACAATACTTAGAAATCAAAATGTAGGACAATGCTTAATGGATTATCAAGCATTACAGCTAACGGAAAAGCCAACATAGAGTAATATCACTTTTCTTTGTGAGGAAAGAATCAACTTTCATAATACAATTTAGACACCCAAAAATACTTTAATAAGCCAAACTTTAAAATATGTAATACGAATATTTCATATAGAGACTAGAGTCTAATTTTGTTCTACTGTGAACGTGACATTATCACTATAATTATAATCCATTTTTTTTAACAATATGATAATGTATGTTCACATTAATTGTAGGATTTAATTTATGTGCACTATCACTGTAATAAAATTTTACACATACATTTACTCATATATTATCATATCAAAAAAAATATTTGACTAAACTATCCACAATTTTAAAAGCCTTACAAATAAAAGCAAATAATTAGATAATATCAATGCATTAAAATTAATTTCTTTTTATAATAAGTTTAATTTTTATACACCATTAGTGTAAAATTCAATTAAGTGATGCCGCATAAGCAAACTTTTATAGTATAAAAATTGTATTGATAATAAATTATTTTTTTATTAAAAAGCAATTCATATTATATTTTCTTTTTTTTTTTAGTGAATGCATATTAGCATGAATGTTAAAGTTCTTTTAAGGACACAGAAATATAGCTTCAAATTTCGCAGAGCCTCTTTGAATATTGAAACTTCATGGACTAATATTTTAAAACTTTTTTTCCTTTGTCGCAAACATTATTTTGAGACTGCGACATAAAGTTGGTGATAAAAAGACATGTCCTCCAAGTACTATAAGAATAAATAAACGTGATACAAGAATTGATATTGACTCTTAATGATAGTGATAGCAAAAGATAATTTACACAGGAAATTATAAGCTTTAGGATTTAGGAATACCTAGAATCTGATGGAGTTCAAATGTTAAAGTCATGCCAAAAATTTAAAATATCATATCCTAAATTTGTCTAAAAGTAACATATTTTTTTTTTGGGGTTATTGTTGGCAATTTGGCAAGAACTACAGTCATATAAGGAGAGTAAAACAGTTCAATTCTTGTATACTCTAAATTTCTCTTCGCTGTCTCATATTTCCTCTCGTGTCTTGCTAGAAGACTTCTTAGGGACTTCACTACAAGATACCTCGACTAGACCGGGCGGTGACACTTAGGCTTAATAAAAGAGAAGTAAATCCCAAAATCGTCATATCCGTTTTTCACATCAAACAAATTTAATGTCTCTTGACAAAAAAAGTTATACTTTAGGGCATAATTTTAAAAATCAGACACATCCTCAGTTGGAATCAAAATTAGTGAACCAGTCTGTGTTCCTTTGCCTCCAATTGGACCTATACACGTGAACCGGTCAACGCCGGTTAAACTCGGAACGACCGGCCAAGTTGTCAATGAACCATGCATGAACCGAATCATCGACGTGCACTGAACCGACTGGAACCCATGCTGAAAATTCTCTAAAAACCTCCAGAAACGCCAATGCCAAATTTGAACCCATGACATGCATCATAGGAAGGAGTGCATATACCACTAGACCAGCAACTTGTCTTATTAATGTAAGTCATTGTTTTTATATATAATATATCTTTGCGTGTATTAAAATTTTGTAAAATTCTCCAAACACCCAATGTAGGATTCAAACACAGTAAGGTAGCGTTTATTTCCTGTCCTAGGACAGGAAACACAGGGACATGGACAAAAATCAGGGATGGAGACAGGAGAGATAGAGACATAAATAATAAATAAATATATATAGAAATATTATTAGAAGACAAAAATATTAAATTTCTATCTCCATATCCTACCCACTGTCCCAATATTTTGGAGGTCCTGAAATTTTGTATTTTTCTCGTGGGAACATAAATTTTTTGTCCCATATTCCGTCTCTACCACCAAACAAATTTGTGTCTCCATTGTTTCTATATATTTTCTGAGATAGTAAACAAACGTCACCTAAAGAATGGATGCATGCCAATACCACTAGGCTAGCTACCTGATTTGTTAACAAGTTTCAATATTTATATATATAATAGATACTTAATTTTATTTTTATATATTAATTTGATAATCTGTTCAATCGGTTAAGCCATTGTTGGACCAATGATCCATGTTCTAAAGTCAACTATCGAGTAAAGTCTGAAACTATGCTTTAGGGGAATAGCTATTGCCACTCCACATTGTCTAATACCACTCCCTAATAAATGAGATTTTATTTAATTGTCCTAAAATACCCTTTATTATTTTATGGTTATTTCTTTTTGTTTTTGTCATCTTTTATTTTACTAAAATTCTTTTTTTTTTCCCTTAACTATGTTTAATGCTTTGATTCACTTGGCTATAGGATTATATGATTTTGTATTCTTATACGATCGGAAATTCATGGTTTTATTTTTCCTGTCTTTTTTCAATTTAGTTGAAGGAAATAATTTAACAAAATCATGAAATGATGAAGAGGTTTGGTTTAAAAAAATATTATAAGAGGGTAAATTACCCTAATATTTTTAAATTAGATATTTTTTATTTTGGACTCATTTTCTAAATGATCAAGTATATTAAATTAATATTTTCACATAAATAATAAAAAATGTAGCAAACCAATTTTGTTAATCTTAATATCCTATACATTGTTAAAACATCTTAAACGTTATGGGAATATATCATCAAATATCAGTATAAAATTTTTATCCCAAAAAGATTATAATTATCAAGTAAACAACAAATTTAATGTATTATATTACCTTGCTTTTTAGAAACAATTTGGGTAAATAAATCCCCTTTAATATATAACGATTTTTTTTATATTTATTTATTCATTGCAAAAGGAATTTCGTAATAATTTTATATGAATTTTATTAAGTGATAATTAATGTAATGTCAAAATGTTTAATATGCGTTATATTTTTATTTTTATATGTTCACTAAATATTATAAGTATATATCTTAATTAATTCATTTAATATAACTATTTAGATATAAACATTAAATTACTTTGAAATTTTGATAATGTAATAATTATCTACCACTCTACAGAACATAGTAGTAAGTATGTTAGGTAAAAAAAAAAATGTGAATAAACAAATTGTAGTATACAATATTCATAATACCCGATAAAAATTTTTATGTGTTTATATAATTTAATCTAATATTAAATAAAATTAATATGTTAACGTTTGCCATGTTGATCTCTCAATTTTTATTGTTTATTTTTATTCTTAAAAAGTAAGGAAACATATATAATATATTAAACTAGTTATTTACATATATAACATATTACTTAATTATCTTCTTCAACTAAATTTAAAAATGACAGAGAAAATAAAACCATGAATTGGACTCACTGCATAAAAATTCAAAATCACAAAATCCAATATCCAAATAGAACAAAACATTAAACGTAGTCAAGAAAAAAAATCAAAGAACTATAATAAAATAAAAGATGACCAAAACAAAAGAAATAACAATAAAGTAATGAAGGGTATTTCAGAACAATTGAATAAGAACTCATTTAAGAGGGAGTGGCATTAGACACTGAAGAGTGAAGAGTGACAACCCATACTTTAATCCCGGACTTTTTAAAATGTCAAACAATTTAGTAACTGTTAAATTTCTATGTTTAAATACTATAACATGACCTCGATAAATAGTTCACATAACATCCTTGTTCTTCATCTCATCTTTCTAGTTACTTTTATTAATAAAACGACGTTGTTATTTAAGTTTAGAAGACATTTACGGTGAAATTTGTAGGTGATATCAAGCTTTTGAGGGTTTGGATGAGATCAAAAAATGACTGTTTTATTAGTTGAATTGAGTAGGTGGACATGATAGAGGATAATGGTGTCACATTAACTACACGACAACTTAGGTCATAGTATTCAACTTAGGAAATTGAAAGAAAGATTAAATAAATAGTGTCTAATATTTTAAAATCACTAAACTAAAGCCATGACACAGTTGAGAGGGAAGAGGAAGCCTTTCTTGGCCAATAATTTATTCTCATGCAGTGATAGTTGTATGTAATTAAGGGATAAAAATCGAGAGAAAATCTTCACTATATAATTTCATAAGTAGAACTCATTCGCTTAAAATTTCAGCCTCAATCAAACACATTTGAATGTGCTTGATATGGAGGTTAAAAACGAGGAAAACTTTGTTTTAGACGAACTCCGAGTGCAAAATGTCATTGCTTCACTATCATTGGCACGACCGTCTGCCTTTCCTATACTCAAATCCAATTTAAGGAGGCCTTCATTTGTCGCTCAAAATCTGGACATACCTTCAACATAATATTTGCACATCATTAGGTGCTTCATCTTAGTTGGCAATTAGATGATGTGAATATCCAACTTACTAGATAGACTAGACTAGTTAATCTAGAAAGGTAAAAAAAAAAAAAACTATATTGCTGAATAATACCTTCCAACAAGAGAGGATTGAGCCGAAACGTACCTTAGGTGTGCATCTCTGATCTCTTTATGAATACATTATTTATATGCTTGCACAGAGAGTAAGAGCATCTAAATTCAGTGAAATTTACACTTAACTCAAACTTCATTTTGACAGTTCAGCTTTTTACACACCACAAGAGAGCCCACCATGTCATGAGCAGAAAACAGTCACAACGCCCTAGGTGGACCTTAGACTAGGCACCATTCAACCAAGAAGCAAGAGGCCATTCTCATTTCTTATCATGGAATATATATACTTACACTTTTCTCAAATATACACAACTTGCCCCTTAGAATTCGCTCCAAAAGGCTCAAATGCTCAATAACATGAGGGCTCCGGCTAAAACCTTTCCACAGAAATATGAACTGAGACATAGGTACACAAGTCAAGGAGGGGGCCTAAATTTTTTTGGACCTCTCTTCCAAGACCCAATTTGTGCTACCGAAGCACAGAATCTTGAAAACCTAACCTAGGAAAACAAACATGTATAGACTATAGAGCGAAACATTTTGCTTGCTTCCAAGATGGTGCCTATATGTGAGGTTAGTCAAAACTTGAAGAGCGACTCCATCTTCCCTGCAAATAGTCTTCTAATGAGACATTCTGCTCGGTGCTACTGATAGAAACTGCATCATCCTCCACATCCAGCAACGCAAGGTTAAGATGGGACTGAATATTACTTGGTACTGATTCCCCATCAAGTCCATCAAGATCCTCTGGCACATTAACTTCTTGCTCTGCCCATCTTATAGCTTCTTCATCACCATGCAGAAGTTTCAATATCTGCAATGAAGAGACATGACTGATATTAAAAAGGACATAAAAGGCCGGGCAAGTGAAATGAGTAAATTTGTACTTGGCAACAGACTTACAAGACTAATTTGAGGTCGCAATTTAGGTGCTCGTCTAATGCAAAGAGTAGCAGCCAAAACCATTCTTTCGATCTGGTAATGGTCGTATTCACTTCCTAGGCTTGGATCAAGCAAATGGGATAGCTTCCCACCTTTCAAAATTGGTGTTGCCTGGATAATGGATATTATGATTAATCACATTGACGTCCTACTCTTTCGAATCTTATATTGGTACATATTTCTTTTATTTATATACAGTATTGTAGATGCTGAATTTATAACACCGAAAAAGAGCTTACCCACATAACAAGGCTCTCCTGGCCCTTTGGACATTCATTGTTAATGGGCTTCCTATTTGAGAGAAGCTCAAGGAGTACAACACCAAAAGCATATACATCAATTTTGTCAGTGACTCTACCATGCATAAAGTATTCAGGAGCAAGGTATCTGCCAGTAAAAATTGTTCAGATATCAAGACAAATCAAAAAGTAAAGGCAAACAAGACAAGAGGGCATGCTACTCACCCAAAAGTTCCAGCCACATCAGTACAAGTAATATGCGAAGAAGAAGAACCCCAACTAGCCAGTCCAAAATCCGAGAGCTGAAGACACAAAAGACATGTTTTAAGGGATATGTATGAATGAAATCAAGTGTAAAAATTTCCAAAAGGTAGAAACTAAATCACAGCACCTGAGGCTCAAAATTTTCTGAAAGAAGGACATTCGAAGATTTTACATCCCTATGGATTACAGCCTGTGCACAGCTGTTGTGCAGATAGTCCAATGCCTCAGCTACACCCACAGCCACCTTGTACCTCTCTTGCCAGCCAAATGCATTACAGTCCTTCTTATTGCCTTTTCCAGAAAGCAAAAGGAAGAAAGACCAATTAGGAATGTAAAGATCCATGTAGTAAATACCTAGCAGACAAGACCAAAACTAAATATCTACCATGAAGGTTTTCTTCTAGGCTTCCCCTTGACAGAAAATTATAAACCAGGAGTAAATGGTTGCCCTCAAAACAAAATCCAGATAGAGATATTATGTTCTTGTGATCCAAAGTTGTAAGGATCTCAATTTCCTGAACAAACTGTTTCACCACATCTTCAGACGGCTTCAAAATCTTCACAGCCAATTCCTTGCGATCTGGAAGACATCCTCTGTAAACATAACTACTACCACCTCTGCCAACCAAATTTTCTGATAACACAATCACAAAAAAACTAGTCAGAAGAAATCCCAATCAAGCAACCAGAACAAAAACAGGGAAACAAAATTTGAAGCAAGGAAATCGAACCGGGTGAGAAGTTAGCTGTTGCAGATGCAAGTTCTTGCAAACTATATGATCTGCATGAAGATGAGTACTTCTCTTGCAGGTCCAACAATTCTGCAGGAGGGCTACTCAAGTCAATGCAAAGCGAGGAAAAAGGAAAGGTAGCAGCAGATCCAAATGGAACAATGGCACCACTCTCCCCATCAAGGGTGGAACCATCATTCTGGACATCAATATTTGTCTGTTTGTGATCTGGGTGGACGACAGCTGAAGAATGCCAACTGGCCTGTCTCAAAGGGCGCTGAAAAACAATTGTATTTTTCAGTGAAGACTTGGGGTTATGCTTTTTAGGGTGAAACACCTGGCGAAGGAGCGACCAACCAGGTTTCGACTGGTTTGAACTCCTCACCACGATTGAATAACAAGGAGAAGGACCATCATCAACTTTTCCATACGGCACCAAAGCCAGAGAATTTTCATTTTCATGACCCTCAGGCAAACCTTGCTTAAGTTCATCAGTTCCAGAACGCTCCTGCGGCGCCAAAACCCGTGCACAACTCTCACAACTCCTCAGGTTTCTCGAGCCACAAGCCACCAACGACTTTGGCAACAAGTGTGGAACTTCATGTAATTTCTCTGCCATCAATCAATGATAGTAACATTTCATATTATTCTCAATTTTTTTTTTCTAAATTTTTTTCTTAGCAAAAAACTCAACAACTCTACACCTCACAAAAGTAAAACATACACAATGATTGATCAAAAATTCAAAAGCAACATAAAACAAACCTTGATCAGCGCATGTTCTAGAAGCTTCTCTGCGGAAGGCGATTTTGCCATTATCAACAGCGAAGACAGAGACACACTTAGGCAATTTCTTGGCGCAGTACTTGGCAACCGATGCAGGAGACCGGATAGCGTGGTGCGTTTTGGAAGTTCCGAGTATCACCGTCGCGGCGCCAAACGACGTCGTTTCCTGCACCAGAACCTTACGCGCCGATTCGCCTCTGCACACTTTCAGCTTCAGATTAACCTGCAAAAAAAAAAACAAAAAAAATATAACGAAATCACACCAATTCCGTGTCCTAACGGTAAAGGTAACGGCTCATTCAATTTTCTCCCCGTTTTCTCGGCATCCAAACAAGAAGCGTAACTGAAACAGCGAAAAACACAATGGAACCTGCTTTAAATTGCAGAAGCCTTCGTATACGGAGAGAACGGAATCGAACGTCTTCACGAGAGATAGCAGCGATGCTGTTCCTTCTGCAACGAAAATTCCAGACTCTAGATTAAGCGTTGCGTTACAAAATTGAAGCGTAGAGAGAGAGAGAGAGTACCAGTGATGGCGTCGAGTACGTGAAGCGCAATGACGGTGTCGCCAGGCTCCGCCACCTTGACGAGAGCCCACGTCAGCAATTCACGGCTCCGAGGGTCCAATTTCACTCCGACCAGTACTTTCCGGCCACCGGCGCCGCCGTCGTCGCCGATTAGCTTCATCGGAACACTCGTTGTCTCTCTCTCACTTATTTCTCTCTCTATGCGTTTTCGTGTTGGGAAGTGTGAGGGAGCGAATCCTGCTCGAAGATCGCAATGGGGAAGCGTCTTTGGGGAGAGTGTGGAAAAAAGAGTTAAGTGTTCACTCTTTCATTTTAGTACTTTAATTTTTAAAATTAGTTAAATTAATTTTTAATATTATAAAATATTTATCATTTTAATTTCTAGTGTTATTTAATATTTTATCAATTAAATGATAATTAATAATCTTAAGTGATGTTTTCATATACTATATGTTAATTAAAATAAAATTTAAAATAACTCATTTTAAATATTAAAATAAATTATTTTAAATTTTATTTTATTTTAGAATGACAATAATATGATAATATATTCCTTAATGTTATATTTAATCATTTAATTAATAAAATATTAAATAAAAATAAAATAAAAAATTAACTTAACTAATATTTTATAATATTAAAAATTAATTTAATTCATTTAAAAATTAAAAATTAAAATAATTCAAGAATGAGAAAGTAGGGATTAAAATGAATATTAATTTATGAAAAAAATGTGCTTCTCGGGGGTGTTTTTGTGGTTGCAGTGGTCGGTGTAAAGATAAGAGATTCGATCTGAACCGTTGGCTGTGTTTACCTTGATTGGGTTTATGTGTTTGGTGTAGCTGATTACTACTTTATTCACATCAATAATCAATTATGAATGTCATCATGGACGGTGTGTGACGTGTGAGATGCTTAATCAGCATGGCAGTGATACGATGTGGCGAGGCGCATGGAGTTACTGTGGACTGTCGACTCTACTATCTACCCCTTGAACGCTATGTAGGGCTTTTGCACAAGTGGATTACTACTAATTTTTTTTTCCTGAAAATAAGGTATGTAATGACTTTTTGTTTTATTTTTTTAAAAGAGTTTTTTTTCCAATAAACTCTTTAATGGAGCGTATATAATGGAGGCATCAAAAAAAATTTTAAAAAAATAATTGATAAATAGACGGATGGAAACACAAGGTGTAACATGATAGGCTGACCTTGCTCTTAATAATGTTATTAGGATTGATCATCACCCATGAAAATGGAGTGCATTTCGGGGCAACGTTTGCCTTTCTAGAAGCTCTCACAATGAGAGGATTAGCCATTCCTTATCTACCCTTAGACCCATTTCGATAAAAATAAATAAATAAATAAACTTATGGAGATAAAAAAAATGGGTATATTTTAATTTTGCACTCGATATTCTTTATTCACAATAAGTACATAAAATATATTTCTTTCTTACAAGATATGGTATCTATATTTATGCTTTTAAACTATTATTGGGAGCATATTATTGAGTCGATAAATACTTTATTGTGCGAATCCAAATTCCTAGATATTATTAATCACAGTAATTTTTGTTGCTTAAAACTTTTATTGGCCCATTTATTTTTGTACATGCTTTTGTAGCTATTTGGTTCCTAACAAATAATATTTCTCAATCGAGTATATTATTAGATTAGATGCTATAACACCTTGATACTATTTTTTTCAGGTAAGGCCCTTGATACTATATTTATTTTAAAATTTTCAAAAATAGTTTTAATAAAAATAAAGAAAAACTACAATTGTAAAGGAATGGTCATCTCATTAAAAATGTGGAAACACCCTTGATACTATATTTTTTTTATTTAGGTAAGGCCCTTGATACTATATTTATTTTAAAATTTTCAAAAATAGTTTTTTTTTTAAAAAAGAAAAACTACAATTGTAAAGGAATGGTCATCTGATTAAAAATGTGGAAAAATACAAGATGATAGAAGCATACACATAATATAATCAATCAGTTTTTATATAATAGCCATTTGTTTAACGAAACATTAATTTTTTAAATTGTGGTAGTTATTGTGGTTTAAGAGTGATTGTCTTTAAATAAATGGAAAATAATGAAGTGTCAAATCAAGCATTAAACAAATCGTATAATTGATCAGACGTCAATACTTTTTGAATGGTTGTAAAATTGAAATTTGGGCTACGTAAAGCTGTCTTAATGAACGTACGGAATAAGTTTGCCTTTCATTTGGCACAAACACGTTCCACATTAAGGATGGCTAAGACATTGTGTGAAGAGTCATCTCAAATAACTGCATAAGAAATGAAATTGGGTTCCAAATAATAATAGTAATGTTAAAGGTCAAGTCACTCAAGGAAACTTCAATGCGAGATGCTTATTTAGAATTACTATTTTGCTTTCTTGTCCATTCTGGTAATGTTAAAGGCTAATTAATCAATCAGTGTCCATGTTAAATGCTTGAAGGTGCAGACACTTGATATTTTATTTATTTATTTACATTTTTTAAATGAGGGATTTTCAATTTAGTAATTTGACTCCTTTTTTTAATTATTGTAGTACAAGGCAAGACTCAAGCATAATTTAGCTTCTGAAATGAACACCTGTTTGCTCCTTAAGATTTTTATGTGAACTATTTTGGTTTTCAAAAAAGAAATTGATTTCATGATCCTTTATTGAAAATCCTGGACATATTAGTCCCTCTATTTGTTATTCATTAGTAAACTTACACACGTTGCATAATATAATGATAATGTCATTAAAAAGTTAGATCTGAGCAAAATAACACTGTTTTAGAATATTTGCACTCATTTTGGTAGGTGAAATTATACAAAATGATCATTTTATGACTTATAATAGATATTTAAATAACTTATTTCATATAATTTCAGTTATCAAAATAGAGTAATTTTAAATTCTATTTTACTTCAAATGATACACGCATCACTTAATATTCATATCAATAGGTCATATGTGCAATTTTGTTATTGTTTAAAAGATCAAATATATAAAAGGATTAATATGTCCTATTATTAAAATATTAAGAATCACGAATTTAATTTTAATTCTTAAAGGATTAAATTGTCTTATAAATTTTTTTGAGGGATTAATTGGAGACTTTATTCTCTAGCTCGAGATATCTTGAAACTGACCCCAGCTAATCAATAAATTGGAGATGGCTTCAGAATAAATATTGGGATATACTGCAAAACATCTTGATTATCTCCACACTTGTTTAGCATCACATGTTCTCGGGCACATGTAACACAATAATTTAATCGAAACGTTCTATAGTATGTTTTGTCTTGTCATATTTTTTTTTCCTGTTTTCCTAAGGGCGTATGAGTAATATGACTTTCATAAAATTATAAATTTCCTAGTTAAGACATTTTGTACTATACTGATGATTTAGATTATTTGTATTTTCATCCATAAATGCGATACAATAATTTTAAAAGGGGCAATTTAATCAATTGAAATATCACCTTACTGAATTAGGTAACGCTTGCATTGGAGACCCTAATTTGATAATCTCGATGTCACCCTAAATTCAGTGTGCTCGGAGTCCAAAGCTAGTTGAAACCACTATGATTTTATCAGTACAGCAAACGCAACATAATAAAATAAGAAAATGGTACCACACACAAAAGTTAAAATTATAGCCAAAGCCAAAGTATTACGTGCATATCAAGAAATGAGACGTGGGAAAAAATGATGTGTGCCAACTAATGACAAAGAATATACCATTCCAAGTGGAGGAGACTAAGAGAAAGTGCTGAACATTATACTTGGCCCCAGATTATTTTGCTAATGGAGAAAAGGGACCCATATAATACTAGCCGTTCTGTAAGTAAATGAAAGTTAAAAGAGTTGTATGGGAAACCAGGGATTGCTTATGCAGCCAGAGATACCCTTAAAATCAAAAGCTGATTCTTTTCCCCACGCAACCAATTATTTGAGTATTTGGTTTTAGGAAGAGTTTGCGGATAACTCACAACTTTTTGTTTTTATAATACTACTAGTCGATTCGTGCGATCCTCGTGAGATTTATGGGATAATAATAATAATAAATAATTTATTAATTATTATTGAAAATAAATAATAATTATTTAAATAAATCTAATAAAAAATTGAGTATATAAATTTATTTTAAAAATAAATTAATAATTAAATAAATAAATAAAAATATAAATGAGTATGGATTTAAAATGAGTCATTATATGTTATATCTTATTTTGAATATTATGTTAATAAGGTTGAGAAAATCTTGATAAATAAC
The DNA here is from genome assembly GCA_030441495.1 of Dalbergia oliveri. Taxonomy (NCBI): domain Eukaryota; kingdom Viridiplantae; phylum Streptophyta; class Magnoliopsida; order Fabales; family Fabaceae; genus Dalbergia; species Dalbergia oliveri. Next base: position 19,718,269 of record JAMLFY010000003.1, read on the forward strand.
CTTTGAACAAATAATAAAAGACCTATTTTATGAAAATTTTGCACATTTTGATAGTTGAAATTGATGAATAATAAAATAAAATAATTGGATATATTTACAATATCATATACCATTAATATGGATAAAATGATATTAGATAAAGGGAATATGCCTTCAGCATGTCCCCTTTCCCATCCCATCCTTGTCACATGTCTCTATTCCTATTTCTCACGATGATTTGAAAAATATTTTGATATTCGAAATATAAATATACATAATACTCATTCCCTTTCAGAATATATTTAATAATTATGATTATAATTTTAAAAAATATTAATTATTAAAGATGAAATTTGTGGGTTCTAAATTACCTGGAACCTATACCTAGAAAATCCAAAGGTGTGTTGAATATTAGTATTGTAGATTTAATTAAATGTCGATAAGTTTTAAATATATTTAATTTTTATAATGCAATTCTACTATTAAATACTAATTATTGTTAATGATGTTCTAATAATATATCATAATTACAGTTTTATTTTTCAAAAAATAATTAATGATTAACTTCTTAAAACTGTGAATCCTAAATCATTCATCTGTAGCACTTAGAAAACTTTCCCTTATAAGAGTATGAAATATTAGTATTATAGATTATAGATTTATTTATCACTAATTATTTTGTATAACTCAAATATATAAGGTTATCAAAATAATGTACAATATTTTTAGTCATCTAGATTTCAACAAACATTGTCCAGATATTAAAAATGCTTATTATGAATATTAAAATTATATAAATTAAAGATTGTAAGCTAATTATATATAATAATTATGATTATAATTTTTTAAAAAATATTAATTATTAAATTTATGGGCTCTAAATTACTCTAGAAGCTACACCTAGAAAATTCAAATAAGTGTTGAATATTAGTATTATATATTTGTTGATAAGTTTTAAATATATTTAATTTTATAGTGCAATCCTGCTATTAAATACTAATGATTATCAATGATGTTCTAATAATATATCATAATTGTAGTTTTATTTTTTAAAAAAAATTAATGATTAACTTCTTAAAAGTGGGCCTAAACAATTCTCGTTGACAACTGAAATTTTTCTCTCGTAGGAGTCTAAAATAGTAATATTATAGATTATAGATTTGGAGTGACTATTGCCACTTCAACATGCCTATTACCACTCCTATGTTACTATCATTTATTGTATTCTTTCTAAAATATTCTTCCTTTAATATTTTTTTTATCAACATAGTAATATAACATTGAATAATTATTATCAATTATATTATTCAAATTTAAAATTTTTATTGTATTTAGAAAATAATTTGTTTTTATGTTTGATATTATCAAATTTTATATTCATATACAATTAATTTATTTAAAAAAATTGAATTTAAATAACAAAGTTTTATAGTTTTCCTTAATATGGTAACTATCTAAATCATAAATGAGAAAGTTTTTTTTTTCTAAAAGAGTAAATGAATAAACAATAAACAAAAAGTATTCACCAAAAATTTTTTGAAAAAATTAGTATAATATAAATTATCAATCATATATCCAATATTTATTTTAAATTAATATTTTTAATACTAAAAAGGCTTATATCAAGCATATTTTAATTTTATTGTTTTTATCTTATCATCTATTCCCTTTTTTTTAATAATCCTTCCCTTAATCTATATATCATAACAAACACTAAATTTATTTATTTTTATATAAAAAGCAACATGTTTTGATTTCAGTTGCACTTACGAATTTTATCAATTTTTTTTATAAAAAAATTAGCATGTTTTATGAAAAAAAGTTAGGATAAATTATTTTATGAAATTATAAAATAGATTGCAAAGGCAAAAATAATGAAATACTAAAAGAACTTTTTCAGCATCAATATTATATAAAAAGCAACATGTTTTGATTTCAGTTGCACTTAAGAATTTTATCAATTTTTTTATAAAAAAAAATAGCATGTTTTATGAAAAAAAGATGCAGGATAAATTGTTTTACGAAATTATAAAATAGATTACAAAGGCAAAAATAATGAAATACTAAAAGAATTTTTTCGGTATCAATAATATTAAATTCAAATAAAACATTGGATATATGATGATAAATTACATCATACTAATTTGTTTATATTGTTCATTCATTTAGTATTTGCTTGAATACCCATTGTTTCAATGTTTATATAATTACTATATTATGACAAATTTTAAAAATAATCTAATACTTAAATTCACATAAATTTTATTAAATAAATTAATTGTATATGAAAATAAAATTTGATAATATCAAATATAAAATAAATTATTTTTAATTGAAAAATTTAATATTTTTAAATATTATAGAGATACTAATCCCTAATCCTTTTGGACAAGAGCTTTTAGAATTGGGTAAACTTCTGTCTTCAAGACCCTTTTTATACACATTGTCAGATATCAAACCTTTAATTAAATATTTAAGGAGCTCAACTAATTATTAATTGTGCTAAGTCTTATGTTCTAAACCCCCAAATTTTTAAGATGACTTAAAATAACATAACTTCGACGATTTCTTAATAAAGTTAATTCATCATTAGCAAACTGTATATCTAATGTGACTTAAAATGATAGCATAATCATGTCCACGTAAACGTAATAATGAAAATGGTCATACTGGTGGTAGGCATGTGAATAAAGGTCATTCATTGAATAAAAATAAATAAATTGTCGTTCTTTGCCTCATGTATCGGACTGTAGAGACGTGTACATGATTACCCCCCCCCCCCCTCTCTCTCTCTCTCTCTCTCTCTCTTTCCTTTTTTTCCCTAGTCCTCTCTTTCTTTTTCTAATGCCTTCTTGTTTTCAATAAAGTCAAGGAAAGTAAAATTTTCAAAAACAATATTTATTAAGTGGAAGAGTTTTATAATTTATTTATTACTACATTAAGTTTTTATTTTTTCTATAAACAGTTCTTGTATTTTTTATACAATAAAATATCATATTCATTTAAAGTGAAATTTATAAAATCAAGATATATGACGACCATTTATTTCAAATAACTTTCGAAGGAATATATTTTCTTGGAAAAAAAGATATTTTAAAGTGATCTTTAACAAGGACCAATAGAGATACATTTATCCTTAAAATACCCAATAAATTAAAATTATAATATATTTTTTCACCCAAGATTAAATACACTTTTCATGTTTTATTTTGGAAACAAATTCGCTATTAATAAAACAAAATCATTTGTTCTAATAAGTTTTTCTTTGCCTGAATCACTCATTTTCAACTAACCCTTTTACATTATTTTCTTAATGACAAATGCATTGAGCCCATAGAAAAAACCCAAAAGATATGTTAGTAGTATACGTACTGAAAAAAAAAACTTTTATGTTTGTTTAATTTGAGGTATTGTTACATTAAATGTTTAGAAAACTATTTATAATATAAAAAATTTGCACAAATTTCTATTTTAATTTTAATTATAAATCTATTCATATAAAATTTGATGATTGTGCTTTATTATTACTAATTATTTCTTTAAGCAAAATCAAGGTTACATGTTAGTCTAAAATAGGAGATATAGATCTCTATCTTATTTGGAACATATTAAAAGCTAACATGGACTTTAATTATTGATTTATATGATACCCATTAATTTCAATCAACACTAATTAAAACACATCCTTTATTTTTTTTTTTTTCATATTTTGGAAATTCTTAACAAACGTTCTAATATTTTACTAGCCCAAGCTTGTCGTTCTAAGAAATGAATCAAATTCTATATACTTTATCACCACTTTATTCTAAGGCACTATGGTAACAATATCATAAATTCATAATCAGTTCCCTAAAAGAATTGTCTGTTAGAGTACAGTGATTACATATTACAAAAAATACAATATCACCATGCGTGGTTTTCTCCGAAACTTATTTATAGAAGAGTGGAATTCCAAGTTTCCAACAATAGAAGTCCTTCACCCACCAATTCAATAAATAAACACAAATACATTGAAAGAATATGTTTTTGGTGAATTACAAGAATAACAAGACATAGATTACGAGAAAATAATGAAGGTCCATCTTACTTTATGGAAACTGAAAGGCAACTCTTAAGTATAAATCAAACATCATGCATTTGTACAATTTGAGGGATAGGGTGTCATTTACAAAGAAAGGAATGAAAGAAGAAAGTTATGGGGGATGTGGTGCTCTATTAAATTTTAAAATATTTGGGGAGGGATTTGTAAAAATAAAAGGGTATATTTTAGTAAATTGATGATAATTGGAATTAGTGGGTGTCGCATAAATCAATAATTAATATTCACCTCACTATTTAGTAGGTTGCAGCTAAGAAGACATATAGTGTCCTATTTTTACAATTATAAAAGACATCAATATTAATATATTTCTATAAAGGACCAATTTGTTCATCAAAAAATTATCAGGAACCTATAGTGTCCTATTTTTGTAATTATAAAGGATATCAATACTAATATTTTTTGTAAGAGACCAATTTATTCATCAATAAAATTGTCAGTGACTAATTTGGGTATTTACTTTTCTAATATTTGCTAATCCATAATTTTAAAAGAAAGTCATAATATATAGAAAAAGTAAATTTGAATACTGTTATTTCAACTCTTAAAAAATGGATGTCCACTTTTTATTATTGGATGTGAGGAATTAATGAGGGAGTGAAAACTATCATCACATTCAATTCAATGGTAGTAAAATGGATATCTCAAGTGATACATACCTTTTAAGTATTGAAATAATATTTATGAGGAAGAAATTTATATTCCACAAAGCCACAAACTTAATTTTGCCGTTAAACTCACTTAATCTTTTGAGTATACATAAAAAATAATAATAACTAGCCCATTGCAGGTACTTCATGTTTTTCAATATGCATTTAGTTTAACAAAAAAATACAACTTTCTTATTATGGAAGAATAGAAAAAATATAAAGGATATAGGTTATGGGTTTATGAAATTACTTAATAGAATATCACTATTATTTTTTATTTATTTTTTATTTTTATTTTTTTGTAAATAATATAAGTGATATGTTTATGGATTTGAAAAAATAATTCAATATAATGATGAAATATCAAAAATAGTTAGCCAACCTAATTTCTTTTATAATATAATATGGTATAGATAACAAGTGCGCACATGTAGGAGAACATTATTTGTCCTCTGAACCTGCGTTAACCAATGACATAAGTACTAACCTAACATGGGTGGTGGTGCGTTTCATTTCATGCTTTGAAATTCCGTGCCCCACCATTGAAGTCATGCTTATAATAATAAAAAAGCAAGAGGACCTTTTGTTGCCGAGAATATATATGGCAAAGGAAAAAATTAAAAATAGCCTAGGAAAAGAACACATGCGAATGACACTTTGCTCTTTTTGGTAGAAAAAGTATGGCTACCCACTAGCCTTTGGCAATATGGTCGAATTTGCATTCCCTGAAGCCAACGGGCATTACTTCTCGCTTTTCTGGCTATAGAATATGCTAATTTAATCTTCACCTCTCGATTCCCTCCTTTCAAGAATAATTGTCTGGACGACCGTTTGGGATGCTATAAAGCTCATATAATCGGGTAAGCATTGAACTTGATTAATATGCTGTTAATTTCAATAACACTCGATCATCCAGTCACCTAGGCAAAATGCAAGTAGCTGTCCTTGTTCATAAACAGTTGTGTTTTATTAGCATTGTTTTATTTCAAAGTTAAAAATTTATTCAGTTTGTTATTATTAATAAATATGATTTATTTTCTATTTGCATATATACATGATTTATATGCTTTCTTTTTGGTGTTCTGCATATTTGCTTTTGACCAAGTCATATTTGCCGTTGAAGCATCATACCCACGCTGCTAGTGGACTTGGGTAACGTTACAGCATCAAATCCATTCCTATTTTTAAGCCTTTCAAGTCTCGATTTTATTTCAAAAAGAAATATCACATCCGGTTGACAGAGAGACTTACACGGCCTATTTCTTCTGGTGACTACTTGCATACATTGGTTGGTCAATACCTTTGCTACTGTATAACTGTGTGGATTTCATATTGACGGTGCTTTTGAGGTATGGTAGTTGTGAATGAAGAGTTTTAATATTAGATAATATTTAAGGTGATTATTAATTACATTTTATTTAGTCGTGTTTATTTGAAAAGAAAATTACACTAAACTCCTTTAAAGTTTAGCATAATTACATTAAGTATTCTTTTATTTATAAAATTATCATTGATCTCTTGTGAGATTCACTAAAATTATACTAACATTCCCTATAGATATTAGTTCATTATTTTGAGTAATAAAAAATAATAATATGAGATACATACATAATTATTAAAAATAAAATAAATATTTTAGTAATATTTAACAAACTAATTGTATAAAATACATTTTTCATCACATGAATATGAAACTTATAATTATAAATTATGATAAAAAAGAGATATTTTAGTTAATATATATGTCAAATATTATCAAGGATATTATAATTTTGGTGATTACTCCCATACACGCATTGGTCAATGTTTTTGATGGAGTTGAAACATAGACTTTGCTGAATATAACACGTTACTATTTGAAGAGTTATCATTAGTGATTCGTTAATTGCAACTAAAAGTTAGTTAAAGATGTAATGAGGATAATTTAGGCATTTGCGTTGTGTATTTTAAAAGAGAAACAACTTCATATTTAAAAATAAAATAAAATATGAACATTAAATATTAAAAATAACTAAATTTGACCAAATCAGAATAAAATAATACGAAAGAAAAAAAGTACCGTTTACTTAACATACTTTGGACAACCCGAATTCAAAAAAAATTGAAATAAAAGATTAAAATAATTGAAATAATAAAGTTTAACAATATTAAATATTAAAAATTAATTACAATTAAAACAAACTAAAAAAGTAAGGCAAAAGCAAAAACAAAAAAACTTCGCAAACCTCATTCATAAAAAAAAAAATTAAAATGAATAGGTTCCAATACTATTCACTAATAATGCAAAATATTACAACATACATATTAAAGACCATCAAAATTTAAAAAACAAAATAAAAAAATATGAAAAGGGAAAAAAAACACTAACACCAAAGAATTCGGACCACCCGAATTTTGTAAATAGCACCGTACACAAACAATTTCTTAAAAAATTAAATAAAAATAAATATTAAAAATAAGTAAAATTAACAAAATAAAAAAAAATTGGAAGAGACAAAAAAAAGTCCTGTACACTCTATATAATTCGGATAAATAAATTGTTAAAAAATTACAAAATAATAATTTAAAAATATAAACATTAAATATTAAAAATAACTAAATTTGACAAAATCAAAAGAGAAAAATAAAATAATATGGAAGGGAAAAATAACTCCTCGTTGCTGTGACCACCACGTGTACAAGTGTCTCATTTCCATTGGACGAAAAACGACTGAGTGGATTGACTAGTGACGGTACGTAAGAATCCCCATTTCTTCATCAACTCTAAGAGAGACGAAGCAGTTCTTGTTTTTCTAGTCTTCACTGCATACATAAATATTTTCTTCTTTCATTCATTCTCTAGTTCCTAAGCAATCCAAAAGAGTTGTTCTATAGTAGTCTCACTAGTTCAAGTACAGAGTTAGTGGGAAGTGACTTATATCCTTAGAAATATTAGGTAAGACCATTACTCAGGTATTTAAGCTAATGATGGGGAAATCCTTTAAGTTCAATGCTACATACCTCAACCATTAATCACAATAAATCATCTCTTTTATCCTTTATTGTTTATTTATTTTATTCTTTATTTTATATTCTTGAACTGAATTAATTTATTATTTGTAATTAATTATTATTTCTATCAGACTATCTATTAATAAAGTATTATTTCAGATTAACTTTTACCGACATAAACCACGTTTGTGTGCATGGTATTATATTAAAAATAGAACAAGGCTTGTTTTTTAAAAATAAAATTGCAAACATACTTGTACTGTGACGTCCGAATAATTTTATTCAATTTGTCAATCATCCTTGTCGTTACGCAAGAAACAGCCAGCATCCTTGTGTTTATCAAATAATGAATGCGCACTATTAACGGTAATCCATATGCATGGCTCCAGAAATTTTATGCCGTACACCATATGGATAGATATAAATATCTTCTCGTTTATTTTTTTAAAAGAAAAAAGAAAATGAGAAACTCCTATTTAACTTCTACATAATTCCTTTCTTATTTTTATAAACATAATAATTCTTCAATAAAAAAGTCCTCCTTTTCATTACGAATTAAGAGGGAAAACGTTTTTCTTTAGTGTATCATATTTCTCCTTATTTGTAAGTTTATCAAAATGAGATAAATGATAATAAATTATCATATAATCTTTCAATCATTCTTCTTTGTTGTAAACATTTCATAACTCTTGATTAAGAAATAAAAAATCGAAGTTCCCTCCAGACCTCGAACTAAAAAGGGAACTTGGCGTGCTAAAACTTAGTCCTTGACAGTGGAATTAAAGGGAGCCACAACCAAAAAAATAAAACAAGCTAAAACTAAAATGAAGGAGAACAAATGTGGCACAAAAATGACTAGATCTGTCTGCGTTTAGTACAAAAGCCCATATGACCACCATCTTCAAATATGCATTAATGACAAGATTCGTCAACCGAGACCAAAATAATGATAAGATTCGTCAACGGGAATAGAATGGAAACATTCATATGTGCAGAAAATAATTCAATGGATTTTAAGATTGATAGAGCTAGTCTAATAATGATAGACTAAATTTCCATTTCCAAAAAAAAAAAAATGAATAAATTTCCATGCCACTTGTATGCTTTGATTTGATTAGATTGATGCATTCACAATAATTCTCAATACCTAGTTCACCCAAAAGTACAAAAATTTCTGGACAACTTGAGACACCGACCAAGAAAATTGAGATGTGATGTAGGGCTTCCGTACTGTGTTGTGGATTGATCCATCACTCCTTACCAGCGGTCAAACAAGTGTTACGAGCCTGCCCTCGCACATGGTCCTGCAGATTTAGCAAATGAATCGTTTCGTGAAGCCAACCCACCATGTGCTCGACAAACAGACGGTGTTTTTCTGAATTTGAAAACGATTGGACCTAAACATCACAAAACGCATACAGTACCTGTTGATTCAAATAGAACAATATTAATATTATTAATGTCATTATAGTGAATGTGAAGTTCTCACCCTATCCAAATAAATAAGAAGCATGCATTAAGCATCGACAAAAGCTTACTATAATGGCCTACCAATGATAGATCATTAACTGAAATTAAGTCCATTCATATGCATGTATATCTCCCCAAATCATGCAATTATATCGTTGGGTCAAAAAGAAAGGAAAAGCAAACATATCTAAATATTGTCCTGCCTTACTGGTATATACTTCATAGTTACTTTTGTTGCCTAAATAATTTGAACACAACACAATGTGAGAGATCAAGTGTCAAAGAAACGTAAAAAAAGTAAATCATTTTTTTTTGGATAAACGAAATCATTTTGTTTTTATTCTTTACCGTAAAGTCATATCTTTTGGATTCCCCAAATATGATCCATTGAAAAATAATTCAACGACTATTAGTTTTTCTCACTTTTGCATAAGCAAATGCTATATGACATAAGCTCCTTTATGTCAAAATAAATAATAAAAAATGACAGTAAGCAGTGGCATTTAGAACCAGAAAAAGTTATCGTAATGCACCCTAAGATATTTGACATAGAACTTAAGCATAGGGTTCACACACAAACATACAAAGCAAAAATAAAGGTTCTGGATACCAAACCTAGTTTTCCTTCTATACAGCTTATATGAATCATTGAGGAGGAGACATCAGACTCCTCGATTGGGGCACACATTAGCAAAGTGAGATGGATCACCACACACAAAGCACCTTCTACCAGAAATAGGTTCACCAGTGGCTGACACAAAAGTCGTGTTAGCAGCATGAGATCCATTCCGTCTACCTCTACCACGAGGTCCACGATCACCATTTCTGCTAGGGTTGGATGCTGGAATACTATTTGAACGTGTAAAACTTCTTCCTCCAGTGCCATTGTTGAGGCTATCCTCCCATCTGAAATTGATGTCATAGACTTGCATAAACAAATAGGATAAAAAACAAGTAGCATGTTCTCTAAACTGCTTGTGATATCATCTATCTCATAACTGAAAACAAAGTTGATGCCTATTCAAAAATTAGATTCTCTGATTACATTATGGTTTTCATATTTAAATCCAATCTTGTATTGTGCTATTTGTGGATGTAAAAGAAAACAAGGTGAAAGAGGTTGAAAGGTTAACCATTATGTTGTCCAAACATTAGTAAGGGTGAAAGATGTGATGGTCATAACCACATTCTTGGCATAGATAATGAATGCCAATCCCCGTGCCCTCTCTAAAAGTTAAAACCAAGATAAACTCCGCAGATAAGGAACTATGAAAGGGCAAATGAGCTCAAATTATTCCCAACATTGTAATTGAAATTATATGGTATAGGTAGGGAAGGACGAAAGTAGAAATAATAGGATATTAGACTATAATGTATTTATGACATGATTCTGATGTGATACAAGACACTAACAGAATGATCCTATCATCCTAATTAATAAGTACTAGTGTATCATTCCTAGTACAAGCCCAAAGCCCACGAATACAATAGCCCTAATTAAACAAGAAAATAAATCAGGAAATATAATGAAAAGGAAATAACTCCTAAGAATTTTTACTTGATTAGATAGCTAATCCATTACATAATATATTCTACAGATATTCTGAGATAATATGTAAAGATGATCTAAAGTATCTAAAATATGGCAAATATATTGAGATATTTCACAGATGTTGAAACAGTGAAGCAGATGAAAGATCACAAGTTCACGTACACAAAAAAGTTACACTCCTGTGATTGACACGAGTAGAACTTCCTTCCCCTGTTATTTTCTGTATTTGCAGTTCGCAGAACACATGGTGCTCCACATGAACTGCATGAAACAGAAGCGTCCCCTGCATTGTTTAAAGGTTCATAAGATGTATTGCTCTAAAACTCGCTGCTAAATGACAACCACAAAAGGCTTTCGAATGAAGACCAATAATTTCTAGATGATGATAGTTACAAAGCTTCCTTATTTTTTGAAGAATGAGCCAGTTCTCAGTTTTAATGTCCCAATAAAACATATACATAAAAACGCATAAATCATAACCAAGCTAGACTAGTGATCAGTAACGTCAAACAGAACTAAGTAAATCATTTGTTTTAAACACACATGCGACATTGTTATATTCAGCACATCCTATGACATAGGATGGGTTGAATTGGACAGATTTTTTTTCTGGGCGGCAATCCAGGATAAAGAAGCAAGAAAAATGAAAAAAGAAGGAAAAGGAAAATATGAGATAAGTTGCAAAGGTACTATCCACTAAAATTTCTCAAATACAAAATGGAAACAAGGAGAACAAAACTAAAAAGACTGAAAGCAATTGTGTCTCGCCACACCTCCCTGTAGTTTCCCAAACCTAGATTTGTTACTAAAAACAATTGTCTCCCCACACTTGACATGGTTTGGTTTGACCTACAAGCTACTCAATGTCAAAACCTAATCCCAAAACACTCATGCTCATTGTGTTAGTGTTTTCCATGCAAGAGCTTTTCAAGTTGGATCACAGGCCACGCTCCCAGAGAACAAATTACAAGCCACTAAATAACAAATTCCTTACTAATCCCTCCACAGAATCTAAAATCAACATTCGTCTATCACAAACTACAAAATCAGCAGCTTCATGAGTGACAATCCCCACTTGCTCATATCCCTACAGGAAAACTAAAATATCTAAGAAATACGATTTGTGATTCTCTTAACTCTCTTAACTGGTATAGAAATTTTTAAAATTCTGGAGACCTTACCACTTTGTTGGCTTGTTCCACGATGTCGGATATTCCTCTGTGAAGGACAATCGTTAGAAGAATGCCCTGTTTCTTGACAGTTCGTACAAACAGCTTGCCTTGTGTTACTCTGGCGGGCATTGCTGGTTGGTGCAGCTGGTCCACGAGCTCTTGCTACAATCAGAGGATTCCAAGATTATTCATGAAAACAACGGGAACATTACCAAACAGGTCAAAACAGGTATTCTATTCTTTCACCAACTTATGACCACAAAATTAGAGTTCTATGACATATTTTGTATTGAAGATAAAAAAGAGGAGAGGGGGAAACAAGGTCTAAAATCCTATGTAAAGATAGTACAAATATCCATAATAATATAATCTTTAATGTCTCTTTTAAAAATGTTTGAATGTCATTAATCAAATAGTGAAATCTGAATTGAATATACACAAATTCTCTCACACAAATTTCTTGCATTAAATGCTTTCAAATAATGTTCAACTTGACTGCAGTATGCAGAGCCAGCAATTCATATGAAACAATAGGTACCATCCAGCTCTATTTTTAAAAGTATTTCCAGTTACAATATAGCTGCTCATACAGACCTGCCATGCGAGGGCCAGTGCCACATATTTCTGTCAACTGTGTAAGAGTCTCATCACAGCCACCGATGCAACCTATCATATGTCAAAACGTATATTAATGAAACATAACACTTCAACTAAAAAGGGCTAAAAAGGGTTTGAGTAGTCATCATGTGTTGATGAGAATGAACTAATTTGTTGAAGAAGCAACATTAAAAGAATCCATTTGTTTCTGTGGATTCATTTTGTTCTTTTGGCAGATAAGAAAAGGTTAAATTATGTGAATAGAAATTGATCTTGCAGATCAAGCAGACTCAATTATTTTTGTTACCAGATTTTATTTTTATAAGTGCAAAGCTCCATGCCTACCTTAAATGAGTAGAGAGGAATCTTGCAACACTAAAATTGCAAACATAATTCATCATCAAAAGGAGGAACACCTACCCAAATGGTTGACATTGTAGTTTGGAGGTATTTCCAGCTGCCGAAACTTGAATTGAATCAGGTAAACTGGACCTATAATATTTAATATTTTACGCAACCGATGATGAAAATAATAGAAAACAAGACACAGCCAAGATCACAAAACAGAAAAATTCAAGAATGTTCCATCAGCCTCCAATTACAAATAGACAAGTGTTGTACCCCAGTCAAACACAATCACAAATTAAAATATGGAAACAAGTAAAGAGCTCAAGTATATTCCCAATATTTGAGCCTCTGAATAGGATAGTCCAATAGCTAAAGGTAGACTAGACCAAGAAAAACTATAAGAGACACCATTAAGGAAAGGTTTAGGGCCTGTTTGGTTTCAAAATATGTTTTCTACTCTCTTTTCTTTTTTTTAATATTAATTACAAAAATGCCATTTTATTTTCATTCTATTTTCTACTTGCAAGATGTTAAGAAAACAATGAAAACCAGATTTTATTATTTTTACTGTTTCTTTCACAAAATTCTAATACCAAAAAAAAAAAAGAAAACTAATTAATATGGGAAACAGGAAATGGAAAGAAAAAATGTTTTCTAAAATCAAACCAGCACTTAGATTTTAATGATTTGCTTATGTACATGGTTTACAACAGGACACTCACACTGATCATCTAGTCCATGCAACTGAATGCACCTAGTGGAACAAGGCTTGATTTTTGAATTTATCACGATGCATACAAGATTGAAAAGCAATGCTTATCACATATCAGAAAGACCAGAGTGCACAATGGTGAATATCTATAAAAGGTTGGATATAAAAATTCTAGTTCTAGACAATAAAGCCATGTCCCCCCCCCTCAATAAGTTCTCACAGCCTTAAAATTCTACAATTTCTTTTTAGTCAAACAAAAAGAAAAGAAAAATGGATTAGCATGCAAGCCAATGATGTATCTTTTATTTCTCAGAAAGAAGCTACTGTAATCTTATTACTAATTGATAAGTCACAAACCAGGAGTACAGAAGTTGCAAGTATTGGCAGTCACAGCTGCTTCTGATACTGATCCAGGAAGCCAGACAACATTTCTACACTGTTCATCCACAGGGATCAAATTTATTTTAGTGTTATGACCTAGGGAACATTCAAGATTCAATTAAACTAAATTCAGGTAGAGGAGACAAAAATTAGTTATATAACAGAATGAGCACTTAACTGCCTGATCTTCACTGATAACTAATTCAAAACAGTTAGAAAAAGCTATCTAAAACAGCTGAGGCATCAAATAGATCAAGATTTGCTTTAAAGGCTTAAAATAAAAGGGACCTAAACTTAAAGAAGTTCGAACTTCAAACAAAACTATTCCAGTAATGCAATATGTATGAAAGAACAATTAGGACACATTATTATTACCATATTTTGCCAAATGATTAACTTCCCTCTAGGAAACATTGTCTACAGTTTATAAAATTCAAAAATCACTGCAAGTCAAATACAAGCATAAGAAAATTTTAGAAGATTTGGAAGGAGAAAGGAGAGCAAAACTTTATGGAGGTATGCTGTTTTTAAAGTTAATTGGTGTGTATGATTGAAGTATAATCCTCATATTTTCCGGGGTAACCATGACATATTGGTAACACCAACTGGTAGATAAGTTGTAAATTTTTTATAATGAAGCAATAAACAGGGAACTGAATAATCAAGAGATCTAACCTGAGGGAAGCCCATACATCCAACCAAAAAATTGCCATCCTGGTAAATGATAAAGCAAAAATTTAATCAGATAAAAGGCTACTCCTGTATTCATTACAAAAATCTAAATTACATAAAATGACTATATTATGATGATGATTAGGCATGCCCTAATACACATAAGCCCAGAAAATAAGCAAGTATAAACATGAGAAACATAGACCCATAATTTAAGGATATAAGATTAGATACTTCAAATTTATATGAACCAGATAAAGCATAATTTGTCTTTCCTTTTTCTGTTTTATTCATGCTCTAAATCATAAAACCATTTGCTACCAAACCTAGCTTCCAAACTGCATACCAATCTAACTTCCTCAACTACAATCATTCCTGTCCTGTGCTCACAATGTAATCAATTAGTTGTCATGTGTATCAATTGAACATAATTGAGCCATTTATCTGATTCAGAAATATATCATTACCTATAACTCACAATAAATGAATAGAAAAGTCACTACAAATATCTCCAATGTATGTTTATGAAATGACTATCATTTCCGTATTAGTTACACCATAAATACCTAAAACACATACTCGATTTTTCTTTAGCACCATGTCTGATTCCTGGCAAAGTCCACATCGCTGAACAACTTCTCCAGTTGCATGCAGCTCATCACCACCAGATCTGTTAGATCTGCAGGAGTGGTTGAAGATCCATTAACATTTTATATAAGGAATCCATGAGGTTGAAGAGAGGGAGATAATCACCTTTCGAAAAATATTGCCATGGCTTCTAAAAGTTTCACTTTATTCAATCTTGCCTACATATATTTACAAGTTATCAGCCATTGCAGTTCACAGTTACCAAAATCAGATGAACTTATTCAGATTAATAACATTCAACCAAAATGCAGATAAAATGGAGAACCTATTCATGTGAATACTAAATTGAGTACCAATCTCTACTACCATGTATTTTCTTATAAAATCATTGCTGGAAAATGGAAATGCAAATGATGAAAGGATATTTGAATTTGAATTTTGCTTAATATCCCTCTTGAGGGTGAGTCTCAACGCAACGGTAAGATTACTACCTTGTGCCCTAAAGGTGAGAGCCTCGTGCATTGGGCTGCCCTATTTATCCCTCCTAAAAATGCTGAGACTTACAGAGAAAAGCTAGAAACCCAGTAGTTGCAAGAAGCATACAGAGGTTATGGTCTTTATCTCTTCTAACCAACAAGTTTAGCCTGGTTTAGGTGGACAAAGAGCACATCATGCCATACCAAATGACACCCAAGGGATTGAGAGTTATAATAGTTCAAAAAGTATCAGATACACAACAAATAATGAATCACTATAATATTTAAACTGAACAGAAATATTTCATCGGTTGGGAACATTCATATCTGTGGTTTATAATTACTGCTAATAGTTATTATGTTCAACTCATCATTTCACTTCCTACAATTTCAGCTTCAAACTAAAGGCACTAAGCCATTCTCATTATCATTTAATGAGAAATAACAGTCTGCCCAATTGGCCCACCTGAGGTGTTTCCATGGGGTCTCATTAGGAAAAATTCCAACATTATCATTTACCAAAACATGGCCAAAGTGGGTGGGGTCATGAGTCGTGTTCTCCCTACAAAAGCTTGTCACCAGCCATTTTTACTTGCCATTGACCCAATTGTTGCTTATAAGGAATAATTTTTATATAACAAAATGCAAAGAAGACAAGAGAACATCTAATTACAGTCAGCCAAAACATAGTAAATCAGATTAAGATATTCACAACAGAAGTTGAAATATATGTTGGTTCTTGAAGCAGAAACATATTTATGAAATATATGAGCAATTTGTAATATCTTCACATGTAATTATCATAAGCCAATAAACCTGCCTGAATAAACCACAATTGCCACAAAATACAGTCCACAAAAAAAGAAATATTTGCATTGGAAAAATAAGATCTTATGTTTTCAAAACACCGGATTCACAACAAAGTTTTGAAATTTAGCCTTTTTTTAGTAACCTTAACCATTGCCCTAAGCACACTAGTTAGCAAAACCCATTTTTATTAAAAACAGCCCAAAAGATGCAATATAAGATTAACTGCATGGGACTGCATATCTTCTGAATAACCAAACCATGGTAGTAAGTATAAGTAACAAGCAAGCATCAAATAACTGCTTACATCAAGGAAACAAGCTTTCATCTGCTGCAAGCTAGTTGCCAAAACTTCAGCTTTGCTTTTAGTTCCTTCACTGACAGATTTCATGTCACGTTCCATAGCAGCTCTAAGATATGGCTTCCAAAGTTTATACCTGACAGGTAGAATAAGACAAATGCACAATAGAATCTGTGTTATGTTGATGGTGTCTTTTAATGCAAATGCAACCTCTTACTCTAGTTACCAGGTAGAATACTGACAGGAAAGAGTGCATGCCAAGTCAGAGCCAAGGAGGAAGCATGAAATGTGAAAATCACAAAATCACATTTCAAACTTGAATAAAAATTTTAACCTTTTCTTGACTATCTTATCTGGGTAACAAAGCATCGTATAATATGCAAGACAAATTATGTAATGACATTGTTCAGGCTTCCACACTTTACTCACTTTTATTTAATGACACATTGACACTATACCTTTACGGGTTTTTGAAAAAGATCAGATTTAAACTTATCACGGAGGATTGAAGTCAATTATTTTGCAACATGTTTAATACATTTTGCAAAGCCAACTCATGTCATTTAGATGATTAAAGTTTAGGTAAGTTTTGAAAAAAGGAATCAGAAATAATTTCCAATTTGAGAACAATCAACCACTCAAATGATTAATCAAGTCAATTACTTGTTAATTATTAGCCACTCCTTGAACATCATTAACAAATTGAGTGGTTAATTGTTCTGGAAATGAAAATATCTTTACCATGAATTCCTCTAGTAATTTTTCAAAAAATTTATTGCATCAATTGACAGATTGAGTAGTTAAGAATTTATAACATATAGGCATCCACTTAATTGAGATAAAGAATATACTAAGATTAGCCATGAGCCGAGAATAGCTTTTTAAAATAAAGGGAATTACTTACCCCATGTCATCGTATCCCATAACAAGTGCCTCACCCTACATTGATTCAAACTCAGAGTCAAAAAAAATATACATGTGTCTTACTTCATTGTTTTGTTTTGCTTGCTTACTTTTAAACTTAATACACTATAACTAAGATATATATATAGGGAACAACTAAATTGAGTGGGTAGTTTATTCAAGCATTGAAAACTTTTTTCTTTGGATAAATTACACTCACCTCCCTAAGGTTTATAGAAATACAACTCACACCTCCTCTAGTTATTCAACCTACACTCACACCACATCTGCTTGTCAAATTTTAAGTATTTATATTACACTCACACCCCTCACTAACAAAGCCCGTTAGTAAATTTAACAGAATGATATTTTTGTGATATTAATGTTTCTAATTAATAAAATTATAAAACTGTCACAATTAATGGAGAGATTGGATAAAGGTATTTTTGTAATTTTATTAATTAGAAATAATTAATATCACAAAAATATTATTTTGTTAAGTTTACTAATAGTGTTCTGTTAGTGAAAGGTAGTGTAGGTTGGACTAAAGCGGGTGTAAGTTGCATTTCTACAAACCTCAAGGGAAGTTGAGTGTAATTTACCCTTTCTCTTTTTGTTGTATTGATCTGCTCTAACTTTTATGCAAGTAAAAGAGCATAAGGATACAGTACAGTATATCTACAAAATTAATAATGTCCACGTCACTTTGTTGCGCAGCTCTATTAGAAAAAAAATTAACATAGACAATAGGATGACCTGATCATCCCACTCTATGGTGAACACATACTTTAAAGCAGGTCTCCCATGGTATCTTATTTCCTCTTTGCTCATGGAATTAATCACCTTTCCCATAACATAACAAATTACTTGTATTAAAAAAATCTTAACATAACAGCTCATAAATATAGCTTACTATATCCTCTGCTAATCTCACATAATAACTCTTCTTAACAGCAGTTAAGTACAAATCAAGACAACCCAAGAAAATATCATAAAACATGGATATCAGTCGCAAAAAAAGAATATATGTTTCTGCGGAATTAACAATATGTCCTTACAAGATTAGTTGGTGTGAAACGGGTGCTAGCATCTTTAGTTGCATAAAATCGATCAAGCAGCTTCTTTATGTGATCATGCATAGTAGCATCTGTACCAATACCCTCCTTTCGGGAAGAAATAAAAAAGATAAAACAAATATACAACTGTCAATATTTAATGACGCTTAATTTACTTACATGCAAGAAAGTATCAAATTTTTAATTTAAATGATTCCATCAGTCAGATTCTATATCATCTGCAGATCTCACCTTGTCCATACAACTCAGCAGATCAGCTTCACTCAAAAGCGGTGGTGGCCGGGTTACTCCTGAATCAAGGGTCAACGTTTTGGAATAAACTGTAACATCAATAGTGCTGCCATGAACATTTATTCGTCTGACTCGGATGCAATTCACATATGGTTCAAATTTAAGATACATGGATTATAACAACCTTCAAAAAGGTATCTAAACACTTATTTCTAAAATTGGATCGAGATATGAATACGTTCCCAATCCCAATGCCTTTCACTCTAACATAGGGGAATATGTTTCAACAATTGAAACTTATCCATGTGGTGGATTGAATATTGATGGGTGTCTCTGAACAGATACTGCCTAATTATAATGTCAGTAAGCTTAATGACGATAGTCCTTTCTTTGACAGCCTTGATTTAAATTATATTAATAAGAGACAAGCATAAACTGTGGACGAAATTTTAAGAATCAGAAGGCTTCCTTGAGTAGTATTGATTGGGAAAAGGGCAGCAATGAAGAAAAAGGAGCTAGAGATTAGCTTTGTTAGATCAATAGGCACAAGAAAACATATACAGTATGCTAACTAGTTGCAACTTGCAAAATTAGTGACTGTTTGGCTTTTGTTTTCGTTTCATGTTTTTAATTCTAAAGATGCAACCCCGTACATGAAAACCTATGATTTTAACTAAAAAATGCAACCCATATTTTTAATTCACAAAGTTCATAATTTTGTGAAGGAAATAGCTAAAGTCTGAAACAAGAAATAAAAATTGAAAACAGAAAACACAAAAAATGAAAACAATAACGAAACAAAACCTTATATGTTTGGATCATTTTCTCTTCAATTTCACCATGAAGGAAGACAAAAGTTGTCAAACACCCCAACCTTCAGCCTCAAATTAGGCACTAAAGACAACAGTGAGGTTTACACAATCTTAGTACATATAATAGTCTATCAAACAGAGGATAGTGGGATTATTTTGTGTTATCCTTTTATCCAAATAAAAGGTCTTGCTCTCTTGAATCTGCTGGGGTTTTTTTTCATGTAAATCTTATTTGCAGTTTCTAACCCATTCTTTGAACAATTTTTTTCCTCAATAAACCGATTTGGAAGTCCAAAGGTTCCTCGAAGGTTAAATCCTTTTTCTAGACAATTTTGTTTAACAAAATTAATACCGTCAATATGTTGCAAGTTCGAAAAACACGAAAAGCTATTTCCCCTGATATGTGTGTTATGTGTACAGCTAGCTTGGAATCAACCACTACCTTTTTCTGCATTACTCGGTGGCTGATTCTTTATGGAATGCTTCTTTTGGTCTTTTTGATGAATGCTGGGTATATCCTAAACCCATTGATCAATTCCTAATTCCTATTAACTAGTTTATTGGTTTTGGGAGGAGAAAGGAGGCCAAATCCTTATGGTTGTGTGTTGTCTTTGCAGTTATTTGGTGTATTTGGTTGGAGCGTAACTCACATTTTTTATTTTTTTACATATAACTCACGCATTTTTAACGGCATGCATTTAGACAAGCAGGTTTTCTAGAAACTATTAGACGCCTAGTATCTACTTGATATAAGGCACATGACCTTTTTAGAGGGTTTCCATCTCTGATATGATAAGAGATTGGAAAGCTTTGATCTTTTGATTTTATTTTCTTTGTTTTCTTTTTGCTTTGAGGATCTCTTGTTCTCTTTACTCTCTATTATTCTTCTCTTCTTGTTAATGGAATATCTTCTTTTATTGAATTAAAAAAAAATTGTGTGAAGTTCCAGGAACCTGACAAGACAATGATCAGCTTGGGAGGAAAATAGCAACTGCCAAATACAACATAATAATCAAACGCAAATAAAAATGTGCCATGCATAATCTGATGTTATAATTCAAAGCAAACCTGTTGACCAACAATATACGTTGGAAGCACTGATCCACCCCAAGATTCATAGCGATAAACATCCAAGTAGTTTTTCTGATCACATTAACAACAATGACATAATCAGAACATTTGCAGCTTGCACCAAACATGTATCAGAAGACGATTGGTAGAAAATCAAAAAGCAAGAAAATCCAAACATGTAGTAACATGTTCCATGTGAATTCATTACATGAAGTAATTCAATGCTAAAGTCATAATTAAATAGGTCCATGGTTGCAATCGCAGAAAAGGAAAAAGTGATAGTTTGATGGTTCCTACCAGGCTACCACTACCACAAAAAAGTATAAAATTGAACAAAAAGGGCTGCAGGAACAAGCAGTCCCTGCAACTGTTGACAAAGAAATTTTAAATAGTTAAAATAGCAGTAAATTGAAAATGGTAAGCAAAACCCACTTGTAAAGAGCTGAGATATAAAAGACTTGCTGGTTGGACTGCAATTCAATCTCTTTTATTCTTCAAAGGGGAAAAGGATTTGTTTTTCTTCTTTATTTCAATCATTCAATGTATTGAGTTTCAATAACAAAAATGATAAGGTTGAGAGGAAATGGGAATGGATACAAGGGGGAGAGAGGGAGGCGTGATTGAAGAATTATTCCTCAAGTATTATCATTCATATCAAATCATAGTTTTAACTTAGGACCCTTACTCTTATAAGTTTCATTTCCTTTTCTATGCAATTTACTGAAAACAGTGTTAGGTTTCAAAACAGATAAAAAATTTGCCTTACATCACAATTATGGCTGCCCAAACTCCAAAGCATGCATGTTAAATCAGTGAACCAACCGAGACAAAACAAATAAATTCTACAACAAATGAAAATGCAATTTCTTTCAGGTGCCAGTACCCTTTTCTATTCAACAGCTATGATTTAATCATAAGTTTTATAGATCTTAATAACTTAAGTTAATGGAACACGTGGCTAATTTTTAGCCACAAACACTCTTAAATTTTATACAGTTACTGAAGAAAGCCCCATGAAAAATTATATATACATAGCATTTCAGAGGAAAAATAGCTTGACAGAGAAAATCTAACCTCTAGAATAACCCTTCCAGATGCAGAAAACAGTTCACCAGCAATATCAATTTCAACTGTGGTTTCAGCTCCTACGGCAGGCTTTGAGACACAAGCCAGGAAGTGGCGAACAACCAGCTCATATAATTTCTGTGGTGATTTGAGAGATAATATGAATATGGAGCTAACGCAAAAAAACCGATGTTGGTTTTTAACTAAAAGAGTGGCAAGCAATCATGTCTCACACGGTGGTCTTGGCTCCAGCTGGATTCTCCAGCAGAAAATTTTGTGGGATGAATGGGTGGATGGGCCTTGTCATCATGTCCACCACCTCTAGGATTTCTCCAGAGTCCTGCCCCTGTGTCCAACAACCGCTGAGCATATGTTCCCCACTCAGGATGCCCCTGTTGTTCTTGCACAATTGCCTACAATAAAAAGAAAAAATGAAGAAAAATAAAAGGCCAGTCACTGGAGGAAAAAAAAACAAATAGATGAATAAGGGTGAAATATTTTTATATTTAACTTAGTTCAAGTTGAGCAATGCAAGTGAAAAATCTTAGGTGTAACAATTAAGCAAAGTGGCATCCAAAGTCAGATCTTCTACACTTGGAACAATACACTATACGCTATTATCATACATTACAAAAGAAAAGTGGTTCTCATGTTCAAAATAATCATATATGCTTTACAATGGGGATGCATGTACCCATATTATGCTAAAACTCTATTATATGATAAACAATATATTTTGTTTGTTCCTTGTACATCATGGCATTAACACTACCTCTTCAAAGACATAACTCCTTTAACTTTTCTCTTTTATTTCTAATACATAGCACACCAATATGTGCACATGGGTATAGAACATCCATGTCAAAAAACATGTTCTCCATAGTCAGAAAAATGGGGATGCATGCCCCTTTCCAAGCTGTAGTTGATGCCTTCCTACCATGTGCAACTTAGCAATAATTCTAGCCCATTCTTGTATCATTAAAGTCTAAATCCATATGGGATGGCTAAAACTGCAATAATTATTCATGCTCGGACAGAAGACAAAAGTTACCCACATGCAAATCAGTCCTTGAAGAAAAGCTATCCGTTTCTGTGCGAGGATAACTGATGAAACCAGCTTGGTAAAGTTCTTCTGCTACCTATAAATGATTAAATCAGGTGTAAGCTGGAGATGCTTAAAAAGATATCAATGCTGTTAAAATATGCAAAATGGAAGAAAGTCAGAATTGAAAAAAAAAAAAAAAAAAACCGGAATGAGCAATACAGAGAAAGAAGTGTGTCTATGTATTACCCACAATATGGATCATATAATCATGTCACTGAATTTTGTCTGAAGTCTGCACCCTAGGTTCTTTGACTAATTCACAAGGTATGTGAATTGTGAAGAGTTTTCTAAATAAATTTGTTCATTGACCAGTAGGAATGCTGGTGGACTATTGTCAGCACCTCTTAATGGCACATATGCATCCACACAATTCCCACATATGCTATGCATAGAGAGCCATGGATTGAAAGTTTAATCTCCAACTTCTCTGCAAGGGTGTAATTTTCTTCAGCTTTTTTTGGCATAATCTAGAAGTGCATTCTTTTATTTTATATACTGATAGTAACCTTGGGTAAAAATTGTATATTCTAGAAGAAAGTAGTACCTTAAGTAACTAAATGAGGGAAATAGAAAGGGGTGTGTGTGGGGTCTTTAATCTGTAACAAAATGATGAGCTGGCCGAGAGAGGGAATAGAGTGCATAATCTGTGTGTTTATGTTATAATTGGTAAATATGTAATGGGGAGGGACGTGAGAGAGGCAGGCAGTCATTTGGCTTTGGCTTAGGCATATGAGAGTTTTGAGCTGCTATAGTGCTCAAGCTTTCTCCCAATTGTTCTGCAATTTCATTTCCAGAGATTACTCTAATACACTAGTACTTTCTTCCATTTGTCTTTCTTCTTGTGGTTTCTAACATATACTCTAGAGCCAGTCCCCTAAAAATAAGATCCCTCATCAGTACAAAGCACACAAACAACCAGTTCCCCAACATTTACTCACCTTCATTGTGTGTTCAGAGCTCATCCGAAAATATCGTGAAGCACGTTCTAAAGCTCGATGGTGTTTAAGGATGTGGAGGATACTTTAGTTTCTCCTGTTGTTTAACATTTGTGACCTGAATGGTAATGAATATCAGAATATGCATAATCAAACAATACTCTGAATTCAGTGTATGCCCAATCACAAGCTTAAAGTAAGGCTCACAGTTGCAGTTGGCTCCTCAATGCACATCTCATATATTACTACTGCACAAGTATAATCAAACAGATTGCCCCGCCTACCAAATGAATTCAGAATATATCATAAGCTTACACTTAGTAAAACTCAACAACTATTGTGAACACATGAAAAGCTTTGTATCTTACATCCAGCTGAAATTAGCAACACCTTCATCTGATGTATGAGAACAATTGATTGACCAAAACTCTTCTGGCTCATGCGCTTGTATCTCCCAATATCTTTCCACAACAAACCCAAGCGTTGGGAACTGAAGTTAAAAAGGAAACTCATCATAAAAACTAAACATCTGCTCAAACACAAAATTCAGACACCTTTTGAGTTTTCAGCAAAAGCACACCTGGCAGGGGCCATAACTTAAGATAAGATTTCTGTCATCAGTAGCAGTGTCAATTATAAAAGCATCCCGCATTAACATGGTCTGGAATCTGGTGAAAGAAGCACCAATACGAAGATCTATTTCCTACCCAAAAAAAAAAAAAAGAAAACCTGAATAATCATCAATCACCTCCCACAAAATGACAAAATCAAACAGTATTGTTAT
This sequence comes from Dalbergia oliveri, assembly GCA_030441495.1. Lineage (NCBI taxonomy): Eukaryota > Viridiplantae > Streptophyta > Magnoliopsida > Fabales > Fabaceae > Dalbergia > Dalbergia oliveri. The sequence continues at coordinate 19,743,046 of JAMLFY010000003.1, forward strand.
ATATTTATATTAGCTACTAGATAGTGAATAAAATGAAGCCACAACATCAGATTCTTCTTTCAATTGCAACAAGTAAATAGATGCAACAGAAATACAACAGCTCAACTCCATCTAGGTTAGAAAAATTCGACTCACTTGCCTAGCATCCACAGCATCAGCAAACCATTTATTCGGGTCAACAAGATTCTGCACTGCCTGATGAATTTCCCTGACATCATTCACATCAAAAGTCAACAAGGCCAATAAAAATTAACCACAACGACGACAATTTAAAACTATCACAACATCAAACCTATCAATCAAAGCAGAAAATCAGCCCTCTTTATCGTAAGATTTCGATTGCTGCAGTGCAAACATCGACCACCTCAAACGCAATGTTTTCACCCTCTCTATCACAATCCAGCCACAGAACAAGCCACTGGCACCTCCTAGCTTCCTCTTCCAGTGTCCTCTTGATATCCTTCTTGTCCTAGACATAACACACAAAAACAAATCACAAAAAAACACCATGAAGTCATTCTTCTAAGGGTATGTTTGGTTGGAGGGTAAAAATGGGGATAAATTTTTCATGATTGATCTCCATGTGTAATTTTACACATAGAACTTAATCTTGAAAAATTTAACCCCGTTTTTACCATCCAACCAAACATGCCCTAACCAATTAAATTATTCAAGTGAAAGTTCACAAGAAATGCAGAAACATATTCTAGGATCTACTATTCAGTTTGTTAATTACATCAGCGAGGTTTTCTGTTGTAACTAACTCATAGTGTTGATCCTCCACAGCCAAATCTATGGTTGCTTTCTAGTTACTACTTAGCTTCATCTTCGTGCACACATACTCGGAAAACTCAGTCAGGTTGAACAGATCAGCCATTTCTCAAATTTCTGTTCATTTTTTCTATGTTCATTCGACGTCAAAAATAGGAATCGAAACCTCACGGAAAATTAGGGAGCAAAACAGAAAAAGAGAAAGAGCATGAAAATTAACGGTAAGAAGAAGCAATTCATTTGACACGACAACATGAATCGAAACACAAGAAAATTCGGAAAGCGAAACAGAGAGAGAGAGAGAGCATGGTGATTATCGAATAGCAGAGAGCATCGAGTGGACGAAAATGAAAGTATTCGATTGATGAATAAATGAATGAACACTTGAAACCGTTCTGAACCAAATACAGCTAAGCACACTAACGGTTAGTAACTGATTCAGTTATCGTTTGAAGGAAAAGGAAGAAGAAGAAGAAGAAGAAGAAGAAGAAGAAGATGAGAAAGTGGAGGACCTCGGGAACGTGTTTATGGACGGGAGCGTGGTAGAGATCGGCGGGGTCGCAGGAGTGCCACTTGCGGAAGCGATCTTGGAAGTCGAGCTCCATGAGGTGGCCGATGAGGGAGGTGAAGAGCATGTGGCAGGGCTGGCCGCGGATGGAGTACGAGAACTCGAAGATCTTGTTGTAGCGGGACCGGCCGTCCCTCACCCGTAGTCCCTGGTTGCGGGACAGGATGCTGGACACCGACTTCGCCACCGACGGCTTCTCCGCCACGTTCAGCACCGTCACGGTGCGGCTCCCCATTAGGGTTTTGGTGATTTTTTTGGGGGTTTGGGGGGGAATTCAGAGGCTGTGACTTTGAGGTAGGGATTTTTCCCGCCCAGTTGCGCGAGTGTTTTGTGAGTGTGACTCAGGTCAGAGCCGCGAGGGAGGGCAAGGCACGATTTTCAAATTCGATTAATTTAACGGGTATGTTTGCTAAGTTAATGGATTTTTTTTTTTTTGGAGGATTTTTAAATTTTGGAGTTTGAGGGGGTGTTTGGATAGTATTATCTAGGTGAAAATAAATTTTAAAACAACCGTTTTTTCCGTATACTTAGATCACTTTTTAAAAAATAATGGATCTCAAAAGAATTTGTTTTCAATTTTTTTTTAGAAGCTAATAATGTAACATCCCAATTTTTCCCTCATGCTAAACACTCATTTTAAATAAGTGATTAGAAGTTTTTACGTGAAACGACCTTTTGAGAAAAAGCGACAAAACAATAATTCTCCAGTTGAAAGGTAAAATGATAATTTTGCCACTAAATGGCGAATTATAAGGATATAACATCTCAATTATTCCCTCATATTAAGTATTCATTTTAAATTAGTAGTTAGAAGTATTTGCGCAAAAATGATATTTTTCTAGAAAAAGGCACGGTAATTTTGCCATGAATGGTAAAATAGGAAAATTATAAAAAAAAATACATCAAGATAAAGCAAAATAAGATATTTCTTGTGAAAAATATTTAACAACATGAATTGAATAATTTTATAAAGTTTACTTAATTGATTTTGCGTCAAACGGCAATTTTCGCAAAAGGCTAAAGGGACATTTCCATCTTTTACTCAGCGGGCAGCCCATTTGGTCAAAAATCAAACACAGACTAGATAAGGCTATTGCATGGTTGGCCAAAGCGTGGGAAAAGGAGGATAAGGTGGCCTTTTCAAAGCTTGGAAAAATGGAGTTGTGTGCTTCCAAGGTGTAGCACTTACCAAGCCTTGACTTCCCTCTATTTAAGCAAGTATCCTCTCCCTTTCCCCACTTCTTGGCTGCTTCTCACCTCCCCACACTTTCAATTGTTTTCTTTTTCACCCCCTTTACTTTTCAATTGAGGTAGGGAATTTATGTTTGTTACTTCTATTTGTGGTTGATCATGAATTGTTCTAGTCTTTCAGTGGCTACAAATGGCTCATTGGTCTCGAAATTGAGTTAAGAACATCCTAGCTCTTCCATGGCTATGGATGTCTTTCCTAGTAAATCTGATAAATGAATAAACCTTCTCTCTCCAAGGATGTGACTGAATGAGATATCAAAGAGATCTATAAGGTCTCTTAAAATAGGTTCATGTCATTTTTAAGTGATTGAGGGGGTGTTTGTTCGGAGGAAAAATTTAAAGGTGTTTTAAATTGCTTTTTATAAAAACTTGATTTCAAAGCATTTTTTTGTTAATATGTTGTAAATGGTGTTTGTTTTGTGTTCTTGAAAGTTTCTAAAAGGAAAAATATGTAAGAAATCTAATTTGACTAAAATCTTAAAACTTATATGTAAATCTCTAATTTTCAGAATAATTAGTTAATTTGGATAGTTTTCAATAAAAAAAATTCATTTCTCAGCCTCTAGATTTTATTAAGCCCATTCTAATTTTATATGAAAGCTAAGACATAGAGCCACATCTTTGTTTTTATTTGGTAGGGTTTGGTTTCCTATAAAATTTGTGAAAATTATTAGAAGAGAGCCTAATCTTCTATTGTTTGGAATCTGGGTAGCATGCAATGAAAACTCTAAAATTCGAGTTATAACTCGATTTGAGTGAAACCAATTTTCAATGAAAGCTAACACGTAGAACTATTATTTTGGAAAATTTCATAAGCAAACACTTTCTAGTTTTATGCCATTCATTTTTGTAAGTTGCTGCACCCTAGTTAGGTGCGCAAACAACAGCCTCTATTTAGGAATTTTTATAAATTGTGTAGTTATCGGATTTGGCTCATTTTTAGTTTGTTAGAAATTTTGATAAATCATAATCATCTTCATAAAAATATTGGATTAAAGTTTCAAGTGTAAGGATCAAAGTAAAATTTCTTTTAATAATTATCAAATTGTTAAGAATTGAAAAAGTTAAAAAAATGCTTAATTTTGTAAGAATAGTATGCTAAAATATTTTAACAAAATTCCTAAGCTTTAAGGATTAAAAGATGGGAATAAAATATTAGCACAGTAATTATTTATGAGAATATTATAAGTATAATGAAAAAGAATGATAAACGGTCGCATGACTCTATCATACAAATTCATAAAATAACTCAACCTTGTATGGAAATCCTAAGTTATTGGGATATGTTATTATTGATAGAATTGTTATTATGTGATATTGTGCATTGTTTAAGTTATTATTGATATGTCATGCTATGTGTATCATATTGCTATCTTCAAATGCAAATCCATGCATGTGATGATCGCTCCTAACATTACTTGCATTAAGAAAGTAAAGAAAATGAACTAATAAATAGTGTCATATTTTATCCCTCACCCCAGGGTGGCGACGTGTCACGACTCGATTTGGAAATGTGATCGGCACGTGAGGAATCTCATCCCACGTAAGCCTTATGATGGCTATGCTGTATTCTATGCATATTTTATTCATAAAATAAATTTCAAATCTCGTATTAAATCCATATAAATCTAAATAACTCTTTTTCCATAAATAAAATCTGAAACTATAGTTGTAAAATAAATCATATTAAGTAGCTCGTTTACAAAATAAATCATGGATGCTAAATCATTAATTACAAATGAGAATATACTATCATGGTATGCTAAATGTAAGAACTATTCCTATGGTCCAGGGACATGCCCAATGACATGGAACACTCTAAGAACAACAAAAAAGCACTTCACTCCAAAGTAAAGCTTACCAACTATACCTCCTGTTGGAAAGGAGAGAGAGAAAGACCCATAACCGCTACTATACCTAATGAGAGAAAGGAGAAAGGAAAAGGGAGTTTCATCTAAAACTAAATGAGTGAATTCTCACCGTAACCCATTTCATAGGACAGCAACGAAGATGTATAAAAGTCATAATAATACTAATAGCAATAATAATAATAATAATTGTTATTTTCTTGTTCCTGGTCCCTCGTGGACAAGCTATGGGCACCTAACTAGGTCTTGTTTTCTGAAATTGCCACCATGGTTGTTTACTACTATTGCCTCCATGGTCGTTTCATAATATTTGCCTCCATGGCTGATTTACTTGTTGCCTTCATGGTTGTTTCATACTATTTGCCTCCATGGCTGTTTTAAATACTAATCATCATACATCACTAAACTGAAAATAATTAAAAACAATAATGCTGAAAGGTGGGTACTTTGTCCTTGGCAAAGCAAACCCCTAAATTCTTAGTACATTGAGAGTTCTAGATTCATATAACTCCAACAATCTGACTTTAACATAACTCTGTGGAAATCATGCCTAAGGGATCACCTGCTTGTAGGCATTCCGATTTCAAGCCCACATAATATGTATCTAACAGTTGCTATGAATCATTCTGAATTCCATACTTCTTTGTACCATATGCTAAAGTTCTAAGTTCAAAACTTAAACTAACATATCTTTTCATATACTTGATAAATCTAAAATTATAGTTTAAAGCATTGGGGCTCTAAATCATGAAAACTCTAAACTATAATAGCATATTCTTCATAAGGCTAAATCATACTTTATTCAACATCGCTTAACTTAACATTTCAATAAAACTATAATACATACTTGACACTTTCATAAACATCTTTAAATCATTCATTTTCGAAATGATAATTTCCTGAGCATATAAAATATTTTCATATCACACAACATAACAATCATGGTCCCATAGTTTTGTAAAACTCATTTCTTTTCATATATCATCATAAATCATAATTTTTCTAGATTAACATAATCATGTAAAAATCATATTCTATATTTTTCTTGTTCAAATTCCATGCTTAGCAAATATTATGCATCCAATATAATCATAATGGCAAAATAAGGTCATGAGCTTAAACCCATCACCTAGAGGGAAGGAAAGTATGACGTCAACACCAACATAGCTCTATGGAGCGGGGATGGCACCACCAACTGTCATATAACAACCACAAACTCTATATTAAACTCTAATCACCTCTAGAGAACTGAATTTAACTCTAACAACATTGGGGAAACACCCTTGACAACAATGGAGACAAACAATAACTCAATCATAGGGAAAGAAGATCATGGAAGAAACTAACATAAACCAACAACAATCACTCACCTTTGATCTTGGAAGAAGGAATGATGTTGGATTGAGAAGAACGGTTGGGAGAGAGTTTGGAAAGGAAGGTTTCGGTTTGGGGAGGGGAAGCCAGTTGGGTGTTTTAAAGGAGATTGGGGCTCATTTATCAAAACTACATTGTTTTGCATTGTTGACATCAGAACACGTTCGCCAGTAAATCTCGCTCAGTGAGCCTCCTAGCTTGCCTGCTGCAGGAGCCTGCTCAAGAATCTTGCAAGCAACCCAATCCTTGTCTCAACGCTCACTTATTTACATTTCTTTAAATTATTTATTTACTTCCCATTAACTTATTTATTTTACATTTCTTTAAATTATTTATTTTACTTCCCATTAACTTATTTATTTTACTTCCCATTATTTTAAAACATAAATGTAAATAAGAAAATACCCCCATTGGATTCAAATAAAATATCAAAAAAATCAAAATCCAACCATTCAAAATCCAAATTTTGGGTTTTAGTTCAAATCTAGAAATCCTCACGGTTTTCTAAACTTGTGGTCTAAAAACGAAGAGTTTAAAAGTTTCATAAAAATTATTAAAAATCACTATTTAACTTGGTTTCCCCTTGGGAACAATTACCAGGACTTTTGATCCCAAGAATGTGACTCTAACATACAGCCCTCCAATGAGGTAGGATCCGAACTCAGCGAAATTCAGGACCCAGTGGTGGGTCTGAGGACCTAGGTTGAACGGAACTTGTCTACACGTGTACACTGGGTATTACAATCTTCCCCCTTAAAAGATTTGGTCCCCAAATCTAAACTTACGTAACTAGAAGGTCAAGGAGATGGGATACCTAACCTACATGGGGTTTCAAGGATAGGCCTGAATGCCCTGAACACTCTAACATGATACTCTGATGTATGAACATACTTTGGGAGACAGTGCCATCCTGAAGGCCACTGCTCCATTTACTCTAGCTGAGAATGCACATTGTCACATCTGGGCGGCTCCACCTAAGGGTAGCCCTTTCCCATCACGGCAACAAAGGCTCCTATCATAGCACTTACACGGGTGGCTCCACCTCTAAAGGCAGCCTTCCACAGTGCAAGACCTAGGGAAGAACTAGGCTCACCGTGCATATGCAAGCTCTCAGGATAGGGGCTAAAACGTCAATTTCGTTACTCTCTTCTCTGTCTCGTGTCTAACATTAGCTAATGCTCCAGGGACCTTGAGTCTTGGGCTCCTGAACTTTCTCACTCTCTAAGCGAGTGTCATGCATGGAAATCAAACTAATCTATCCATTAACAAAGGGAAAGCAAAAACAAACATGGCACTCGTGCGCCTAATCCTTAACTATAGCATGTATTACACAAATCAACAAAGACAACGTGACTTGCTCTAAATCTCTGAAACACCTTATCATGATAACATGCATTCAAGACATCCAATCATGCTTATGCAATTGAGGCAAACAACATACTTCTTATTACTCTACCAAGCCCATTAATCTCTTATCATTGTGTTACCATGTGGCTATTTAACATGATAAATTTCATTTAAAGTCTCTTTTATCCAACTTACATGCATGGGTTAGGGGAACAAGTACACATCCTACATATATGAATTTCTCAACTTCATTATACCAATTATCTACATCCAAGATTCAAATCACTAAGCTACTCTAATCATGCACATACCATGCCAACCTCAAGTAAAACTATCATACATGCATATGGGGTTCTATTTCATGTTACATAACTTTTGAAAACATTTCATTATGAATTAAGCTATTTGCTATGGGTGTAAAACAAACTAGTTAAGAAACTTGCACCCAATTATCTTAGATCTCATTCAAGTAAAACATGTTTAAATTCTCTCTTCCCATAAAGCAAACCCATTATGATAATGCAAGGTTAACAAAACTTCTTTGAGAAAAATCTTTCCCTCTAGAATTTGCAAAACTTTGGCCAAAAGCCTCAAGTATTTATAAAACTCCTTTCAAAGATACTAACACAGTTCTCAAATCTCCTATCAAACTCATAAAACACATAAAAAAAAAACATTTAGAGAAACTTGATAGCAATAAGCATGATATCTAAATGTTAGGGGTACCTAGAAAATCGTTTCATTTATCATTCCAAAAGGCATCATCAATGATAAAAAAAACCATACACATAGCAGGTATTGACACATCATTCAAGCATATCAGTTATTCATTAATAAAAAGATATGATAGGTTCTAGGGACATACTTGAAGTCCAAATACTATAGCTTTAAGTATCACATAATCATGTATGTACTGTTTGATTTAATTCTTGGGCCACGAAATTTGTTGTTAATAATTGTCATGCCTACTTCAATTTAATAGCACTCACCCCAGCAAACATCAAGCCTGAGAAATCTATTACTCTACAATTAAAACATTTCCTGACCATCGCATTCTTTATTCTACTTATACATGCCCATGTAACCTTGCAATTCTACTTCTTTGTACTTTAAGCTATTCATCACGACCAAATCAACCACTAGTGTTTTTGGTGAAAGCTTCTAAGAACTTATTCATGGAATCTTTAATCATAAGTAAAGGAGTCTTCATAGCTTGTAACACTTTTTTTTTTTTTTTGCTTACAATAATGAAAAGAAAACAAAAGATGTCTAAAATATTCTAGTGCAATCCACACGCATTATCACTCACCATGAATGCTCGAAACTAGCCTAGCAACTCAAATTATGTTCTTATCATCCAGGGCATGCATACTATACTCATGGCATGCAAAGGCACAAGTCCCAATGCAAATTATGCAACAATACAATTTTTTTGAAACATGACATGCAAGATGTTCATGGTATCCAAGATTGCTTCAAATAATTTAACACATCATCAACAAAGCATCAATCCTACAATATGTCTATATGCATAATTCGTGTTCTCATTGGATTCTACCTCCAAGCTTTAAGTCATTCTCACGCAAACCATTTTTCCTCTGGAGCATCAAGTCTCTCTTCTCTACTCATTCGTAGCATGTGAGTGTGCCCCATAGGCACTGACCTCCATGGCACTTCTTCTTGTCTAACAAATTGTGTGTGTCCAATTAGTTTGTACTAAACCCACCATTCTAGCTGCTTGCTTGAACCTCTTCATTGTGCAATAATAGGCACAGGGAGGGCATGGAGGGTGGCCCTGGGCAACCCGGCTCCTGATCTTGATCTAAGCTAATCATTCCCACCCGTGCTCTCTTTGATGCACTCCAAGCTTGAAAGTGCTTCCTGACCACCTCTAGCAGGTTCAAAAATGGCCTACTCGGCGCTATACGCATTCAGTGCTAACTGGCATGAGGCTGCTGGTGGCGAGTTATCAAGTGGCATAGCTTACCCGAGAAGAATGGAAAGGAAATCAAACCAACAGTTTCAAAGAAATGAGAGACTCTTCCTGAACCTAGACATAACTAACTTTCCTATAGGCCTCAAATAACATTGCGTTAATGCAAATGGCTCAGTTCATTTACATAAACGTCATGCTACTTGTGGACACTTGCTCCAGTACCATGCAAGGAAACCTATTGCTCTGATACCACTTTGTCACGACCCAATTGGGAACGTGACGGCATGTGAGAAATCTCATCCCTATGTAAGCCTCGTGATCGCTATGCCGTACTTTACGCATATTTTATTCATAAAATAAATTTCAAATCTATTAAATCCATAGTAAATCTGAATAACTCTTTTTCCATAAATAAAATATGAACTAGTTGTAAAATAAATTATCCTGAGCTGGCTTACAAAATAAACCATGGATGCTAAATCATTAATTACAAATTAGAATATATTATCATGGTATAAATATAAGAACTATATGGTCTGGACCTGCCTATAATGACATTGGAGCACTCTAAGAACAACAAAAGGCACTTCACTCCAAAGTGAAGCTCACTGAACTGATACCTCACTGCTGGATAGGAGACGACGAAGAAAGACCGAATCGCTACTTGTAATGGCAAAAGGAGAGGTAAGTTTAATCTAAAACTAATGAGTGAATTCTCTCGTAACCCTTTTCATGGGATAGCAACCAAGATGCATAAAAGTCATAATAATACTAATAGCAATAATAATAACAATAATAAGAACATGATAATAATAATAATAATAACTATTACTGAATTTTTTTGTTCCTATGGTCCTCCTCAATAAGCTATGGACACATAACTAGGTCCCGTTTTCCTGAAATTGTCATCATGGCTTTACTACTATTGTCTCCATGGCCATTTCATAATATTTGCCTCCATGGCTGATTTATCCTGTTGCCTCCATGGCTACTATTATTGCCTCCATAGCTATTTCATACTATTTGCCTTCATGGCTGTTTAAATACTAATCATCATACATAACTGAACTAAAAAAAATTAAAAACAACAATGCTAAAAGGTGGGTACTTTGTCCCTGGCGAAGCAGAGCCCTAAATTCTTAGTACACTGAGAGTTCAAGATTCATATAACTCCAACAATCTGACTTTAGTATAACTGGCTGTGGAAATCATGTCCAAGGATCACCCGCTTCAGGCATTTCGATTTCAAGCCCACATAATATGTATCGCAGTTGCTATAAATCATTCTGAATTCCATACTTCTTTGTACCATATGCTAAAGTTTTAAGTTCAAAACTTAAACTAACACATCTTTTCATATACTTGATAAATCTAAAATTATAGTTTAAAACATTGGGGTTCTAAATCATGAAAACTCTAAACCATTATAGCATATTTCTTCATAAAGCTAAACCATACTTTAATCAACATAGCTCAACTTAACATTTCAGTAAAACGATAATACATATTTGACACTTTCATAAACATCTTTAAATCATACATTTTTTAAATGATCATTTTCTGAACATATAAAACATTTTCATATCACACAACATAGCAATCTTGGTCCCATGGTTTTGTAAAACTCATTTCTTTTCATGCTATCATCATGAATCATAATTTTCTAGCTTGACATAATCATGTAAAAATCATATTATATACTTTTTCTTATTTCAAATTCCATACTTAACAAATATTATGCATCCAATATAATCATAATGGCAAAATAAGGCCATGAGCTTAAACCCACTCATCTGGGGAGAAAAGTATCGAGTCAATACTAACATAGCTCCGGAACGGAGATGACACCACCAACTGTCATAGAACAACCACAAACTCTAGATTAAACTCTAATCACCTCTAGAGAGCTGAAATCTAACTCTAACAACTTTTAGGGAGCACCCCACTTGACAACAATAGAGACAAATAACAACCCAATCATGAGGAAAGAAGATCATGGAAGAAACTAACATAAACCAACAACAATCACTCACCTTTGATCTTGGAAGGAGAAGGAATGATGTTGGATTGAGAGGAAGGGTTGGGAGAAAGTTTGCAAAGGAAGGTTTTTTGGGAAAGGGGAAACCCAGTTGGGGTGTTCTAAAGGGGTTGGGGCTCATTTATCAAACCCATCATTTTGCATTGTGTGACATTACACACACTTGCAACGAATAAATCTCGCTGCAACAACATAACATGCATTGGTCTAGTTTTGCAGGAACGCACCCAATTGCATTTGGTTTATCTCAACGCTCACTTATTTACATCATTTACTTCCCATTAACTTTAAAACATAAATATAAATAAGGAAATACCCCCTATTTGGATTCAAATAAAATATCAAAAAAAATCAAAATCTTAACCATTCAAAATCCAAATTTTGGGCTTTAGTTAAATTGGAAATCCTAAGGTTTTCTAAACTTGTGGTCCAAAATGAAGCGTTTAAAGGCTTCATAAAAATCATTAAAACTCACTCTTTAACTTGGTTTCCCCTTGGGAACAATTTTCGAAACTTTTGATCCCAATAATATGACTCTAACATATAGCCCTCCAAGGAGGCGTAGGATCCGGACTTAGCGAAATTAAAACCTTAGTGGGTCTGGAGACTCAAGGCTAACAAACTGTCTCCTGACATGTGTACATGGGTATTACATGATGGTCGTTAGTTTGAGCTCAATATCATAAGTTTAAGGAGGGAGGCCCACAAGGGTTTCTAAGTTAAGATGGAGGTTGATGCCAAAAATCAAAGTCAAGACATATTACGTTGTGTGATTACCAATTTAATAGCTCATGATGCATGCTTACATAAATCGTGACATGATAGTGGAAGAACAATGTATCAAGAGAAAAGAGGATACGCTTTACCTTATGAATAAAATGTGCATAAATCATGGCATGACACGGAAGAAGAATGTATCAAGAGAAAGAGGAGACACCTTACTTTATGAATGAAATGTGCATACATGAGTCATGGCATGTTCGTAGAAGAAGCATGTAAAAAGAGGACCTACCTTGGCTAATAAAAGACTTTTGAAAATTAAAAGATGAACATAAACATGCATACATTTCTTTTAGCAAATAAACTCTAGGTGGCTAAAGGCGAAAATGATGACACTTATGCATTTTCCTCCTAGAAATATTATATTTCTTGTTCCTCTTTTTTTATCGTCTTTAGATGGGGAGGGATGAGGGAGCAATTGGAGGCCTAAAGGCGTAGATACAACCCGTGAAAGCAACTATGTTTTGGAATGTTATATTTTACGTTGAATATGAACCTATTTATTCTGCTTTTTTAATATGAATTGTCATGTTTAAGGATGGTTATGGGAATATTCTTCCCATCCTAATTTATATTGATGTTATAACTCATCTTCGTTAATTATGATGTTTGAGGTATTAATATTTTTATAGTATGTAGGATGTGCTATGTATTGTCTTTACGTTTTATGACTATACTAACGATATCGCACATATCATACCATTCCCTCTATCAATCAAACCTTGCAAGGCTTACATTTTTGTAAGTTTCTTTATATATATATATATATATATATATATATATATATATATATATATATACACACACACACACACACACACACACACATACATACATACATACATATACATATATGATTAATTTTTAGTAAATTAATTTAAAAAGTTTGAATTTTTTCCGTAAAGCTAAAAGGTAACAAACTAATAGAATCCAAATGCGAACTTAAGCGTGGATTGGAGCTACTAGGGTGTTTCAAATAAAAGTAGTTTCAAAACAAATTGTTTTAGCTTTTTCATGTTATACGTACAATTTAAGTTTTATAATTAGGGTTTTGCTAACTAGTACTCTATGACCACTTGTTAAGGAATCTAGAAGTGAAAAATCTTTATAGAAAAATAAACTTGTTACGATTTCAATGCATTAAATACATGGGTTAAATCAAAACTCTATATTTTAATTTCCTTAATTATTGCCCTTAGAATACCTGGTCAATAAAGTTAGGCGAAAGTTTTTATGAACAAATTTTATATGTAAAATTATATCTGAAACTCATCCATAAAAGTTCCTATCCCATTTTCATCCTTTGTCCAAACACACTCTTTTATTATAAAAAAATTCATATGCCTAATTAATCATGTGATTCTATTGGGAAGAGTTTTCAAGTAGTGAGTGATTGAATCAAACACTCTAACTAATATGGTAATACATGACTAGATGTATGTATAAAACTATTTACTTTGACAACATATTCAAATTAAAGTCATAATTTTGATGCTAAATTTTTTTTACATATTTGTCCAGTCATATATCATTAAAAAAAGTATATAGGAGGATTTGATTCATGTTTGGCTCTCATTTCCCCTATTTCAAAAGTCACCAACATGAGAGGATTGGATTTAATTAGCTCATTTAAAGTGAGGATATTTGTAAAATAATAAATGCTCAGTTTGCTTATAACATTTTAAAAAAAATTAAAGTCAAAAATCATATTTTAACCTTTTATTTTGTTTGATTGTGTAACTTATTATGTCCAAATTTTTAGTATTATTTGAAAAATTAAATCATTTAACTTATCAAGAATCACTTTTTTAGAGTATGTTTGGATTGACTTTTTTAATAAAAAAAATTATTTAATTTTTTAAAAGTATTTTGTGTATTTTTTTAGAGTGTTTGAATTGGTTTTTTTAAAAATGCACTTTAAATTTTAAAAAAGGTTCTACCACTTTTTTTAAGCTAATATAATCAACTTTTTTGAAAAATAGAAGCAGAAGTGCTATTTAATAAAATTATCTTTCAAAAAATCTCTTGCTATTATTTGTAATTACAATATTATCTCTTATAAGACCCTTACAAAAATTTCCTTGCTGCTCCTACTCTGATTCACAAAAGACGTAGAACACTCACACCCAGATGTGGTTGCTTTGCACATTTACTCCTTGGTCTTGAATTGTCTTATACGATATATTCACTTTCACTTGTGTATGCTAACAAATTATTGATTAAATTTAAAAAGAGTTTTGAAAGAAGAACAATATATATAAGTTTTGTTGAGAAAGAAAGAAAATAAGTTGTAAGTTGTAAGAATGATGACCGACAATTCTTTGTGACAAAGTGCAAAGTCTTCCTATATACTTATTCAGTTCATTAGTTGTATTCATCAACAAACATGCCCTTTTTTGTAATTTAAACATAAAAAGTGTTTTTATTTTTTTATTCAAATTGATTTGTAAGTACTTTTAATAATCAAAATCATTTTTCAAATTGTTTATCTAATTGTAACATGATTTTTTTCTTATGAAAAAACTATATTAAAATAAACATTTTTTTTAAATAAAGCCAAATGCACCCTTAAAACACTTAAAATAATCATTTTTATTACTACGTATTTGAATATAAAATAACTTATTCATAAATTACTTTTTGAAAAATTACTTTTAAGAACGATTAAATAAATTAGACAAAATACCCATTTTGGTCCCTCTAAAATTTTGTCAACTAAATTAGTCCATGTAAAAAACTCTCAAATTGGTCTTACAAAATTGAATAGTAGACAAATTGATCCCTAAAAAATAAATCTTTCAAATTGGTCATTGTAAAAACTTTTAATCAACAAATCCCACAAAATTGAGAATCGGCCAAATTAGTCTTTTTGATAAGTCAAAACAAAGGACTAACTAAGATAATTCACTTCGGGACTAATGTAAGAGATTTTTTTATAGGGACTAATTTGGCTAACTATTCAATTTTGCATGGATCAATTTGAGAGTTTATTTTTTCCAGAATTTGGTCGATGAAATTTTAGAGGACAAATTTGATAGTTTTGCCAATAAATTATTTATCAAACGAGCCCAAAATGAGAAAGCTGGATTGTTTGTGAAATCTACACACAATGAATGATATTGATGTAATAGGTTACTAATCCCTTATATTTACATTTTCCAAACATCATCATTTCCAGGATTTAAAATAGAGGATTTTATTAGATAACTATATAAAAAAAATTTGAATTGTCAATACATCAAAATTAAAAAAAAAATTAAAAGAGTTTAATGACTATATGCTTGCAATGTAAAATAATTTTGTACTGTTTGTTAATACAAATCTACAATGGAGTCCAATCATATTAGGTGATTATTATAATAAATACTAGCATCTTGCCTCAAGCCGCATTTTTTTAAATAAATCTATACATATTGTCAATATAAATTTTTATATATAGATATTCCATGTTGTATTATTTTTTAAAAATAATTGCTTAAAAATAAAATAAAAGTTGAAAGAGGGAAAAAACAAAAAGAGGTGGAAGAGGCGAGTTGTACGAGTAAAATGAGAAGGAAAATTGGGCAACAGAATGTAGTTATTGTACTCAATCCCTTTATTGTTATATAGATCTATCATTAATTTCAAACTTGCTTGAATTTTTTATTTATTAATAATATAAAATTATTTCATACTGTCAAAGAAAAAATAATAATTTTTACTGCATTATTCATAAAATCTTATAAAAACAACAAACTAACTGAAATGTTGAAACCTATTTCTTAGGATATGTTTGATTATGAAGATGATATGAGAGCAAAATTTTCTTAAATGAGTTTTATATATAAAATGGTATATAATGCTTATTTTCTTAGGATATGTTAGACAGAGGCTCGCGCCCCCATATGCATGATATTTTCCCTCATGATCCTTGACAAAATCTTCCCCGATTTGCAGGTTTTGCTACTGTGCATTGAACTTTATTGAATACAAAATTGAGGTATAGTCCAGATCTCATTCAAAATTAAAATCCATTCAAATATGGTAGTCAAAGCTGGAAGTAAATCCATTATGACACTACCTTAACTGGATAGTGAGAATTATCAATTACAATAAAAAAAAAAAAAAATATTATTTATACTCATTATATAAGATATTATGTTGACTAATACTCCATTTATTATAGAATGAGTTGTTATAGTTGAATGTTAACCAATCTAATGGTGGATAGAGTGTGTGTTAAAACAATATGAATAACACAATATCCCTCGTGCATTCAATACCGATTGTGTTAAAATAATATGAATAAACATATATCCGTGCATTGGATTATATCAATTGTGACAAAACAAATTATTTGAATTTTTAAGATTGATATCTTTTTTTAAAATATTTTGTATTTTCCAGCCTCCTCTATGCATAGAAGCACAACATCGTTCTTATATTCCTTTTTATTTACTTCACTCTTCTATTTTTTACTTTTAATTGATTCGTTTTTCTATAATTTATAAGGTTTTGTCCATTCAATATATTTCCTATCATATATATTTTCAAACAAATCCATCAATGTTAGAGTTTTGACATATGTGTCTTATGATGTGTAATGTAGCAAAATAGTATTTTTTGTCACCTTTTTTATATATAATATAGATTTTTATCAATTTTCATTGGATTGGATATGGATGTGTTTTGATTGTTTTGTTTAGATTTGTTGAATGTGTTTTGATTGTTTTGTTTGGATTTGTTGTTATGATGTTCTTTAGGGTGTGTTATTAAAATTGAATTTTAAAATATATCACTAATTCAAAATTTTAATTGATTATAATTAAAATTTAAATATATATTCAAACGATGCATCATATAATTTCATAAGAAAATCATCACCTAAAATATTTTTTTAAAAATGTTAAACCTAGCTACATATACATATATATATATATATATATATATATATATATAATATTTAGGAATATTAAACAATAATTGTAATGTTAGGTATTTCTTTTGGTAATTTTAAATTTTTTACAAAAAAATTTCTCTAAAAGTAGAAATACATTTAACAACATATATTCTAATATAAAATTCAAATATTCTTTAAATTAATGCATATTATTTTACAATCTATCTATAATTGTAATAATAACAATATCATAATATTTTATATTTCCTACAATCACTTAGTCATCTATCAATACCTATTCTGTAATCAATAATACAAACTCAAATAATAATTCTTTTTTTTTTTTTGTATCTCTAATAGAATGTTCCTCTATTTATTATATACAATAATATAATTAGTATTAATCTATTTAGTAATATAATATTAATTAATCTATCAATAGGGTTTCCCATATCAGCTAACAATGAGTCATACTAATTTCATGTTAATTAGAATTCTTTACTTATAGAACATCCTAGGTTATGAAAATTGAAAGTTTTATTTCTATAAAGAAATGAAGACAATTTTCAATGTCATCAAAATTGATATGAGTAGTACATCTTATTTTAATTTACATCAATTTTTACTACTATTGATTCTACATATTTTTCTCTTTATTATTACGTTTATATTTCTTATCTTTTGTTATATATTTAATACTTTTCTTTATTTTAGGTATTTACTTTTTTAGGTTATTATTACATTTGAATTGTTTGTACCTATTGTTTTCAGAGGCCTTGAAAATAGTTCAAGATTAGAGGAAAAAGTCATGTGATCAAGAAACATCATTCAAGATAAAGTTAAGAAGAATATTGTAGTTAAGAAGAACAACAATTTGGCTATAAGTGATATGACTAATTCCATATGGTAATAAAGTTTGGAAGCATGGGATTATATTTTTTTTGGATTCATGCTAAAACAATATGAATGACATAATATTGGATTCATGCTAAAACAATATGAATAACACATCCCTATGCATCGCACTAAAATCTTACTAAGTATTTACTCTAGCATATCCATTATTAATTATGTTCCTTGCATGCAATATTTTTTATAATCAAACCAAGCACTGAGGTAGATAATGATGACATTTGTATGTGTATAGGAGTACTCCTGAGAATTTTAGAATTCTCATCCTTGTATGTATTCCATTTCTAGATCCGCAGATGGCGTGCACGAGGATACTGATAAAGTAGTTGCCAGTTGTCCCTGATACGTTAGGATTAGAAGTAGATACTTGCTCTAATCATTAGATTTGATTTAGATAAACCCCTTTGTATCTAAACAGTTCTGATTTTAATATATGTATTTTAGCTATTGGATGATTGTACATTATAGATATACTATAAAGGTCTGACCTTATTTGTAAATAAATAAATTATTACTATGACATATAAATAAAATAGGAAGTATCACACTCTTAGTTAAGTATTTAATCCTAGGTAAAATAGGGGTGTTACAATATGAATAGTGAGTGGTGAATACTCACAGAATACAATTTGTTTTTGGTCTAGGGGACAGGATACATTCGCCCCATTCAAGGGGTTGAACTCCAGTCCTAGATGTAGTATTATGAACATTTTTCACCATTATGTTAAAAGTTCATCCATTCAGTTTATTTCTTAGTAAATCATTATTTATAAATCGGAACAAAGCTTCCTCCAATAAAGCAAGAATGTGTGTTCATATAAAGCTTACCATTTTTTATTTCTTACTGTGTGCCTAAATCTATACATATATAAAATAAATTATCCACAATAATTACTCATTTGGTCACAACTTTTATAAGTTCAAAAATACCTCTCTTATTAAGCCTGTCACAAAAACTATTTTCAGATCTAACTTCAAGAATAACTACCATTTATATTTACTCATCTAACTTCTCATTTTTTAAATTATTTTTTCAATTTTTATTTCTTTATTGGATATTTTATAAAAAAAGGCAAATTGACTAGCACATAATTGTCTATTACTTGCACCCCTAATTAGAATTTAGAGTAAACACCAAGTCAATCCTTCAACAATTTTAGAAAATTTGATCCCTTAAGAAAATAAACCTTTTTCCTGGTTCATCAAGAATTGAAATGTATGTCAAAATAGTCTATCTAAAATCTATCCATCAAACCTTAAGGGGATGACACACATGGTCTATTTAGTCAATGATATAGCATGTCAAATTACATGGAATCAACTACAACCTTGAGTCATGATGTTGTTTCAATGTTCATTGTTTTCCTAAAACTTAGAATAACACAATGTAATGGAAGTGATGTTTTGAATCCTTTCAAAATGATGTCGTTCGTGTTGTTTAATGTCAATTGTTCAGTTCATGTGATGCATCAATGTTGTAATGCGTCACATGGGTCATTCCATTTACTAGAAAGATCTAAGATAAAAAAAGGATCTAAGATAAAGGATCCACTCAATATGATATCATAATTAATTGACAAAGTGCCACAATCAAAATGAATCTACATTAAATATATATTTAAAAATAAAAAATAAAATAAATTTTCTTAATTATTATGAGATATCAATTATATTCATCAGACTTAATTAACAAATGTCAATCATAATAGTATCATAATTAATTATTAGATATCAATTATATAGATCACCGATCATAAATAAGGATCTTTTTCTATTTTTGTGTGCATAAATTAGTTTCAATTAGTTTTGGTATGTAATTTAAACTTTTATGTGCAAAAATCAATTTTAGATATATGAGCAAAAAATATAATTAATTATTAGATATCAATTATATCATCCTCAATGATAAATAAGTAATTTTTTAATTTTTGTGCATAAAAAATTGATTAAATCATATTTAAGAAGAAATGACAATAAATACTCTATCACATGTCATTTTCTTAAAATTTATATTTTTCAAAAGATTATATTAAAACCTTATTACAAAATATGTAAAAAAAAATTACAAAAGTGTAAATTTTCAATTCCAAATCAAATTTTTAATTTCGAGTTAAGTGAAATCAATGTTATTTTTATATTTTGAATTTTAATTTAATAGTTACAATTTAGTATCTTCATATCCTATAATCATATCATATAATAATTATAATATAATTAAAAATCTATTCTAGGGAAAACTTTGCCACATAGCAAATTTTCTTTCAACAATAATTTAATACGTGAAAATTTTTTCCAAAAAGAAAATCTAAACATTTGTATCCTATATATATATATATAGTACATATATCATTTGTACATTTACGTCAACTTATTATAATATTTAATCAACTCATTTTGTTATGACATACTATTATTATAATTAATAAATATAATCAATTTGCACATAAAAAGATCAAGTAATCATAATCTACTAAATTAATCATTGTCAAATTAAATTGAAATTATATATTTATATATGTTGATGAATAGTTACAAGTAATGCCCATTATATACATGGAAACAATAGTATATTTGAAATTCAAATAGTTATCTATTACCGCACTACAATTTTATTATTGTTAATTATTATTGATGAGAGAATTATGTTATGTTTAATTGAAAATTTTTTCCTCTCAATTGTAATTTTTTTGCACATTCTTTCATTTTAGATGCCTATATAACAAATAGTTCATCTTATATGTGTCGTTTCCTTCACTAACTATACTACTTCCTTTTTTTATTGTGTCTTCATTTAGAAAATAGTGACAACAAGATGGTTTTTAAACGGTGGTAGAGGAGGTAAGGCTTAAGTTCTTCATTTTTTTTAATTTGATAGTTTTTCTTTATGCTTCTTTTTTTAAGAATATTACTCCTAAATTGAGATGTTTTTATCATCTTCTAAGATGTACTCTAGACTTTCTAATTATTTTCATTATAAAATGAAAAAATAACTTCTATTGCCTTGAATCCACTACAATGTAACTATTAAGATGATTTATACTTTTATGAAAATATTGTGCCCATTGTTTTAAAGTGATTCGCTTAATGAAGAGCCTTAATGATTCCCCATGTTATGACTAACTCTTTGATAAGCCTTCTCATGAGGAAGTTTATAGACATGTTGTTAAGACATATCAGGCAAAACAAGGTGTTATGCAGGTTAAGGGTTGGTGTTGTGGCAATACGTATTGCTTGGACATTAACTCTTGTTTTTTGAGTACTAAAATATAAAATACGATAATCATAATTAAAAATTAGAAATTAATCACATATATATCTATGCTATCACAAGCTTACTCAAATTATCAATAATAAATTTTATCATCAAATAATAATAATAATAATTGAAAATCAATATTTGTGTTAGTTTTTCTATTTTTGTCTTTATATTTTAATTTTAATCTTTACATTCTTATTAATCATTTTTAACGTCTTAGTGTTATTTGTTTTCAAGTCTTAATGGTTGTTGTAATATATCGATACCATGTTTCATAGAAAAAATTCAAATAGTCTTCATGTTAGGATTATTTGATAGTGACATATTCTTAATTTTGAAAATTCAAAGCTTCCATATTGAAATAGATTTGATTGACGAATATGTAAGTGTCATTTTTTTGTTCATTTCTATTATATTTATGTACTTATTGATCTATATCACTTTTTTAAAGGAGGAAGGATTCAAGCCAAGTCAAAAAAGGATATTGATTTTAAAATTTTTTAATAAGCTAGAAGAAGATGAGGCATATCAAATGTTTTATTTTGGTTTTGCTTTAAATAATAGTGATTTTAAGATTACCAAACATCAATAAGTTTAATTTAAGCATCAACCAACTACAGAAAGCTCAAAACATGAAAAATCTCATATTTAAATATTAAAATAAAATAAAATAAAATTTCATAATTATGTGAGATATCAATTATATCCATCATTGATAATAAATTAGTATTTTTTAACCTTTTTTCATAAATCAATTTCAATTATTTTTAGTATTTAATTTAATCTTTTTTTTGTAAAAATAAGTTTTTTATGTATCATAAAATTATTTAATTTTTTTTTTTTGTAAATAATTTTTTTTTAAATGCATTTTTTGAAATTTATACTTTAAAAAATTTATTTTTAAAAACCAACTACAAAATTGTCAGAAAAATACAATATTGTTCTTTTTAATAAAATTATTTTAAATTAAATTAAGTGCATTCAATTTTATTTTCAATTACAATATTAAATTTAATATATATCCTAGATATCATAATTAACATATATTCCTTTTCAATTTGAATAGTTACATGGTTGAATATGACGGAAGAAGAATAAAATAAAATCATTAACTAAAGGGTTATTTAATTTAATTTTTTTCTTCAATTGTTTCATCATTTAAAAATAGAAAACAATTGCATTTTATTATCTCTAAATATTGATTATCAACTATTTATGAATTATTCATAAATTAACTTTATCAATTTAGATTAAATTTATTTATAATTTAAGATTTTTTAAAAAATAAGTGTAAGTTGTAAAAAAAATTAAGAGAATATTATGAATATTCCTTATTTTTATATATTATATCTAATATTAGTATATTAACAACAGAAAAAGCACATAATTTTTATTTTAATTATCAAATTTCTATTAAATTTTGTAAAAGTATATTATAAATAAATTTTATTTGTATATTTTGTGCAGATTTTCTTCAATTTGAATTTGTTAAACCACTATTAGGAGGTCAAATTGAGAGGATAGAAAGGGGCATCCAATTTTTTTCACTATAGGTAATCCTTAGTTTTTAAAAAATGAAAAATAAATAATAAATAACACTTTCAAGTTTTTGTTTTAAATGATATAATAATATAAAAATTTTATTTTAAATTATTTTTATATGATTCTTATTATTTAAATATAAAAAATTTTAAACATTTATAAAAGAATTACATTTTCCATAGATTTAAAAATATTTGTATATATTAATTTAATGGAATAAGTCCATTGTATGGGTAAAAAACTATACATTTTTTTTTTAAATTATGTCTTTTAAAAGATAAGCATTGCTTGCACCTACCCTTGAGGTAGTTGAAATGGTCAATGAATTTAATTATTCTTTCATATTCTTGGTGAGAAAGGAGTTTTAAGTAATTAATTTGCAGAACAATTTGAAGATTTTTTAATAGGCTAATTTTCCTTAATTTAAATGGATAAATTTAACATTTCTTTTCCAAAAATTTTGAGTGAAATTTTGATCAGAAATTTGATGTTTTTTGGATTATGTAGTAATAGTTAAAGTTAAAATTTGGATTATTTGGAAATACCAGGAAATAAAATTGAGAAAATGTTTACAATCTTAATTTAATTTTCAAACATGTCTTTTGGTTTCAAAAAGAAATTTCTATTATAACTATAGTCAAAGACAATCTTTATGATTTGTTAATTAAAATTAAAATATCTTTATGGACAATTTTATGTGATTATCTCAAGTAAAATAATTTGATTTGAAAATATCAAATGGATGACAATGGGTAACCTTACAATATTGGTGAATGTTATTTATCTATAGGTGTTTCAAAAGATTTAAAAAAATATATATCTATGTGTTTATATATATTTTTATATATAGTATATTCATCATTACATTTTTTTACAAGTCTTTACATAAAAGTACTAATAATATTTATATTGTATAATATATTTATATATGAAGAGGGTGTTGAAACAAAAATCCTATAAAATTCCTTTATAATTATTACTTTATAACATTATTGTTAATATTTATCATTAGTTAATTTAAAAAATTGTCATAATTTTAATTTATTAATAATATTAAATTATTTATTATTTTTAAAAATTATTACAGTGTATGGGTTAAAGTAATAGTCTTATAAAAACAACAAACTAACTGAAATGTTGAAACCTATTTCTTAGGATATGTTTGATTATGAAGATGATATGTGAGTAAAATTTTCTTAAATGGGTTTTATATATAAAATGGTATATAATGCTTATTTTCTTAGGATATGTTAGACAGAGGCTCGCGCCCCCATATGCATGATATTTTCCCTCATGATCCTTGACAAAATCTTCCCCGATTTGCAGGTTTTGCTACTGTGCATTGAACTTTATTGAATACAAAATTGAGGTATAGTCCAGATCTCATTCAAAATTAAAATCCATTCAAATATGGTAGTCAAAGCTGGAAGTAAATCCATTATGACGCTACCTTAACTGGATAGTGAGAATTATCAATTAAAAAAATATATATTATTTATACTCATTATATATAAGATATTGTGTTGATTAACATTCCATTTATTATTGAATGGCTGTAACTATAGTTGAATGGAGTTCACACTTACTAATGATAGATAGAATGTGTGTTAACACATTGATACATAATGAATATAAATAATATAATTAAAAAAAATGAGACACATGTAAAAGTATGTTGCCTTTGATATATCGATATTGATATTGATATTGATAATTATCTATCTAAATCGAAAATAATATTAAATATGGAATTACGTGGTGTCATCCACCTCCAAGCATCGAATCTTAGGACAAGAGCTGTCAAATGTGGGCCATTTTTATTTTATTTTTCCCTTCAAAATCAATAATGCACGTGGGCCACTGCAACATGGAAATGGAACCACAACAGCTTCCATATTGGGCACAGTGAAGTTAACTTGATTACCCATAATCCCATGGCGATAGGGAATAACGTGATGATCTTGAAAATATCGGTGCATTTGATGAATAAAAACTAAATTTTTTAACTTTAATATAAACCTTTTTGCATAGTTAATTAATTAGATATTATTATGCTATTTAAAAATTAAATTTAATATATTATTACAGCGAAAAGTACAATAGTTTATTTATAATCAGAAACTCATTTTTTATTATAATAATAATAACACAATAAAAATTAGGATTTGGAAAATTGTCATGTGATTTCTTAAATTTTTTAATGATGGTTTGGGCTTTTTTTTTTATTTTATAGGATTGTTTTAGTATTTTTTTTTGTTATTTTAGTTTGGATTTTAGTCAATTTTTTTTAATATTATATTTTTATCCATGTCATTCTGAATTTAAGTCACATAAGTATTTTATAATATATTTAATTTGAATGAATACTAAAAAGCTTATTTTTTTTTATTTTTTATTTTTTAGAGTATCTCTTATTTGACAAGTGAAAAGCTAATATCTCAATATATGCTTACACGTCTAACACTTTTAACAGTATTTTTTGTTTTCATACGCTTGTGCCAAATAATGTAAGAGATCTCATGTATATAGGTCTATATACATTGAACTTAATTTATATATGACTAAATAATTTTATAAAAGTGTCAAACTATATTGAGTAATTATCTACTTTGATAACTGCCGATGATGAGTTGATTTCTTCTTCGATTTCTATTGGATTAAACTCTTTTCTTTTTTTTCATGTGTATAAAATCTCATGTACTAATCATGTAAGTAAATTGCATGTACCAAAAAAGAAATGCATGTAAATTGTGTAAAAATAACAACGTTATGTAAATTTTTTTGGTTACAACAACGAATGTAAATTAACCTTACATAACATAAATAGAGAGAGAAGAAAATTTGGAGTTAGCTTTGTTTTTTGTGTTGTTTGAGACTCTGTGTGTGGGCACAGTCCTTGGACTTTCTGGGACTTGGCATCTACTTTAACCTGAATTCAACAATGGTTGGCAGGCACAGAGAAGAAGAAGAAGACATGGAGAGAGAAACCGATAAAAGACAACGATGCAAGGCCCAAAGCTAATTCCTCTTGGACAGTTGCAACCTACACAACTCGATTGCTTTTGTTCCCTTCTTCATCATTGGACAATGCAAAAGCAGCAACAGTTTACCCTCTTTTGAAGTGATGGGGTGTGTGCTGTTTTCTTCTTGATGGCTTGACCTTGTTTTCAACTAGGTTGTTCCACTCCCTTGTACTCTTTTTGGCTTCCTAACCGCACCCCATTTCAACTTTCGTGAGTTTTTCTCCTTTTTCCTTTCCCATTTTTTCATTATTA
Organism: Dalbergia oliveri; assembly: GCA_030441495.1. Taxonomy (NCBI): domain Eukaryota; kingdom Viridiplantae; phylum Streptophyta; class Magnoliopsida; order Fabales; family Fabaceae; genus Dalbergia; species Dalbergia oliveri. Next base: position 19,768,843 of record JAMLFY010000003.1, read on the forward strand.
TTATTATTTTTGCAATTCAATCAAGATTCAATAGGGTATCTGCAATATTTGACACAACTCAATTAAGATTAGACACCCCTTTTTCACATTAATCCTGTGAAGTGCAGGGCTTTTCTTCCACTTTCCAAGCACCCTCCACGTCCACCTTTGTGGGTGGAGAACATTTTTCAGGGTTTGTCGTTATTTCAGCTGAATTTCTCGTTTTTGATTAATTTGGAATTGTGGGTATGCGTTAAAGTATGCAATTTTTGTGGATAATCTTTTAAAGTTTTGTTTTTTAAAGCCATAAAATCTCAGTTGGATCAGCATGTCTCCTGAGCCCTGTGATTCAAGCTTGCTTTTGTCTATTCCTGATGATGTGTTTGCCATCGTTTGTCGGTTCTTATCTCCAAGAGATGTGTGTAATCTTGGTCTATGCTGCAGGAGCTTGAATGCTCTTGTGGCCTCCGAAAATTATGGCTCACCCAATGTGATGTTTTGGGCATAGTGCCCCATAAGGACCTTGTTGAGTGGCGAAAGGGTGTGTCGTCTTACAAGGCGCTTTGCCGTTTCCTTCTGAGTGTTCAGCCACTGATTGGATTGTGGGTTCATCAGAATCCGGAGCTCGGCAATGTGGTGTATGTCATGCCGGGTTTTGTTTCGGTTGTTGGTTGTAGGATCATTCCTCAGGAGCTTGGTCCATTGGGCATTGAAGATGGTCCAATCCTATGGGCATCAGTCTTTGAAATCATTGGTGATTTTGATGGTTTGACTACATTTTTTCTTCATGGAGGGGAGAAGGGAATCGACTATATTTATCCTGGTTCGGTCAAGCCTATACAAAAATCTTGCAATGTATTGTTGCTTGAGGTTGAACCCGGGCAACAAAAGAATGTTAGTACTTTGCTCCAGAGTAAAAGCTTTGTGCATAGCTCAGGTGTGGAGTTTTCAAGGAAGGATTGCTGGTTAAACAGTGATCTTCTCGGTCACAAAGGGTGAATGGAAATAATGAGGCAACGGTTACCTTCAGCAAATTAGCATTTAATGATAGAAGAAAGTTGCTGGAGGTCACTACTAGCCAAGTTCGACAAAAGATTCCTGATACAGTGATTGGACCTTTGTTTCCTAGGTTAGGGGATGATGAGGAAAACTTTCAGAAAGATTTGGTGCGCTTGTGGGAAAGAAGATCAATCCTTAGTCAAATGTACAAGCTTGGTAGTAGTCAGATGGACTATAAGGCAAGTTCTCAAGAGGCAGTTGGTCCAATGCACTTAGAGCTTGATGATATCAGAAGGAGTCTTAACTGTTCAAGGCCAATATGTAATCCTTTGCCCGAGGAGGATGGTCACATCAAAAGAAAAGGCCTTCGTGGATCTTTCTGGAATAGCCTTAAACAGATGCTGGGAAGATCTAATTCAGTTAATGGCAATCATTCGATTTCCAAGAAGCTTACTTCTAACAGTGAGATGAGGCATGCACGGCTTCAAGAATTTCTTAAATCAGGCGACACAATAAAACTAATATTGAACGCCTCAACTGTTAAGTTATCTTCTTATCGAGCATGGCCAAATATGCATGACAGTCGGTTTGCACTTTACAAGTTGCCATTGCGAGTTCCCAGAGCTGACCATGAATATGCTGGTTTATGGGGAGGGACTTTCGGTTGGCCCCCTGGAAAGCCTTCTGAAGATAAGCCTGGAAAGGCTTTATTCTTTCTTCTGCTATCTTACGAGGAGTCACAGGGTCAACAGCATCTCATTGCAACCAAAATATTGGAAGGCACTCACTATGTCTTGCATCCTAATGGTTCCGCAATGTTTATAGTGAATATTAATGAGCCTTTGACTGAGCCCTTTCCTTGGGGCACTGATGGAGACTCGTTTCCAGTGGATGTCAAGCATGCTTTCAAGGGAGAGGGTATTGCAAGTGGTTATGGGTTCAGATACCCGGATCAAAGCCCGGTTCCCTCTTTGTTTTTGAAAATGGTGTCATGGCCTTCATTTGGAAGGAGACAAGGGCTGTTTTGACCTTGCAAAGACTTAACTTGCAAGAACTTCTGAAGAAGGGTGAAAGGGTACCTTCTCTGCCTCCTGTTGCCAACTTTTCATATCTGACAAAGTCCTACTCAAATGTGTTTGCTGGCTTTCCAAGCTCTTCCAATTGTTTGTCTTCACCAAGGTAATGCCTTAATCTTTTATTTTCAGAGATTCCCCTTAATCTTGGCAAATCTTCCTGGTGTTATGGTCTGCTTTAACTATTGGAGTTCTCAATATATATATATATATAATTGCTTAATAGATATTTAAATATCATGTGGTTTTGGTGATTACTCTCGATTAGTTTGGCTTAGCGGTGTATCCGACCATGGAGTTGAGTATTTTGTATGAAGTTAGAGGTGTAATGAAGCATAGGACTTTTGGTCTCGTTAGTTGAAGGACTAATAGAAAGTTACTGCACTTTCCTCTCTCTTTAATGAGTGTCATGCTACAAGTTGGTAATTAGAAAAGTATACTAGCTTACACTGACCATCTTTTATTTTTTGATTGTTACGATATTGAAAAGTTAGTAGGATATTGACTAATAATTCACTCTGCAATTTTATTTTATAAATATGGTTCTAGGACTTATAGGAGAAGACAACAGTGTCCACAACCACAAGAATTAACAGCTGCCTAGCATTCAGTAAAGAAATGAAAATTCTTATTATTCTGCTAAGAGCTTATGTACCCTCTTAGACCCCTTACCTCAGTTCCCCTGGTATATACAAATAACTTGCTTGTGAGAATTGGTGGCCTTTTTAAATGCATGAAAATAGAGCGTTGCAGATGGACTGTGTCAGTTTCTTATTTTGCTATTTTGGCTTGGGAATGTCACATTCTTTTAGATTTTTTATTTTAAGGATGTGTTGCTCCCTTGTTGTCTTGTGGTTTCACTATCTTAAACTAAACTAGGGGAAAATTCGGGTTAGTAGAATCCTAATCACTAGGATACTGAAAGCAGGATTTTATTGTTTTCACTGTTTCTAGTATTCTTTTCACAAAGTTTTGAAAACAAAAACATAAGAAATGAGAACAGAAAATGGAAATAGTAATCAAACAGACCCGTATATTTGGTGCAAGATTTTTCGGGATCAGGTTTTATCACTCCATCAACGGGATCTACCTAGCTATTGGAGAGAAATATCTCCACAAATCTGACAGCAGGGCCTACTCCAATGAACCAATCTGTCAATGTCATGAAATGCATTGTGACATCATTTGCACATGACTACTTTGCTTGCTCCTTTTGTTATAAATTACTTGTGTTTGCATTATTTTTTATAAGCCAGGGTTCATGTTTCTTTACAGGCAAGGACAACACTAGTGTGCATGCAAGGACAGCACTAGTGTATTTTAGCGGGCTTAGGACTCGATGGTTCTTGTGCATCAAGATTATTATTAGAGAAATACTTAATACTTTTGGAGGGCCACGTGAATACGCTCTACATCCATTAATTTAGTGATGCTTCAGCTTGGACCCATTTTTTAAATTTACTTTTAGTTGAAATGTCACTCAATTAATGATGCTGGAGCATATTCATGTGACGGTGTAGGAGCATATAAGAACTTTTTGTCGGTTCAACAAGCTTTGTGGCCGCTGTTGGTTGCTGGAGTTGCATTGTGTCTGGTTGTCACAACATACACTTCCTGCTGTTACGTTTTCCATTTTGCTGCTTCTTTTGGCCAATGATGAATGTAATATTTGTCAAGCAATGTATTATATAATTAAATTATGAATTATTGTCCTTATCCTCTATGGGCATATCATGTTTGTTGTATAAATGGGAGAAAGTATGTATGCATGCATTAAAGATACTAAAGATGTTCTTCGTACGTTAAGGATCTCAATGAAACTCTCCTCCTACATTTCATATATGTATATTTACACGATGATTGCCTTTTGTGTGCCAGGCGTAATACACTTCGTGAATGCAATGGTACATACACAGTCCCTTGGCCCATTATATAAGTTTGAGGAAGTGATAGCTGGACTGTTAAAATAAATAAATAAAAATAAACATCAAAAATAAAATAATTGTTCGCTTAATTTTTTTTATTGTTGATATGGTGATTTTTAATTTTTCACTGAAGTTTTTAAATAAAATAATTTTTTGCTTAATTAGCTTGTACTTTTGGCAACTTTTAAGTACTATATCATGACAGGTGAGAAATTAACAACTTATGTTAGTGATGGTGTATTTAGATGTTTGTGTTTTCTTTGTTTTATCTGTTTGTTTGTTACATTTGTTTAGTTCAGTCCACTCTAGTCTTGTCTTGTTCCGTAAAGTCCAATCTAGTTCGGTCTGGTTTGGTCTAGTCTAGTTCAACTTGGTCTAGTTTAGTCCAATTTGGTCCTGTTTGCTCCAATTTGGTATGGTTCAGTTTGTTTTGGTTTGGTTCAATATGACTTGTCCTAGTTTGGCCTGATCTTGTGTGATCTAACAAGTTTGGAATTGTATTTGTTTTAAGGGTAAATATACCCTTCTTGATATAAAAATAATATCCTTGGTTTACTAAAAATATTTCGCTTTATATTTATATTAACTTCATTCCTCATAAACGTAATAATTAAATAATATAAATTTTTTTAATTAATAAAATTATAAAAATACCCTTAAACTTAAGTGATACAAATTTAATATAAATTTAAATTAAAATATAAAATATGTATAATTAAAAAATATATAATTTTAATGAGAAGAAGAAATTTTGTAGGAGGTTAGATTTGTAAATTCAGGAAAGTTGTAATTCAAAACAAAAAAATTTTTCTTTCAATCCAAGAACAAAAATAAAGGCTAATAAAAGGAAGAAATGGAGACTTTCTTTCAGCTGTGTAAAGCTCTTCTCTTTATAATGGATCCTTTAAAGAAATTTTGTTGTGGTTTACTAAAGTCTAATTGAGATTGCCCATCAAGCGGATAAGATGGCTTTGGAAGGAGATTTTTAGTTGTTATTGTGTTGTTACAAAACTACCTCTTTTAGATTCCTTTTGTCAAGGAACTCAAAAGCTGAGTGTATTTAACCTTTAGTTGTTCTATGCTATCGAACTTATGGGTATGTAAGTTCATGGTTGTTTATGTTCTCACTCTTATAAAGTTAAACTTAGTTTCCTTATTAATGAAATTTCTATAAAAAAAAGGAAGAATACTGTTATAGTGAGAGAATCAAATTACGGTTTTTTTTCCCATGTATCAATTGAAATATATTGTTATATATTTTATTTAATTTATTTTTTCTTTGCTTCATTTTTGAGTAGTTTTTATCAGTTTTTCAGTTAATCTTTCCGCAGTACGTGTATGATTTGTCCAAATAAGTGGATCAGGATGCACATGTTATGATATTCCGATGATACATAGAAATTATGTATGATATTTGAGGTTCATTTCATATCTGAAGACTCCATGTATAAAGTTCACATTTTTTCTTATAATAAAGAATTGAGATTTTTTTATAGAAAAATCACAATAATCACTTCTCAATTTTTTCCCACAACATAGTTTCATAGGTTTTATTTATAATATTTTTGGTTACATTTTTGTATGGTGGAATAGTCATACTATGACAATTGTTTGGCCACCCCTAGTTTTGAATGTGGAGTCTTCTAATTTTAATGATGCCACTGGAAATAAACAAGTGAGAGTAGAGAAAACAACTGCCAACAAACCAGAGCTACATCAACGTAATGGAGCAGTTAGTTTCTCTCGATACTTTCTCATTATACTCTCTACTGCATCTAAAAGTTGCATACAATGGGTAAGATCCCTGTCTTCCGTTTCATTACATACTATTAATCACTTCTCTATCAATTAAAAAACAACAGCCACAATCCCGGTTAGACCTGATGAAGCAAATGATGTTAGAAATATAGTTCTTTGTAATCCTAAGATCATCCATGTTAAATCATTAAAAAAATTGAAAGACTATTGCAGAACTCAAATTGCACTCCCCCTTAGCAACTATTGTGATCCTTCCCTTATAGGAGTAATCATTTTACCGTGTGCAAGGATAACTGAAGATTAAGATTATTTCTGAGATTTCCAATTTTAATTACTGAAGAACATAATTGGTGTTTGAACACATGGTTATTGATCTTCCAAGTTAATACATATCCTTTAGATACAGTGACTCTTCCTTATTTGATGATGGGACCATAACCTTTCATAATTCAGTAAACCCTAGTTTCTAATTCAGTCTATCATAAAATTAGTAACTAGGTAATATGGTATCTACACATAATAAGCCCATACTTAATGAGATGATTTAGTTCCATTGACTTATCCTTATCAGATTACTTTAATTTAGACAAAACTTTATAATAGCATACAATGTATAATTATATACAAGTTTAGATTCTTACAAACGCAATAATAGACTGTCAAAATTGATAAATTTTATAGGACCAAATATTAAGAAATATTATCAAAATATTGTTCCATATATTGTTGTGCAACTTTGGTTTTTTTTAAAGCTTTAAGTGTTTTTTTTTGGGGGGGGGGGGTTAAAGAAGTTTTGAGTGCTCTAATGATTAAAGTATAACAAAATAAATATACTTTTAAACTTTGAATTTTAATTTTTGTCTCAACTTATTTTCTACTGCTTTTAGCTCTTATTGGTTTGCAAAACTAAAATTGAAGGGGGAAAAAACTCATTCTAATTTAAACTTATTACATGTCCTTAAGTTAATCAAGTGCTAATATGAATGCTATGCATGATCAAACAATAAAAGGTGAGATCAAAGTAGTGAAGTAATATTTCACTTCCATTTTTCTAAATTTGATATATAAAAAAGGTTTCAACTACTTTTAGAGTAAGAGAAAAATATATATTTTTAATTTACAGTTAAACATCTCAATTTTTGTTATCAAAGTGAGCTCATAAGTTAAGGTGTCTTTTGATAATCATGAGTTAAGGTGTTAACCTATAAATAAATGATAGTACAACTTTATTTTTTACTCTAATCACCGGATTTTCTTTTTTGATATTTTCTTTATATCATATATCATTATGATAAACATCTATTTTGGTTCTTCTTGCAATAAAGTTTCTTAAAATCTAAAAGTCGCTTATTGAGTCTTCAAAATAAATAAAAATAGACAAATGGATAAAATAAAAAAAATGTTTTGATGTTAAGGCGAATCAATATTTCTACTTTCCAATTATAAGTGATCCATAAGGGCCACTCAAATTCTAAAAGGTTGATTTATCCTCTAATATATTTTGAGCAAACAAAATGAGTATTTAATCTTTTATAATTTATAGGTTAATTAAACTTTAAAAGATTAAATATTTAAAATAGTCCCTTAAAAATATATTGAAGCTCAAATTAGTCACTAAAATTCAAAAGTCTAAGGGTCTGTTTGATAAGTACTTTTAAAAACAGTTTCAATTTTTAAAAGTGAAAAAACAAAAAAACTTGTTTGAGGCATTGTTTTTGTTAAGTTGGTTTTAAAAACTAAAGAATGTATTATGATTTTTAAAAATGAAAAGTAGAAAACACTTCAAAGTTATTTTGGGCATTTTGTTTTTAAAAACAAAGAAAAACACGGTGACAATTTTTATAATTAGTTGTGTTTCATTATTCGATTCTTAGTCATCAATGTTGGAAAAAATTTCGAATCCCTTTTTGTAATGGGGAACCGACTTTCCACTCACAAGACCTCTTTGATTTTCTCTGCTCCTTCACCTTCTTCCTCGCTCAGGAAGCCCATCCCCACCACCACCATTATTCCCAACCACACTTCACCAATCATTACCACCACTAGACCCTCCTCCACTCAAAAGCACCCCAACCTTCATGCTGCTCTCACTCACATCCTAAATCCTTTTCTTTTTTGTTTCTCATCCACAAACACCGTCTAGTCTCCTCTTCCCTTCGCGAACCACCTTCACCACCTCTCCCCTTCATATCTACCTTCACAGCCACCGCAAGCTCCGCGAAACGAGCCCAACCACCACCTTTGCCTTCCATCGCCGCATAGCCACCGTTGCGCGCCGCGGCGCCACAACACTCAAGCCGTTGGACAACCGCTCCGTCATGCTCAAGTCGTGGCACAACGCTCACCTCCGTTCCCTGGAGACTCGCCTTCGCACTCCTTCCTCCTTTCAATGCCATCACGCGCCTCCACTACCCATCGCCGTCCTTCTTGGCGCCAACGTACACTTGCCATGGCGGATGCGATCCGCCTCCACCTCCGCCTCGCACACGGACTAGATCCGCCACCTTCGTCGTCGCACGCATCCCTCCCTCTCTCTTTCTCTTTCTTTGCTTCTCCCTCCCTTTCACTGTTGTGGTTGCTGATTTTGTTGATTTCACTGTTGACACCAAGTTGTAAATTAATTTCGTTGTTGTTTGTTGATATTTGTTGTGGTTGTTGATCTTTATTGCGGTTGCTGGTGGTTGTTGATATTTGTTATTATAATCTTTGCTAAATAATTTTTTATTTTATCCATTTTAAAAGTTATTTTTTTAAAAAAATTACCTAAACAAATTTTCTTGTTTTTTATTTTAAAAAATAAACTTAAACTTATTTTTTAAACAATTTTAGAAAACAAAAACATAAAATCACTTCAAAACCGCTCCTAATATTTGTCCCTTGTAGCAACTAAAATGATTATTTATTCTTAAAGCTACATATATATATATATATATGTCTATGCGGATGAACCAAGTGTCAACGATCGTAGATCAAAACAAGTAGCCAAAACAATCGTAGATCATGTCCATGAAAATAATCCCTCTATTCTTCTTCACCTCTCTCGTTCTCTCCCAAGCTCAACAACCACCCTCCGATGCTGCTCCGTCGCCGCCCTCCTCCACCGTCTGTATCCTCGGCGCTGGTATCGGCGGCTCCTCCGTCGCCCACTTCCTCCGCAAGTACTCCCCCGACACCACTCCTGTCACCAAAATCCGAGTGTTCGAGCGCCGCGGCGCCGTCGGAGGCCGCATGGCCACCGTCACCGTCGCCGGCGAGACCTTCGAGGCCGGAGCATCCATCCTCCACCCTAAGAACTTCCACGCTGTGAATTACACGAAGCTTCTCGGCCTCAAGGTGAAGCTTTCGTCTTCGGAATCAAACTCCATCGGTATTTGGAACGGGAGAAGGTTCGTTTTCAAAACGGTTAAGCTTCGCTCCGATATTCCGATCGTCGATAAGATCCTCAAAGTGCCGTTCATCAATTATCTTGTGTCCAATCTCGTCTCGTTCGTTAATTCGGTGCTCTTGTTCTTCCGCTACGGTTTCTCGCTTCTTAAGATGCAGAACTTCGTTGAGGTATTTGCTATCCACTTTTGTATTTTTGTACTTGATTAAGATACTTAATTGTAGCCACGTTTGACTTTTACTATAATTATTTGGATCTGGTTATGATGTACAAAAGAAGTGTAGAAAACTTATGAGTTTAAAAAGCAACATTTGTTAGGAAAAGGATGGAATATAAAATGATTTTACAAAAGACATTTAATCAATGTGTTGCCAAGTTTGACTCAACCACTCACTAAATAGAGTCTCACAAACACATGCACATGATTGATTGATTAAAAATGAGTGTGTCAAAAACTTTGCATCAAAATTGAACTTATATACTAATACTATTATTCTTGACGGTATAGAACATAGTTGACTCTCACCACTAATTTGAAAGCTCATATAACGCGGTGCAAAAATCAGTATATCAAAACTAAACTCTAGGTCTGTTTAGTTTGAGTTTTCAATTTTTATTTTTATTTTTAGTTTTTCAGATTTTGTGAAAGAAATACTAAAAATTCTAAAATTACAAATTTCAATTTTCAGTTTTTAAAATTTCAACTTTTATTTCAATACTCATGAAATATAAGATATGATTCACTGCGTGCGTGAGTCCCACTAAATAATTTAAGGGTGATTAACCCACAGTTTCACACTTTAGTACTTTACCAACCTCGTAACTTTAGAGGATCTAGATACCACTTCGTTACACTAATGTCAGGTATACCAACTAATCGGGTTTGAATTGTGTTTTATGAGGGTAAAGCTCCTTTTTTTCACATTCACGCTGGAATGTGATTTGCTTTCTAATGAAGTTGTGATTTTTAGAGTACTGTGGATAGGTTCTTGAAGTACTACGAGGAGCCTGGTTCGAGACCAGTTTTTGAGACAGTGGACGAGATGCTGAAATGGTCTGGCTTATATAACCTTACTACCAGGACTTTGCAGGATGTATTAGCTGATGCGGGATTGTCTCCCTTGCTGATCAATGAACTTGTCACTGTGAGAATTCTTTCTGTCTCTTTTGAATAAAGTTCACAAATCACAATTAATCTTTTAGCAATTCAGCTGTGTGTTGATAACACCATCTTGGTGTGAAGGAATCGTTTACAATTACTAGTCTACAGGCCTGCTTTTTGGTGAATTGTGATGATGTACACGACAACTATTTGATGGGGAACAATTTGTCAAAGATAGAAGCAGAAGCAGATGAGGTTTTTGATTTGTCTGCATTGTTTGTTTGTTTTGGCTGAGTAACAATTCTACATTGATGGTTACTTTTATGTGAAAGTATTATATGGCTATAGAACAAATGGGCAATGGCCTATTAGCTCATTTAGAATGGACAAGCTCCCTCTGAGAAAACCTTTGTTATTACCAGGTGAATGAACTGATGCTTCGGTTTATTGAATTAGAGGCATAGAGGTATGCCTCTTCTTTGCTTTTGTGCACATGACTGGTTGCAAACTTTAAGTCAATTACAATTTTCTGACGCTTTGCCAGCTTGTTGAGGGTTTTTATTTTTAATGTAGTTGATTTCAACAATATTAAATTGCCCAAGAAAGAACGTTGTCAGATTTAGAACAACTCATCGGAACATGGACTTGTGTTCTGTTTGTGTATGCAGGTCATCACACGTATTAATTATGGCCAGAGTGTCTTAATGAGTGGGCTGGCTGGTGCTGTTTCTCTGGCAGGATCAGGTGGAGGACTATGGTCCATTGAGGGGGGCAACTGGCAATTGGCTGCTGGACTGATCAATCAGTCAGATGTTGAATTGCTCTTGCATGAAGAAATAATATTCGTTGCTGACCTTGGAGATTATTATGAACTCAAGTCCAAAAAAGGAAACAGTTACAGCTGTGAAGTTGCAGTGATTGCTACACCATTGGACGAGTTAAATATTCAATTTACTCCACCAATTTCAATTCCTGAAAGAAAGCTACAGCACACGCATACAACTTTTGTTAGGGGCCTTCTAAACCCGGTGAGTATTCTGGGATCTGATAGTCATATTCTTAATGTCAATACGTAGTATAGATTTCACCCTGTCAGTTTGATATATCATCATATCTTCTCTTCTTGTTTTGGCTGGTGCTACTCCTAATGGTGATGCTTTGTTGTGCACTAGGCATATTTTGGTCTAGGGCGTGTGACAAAAGTTCCAGAACTTGTGGGCACAGTGGAGGATCCTAACCTTCCATTTTCAAGCATTTCAGTTCTCAAGAAGCACAACGAAAAAGAATCCACTTACAAAATATTCTCTCGTCAACCAATGGCAGACACATTACTGGATAAAATCTTCAGGTAATAATATAATCTAGGTGGTTAATTTTTAAACTTAAGTTATGCTGCTGATTTGTGCACCAAAATCCATTATCGTAATCTGCACACTTCCAGTGAAAAAGAGGTTTAGTCCATTATTCGGGTTAGCCATGGTTCACACATCGAACCAGATAACAATGTGAACTCTGATTAATCATTTGGCCCTGTGGTGCAAATAGGATGAATCAGGATTGGAACTTAATGCAGACATTTTACATGAGCTTTTGATTTAAATGGTGTCCATGTCACTTCCTCCCCGCCAAAATAAGAAAGAAAAACTTGAACTAGTTTGTAACTTTTGTTGATTGTTGACACTGGCAGTTTGAGGAACGAGACTCTTCGGATAGACTGGCCTGCCTACCCTCATTACAACCCCCAGAAGTATTTGCACCGTTTATATTGGATGGGCGGCACTTGTACTACGTCAATGCATTTGAAAATGCAGCAAGCACTATGGAGACGAGTGCTGTGGCAGCTGAGAACATTGCCCGACTCATACTGTCAAGATATTTTGGCAAAGTAATTGAACATTCATACTTGAATGATGGTTCTCAAGGAGATGATGCTCATTTGGACTTGTGAATAAAAGTGATTTTAAGATATGTGTTAGGAGGTTAAACTTAATCTTAAGTGTGAGTTATGTTGAAAGGTTTTGTATAGTTTACTCCAAAAAACCAGGAAAGCAAATGAAGCAACGTATAAGAGGGGACAATAAAGAGTTACTCCTCCCTTTGTATTTCTCATGGGAAAGATTTCTCGTGTTAAATTTTCACATCATTTTATTATTAGTAATCTTTTGTCATTGATTTAAAAGATTGGAACCTACACAAAATACATGATATAAGAGAATTAATAATAAGAGATACACATTATAAGATCATGTAAAATTTTAACATGAAAATTTTATTTTTGTTTGTGCTCAGGATATATGTGTAATAATATGACCATTCGAGTGGATAGTCTTTTACCAAAGCTAGAACTGAAATTGAGAATGGAAAATCATTTTTGACTCAAAACGAAATTCGTACTTACTATACAAATAATTTTGGAGCGTTGAAACCATTTACCATGTCACAAATTTCCCTATTTTTTTGCCATCATTCCTTTTTTTTTTTTTTCGAATCAATGTTTGCCATTTGTCTTTGTAAGATATTGGCACAAAACAAATTCACGCTATATAGCAGCTATGAGAAACACATAAGAGGGGCGATGAGATAAAATTGTGTATGCTTTTAAACATATCCATTTCAAAATTTTTGCAGGAAGTTATATTAACAGTCTTCCATCAAAATTAAAATATATGTGCGGTTGTGTGAAATATGTCAACATGCTTTTAGAAGACAATTTTGTACCAAAAAGAGAAAGATAATATTATAAATTTTTAACTAGTGCGTATAGTACACAATGCCTAATATCTCCCACCATCTCACAGTCGTAGAACGGGAAGGGTGTTCAACCATATCTTCATACCTCCTGAAATATCTCCCGACGAATTGGAGAAAGATAATATTATAAATTCAGGTGTTTGGGATATTATTGATCAATTTATAATTTCACTCCTTGCTTACACTTCATACCAGAATTTTAACGCAAACAATGTGAGTGTTTAAGAGAAAAATGATATGGTTTTCTCTGCGTACGATTCACGTGAAAATTGAACTATCATTTATGTACAAATTAAATGTCATTCCAAATACTATAACCAATCAAAAGTTCAAAACTCCAGTAACTGCGTGAAATTGCAACAGAGCTTGTAATGGTAGGCAGACACACAGGGGAGATGCTCGGCCATAGTTTGCAAAGCGGCTGACATGTTGCAGTCACAATGTTCTTCAAGCTTCCAATGGTTCCTCCAGAACTGCAGCACCATCAATCATTAGCAGTTAGCCAATTTGGTTTTCGCTTTATTTCTTTCTCTTTTATTTTGGGGGGATGGTGAGGGAGGATAGAGGAGAGTGAATATACCTTTTCGTTTTGCAGATACTTCGGCATCACTGGCAGCTGGTGCCTTGGTTGGGACATCAGGAAGGTCCAACTTATCTTCGTCAGCCACCGAGGTAGGAACTTCAGGAAGATCTTCGACTGTGAGCTGATAGCCAAAAAGGTGAATTCTGTCAACTACCATAAAATAACAACTTACAGGGGCATGGTGTATTGCACATACATTCCCTTTTATCGTGTATACTAATTTTGAAGTCATAATCTCTGCAGTCTCTCACGACGTCAAAACTTTGCCAAGAGGTGGACACAGTCGAATTCATTGTTTGCACTCGCAGGCAGTTAGATTATGCATCAAAATGCAGTACACAAGTAACTTCATCACTAGATCTTAGATAATCATTTGCCACATAAGAAACCAAAATAAGTTTGATCGACAAATGAAGAATCTCCATTAACCTTGGCAAATATGCCATTACTCGAGCCAAGAGTTACATCAAGTGAAAGGGCTAAATTGAAACCTTCCCTACTACTATGATTAAACCAATAGTTCAATTGGAACAATTTGAATGTAGTAGACAAAGTTAACACAAAATTACAAAAATTAAAAATTCATATACCTGGGTTTCCAAGTTCTCAAATTCTGCCAAAATCTCCTCCTCATCTTCTGCTGATAACTTCTCCCCAAGTATTGCATTAATTTCCTTCAAAAGTCAACAAAAATATGGCAACCGTCAGCAAGCATCATTACAAACAGAAAATAATCAGAAGCTGGAAATTGACAAAGAAAAAAGTAGCAGTTAAATATTAATTGCCAACACCACTTAAACTCAACCAAACCAGAACAACCCAAGTTCAACAAATCCAGACAAGAAAATCAGTATTCAAAAAGCAGCAAAGTAAGCATAATAGTGAAGTCAAGCTCACATCTTGATAAGCTTTAGCTTCAGCAGTATCATCCATAAGTTTCTGAACATCCTCGATGTTTATCTCGCTTTGTATGGCTTTCATCGCATCATTACCAGATTTCAAACTTTCAAACACAGCCTTCTGTTTGCTTGCCAGTTCAATATCTGCTAACTGAACCAAGGAATAAGTGTACAAATTTCTTTCAGGAGTATAATCATATTAATAGAAAGAGGCATTGATGCATAATTATCGCTTCTAAAAATGACACCAAGAAGGGAAAAGACTGAATTGGCACCGCCAAGGCAGACAGTTATAAAGCTATCAAAAGATTTGAAAGGTAATGGTTTACTTATTACTATTGGACAAAAAGAAACAAAAACAAGAGATTAAAAAAATATATGAAAGAGAATAATGAATTAAGAATAAAAGTATTACTTGCTGCTCAACATTTAGGAGCCAGGCATCAACTTGCTTCAACAATTCTTCCTGTGCCTTTTTTTCTTTAATGCTAACAAGGCCCTGTCCTTCTTCTTTTCGCGAATCAAGTCTCTTGCTGCTTGCCTCTCTGCTTCAATAACAGCATCAAGCTGGAAAACGAGAAATGCAAGATAGGAAATAACTCAATTAAGACAACATATCCCAAAGTTATGCTCCAGCTAAAATGCCATTTCATCATTGAACATGCAGTTAAGGAGAATTTCCTACATGCTCCAGGAGCACAATTTATGTGTGCTCTCCTAGAAGTGTTATTTATACTCATAGGTGTGGACATCGTACCGACTTATACTTCATCCACCATTGAATGGGGTGTGGCCCTATTCAAATAAAGTTACACACCATTCAATGTCCCACACTTTATGAGTACAATTATCATTTCTTAACTTTTAAACACAACAAATCAAAATAAGTGGTCATGTATGCTTGTGGAGCACACATTAAATATGCTCCAGATAACACCAAAAGATCCTGAACTTGTTCAGCTGTAGAGACATAATCCATTCTCTCATTGTTAATAACAAGAAGTTTTAAGCATCATCAATGTGCAGCTAATTCATTTTCATACATCACTTATAGAGGATCAAGAAACAAAGTCTAATTCAAATAATCTAGTACAAAACGCAAAAGAGACAAAAAAACAGGCTAAATCCCAATAATAGCTAGGAGAAAGAAAATATGTCTTAGGAAAAGTTGAAGAGAGAGTGTGGATGGGACCTTTTGTTGGTATTGAGCAAGCTTGCGTCTCTGGGTCTTGAGAGCGAGAATAGCTCGATCGACATCAGTGACCTTTGGCTTCTTCACGAATATATTTCCCATCAATCAATTTTGTTTCTGATTCTTCTGTCACTCACTCTTCTGTCTTCAGCTTCTGCTGCTAAGGTCTCACGACTTGGATTGTGAGTGAGTGACGCTCGAACATTGAAGGAAGAAAGGATTCATAGGCGCTGTTACAGGACGTTTGGAAAACTGAAATCCAATTCTAGCACAAGGCGGTTGGAACCCCTATAATTTAATTCTATTTGAATTGAATTTTATGCTTCGGAAATAAGTTCAAGCGAAGGAATTTAAATAGGTGTAATTTGGTATAGAATCAAATTTTAACAAATAAAAATATTAAAATAACTTATTTGAATAGAATGTTTTGTTAGAACCTATTAATAAAGGATAAAATAGTAAAAATAATTAAATTCATTTAATTTTAGACCATTCTAAATCAAGGAATTGAATTTAATTCTTTAATTTACTGATTTATTCTAAACATAAGAGTTCAATTCAATTCCATCTCATTAAATGTTTATAAATGTCATGTCAAGGAATTGAATTGAATTTCATACTTTGAAAGCTACTTAATTTAAGGAATTGAATTCTCATGGAAATTGAAATCAATAAAACTAAGGAATTAAAATCAGAAAAACAACGTGATTTAGTGTGAGAATTGAATTTCACAAATAAAAATATCAAAATAGCCTTAATTGAATGTAATATTTTATTCCTAAAGTAGTAAAAATAATTAATTCAATTTTATCTCATTAAAAATTTTAAAATACCTCACTGAACACGAATTGAAGGTGATTGGGTCTTTAGCTTTGACTTTGGAGAGAGAGAGAGAGAGAAACCAAACAGGGATCAACGGCAAGAGAACAACAACTTCCACTGGGCTTTGCTTTTCGGCGTTCTTGATCCGAACAGCGGCCGACCTGACCCCTGGTACACACTCATAACAAAATTG
Source organism: Dalbergia oliveri (assembly GCA_030441495.1). Lineage (NCBI taxonomy): Eukaryota > Viridiplantae > Streptophyta > Magnoliopsida > Fabales > Fabaceae > Dalbergia > Dalbergia oliveri. The sequence goes on from JAMLFY010000003.1 coordinate 19,785,504, forward strand.
ATAGGATCCACAAATAAAAAGATGATTCTTACATAAAATTAATATGACTCACTTTTATTGTTAGTGTATGTAAGAATGAGATGGTAAATATGTGCTGATACAAGAATTTTCCTTTCCTAACTCCCTAAGGTAGCGTTTGTTTATTGTCCTAAGGCAAATACAGGGACGGAGAGCGGTAGAAATGGAAATATAAAAAATATTGTTTCTGGATCATATTTGGTTGTGGACAAGACATGATAAACTGCTCCGTATTTTGTTTAGTAACACGGAACAATACAACAAATACATGATAAAAGACGTGTGTATCCCTCTCGAAGGCGATTGCCATTGACCACCCCCTCCCACCGTTGACTGGTGTTGACTACTCCGGTCGGCCGTTGACCGACATTGACTTTCCATTGACTGGTGCCATTGACCATTGATTGATGTTGACTTTTCATTGATCGGCAAGGGACCAACATTGTTCGCGGCCTTACCACGTTAGAGCTTGCCATCTAAAGGGTATAATTGGAAAAAAAAAATTAAATTTCTTTTAATCTTTGTCACTTTTTTAAGGACAGAAATATAGAAAATTTATGTTAGTAGACAAAATTTTTTCTGTCTTATTCCCATTCCACCACCAAACATCATACAAAGATAAAATGTCCTTATATTTGTGCCTCGGGATAACAAACAAATGCGTCCTAAGTGGTTGAGGGGAGATAAAGGAAAAAAAAACTAATTTCAAAATTTTTAAACGGGCATCGTACATGCAAAACATCAAAGTTTATCTTTCTAATACATAAACCTATAAACTTCTATTTTTGATTTCTTAATCAATGTCTTAAGTTACTGGTTAAATAAATCTTTTAAAATTAACTCCCAACTTTTTGTTTCCATTGCAAATTTAGTGTAGATGCACCAACTCATGGATGATTGTATTGTCAGATATTCCTTTTTCTTAATCAATGGTCTCATATTTGAGTCTTGATATAGGAAAATGGTTGTCAAAAGAGTTATTTCCTATGGAGTTTGAATGCCTTCAACTGAAAAAAAATGCTGGTGGAAAACCCAACAAAAAATTAAAATACCTTGGAAAACTTAAGATAAAAAATAACGAAGATGCATTAACATTTAAAAAATATATTTACTTTTAAGAATTTAATTTTGATTTGCACAATTGAATAAATGTTTTCAAAATTTAAATGATATCCAATGAGCGGGATAAAAATTTGTGGGGCATCTATATTTTTTCACTTAATTTAAATACACTAACAGAATAAATAAATTTTACATAATTATTTAATGATGTAATGTCGCTAATCAAATATAGTTAATTTTTAGCTCTATTGATAGGTAAGTCATACAGAATAAGAGATTTAATAAGATGACAATGTAATGTAGTGTATCAAAATTAAACTTTTTTTTAATACATTCATTACTAAGAATTTGAATCTATCTATACATATAATACTTTATAAGTAAACCATCTTCAATGAGGGGTGGGACAACATAAAACAATAAAGCAAAAAAAAAAAAAGGAATGGGTCACTAAACCCACCATCGCGGGGATAAACCCTCCATGAAGGTTAGCGTTCTTGGACAAGGGGTGTCTAGTTCTTGAAAAAGAAGTGACATCACAAATTTTTAAACAAATTCTCTCAATGAATAACAGAGAGCCCAATTTCATGGCCCAATCTCGAATGCATATGTTGAATTGGCCCAAAAAAATAAAAAACAAACAGAGTTATCACCTACTAGAAAAGACAACATTATAGACATATCAAACTTAACTCAAGTAGTTGATTCTTAAGGGTGTGTGGTTTGTAAAATATTTTATCATTTTTTTGGGAATAGTGAAAGTTCCAAGAAGGTAATATAGAAGTGTTTCACATGCAAACTAAGAGCGTGTTTGGTTGTGAAAATATTTTCTATTTTCATTTCTTGTTTTCATTTTTTGAAAAGGTTTTTCATTTTCAGATTTTTAAAATTAGAAAATGCGTTTGGTTTATAATAATAGATTTTATTTTCAGAAAGCGAAAATGATGAAAATATGTTTGGCTTGTGTGATTTCAAAATATATTTTCAAAATCAAATTTGAGATAATAGTATTATATTTGTTATTATTCTCTAGAATAATTTTTAAATAATCTATCTGTACCATGTTGCAATCAAATATTTCATTTGTATGACTTTTCAAGTAGTGAAAGTGGAAAGTAATAATATTTGCTGATATGTCATTGCATAATTGGATAAATATATAAAAAAAATTTATACTATTAGTATATTCCAATCAAATCCTTTATAAATTTCTAATGGTAAAATCTATTTAAAATATATTTATTTTCTAAATAAATTGTAACAACTATAATAGAATAGATGGCTTTTAACAAACTTCCAGTTACCCCACATATAATGTCAAAGTTAGAAGGACTAGAAACAAACCTTAAAACATGAAATATGATTTTTTTATGCATTTTTTATTAGAAAATAATAACGCAAGAAAAAACCAAAACAATCAAGCAATCAAGTTGAGAGAGAATAGCCACGTTGCAGGCTTCTGCGCCTCCAACTCCTTACCTTGCCTATCTTCCTTAACACAACTAGAAAGTGCAGTTTCCAAACGCAGAATGGTATAGCAGGGGTTATTGTTAAAGTTAAGTCACCCAACAACTACATACGCATTCTTCTCACTACTTGTCACAATGGTTCCATCCATGACTTTCTAGAAGTTCCAGATTTCTTTTTCTCTAGAGTTGTTTTGTGACTTTGTCTACTTTGCATTAGTAAATGCATGTGTGATAACCAACTAGCACTTGTGCCTTTTCTCAATCCAACATACCATTTTATTGAATGATTTTCGTCTTGTATAGCAAGTCTAAAAGCTCAAGAGAAAGTCCAGACCAAGATCAAGAGAGAGCAAAGTTAAAAGCAAGGCCAACAAATACTACAAAATGGAAAGGATTTGGCAGAGCCCGCTGTAGTGAGAGGCATCCGAAAAAAAGAAGAAAAATAATGTTGTTTTGTTTTTGGCTGGGTTCGAACACAGTACATGAGTGATAATTCCTCCTATTAACAAAAATGCCACCGCCTTTCCATCCGGAAATGTTTTCAAATCCATAACAGAAAATAGTGGAAACATGGATTTGGCGTTTTCAGTTTTTTGTATCTTTGATAAATATTTTCATTGAAAATGTTTTCTTAAAATGATAACCATACGTATTTTCATCAATTATTTTCATTTTCACTGAAAATGAAAATGAAAATGGGTAAACCAACAGCACCTAAATATCAAATGACGTTCTTGAGAGTATAGTACATTTTCCAAAAATATCCATGACAAAATAGTGTCGACCAATAGTGGTTCAACATCGATGGCGATGGTTCGGCCTTGATCTAGTGATTTGGTGTCCATTGGTCGTGGTTCCATCTCGAAACGTCGGTTTGGCGTCTGTTGGTGATGATTCGGTAGAAGATGGCACGATGACAAACAGCAATGGTCGGCATTGGACAATGGTGGTCCGACGACTATGAAAATTGTTTAAGACTTAGGGGTCAAGGCAATTTAGTTCTTTTCATTTTTGAATTCCCAAAGTGAATGGTACAAATAAAAATGGGTTCATTATCATTTCGAAGAATACAATTTTCATGTGAATATTTTTTCTATTGCGAGCCAAATATGTGAATCTTCCATTCACACCCTTTGATTCTTTAAAATGTTATAACATTCCACAAACTACACACTTTCCAAAGGTAGAGGCTCCAACTCCGCATGTCCTACCTCCCAAAAATCTAGATTCCCTATGAAAAGAAAAAAGACAACAACATGTAATAAAAAAAAATATTAATCAAAATTTACATTTGTTGTTTTGTCAATTAAATTCTAACTACACATCTTTTTTTTTTTTGGAAAAAAAAAGAGAGTGACAAAAAAAAACCCTAAATCACAATGATGCATTTAGTTTTAAAAAATAATTTTTATTTTTTGTTTCTTATTTTTAAGATTTCATATAGTAATTTTTAGTTTTTATTTTTCAAAATTTTATAAAATAAATAATAAAAAAATTAAAATAAAAATGAGAATTCACCTCTTCGTAAAATCCTCTAAAAAAAAAAAGGGAAAATAACTAAGATCAAATCCAACATCTTAAAAAATAAAATTTCTCCAATACCTTATAAAATTTATAAATATTGATACCTTTTACATTATTTATGACTAAAAACTTATTACGTATCTACTAATTAAATTTATTAATATTTTAAATATTTATAATTAAATCTTAAACCTTAAATTAAAAAACGCATCAATGTCCTTCTTGTACCAAAACAAAAAGAAAAGAAAGGAACAGGTTCCACACCAACCACGGGCATACTCACCGCTAGTAGTAGCTTCCGAAGCAAGTCTGTAATTGGAGTAACTTTTTCCATTGTTTCCATTTGGGCGCCAAAAGGATTTCCGGGTTTTGATTTTTGGCTGTCAATCAATCCACCTCATCCACTCTCTCCATAAATACAATACAATACATATCATTACATATTTTCAAGTTTCACTGTCACACTCTCACACAGATCACAGAGAAAGCGAAGAAATGTCTGGAAGGGAAAGAGAAAGGAGGACCTCGACAACGCCTCCGACGCCGACTCCGAAGGCCACGCTCCTCCCAAGAAATCCGCCAAAACCACCGATTCCGACGACTCCGATTCCATCGTCGTCTGCGAGGTTTCCTTCCTCTCATCTATTCATCCTCACTCCCTTCAACCTTACTAGCTAGGGTTTTTGTTTTCTTTCATTTCTTTTTTATTTTTTATTTTAAATTTGTTTTTAATCCGCTGATTATTTCTTTCTCTTTTTGGTTTGAATGAATAAATTGTTTGTAGATTTCGAAGAACAGGAGAGTTTCCGTGAGGAACTGGCAAGGCAAGATCGTCATCGACATTCGCGAGTTTTACGTCAAGGATGGCAAGCAACTCCCTGGCAGAAAAGGTTTTATTCACCTATTTATTTATTTAGTTTATTTATTTTTTTGAATTTTAATGGCGCTTTCGCTGTGCGATCTTTGTTTGTTCAAATACCTAGTTTCTGTTTGATTGATTGCATGTTAGGGTTTAAATAGGGGCTCTTGTCGTGTATTGGTGAACTTGATTAGTTATAGGGGCTGGATTGTGGAAGTATGAAGGAGGCAATTTGTGTCTGTCTTTTGAATGCCGTAAATATGGTTATTGTGGATGCCTCAATTCATTGTTGAGGATTCTGTAATGATGATTTTGTTGAATTGCGACTCTGTAAATTGTCGTTAGCTTTGCAAGGCTGTGAGACTAAAATTGCCAACTATCTGGCTCTTGATCACCAGCTGTTTAGTCCTTGAGAATTTTATAATATGTGGTATTGACTATTGAGGAGTGATATTTGATGTTTTGTAGCTTGAGTCAGCCAAGGTGATAGTTCGGAAGTTGTGTTATGTTGCATTGAATAGATAACCATTTAACTTAATTTTCCATTAGCTTCTAATGGGACGTTAGTGAGCAACTTCTATGTATGTTTTTGATTTCTTAGTGAGCCTTAAGATACTGGACTTGTATAGACCTGAGATTATTCTAGAATGTATGTTAAGTTGTCTGTCGTCACATGTTTGTTTGGATAGAGTAGTGTACATTAGTTTATTTTGCCGTCTTCTGTATGCCTTTACTGAGAAAGTGGCTGTTGATAGTGCTCAATGGCATCATTGATCCATGTTGTCAACTTTGCGTACTGGTTTGATACTTGGTTGTGGTTGTTGATAATGATTTATAAACATGAACTACACTGACTTATTTGTTTTGTACTTGTTTCCAGGCATCTCATTGACCATGGATCAGGTAAATGTTCAAACTTCATGAATTTTCATTTATAATATCATTTTCTATTCCCACCTCTGTTTTGTTGGTCGGGCAAAACATCTAGAACAGATGATTTCGAAGTCCATATTATTCAACCATTAACTCCCTCTTTCTTGTATGTGCAGTGGAATGTGCTTCGCAATCACATTGAAGAAATTGACAAGGCAGTTAATGAGAACTCTTAAGAAGTGGGCATCAAGTGGATTTCATAGCTAAATGCTAGCCTGTAGATGTCTTTTGTTTTCTTTTTGGGTTATTAGGAGCGTAGATACCTAATGGTCAAGAGCTTGAGTTTGGAACCGTAGAGATTTGGATATTAAGCTCTATATACTTGATTACTGCATGTAAAGTGATTGACCAGCTATATATACGCTATTAGCTAGTAGCCAGTTAACTCCGCATTCAGTAATCAGTAATGCTTTGTACTTTGCCTTCTTGTTTGGGGCAGCTTCCCGGTCCTCTCCCTGCTAACCAATCTTTGTGGCTTGAAAGTTTAGTATGTAGTTCCTCATAGTTATAAAGTATATTTGTTTCAATTTAAAAAAAATCATCATATAGGGTGAAAAAGTGTTGATGTTAAACGATAATAATATAGCTTGATAAGTGAGCATAAATTTTGTTGGCTTACTTTTGTTCTTTCATAACATCAATCGTCTATATTTGTAATTTGACTGATATGCATCTGATAGTTAACGCATTCACATGCACATCTATTACAAAGGCAAAAGAGGAGAATAATGCTGATTACATTTCGTATAAAAATGTCGAGCCCGCAACGGGAACATGAACGTTAAATTCATCTTCATTGAATACCTCCGTCAATATCATTATACACTACGGAGGACAAGAATGAGATAAATACAAGTTCCTGAATTTAGAGAAGAAACTTCAACAATCAACTAGACTTGGATCACGCCCTGTTGACAATTTCTTTACTGAATGCAATCAAATTAATGGGTGAAGAGGGTAGGAAAGTGGCACATGAAGAAAGAGTTAGGGGAGAAATGTCGATGGAAGAGGCCCGATGGCACTGTTCAGACTAATAACTTAACAATACAAAGGATTAAGAATGAGGTGGGGTGAAGTGGGCTGAAGGATTCAAACGATACAGCTTGATACATCCTTGACATCTGTTATTGCTATAAAGCAGGTACGCTTATGGATCCCATGTCAAGTACTCTTGGAAGAATCTGCAACAACGCAAGACTTGTAATTTGTTGTCTTAAAACGTATGATATCCATGATTATCAGTTTACATTAAAGTTGAGCCATACCTCACCCAACCGTGCATTGATTTTCAAGGATACAAGATCATCAGCACGTGTCACACCTACATTTACAATTGCAGTGGCAGCACCAGCTTCATGAGCTGCCCTGTAACAGTTTTTCAAAAATTGAATCATGTCAGATATGCAGCCTGAGCCAGTCAATGGAACATGCCAAGAGAAAATATTTTTATTGCTTGAGGTTCAAGAATGACTTCCTCTTTCTAAATCAGAGCACTGAAGTTTTGATTCTAAACACTGTTCAAATATTTCTCAGAAATGATAACTCATTCTCAGTAGTAACAGTCGGCTTATATTAGCAGAAAACAGCACAGCTACTTCAACCACATTGCTGAATGGATATGATCTAGTCTGCCATTCAATTGTCTAATTAAAAATGTCTTACTATATCTATACCATCAAAGATTTGTACATCCCCATAAAACTTGATAGACTAATATAATTACTTGCACAAGTCTTAAAAGAAGTATCATCACAGTTTATTTATCTTGCATGTCAAGTTTTATATGGAGGAGCACCAATAATTTTATAAAATAGTTGAATCTGTCTAGAAAATATTGTGTTAATTTTGGTATTAACCAATGTTGATAGGAATCATTTATGATCGATGTGAAGTTTTATAAGCACAATTGACTAGATGATGAAAGGTTCTGCTCAAAGATTGGACTATATCAACTGTTTTATTTAACATCATGAAAACACACAAAAAATTGCATATCTACTATCAATCTATCATATTGCAGATAACATATAATTATTATTCAGATAATAAAAATATTAGATAATTTTGACACCATAACCAAAGAACCTACACAGTTTGGAATCTACCTGACAAGTCGAACAGCAGACATGGTCATCAGAGATGATCCTAGCACAAGAAAACCATCACATCTTCTAGATGCTTCCATTGCCATATCAGCTCTGTCCTTGGGAACATTATCACCAAAGAAGACAACCTTCATAATTATTCACAAGAACACACTATGTAAGTATTTCCCATTTGATTTACTTAGAAGTGTGCATGTCACTAGCAAGATAAGACACAAATCAAAATGATCAGATACAATTATACATATACATGGTTGACCAAATATGATTATGGAATGAACTTTTGTTTGTAAAAAACACCTGTAGTCTGTTTCTTCAAGCAAAATCTGGAAATATTTCAAATCGTAACACACACCATGGACTTATGCAAGAAGGAATAGGCCAACACGGCAACACCAAAGTCTCAAATTAGAAAAAAGACAGCAGAGCAGACATCATGGTTTGTCACAAAAAACAGAATCAAGTAAAAGAATACACGACATAAATGGCAGTCAAAGTCAGAACTTTGATCTGATTCCTCTCAGCCAAAAAAATCAGTTGCCTAGGAATAAAAGCATAGCACCAAATGACAACAGAATATAAATTTCCTGCAAAATAGTATTCACTGAACAGCCACATCCACAAAGCAACTGAATAAACAGCTCCATCCACCTTCACTGCATATCAAGACATGCAAGCTTTCAAGACAATTTCTTACTTCGTTTTACCCTTTTTTTTGTGCAGGAAGGAAGGAGTGGGATGCTTGAATATTCACCCTTTCAGATACGTAAATTACAAAGAGCAAAAATACATGTCTGCTATGATTCTCTGGTCCCCACTATACAGTGGCTACAATAATGGAGAGCAATAATTCTGTACGAAGCAGACATAAGTATCCACAGTTTCAGAGAAGTAACAGCCCTTCAACTAAAAGAAGCAAGATAGCCTACATCAGGTTTGAGAACTCCATTGCACTTTTGACAAGTTGGGATGATAAAATCTTCCTCCCAAAATCTTTCATCAATCTCAATATCACCATCGGGTCTTTGTTTCATGCCAAAGCTCTTATCTGACCCAGGGTTTCCATGGTCCAAATTTTCAATTGCTTCTGCCCACTGTTGCATAACATCAATTTTGCAAAAATTAAATATTCATCAGAAAAGGGAAAATCAGAACAGATGTATGCAGTCCTATTGTTTTGAGAAACAGGAACTCCAACTACAAGTCTACAAGACTAAAGGACTGATAAAATGAAGCACCAGTATAGGATGAAGCAATTACTTTTTCTTTTCTTTTCTTCTAGATTCATAGTCATGATGCAAGTCATGTCCTACTTTCAGGACAAGGAACACATATTACTATTTAACAGTTTTCAGACTCGATGGAGACACTGAGTCATTGGTTCAACCGGTGAATCATTAAACTGGATTTATACAAAAAATATATAAAAATTGTTGAAATATATCTGACACTTTTTGTCTTTATCATTTATTGTTTTTTTGTCTTTTATCATTTATTATGATGGATAGGTTTTAGGTCTATTAGTATCTGATGGTATCCTTCACATTTATTAGGTGGGTCCTGCAATTTATTATATGGGTCTAGCAATGTACATATAAAATTATGTCTTCTCTTTACAGAAATAATATAGCAGAATTACTATACTTCTATTTTTTTCTTTTTGGTTTCTGTCTTACAAGTTGGTATCAGAGCTCCTGGTCTGGGAGCCTGATCACTCTCCGCTGTTTTTCCAGCCTTCATTGCTGGACCTTCATTTGCTGGGTTGTATATTTGTTTTTTCAGCTTTAATTGCTGGCCTGTTTTCTGTTTGTTTTCAGCCTTCATTGCTGGCCTGTTTTTTTCCAGCATTCACAACTTCAAATCTTCATTTAGAGCATTATCAACCAAACAGATCAACCTGTGAATTCCAGTCAGTGTTATAGCCAGTTTCCTCTTTCCCTTTTTTTTTTTTTTTTTTTTTTTCCGGTCACTATTCCCAGCCACTCCATTCAAATCGCCTCACCGTTGGCCATGCGCCGCCACCTTCTTAGCCTCACGTCACATTTGTCCGTCACCACCCAGCGCTTCCTTCCAACCCTTCAAATCAGCCTCGCACCCTCCGGCAACTATTACACCTACACCTTTAAATCCTAATGACCTCCTGCGCCCAACCTACCATCAATGGCGCACATACTCCGCCGCCATACCTTCCTTCCCCTCCTCACCGTCCGTCATGCCACACGTGAAAGGAGGGATCCATCACACTCCCGCCCCGTCCAACCTTCCCTGACCTTTCTTCTACTATGTATCCCACCATGGCCTGAAACTTGCACACATGAGGCTAATCCTATAAATACCAAACACTCTTTAACCCCTCATTCATCAATCCAATAGACACAATTTGTCCTTGTAATACTCCCCCCATCTCTTGGTTCCTCAAACACGGATCGTGTAAAGAGTGCTCTTCAAAGTGTAAAAAATAAAAAGTGGGTTGCTTACTAGTTATGGCATACATTCATTGCAAATTTACTTTTCATTGTCTTGTCATAGACATACTTACACTCTCATATCTCTTGCATTTGCATACATTAAACCAAGAAATTTGTTGGTTATTAAAGCGTGAGAAAAAGTTTTCTCAATTCAAGTTCATTGAGGCCACTTGGGTAACACCATATTGAGGGAAATCCTCCTAAGGACGACCCTACTTTTGAGGCTTGGGATAATGAGGATTCTCTTATTATGACATGGCTATGGAGCTCTATGATTCCTGAAATCAGTCGGAATTGTATGTTTCTTACTTCCTCCGTGCGGTTTGGGATGTACTTCGCAAAACTTTCTCCAAGAAGCAAGATATTGCTACTTGTTATGAGTTGAAGACGAAAATATTCTCCACCAAACAAGGAGTGATGTCGGTAATAGATTACTATGGTGTTCTCATGGTCTGGTGAGTTAGACCAATATCAAAATTTGCAAATGAAATCTAGCAAGGATACTTCTACTTTGGCAGATTTTGTTAACAAGGACATGATTTTTGAGTTTCTCTCTAGCTTAAACCTAGAACATGATCCCATTGAGTTCAAATTCTAGGTAAAGAGCGACTCCCATCTATATCCTAGGTGTTCTACACTGGAAGAGGAAAGTCGTAGGGCAGTCATGCTTGATGACAAACCCAGTAGTGGTTCGGCTTTGGTCACTAGCAAGACAGCCAAGCCAGGACCCTTCTTCCTTTTCAAGGCCTTCAGATAGTTGTTGGTGTCCCTATTGTAAGAACCTGGACATACTAAAGAAACTTGCTTCAAATTTCATGGAAAAGATAAAGTTCTTAGCCGCATAGGAGGATTTCGCGGCTTATCAAGTAGTCAAGCCTTAATGCTTCAGACAATACCCCCGCTCCTCAAATGGATGATGAAGTTCCTGCACTTAGTAAGGATGAGCTTACATATTTGCAGTCTCTCATAAGCTCTATTAGTAAGCCATCTGGCTCTTGCTCTTGCTCTCTGAACTCATCTGGTAAGGTTCCTTGCTCTTAATCTTTTCATGTATCTAATACTGAATGTACGGCTTTATGGATCATTGACTCTGTGCGCTGATCATATGGCCTCTAAAACCTCTCATTTTTCTTCCTACCTTCCCACTTTTGAAAAACGCCACATCACTGTCTGATGGCTCCCACACCTCAGTTGTAGGGTCTGGTAACATTTCCCTTCACCCTTCCTTACACTTCAACAATGTTCTTCACGTTCCCCAACTCACCAGTAACCTTATCTCTGTTCATAAGCTTACCAAAGATCTTAACTGTGCTAACCTTTTTTCCTTCGCATTGTGTTATTCAGGATCTTGCCAGGAGGACGATTGGAGTTGCTAAGGAACAAAAAGGGTTATATTTTCTCTTTAATGCACTAACTGAAAGTGATTGTAGACAACAAACACCGGCCTCATGTTATACATCCAAATTTGGTTACATCATAGGCGTCTAGGACATCCTCCCTTTCAATTAATAAAGTCTATGTATCCATCTCTTTTTTAAAGAAGTCGGTTGAGTAATTTTCCTGTGATGTTTGTCAATTTGCTAAACACCATCGTGTGTCATTTCCATCTAATTTTCATAAAAGTGATGAACCTTTTGCCCTTATTCATTCTAATGTCTAGGGTCCTGCATCTATTCCTAATATCATTGGCACAAAATGGTTTGTTTCTTTTATTGATGATTGCACACGCGTGACTTGGCTTTTTCTCATGAAAAATAAATCTTAAGTTTTTCAACTCTTTGTTCAGTTTTATCATATGATTAAAACACAGTTGGAAAACCCATTAAACGTTTATGTTCAGATAATGGTAGGGAATATGTAAATCAACAGTTTTGTAATTTTATGAAAGACCTTGGCATTATTCATGAACTTATGTGTTGATACTCCTCAACAAAATGGTGTGGCAGAGCGAAAGAATAGGCATTTGCTTGAGGTTACCGTGCTCTTCTTTTTCAAATGTCTGTTCCTAGCTCTTATTGGGGTGAAAGGTTTTAACAGCTGCCTACTTGATTAATAGGATGCCTTCTTGGGTACTTGGTAATATCAGTCCTGTTCAATCTATGTTGTCTCATTTTCCCTCTCTTCCAATCATGCAAAGTTTACAGCCTCGGGTTTTTGGATGTGTAGTTTTTGTCCATGTGCATCGTCAACATCGTACTAAACTTGATCCTCAGGCCATCAAATGTGTTTTCATAGGTTATGCTCCTAACAAGAAAGGATACAAATGTTTTCACCCATCCAGTCATCGTTTCTTTGTCTCTTTAGATGTTACTTTTTGTGAAACTGAGTCGTTTTTAGTCCTCCGCTTCAAGGGAGAGTCTAGTAGAAGCTGAGACCACCTTAACCTCTCCTCCTCAATCCTTTCTCCCTCTCCCATCATCACAAGAGTTAGCTCCCTGTAATTCCCAAGAGTTAGTGTCTTCCACTACACCACCTGAGGAAGCTCAAAAGAAACCATTTGTAGTATATGAAAGGAGAAAGAAACCCGATATGATCCAACAACAACTTCAAAAGTCTGAAAATCTGGTAAGTCCTGAAGACATTGTTTTCCAATATTTGTGAACCCAACCTAGATGACTTACCGATTGCCTTGAGAAAAAAAAAAGAACTTGCAGTAAACATCCCATTTCTTTGTTTGTCTCTTCTAAACACCTTTCCTTGCAGCATCAAAGTTTCATTGCAACTATTGATTCCATACAAATTCCAAACTCAGTACAAGAAGCATTAAAAGATATGAACTGGGTATAAGCCATGAATGAAGAAATGGGGGCATTAGAAAAGAATGGAACATGGGAGATTGTTGAGAAGCCAAGAGATAAAAGGCCGGTGGGATGTAGGTGGATATATCCTGTGAAGTATCAATCAGATGGTGCATTAGATCGATATAAAGTAAGACTAGTTGCAAAAGGGTACACACAGATGTATGGAATTGACTATGAGGAGACATTTGCTCCTGTAGCAAAGATGAATACATTAGAGTCTTACTTTCTCTTGCAGCTTATTTTGGATGGGATTTGCATAAGTTCGATGTAAAGAATGCATTCTTACATGGAGACTTAGAAGAAGAAGTTTACATGGAAATTCCTCCTGAATATGATGTCACCAATAGAAGAAATCAAGTATGTAGGCTAAAAAAGGCTTTATATGGGTTAAAACAGTCCCCTTGTGCATGGTTTGGGAGATTTGCAAAAACTATGGTGTCTCTTGGATACAAGTAGAGTCAAGGGGACCATACTCTTTTCCTTAAACATATAGTTGGAGGAAAACTTAGTTCTCCTTGTATATGTGGATGATATCATTGTATCAGGTAATGATCCAATTGAGAAGAAACTCTTGGAGGAGAAGTTAGTTGCTGAATTTGAAATGAAAAATCTAGGAAAATTGAGATACTTTCTTGGAACGAGGTGGCATACTCTAAGCAAGGTATTTTTATCTCTCAAAGGAAATATGTCCTAGATCTACTTAAGGAGACCAGGTGCAAAGCTGTAGTGTTCCCATTGAACAAAACCATCGAATGGGAAGTGAAGAAGAGAATTCCAGTGTTGATAAAGCCCAATACCAAAGATTGGTGGGAAAACTCATATACTTGGCCCATACTAGGCCAGACTTGGCTTATGCTGTGAGTGTGGTTAGCCAATTCATGCATGATCCTAAAGTGAGACACATGCAAGTAGTAGAAAGAATACTACGGTATCTTAAAGCCACACCTGGAAGAGGATTGCTATTCAAAAGTAGTGATAAGCTCTCTCTAGAAGTCTACACTGATGCTAATTATGCAGGCTCTATTAGTGACAGAAGATCAACATCAAGATATTGTATGTTTTTGGGAGGAAATTTGGTGACTTGGAGAAGCAAAAAGCAAAATGTTGTGGCTCGATCAAGTGCAGAAGCAGAATTTCGTGCCATGTCACAAGGAATTTGTGAGCTCCTGTGGTTAAAAATTATCTTAGATGACTTGAAAATAAAATATGAGGCTCCTATGAAGATGTTAGGTGACAATAAATCAGCTATTAGCATTGCTCATAACCCTGTCCAACATGATAGGACAAAGCATATTGAAATTGACCGACATTTCATCAAGGAAAAGTTGGATAGTGGGCTTATAGCCACAATACATGTTCCTTCCGAACTCCAGTTGGCAGATGTGTTGACAAAGGGCCTACCCAAAAAGCGATTTCAAGAGCTTACATGCAAGCTGGGAATGATAGATATCCATTCACCCGCTTGAGGAGGAGTGTTGAAATATATTTGACACTTTTTGTCTTTATCATTTATTGTTTTTTTGTCTTTTATCATTTATTATGATGGATAGGTTATTTATTATGATGGATAGGTTTTAGGTCTATTAGTATTTGATGGTATCCTTCACATTTATTAGGTGGGTCCTACAATTTATTATATGGGTCAAGCAATGTACATATAAAATTATGTCTTCTCTTTCAGAAATAATATAGTAGAATTACTATACTTCTATTTTTTTCTTTTTGGTTTCTGTCTTACAAGTAAAATATATAAAAATTTAAATAAAATACAATAAAATGACAACTAATTAACAATTTGATACTCTTTAAGGGTCAAAATACAAAAACATAAATAAATAACATAAGTTCCTAAATATTGTTCATATTTCACAATCACGAATTACAATTGACAAGTTCAAAATATAATTACACAAACAAACTCACAAAGTTTTACATTATAAACTCACAAGTCATGACAATAAAAGTTACTACATTTTTCCATAAGTTAGATTAGAATTTTTTTTAAGGTTTTAAAAGAAGACATCATTTAGCAAAAAAAAAAAGACTCCGTCCTGTTCAATTCAACCGGGAGTCGAACAGTCACACTGGTTTTGATGGACCAATCCAAATAGTGGCTCGGACCATTTCATGGTTCCGGTTTTCAATACTATGCTATTTACTATATTAGACACAAAACAGAAACAATATAAATGATTGAAACATACAAAACATAATTGTTAAGATAACTCTAGGAATGTCTTAATGTATTCGCATTGTACCCAACAACTTTCAGTAATACCAGCAAGGTTCAAGATGGTACACTCACTCAATTGTCCTTTTATCTCCATTCTTTATAGTCAGTGTTAAGGAATATTAAGAAAAGGGTACATATTCAAGGAAATTTCATGTGTTAGGAAAGCGGTCTCTTACAATAAAGGGTGATGTTATGAGTACACAAGGGGTTTAATAGCCAGTATTACAAACACTATGTAATCTTCCACTAAATATAACTTTTCCTCTCCCATACTTTCTCTGTCCTTTGTAGTACCTATATTTTCTCAACAATCAGATTTCATCTTAGACCTATAAACCATATAATGGGATCACTGCTCTCCCCATGTCACACACTACATGAGCACCCAATTGCCTCATTGATCTCCACCTAAGAATTCTCCCTCCTCAGATTTAAGAAAATACAAATTAAGAGGGGGAATTCTAGCAACAGCGAAATGGAACCAAACAATCACCACCTCTAGTGAAATAGTGTTTATATAGATGCTAAAATTGCCAACCAGCGAGCCATTATGTCTAATATCCAAGTGTTACATCTTTCAATATGATATTATACTTTGCCCCGGGAATAAAGAGCATCTTAAAAATATCATGACTTTTTCAGTCCTGAACTCACTTCATCAAATTTTTTTTATTATTGAAATCGCTTGTTTATCATATTTTAATTTATGACATGAACTTCTATGGAAAATAAGTCCATGATACTAACCTTTGGGTTAAGCTCCTTCAACTGGTCTTGGAATAAGCTCCTGGAAAAGGAATGTCCACAATCTATACAAATTACGGTGTATACAGTGCCATGTAACTCTAATGGGTTGCTACCAGCACGATGATGGAGCCTGAGAACATGATGCATCAAAATTCCATGGTAAGCTTGCTATTAATATCTCATGTTTTCCAAGTAACCCTAGCCAATAAATTACTAGATACCTCATACCTGTCAACATTTTGGGTAATCATAAAATCAATGCGCCCGGCCTTCTCAAATGCTGCCAAAGCACGATGGGCAGCTCCAGGTTGTGCTGCTGTAAATCTCCTCCACCCAGCATAGCTCCTTGCCCAATATCGCCTCCGGGCTCGGCTTGAACGGAGAAACTCCTTTATAATGTCAAAAGAAAGGAGGACTTAAGACAAAGACCAAGATAAAATGGCATAAAGAATATCAAGATATTGCATTCAATTCTTGAATTAGCAAATTCTCATTGCTAATTTTGGCACAAACATCTAGCTGTGTTTCAAATTTTCTTCACATTGATTGTCATAAATCTTCGATTTAAATATGCATACACTAATGGAAAATTCTTAATGACTTATGATTTATCAATAGTGGAAGCCTTTTATTCATTTGTAGATGGAGAGATTTCAGAGATTTCTTGTCATAAATCCTATTCTGCTGACTCAATCACTCAAACAATAGCCTTTCTTTTCTTTCAAAGAACTCAACCATAGATACTACAGACAATGTGGGTTTTTTATTTGGGCCTTAATATTAAAGGTATAAGAAGACGATCAGAAAATCAAGTTGCTAAAGAAACCAACTGAACATGATATCTAAATGAAAGAGATCTATGTTTTCCTATCCTTAACTTTTTGTTTGTTATTGCCATATTTCCTATCTCACTTAGGCACTACCACAGCACAATAAAAGAAGCAAATCCGGTTGAACATGCCTTCAGATCACCTGATGGGTTATTGGTTTGAAACCAGAACTATAAGCTCCATTGGGGCTGCAATAAATAATAAATTGCTATCAGCAATAAAGAAGGACACAAAAATGAAAAAAAAAAAAAAAAAACTATAGCAAGCATCTTGAGAAACAAATATTAGTAATTCATTCCACATTCTTTAAAAAACACTAGATCTGCTAGAGCTTCCCAATAAACATTTTGGTTAACCTCACAATATCAGTTAGTAGTATACAAAAGAATCAGAACCTTCTATAGTCAGGGATCCCACACTCCGTGCTAATTCCAGCTCCAGTCAATACCATAAGCTTCGTACTGTACATTAGAATTGCATTCCAGTCAGGGAACTGTTAAACTTTTGCAAGATTAAATTATCAAAGCATTAATATTATATCTACACATGGAGCTCTAAAATATAATTGTAACTGAAATGATAACCTTTGGTCAAAAAATTGATACAAAAGGTTAACATCTTTGATGCTGGGAGGATCCGCATCAGGAACTGCCTTCTTATCCCTGAAGCTATTAGATGGGGGTTTTTCTTCATTTCTTGGTGAGGTACCAGGGACAGAGATTCGGCAATTTGTTTGCACAAACTTCGCACAGCCCTTGAATGATACTAGTCTTCCACCTCTTCTGGCTAAGTGCCAATTTCCAATCCTTGGCTGAAAAAAATCTATGAGCATGAAAAATTATTCAGCAGCACAGTACTAAAGTCAGTCAATAAACCACAATTGCACATTGCTCAATAGTCAAGGCTTTCTGTGCAGCAGCAGAAGCATAACTTGCCTGTTATAATACTCCCTAGAACTTTCCTTGCCATCCTAAGAGACTGCAAGTTTGGATAAAAATTGCACTAATCAAGAAATGCAGCCATAATGCAGCAGAAAACTCAGAGTTAAGTCAAAAGATATGAGATTACATGAATGAATGAATTAGTTAAAAGTCAAAAAGCGCGTTTCGCAGAACGGTCAGAAGTTAATTGAGATGAGATCATAATACTATATGCATTCAGGGTGGGGGCTGAAAGAGAAATAATCGAGCTTAACATTTGTGTTGTTGATTATTACTCTTTGGAGCAAAAGATGGGAAATGAAGTTGTGTTGAAAACTTGACGAGATTGAAGGAGGTAAGAGAGAGAAGTGGAACTCACAGAGAGAGATGGAGGATGATGGGTGGGGATGAAAACGAAGAGACATGGCCATATCTCAAACTCAACTTCAATTCAAAGATGGATCGATGAATGAATGAAAGAATGAATCAAATGAAGAATGAAGATATTGTTAGTTACTTTGAGACTCCTGTTCTGTTCAGATTTGGTCTCGTCCATTACATGAGATTTACACGTACTCGTCCACGTTGCACACATCCCCGCCGCCTATACTCTTGCTTACATAGCTTCTTTTTTTTTTTTTCAATAGAAAATTAATAATTAGACTTCTTTTTGGTACAGTACATAATGATTACACTGGTGTAGTTTACAATTTAACTTAATTATAGATAGTAACTGCTTTTAAGATTTATGTCTATATTATGGATTTGATTTTAATTTTGATATATTAAGTATGAATTATTTTGTATGAATTTTTAAAATAATAAGTAAGAAAGTTAACTATTATAATTGATATAACAATATATAATTAAATAATTGTATAAAATAAATTTTATATGATTTGCGTATAAAAATTAAATAATTAATTTTAATATATTAATAATATTTGATAATATCATGTAATCAAATTATTTATATGTGTGAATTTTTGAATAATAGATTAAGTCAAATATATTTTGTTAATATGATAATATGTAACTGAATAAATGTGTAAAGAAATTTTTACAATATAATCCAATACATAAAAAAAAAACTCTTATATTATACTTATTTTCTCTTATAGTAGCTTATTGTTAAAGAAATATTGCTAAATTAATGTTATACGTATGTGTTACACTTAATTTTTAAGTGATATTTCACTTACTTCCCTTAGGATTAAAAGACCATAAATTATACATTATTTTTTATTTTTTAAAAATTTTAAAATATATAAAATGACTTTTATACTCATGACAATGTTTTTTATTTCTAGTTGATTGTTATTCTCTCTTTGCCCCCATTAGCAGCACATTCAGCAGATTAAAAAATACATTAGGAAAAGTCATATCACCTTCAAAATCATCCCCAATCCAAACTTGTGCATCCAGGAATCATCCTCCAATCTCCGAAATCAAATCTAACAAAAAACAAAACAGAAAAAAAAGGGGAAAATAGTTCCTCGCGAACTGAATCTTTTTCTTCTTTCATTCTCTCTTAAAATTCCCTGATCCAAACCATTTCTCCAATCTAAAACAAAAAGAAGATAGTTCCTAAATTACTTTTCTTTCAACCTTTGAGAGCATTGATTCAACAATTATACTTTTTTATTTTCTACACCTCCTTTAATTGTCTTAGTTTATTGACTCCACGTAAACCCATTTTGTCCTTGCAATTAATTCCAAGGCCTCTCATCTCTGTCACATCCCTACTCTGCTTGGCATCACTGCCTCATTTCCGGCTTGCACACTACCTCCGTGACAGCCTCCATCTCTGGCATGTGGGTCAGTCGTGTTTTTGGCCACGAGGTTTTGTTCTCTTGTTTACAGATCTAAGATGTTGTTTGGTTGCTGTTTTCAAAAACAGTTTTTGTGTTTTAAAAATAAAAAACCAATGAAAATTGTTTGGTTGTGTTATGAAATATTATTCATTTATGGATAAATTCATTAAGATTTGATTTGATTAGATGTATGATTTGATGTGATATTATCTCTTCTTTATAAATAGCTCTTTAGATACTCCATATAGAGTCCTTTGAGGTATCAATAAGAATTCTTCTCTTCTTCTCTATTATTCTCTCTATTATTATTATTTTACAATAAGTTATTAGCACAACCTTTGCTCTCAAAGTAAAGAAGCTTGTTAATACAATGCAACATGATTCCTTCTTCTAGGATTCTTTATTTATAGTGAAAATTGGGAGGCAATACAATTCTTTCTTAATTCCAGTTAGGTATTTGTTCTTGGTTGGTTTTTCTTTCCTTTATATTATTATTATAGTATTGGTATAAATAGGAAGGCTTGAGGTAAGGCATCTTTATCATATTTATCTTGAATATTATATGTTGAGCTTAATAAGTCTTGACTAATAAATAAGAAAATATTGCATCCAGAAGGATTGCACAAATCAATAATTATTAATTGCTTTAATTTTTAATTTATTTTTTTATTGGACTATATCAATATGTACTCCTTCTACTTTATTCTTTTATACCATTCCAAAGTGAATGACAATGGAAGTGAATGAGAATTATCAGAAAAATGGATAATCATTTCTTGAAGTGAATGCTTCCTTATTATTGTGAAAAATATAATTGATTTATTCCTCTATTGAGGAGATTTGCATATTCCAGAAGTGAATATGTCAAAAGATCATTCCATAAAGTAAATGGATCTATTATTCACATCACCTAAAGTGAGTGACATTATATTTCCTAGAAGGAACATTTTCATATTTACATTCTTCGAAGCGAATGTATTTATTAAGTACTTATATTCTTCTAAAGAATGATATAATGGGTTTATTTATTTTCCTCTTTGCTACCTTTATAAAGGATCTAAATATTTTAAAAAATCCTCCTGATCTTTTGATAAAGTACAAAGAGCTATGAGCCCATATGGTACCACTTGCAGTTCAGTATGATAAATATATGTTGAAAAATATTCTTGACTTTAATGTCTTAAATGTGCTCCGCACTGTCAAGAAAAGCTTTAAGATATCAAATAATGAGTTTTCATGAAAAAAAATTCATGAAACTTGTCCTGGCTCTACTCCATTCCTGAAGTGAATGTGACCAAAAAAAAACCCAGAAGTGATATCAAAGCAAATGGTTTGGCTAGCCATTGCCCTCTATCAACCTTTGGTTAGAACAAGTCAAGATTTTGTATTTGACTTTTTTGTGAAAGCTTTTTAAGGGGGAACATACTATGTTGGACCTCACACTTTGGGGGAAATTATTGGTTTCAAGTGTGATAAATATGATGAATGTTATTGTCATGATATCAAAGTAAATTTGGCATGTACCAAGTCGTACAATGAGATATTTATTTGATCTTTATTAAATATCGTTAGAGGAGAATGAGAAAATGCAAAGACGATTCTTTTTCAAGATATATTATGAAATCACTTCATGATTAATATGAGCCATTTGGATGTATCTTTTTATCTTTTATATAAATATTGATTATTTGATTTAATAATGAAAGTTTTTATTAGATATATTACTTGATACTATTTTCAAGAAATATTTTATTTCAAAATTTTAATCCTCTCAATATTGAATAAAATAACTATGCTATTCGTGGCATATTTTATAATTATTAATTATATTTTTATGCGATATTGTTAAGATTTAACATATCATATACTTTATTGATTTATGTCACATAATAATCTTATTTATTATCATGACTATTATATCATGAAATAATAATATATGATCCGGTAATTGTAATACATATATTTATATCACCATCATGTCACGATAAATTTCTTTTCACTTACATGATATGTTAATGTTTTGATGACATATTGTGATATTTTCATCTTGTAATAAGATAATAAAATGTTAACTCGATGATTAGTTTTGTAAATATGATTGAAGGCTATAGAAGAGCTACTATTATATTTTTGAAGAAATAAAATTAATTAAAAAATATTAATATCATTCTTGGTAGCAAGATGAATGAAGGCTCGAGCTACTATTTTGTTTCCTGAAGAAACAAAATTAATTAAAATATTAATATCATTCTTGGTAGCAAGATGATTGAAGGCTCCTACTATTATGTTTCCTGAAGAAACAAAATTAATTAAAAATATTAATATCTAGCAAGATGAATAAAGGCTCCATAACTACTATTTTGTTTCCTGAAGAAACAAAATGGGAGACTGATAAGTCTAAAAGATACTGAAATGGATTATGATAATGAGTGAGAAAAATAGTGAGTACCTCCATATCACAACTTATGCTTAGATAAGAAAGTTGCTTTAGAAAATTTTGTTTGCACTTTCTTAGGTCTATAGTACTAATATGAGTACAATTGAATTATCATATGCTATTGTAAACCAGATGTTTACTAGCCTACCTTTTGGCATGACATCCTGAAGCAATAATGATGTAAGGAATTCCTGAAAACTATGAGCATTTGTTGAAGAACAGAAGATTCTTCATTGTAATGAGGTGTGTTCCAAAGTAAATTAATTATATGGCCTTCACAGATTGGATTTAAATCTCTTAAATTCCAGAAGGAATTTAAGGTGATATACGTGGATCAATTCATCCACCATATGGACCTTTCAAATATTTTATGATTTTAATAGATGCATCTATGAAATGGTCATATGTGTGCTCATTATGATTTCTTGTGATATTAATTCAAATTATTAAGAGATTTTTGATAATCCAATTGTTTATCTTGATGATTCTGGTGAATTTATTTCTCAAGCTTTTAGTGCTTGTAGGCCAATGTTATAAATGTTTGAACATCTAATTATTTATGTTCACATATAGAAAAAGTTGGCTAGCATAATTAACTTATAAAAGACCTGTTAATTGCTAGGCTTGCTCATGAGAACAAATCTCCCAATTTCTAGTTGGGCGCATATTCAGCATTTATTTCTATAAGGCTAACAAATTGCCAATAATTCTCTCCCCTACAATTACTTGGCCTGCCAAAAGGTTCCCATTTAAGAACTTTAAGTGTATATGTCCTAACATTTTCAAATGGGACTCCAAAGAAAATTGGAGATATATGTTGGATATGATTCTCCCTTTATGGTCAAATACATTGAAATACAAATGAGAGATGTTTTAAGTCTCACTTTGTGAGATATAATGTTTCCAACATAATCTAGAAAGAAATTAGAATACATCAATATTCTATTTAGATCCTCACACAAGGCAATGTGAACTAGAAGTTCAAATGATTATACATTTGCAAAGAATAGCAATGAATTGCAGATGCATTTCTTATAATACAAAAGGATAACTAAATCCTATATACAGTTGAAAATGCCCCAATTTGAATTGATGTCCCTGTTGGGCAATTGGTCAATGTAAAAATTAGCGTGATGTCGATTCCAAAAATAAAAATCCTTGAAAAGGAAGTGGGCAAAGAGGCCAAATGATGTTATGGAGGCAAATGATACTCTTCCTATGAGAATAGAGACATAGTAAGGACATTGTTGGTCCAAAAACTTGATATATTTGAAACGCCAGAAGCTTTTACTTGAAAATAATCATTGAAAATGATGAGATCTCAATAGACTATGTCTCTATAGAAAAAGGATGGAATCAACGAGTAATAATTTGACAATATATTTGCATATAATATAGCGCTAAATATTATGCAAGAAAATGAGATCTTGAGCTAAGAATCATTGAAAAATGTCGTAGAAATAATTGCAAAAATGGAAGAAGCCATCTAGGCTGAATTAGATCACTTCCAAAAACGTAAGGTCTTTGGGCCTATCCAAACACCAAAGATGTGAAACCCGTGGGATACAAATGGGTATTTGTGAGAAAAAGAAATAAAAAAAAAAAAATTGTACGCTATAATAGCACAAGATTTCTCACAAAAGACCTAGTATAGATTATGGCAAAACGGATAGTGGATACAACAATATTTCAATATTTGATTAGCTTATCTATATAATAAGCTAAATGTGCATCTGATAGATATTGTCAGCCTATCTATATAATTCATTAGATAATGATATTTATATGAAAAGTCCTAAAGGATTAAAGACATCATCTAATGAAATATGTACTCAATCAAATTGCAAAGATCTATATATGGTCGAAAGCAATATGGACGGATGTGGTATAACAATGATATTTGATTCATATGGGGTTTACAAATGATGTCATTTGCCCCTATGTTTATATTTGAATAGCTGTGTATGTTGATGACTTGAATATCCCTGAAGAAGTTTTCATAAAAGATCTAGCAAAAGAGTATGAGATGAAAGATCTTGGAAAGACAAAATTCTTCTTATAGAGCTTTTAACAAACAAAATGTTTGTTTGTCAATAAATTTACAGAGATAACTCTTATAAAGTTTTATATGGATAAATCACATATTTTCTTAGGTGTATTATAGGATATTTATAAATTTGCAAAAAGGCAAATATCAAACAGGTTTCTTTCACTTATGGAGACATGATCATATCCTGGAGATACACAAGATAGACTTTTTTCAAATCAATTAGTAATATACAAAGCTCGTGAATTTTCTGGCTAAAGGCAATGGATCAACATGTTATTCAAACTATCATATAGATTCTCTTAGAAGAAAGTTGCACAACTTTACATGAGGATAACATGGCTTAGATGGTTCAACTTGATATCCAATTTGTTCAAGTGATAGAGTTACTTCATATTTCTTCTTTGTAGAAGTGGTGCACAAAATTAAATACACTGATTATGAGATTTTAAGTGATACTTTAAAGAGGGGAAAGTACTCTTTTCCTTGATCAAGGTTTTTATCCTCCTGGGTTTTTCCTTGATAAGGTTTTTGGTTCTACATTCCCACTATGAGGATATTGTACTCTTTCCTTCACTAAGATTTTTTTCCCATTGGGTTTTTCTTAGTAAGGTTTTAATGAGGCATATCCTGATGGACATCCAAGGGGAGTGTTATGAAATATTATTCATTTATGGATGTCATATCTTTACATCTGTTATGATTTGATGTGATATTATCTCTCTTCCTTTGGCTATAAATAGCCCTTTAGATACTCCATATAGAGTACCTTTTGAGACTATCAATAAACTATTCTTTCTCTTCTTCTCTATTATTCTCTCTATTATTATTATTTGGTTGGTTATTTTGTAAAACTTGTTTTTAAAAATCAAAAAACAACATTTGCATTTTAAAAACCAAAACACAAAAACGGTTTCAACTTGTTTTTATTGTTTTGTTGTTTCACAAATGGACAATTTTGTAAATATGATGAATTTCTGTTTTTGCTTCCCTTCAATACCTAGAGCTTCTCACATTTTCATTATCACCATTCAACCTCCCAAACTCCATCATCATGAGCTCTTTCCACCCCGTTCCCGTGGGCAACCTCCTTTGCAAGAAGCTCGGCCAGACCCAGCGACCCGCTGGCGACTGCGACAGACCCCACTGTGACCAAGTAGGTGACCACGCGACCACGCGACCCACGCCACCTCGCGGGTGGAGTTGCCCCCATTAGAAAGCTTGCAGGCATCATTTGCTCAGGACTAGAAGGCCAGTCTACTTGCTCGAGACCCAGCCGTGTGGCGACCTATGAAGCCAAGTTATTTCATTTCTTCTTCTTCGATCCTTGCTCTTCTTCTTCTTGTTTTTCTTTTGTTCTTATTGATTTTCTTGATTATTATTTTGTTTCTTATTTCCTGGATGTTTGGTTAGTATAAAAGCTTGTTGTTCTTGTATCTAATTTGTTCCTATTTCTGCGTTAATTGGGTTAATAATGTATGATTCTTGGTATTGTATTTATCTTCTAATGTTGTTTGCTAATCTAGAAAGATGCATCAATTTGTGGTATTTTGCTTAGATCTGTATCATAATCCTTATTTTCCTTAGTGTACCTTATTTATATTGGTGTTCTTAGATTGTATGTTAGTATGCAATTTTGGATTTTGGCCAGTATAAATTGACAATGAAGAATATTTCATATGCTCTCAATCATTTAGAAAGGGCTTGTAAGAAATGATCTTCTGACCAATGCCAAGCCAACAGCTAAGGCCATGATCTTGAAGGAAGAAAGGGTGGAGGCTTAATCAAGCTCTAAAGGCTTAAAAGTTATTTTTTTTTATAGTAATGCAATTTACCAAACAATTTTTTATTTTATTAGTTTTAAAAGTTGTTTTTTTAAAAAATTATCCAAATAAGTTTTTTATTTTTTATCATTATAAAATTATTTTTAAAGTTAAATTGTCAAACAAATTTTTCTATTTTTTATTTTTAAAAATTGAACTGAAATGTTTAAAGCAATTTTAAAAAATTCAAGAACAAAAATACGACCAAACATGCCCTAATGCTTGTTGCGTCGTTGCCAAGTTTGGTTCGTTGGCTCGTCAATTGTTGCACGATGGACCAAGGAGCGAAGTTCACCTCTTCCAAATTGTTGTGTCCCTCCCTTTCTCTTTTTTAGGTTTTTTTTTTAATAATTTTTCTGATATGTTTTTTTTTTGGTTTTTGGGGGGGGTGGGTTCGATTATGGTATGGGGGCATGGAGGGGAGTTAGGTGGGTGGCGAACGGACAAGCAGATTGCAGATTGATCATAAAACGGGTGGAGTTAGGTGGGCGGGACGGATTGTCTGTTTTAGTTATTTGATTTAAAATATCAACCTGTTTTGTAAAAAATTAACGGGTTATGGGTCAACCTAATTTTGGTTAGATTTAGCTATTTTTGTCAATCTGACTCAATCTCTCAGGTTAGTCATAAAAACGAAGCGGGGTGGGTAGAAAAATTCAACACATCCCATAAAAAAGTGACGGGTTAGCGGGAAAGGTTTAACCTTTGCCACTCTTATAGTTGGGAATGAGGTGGAAAGAAGATTGGAATATTGGGGCTTTTTAAGGAAAGGTAATTTAGGAATTTAAGAAATTATTGAAATAAAATTAATAAAATTAATTTTAGGAGAGGTAGGTGTAATTTTAAAATATATAAGGAGATAAGTGTAATATCAACTAACTTTAAGAGATATTGTTATAATTTATCTTTTTAATAATAATGATCAAATATAATATTTACTAATAAGATGTTAGTGTAACTGCATAAGTTTGAGTATCTTAAAAGGTAAAGTTCGATTATAAGAAAATAAGAAATATCTAGTATATAATATGAGTTTACAATATTTGTCCATAATAATTTAACCTCTTTAGTTTATAGAGATACATGGGCCTCTCTTGTATACATTAAATGTGTAAAATTATTATAAAAAAATATTATATCCTAATCATTTCTCCAAGGAAATATTAGGGAGAGTCACCGTTTAGGTTTGCCCTAAAGATTAATCTACTACACAATGCATATAATATTTTAAATTTCTATCATACTATTTTTATATTTAACAATGCTATTCCAATATTCATATATCTCAAAAATCTAAACATTTTACTCACAAAAATATATAAGATCTACTACTTATTTTTTCTCTCAATTTTTTTTTCTCCTTCACTCCTCTTAGAGGCTGAAAAAATATTTCCCTTTTATATTTTGGTTTTTCATTTACAGTAGCAGATAAAGTCTGAATATTCTTGTAATCTCGAACTGGAAAAGTGCGAGTGAGGAAATGCCTATGCCTTGGTAGATAACGATTAACGAACGCCTACTTTCTCATCTCCCATGTCCCAACGATTCATCCTTATGACCATGAAACCCAACAACATAGGAAACCGTTAACTTTGCCAACAACAATTCGGTTCCCTTCAAAAAACAATGGCATTGAAAACTTGCTTCACCCTCCTGCACAACACCCTCTTCCACCACCACCGCCACCAACATTCTGAATTCACCGCTCACGCTTCTTCCAGAACCTTCGTCTCAATCTCATTCCCCAGTTCAATTCTTCCAACCCCACGTAGCTGCTGCATTCAAGAATCCCACAATAAGCACGTGCACTTATCACCCTCTTTGATAACTAAGAGGAAGCTCAACCTTACCCTTCTTCTGACAGCGTTTCTGTGGAGCAATGTGACGAATACGCGTGGTGCATTGTTGTTGGCTGAAGAGTTGGAGCTTCAGAGATACACGGATTCTGAGGAAGGATTCACTCTTCTTAGACCCTCTTCTTGGACTAAGGTAAAGTACTGCCCGTTTTGTCGAACTGAAGCTTATTATTAACTTAATCTTTGTTAAGCTTGTCTACCCAGAAGAAGAAAAAATGCTTAGTGTGAATAATTGACTAATTGAGTGTGCTTTTCTCCTAGGGAAACAGTGGTAGAATTTCAAAACTTTGATGACCCACAATTCCTCATATCAATTTAATACCAAATTATAACGTGCACAACAATCAGCGATAGGAATACATAATGGTGGGACTGCCATGAATGAGGACTCACTTGAGAGTGAGAATGTCACGGCCTTGTTTCATCTTTTCATTTCCTGATTTTAGTTTGTTTCCTCATTTTAAGGATTTTTTTGAAGAAAATAGAAAATGAAAGTGGAAATCAAATAAACTCTTAGAATTTCAAATAAGAGTGATGAAGTTATAAATTGGTCTGGAATGGAAGTTTTGAAACTCGTAAGTGTGGAATATATAAATTTGAAGACACATTGGCTTACATTTGGGGTGATGTGTCATTAGACTATTGCGGTTTAATGGAGATTTACTTGGATTTTAGGCTCCTCTTACTGCAATAACATACAATCTTTGCTAATTTGTTTAACATATAACAGGTTGATAAAGCAGGGGCAACTGTGTTGTTTCAAGATGCAAATATGGGGAGTAACAATATTGGGGTTGTGGTGAACCCGGTTCGTCTTGCTAGTCTTGGAGAGTTTGGGAGCCCTCAGTTTGTAGCTGATAAGCTTCTACAAGCAGAAAGACGTAAGGTAGACTGTTCTTCTTTCCACTACTGCTACTTTCTGTGACCACTTTAAAATGTAAGCCAAGTGGTGATGGCGTGGTGACTCGGGATTTTGCTGTGATTAGAAGAATCTCCCTATATTTGAAATGTAACTCTATAATCAAGGGAAGAATGTGAGCTGAAAAATTTACCTTAGCATTACTTTGATTTCTTTGTAGTACTTTTTTCAATTGATTTCAAAGTTAGCTATGATGCATAGGCAAAGCAAGAGTTCTATTCTGAATTTAAGGAATCGTTTCTGCTGCATTTATGACAAAAATTAACCACTACATACAGTAATTTACATAGAATTTATCAAGATAATAGAAAGCAAAAAGCTCATCTGTCTGAGATGTACCTTGTGTGTTCACAACTGTGTATTCTTAGAATTGGCGGGTAGATATCTAATATCTAAGTGAATGAATATGATTTTAACTTGTGTGTATTATTCTCTTTAACATTCAGGAAAGTACAAAGGACGCCGAATTGATTTCAGTTGCAGAAAGATCAGGGGAGGGAGGTTTACAAATTTATGAATTTGAATACATGGTCGATAGTACGCGGGGAGGAATGAAGAGGATATTCTCTGCAGCATTTGTGGCCTCAAAGAAGCTCTATCTTCTAAACATTGCTCACTCTGATAAACCAGAGAGTCCTCTTGACCCGCATAAAAGAATGGTTTTAGAACAAGTTCTTCATTCATTTGATGCAGCGACTTAAAACTTTGGAATGAAAATTTCCGTTCTTCTGATTCTTTCCCTCTCTTGTGCTTTCATTCTAGCTACCGACTTATGTTCAATCTTACTTTGAAAGTCGTCATCACAAAAAAGGAAGACGGGAAAATTTAAGTGCATATTGAGCTTCTCTTGCAGCGTACTTTTTATGTCACTTTATGTTTCAACTTACGCTGCTATACACCTGCTATACACTAAAACATGATAGTTTCCTAAAAGGGAAAAGAAAACAAACTTGGGTTGAATATATCCAAGCATGCATGATCTATCAAAGGATATCTTTTGGGTATGCATGCATGCCATGTGCACATAAGCACTCCTTAAATTAAACCCTCACAGCCTTTTTTTCACGTATCAACCCTTCTTCCAATGTCAAATCATTTTCCAATATTTATATCATTTAACGGTAAATAGTTAGTTATGCATTAACAAAACATAGAAACCTGTCCAGCCTAACTGTGAAGAAATAAATGATGCTGTTAATAGCAATCAAAATGTGTTGAAATAATGGGTTGGATGGCTTGGCTTTTCAAGCTATTGATAAACTTAGAACAAAATTTTCAACAAGGTGGCTATAACTTCCTCTTCTTGTTTTCTTTCGGTGCCAACCAAAGAAATTTATAGATTTGGTTTGAAAATTAAATTGATTGCATTGACAAAGTGTGCACCCCAAGCTCTATAAATTGAGCTTTCATTTGAGCTCTAAATGCAAAGCAACATAAACAAAATCCTCTCCTCTTTCTAGTTATAGAGTAGAACTATCTATTCCTTGGGAGTTATTCTCTTTTATGAGTTGTGAGTATATACCAATAAAAAAATATTGTGAGGTATTCTGGGTGTATTTGGGAATTGGGTTGAGTGAATGTGCCCACCTTTTATATCTCCATTATATTTCTATAGTGAAATATTTGATTGTCGTCTTTGTCCGTGGACGTAGGTTTAACTAACCACGTAAAATTCCTGATATCATTTATTTTATGCTTCCACATATTCATTTTGCTTACTCTATTTGTGCATTTTGACCAAAAATCAAATGTATAATGAGAGAACCAAACATATTGATGTCAAATATCATTTTATTCGGAGATACTTCTCAAGGTACCATTATGTTGAAGAAGATTAGTACCTCAGATAATCCAACTGATATATTGACAAAGTCAATCATGTTGCTAAGTTCAAGTATTGCTTGGACTTTAGCATTCACAATATGTGAGTTTGCCATTTTAGGCCTTTTGGAAAAGGTGACTTCAGAAAGTTGATGAAAATCAAGTCAAGGTGGAGATTTGTTGAAATAATAGTTTGGATGGCTTGACTTTTCAAGCTGTTGATAAACTTTGAACAAAATTTCTAATAAGGTAGCTACAACTTCTTCTTCTTTTTTGCTTTCGTGCCAACCAAAGAAATTTATAGAGCTTGTGTCAATACAATCAATTTAATTTTCAAACCAAGCCTATAAATTTCTTTGGTTGGCACCAAAAGAAAATAAGAAGTTGAAGTCACCTTGTTGGAAATTTTGTTCAAAGTTTATCAATAGCTTGAAATGTCAAGTCATCCAAACCATTATTTCAACAAATCTCCACATTGGCTTAATTTTCATTAAGTTTGAAGTTGCCTTTTCCAAAATGCCCACAAGGGAAAACTCATATTGTGAATACCAACTAAGTCCAAACAATGCTTGAACTAATTAGCAACAATGATTTGACTTTTGTCAACATATAAGCTGGATTATTTGAAGTACCAATCTTCTTCATTAAGTGGTACCTTGAGAAGTAATCTCTTGAATAAAATGATATAATATCAATATGTTTGGTTCTCTCATGATACATTTGATTTTTGGTCAAAATGCACAAATAGAGTAGCAAAATGAATATGTGGAAGCGTAAATAAATTATACTAGGAATTTTACGTGATTCGGCTTAAAACCTATGTCCAGGCAAAGACAATAATAAATATTTCACTATAGAAATATAATAGAGATACAAAAGGTAGACACACTCTATTCAACCAAATTCCCAAATACGCCATAATACCTTATAAAATTTTTTCTTATTGAAGTAAATAAAGATTGTTGACCAACTTGCCTTTTATCACAATAAGAGCACCTTTGGAGATTTTTAAAACTCCATTTTCAGCAAAATATTTATAACCTTGAGAATCGAAGACGCTCAAGGATATAACATTTTTCTTCAAGTCCGATATGTCCAAATATCATCAATGTTCTTGCAACTCCATCATGCATCTTGATTTGGATTGTTCCAATACCAATGACCTACAGTACATATCATTCCCCATAAGGACAACACCACCATCTATTGACTGGTAAGCTGTAAACCAATCCAGTTCAACACATGCGGTAGGAGCAACTAGAATCAAACATCCAATTATCAACAATTGAATTGGTTGATATTGAGAGCATTATCAATACTTTCAGCAACACTTGTCGCATCACTTGAATTTATGTTCCTTCTATCTTTGAGCCTCGGACATTCTGCTCTCAAATGCCCTTCCTTCTTACATTGCAAACTCTATAAATTGAGCTTTCATTTGAGCTCTAAATGCATCACCAAGAAACAAAATCCTCTCATCTTTTTAGTGATAGAGTATAACTATTTGTTCATTGTGAGTTCTTCTCTTTGTGAGTTGAAAGTATACACCAATAAGAAAAATATTGTGAGGTATTCTGGGTGTATTTGGGATTTAGGTTGAGTGAAATGTGTCCACCTTTTATATCTTTATTATATTTCTAGTGAAATATTTGATTGTCTTTGTCCATGGATATAGGCATTAACTGAATTACTTAAATTCAGGTGTAATTTATTTACACTTCTACATATTTATTTGTGTTATTTTACATTTGGCCCCGCATTTGACAACAAAATGTAATATTAATGCACCCAATTGCAGAAAGAATTCATGTTTAAACTTTGGAAAATTTGGAAAATGCTAAAAAGCCCGATAATATGATCGAAACGAGTGGCATGTCACCTGAGTTGTATAATACTAGTCGAAAACCCGTGCTACACACGGTTGATTTAAACATAAAAATTGCTACTTAATGCATCTATTATATCAAAATCTGAATATGTATTTTTTTTTTGTCTCCTTGCATGCCTATTTTACGTATTCTGAAATAATTTGTATCTTTTACACAACTTTCACTTATCATCACAATATGAATATTGTTTAAGTTTTGATGCTTTTTTGTTTAATATGAAAATGTAACATTGAAAAAAATGTTAATGAATAAAATTAGACTACATGAATATAAAATGGATTATAAGATTGCCTTACTCTAAAACCCCATGTACTATGAAGTTTTTTTTTGTGTTCTTTTTGTGATGGGAAATTACTTAATGATTCATAACAATATTTAACAATTCATACTGGCTAGCTTTATCATATTCAAATGTTCACCAATATGGTGGTAAACTTTTATAATTTTCAAAAGCTCTACTAAATCAAAAGTCAACAATTGACAAATCATCCTAAATATAACACCAAAATGGTTCGGTCAAAAAGGAATATAGCATAGCGTAAACAAAGAATAATTGAATTGGAAAGTGTTTGATTGCGAGCTCTTTAACAAACTTTTATAACTAGACGAACTGTTAAATATTAATGAGAATGAGATAAATAAATATATAAATATATTTATTAGATTATATGTAAAGTGGTTAATATAATCAGAATAACAATTATTACGATAGTATGATATATAATATATATGAAATAAAATCATGAAATGCAATCAAGTTACATTTTTATTTGCTTACAATATTTTAATTTTCCCATTAAATAAAACACATATAAATATCATTTATAAATTTTAATTGAATATAAATCAATAATAATTATCTTATAAATGTATCTTATCTTATTAGAGTATTAAAAATATTGACATTAAAAAAATATAAAAATATAATGCATTAATTCAAATTAAATTTCAACCGTTAATAATTGTAAGATAATAATTTTATGGATTTGATTGGAATGCACTAATTATAAAAATTTTTACACATTCATTTAATCATGTAATGACACATAAACAAATATGATTATTTTCAATCTCCATCACTTGAAAAGATAATCAAAAGGAGAAATTTGATTGGGTAATAATATAAAACTCTTTTAACTTAGGACATTAAAATTAATATCTTCTTTTATTTTATGAAAATTGTAAGATAATTGTTAAACATATATGAACAACTTTTATAGCATTAAAAGCATTTATGAATATAAATTAATAGTTAAAATTTATTTGCTAAATTAATTTTTGTATTCTTCTATCCACATCCTCTCAACATCTCATTTTATATTTACCATCACTTATCATGTCTAACGACTTTATTTCTTTTAAGCCATTAATTTATTTTAAGTCTGACTTTGAGCTTTATTTCTTTTGAGCCATTTATTTATCATATTTTAACCGTTGACAGAAAAAATGTAATATTCATTGAGTCATTTTCCACATAAAAAATTCACTTTCAACAGTTTTAGGCATTATATAAAAGTCTCAATGGTAAAAAAAAAATTAATTTTCCCCATTGCTTACAAAGACAAATAAGAGAGAAAGAGATAGGTATTTAGATTTAATGACTACTTAAATAGTAAGGCAATGAGAAAAAAATAGGAGAGAATAACAACAAATGGAACAATAACAAAGATGCAAGGGAATTCACATTCTTCCATATGATAAAAATAAAATGGCACAAGGCAAACCTAAAAGTCACTATCCTAAGCCCTATCTCTCTATGAGTGTTGAAGCTAAAGATGATTGAGGATAAGACTGTGCTTGAGATGGCAAAGAGCTTTGTAATGCAGTGAAGAGACTGCATTTACTTTTAGGGTAAAAAAGCTTAGAAAAGGGAAGATAAGCAATGTGAATATATTGATTGATCTCGACAATATTATATTGCAGTGAAATCATGGGGTTGGTCCAACATATGTTAGTTGAATGTAAAAATTGGCTTTTACTCAGAAGGAATTAAAAGCTTTTTTATTTTATTTTATTTATTTTTTATAAGTAAAGGATCAACCCCAAATGGGGTGAAATACAGAATCACAAAATCTACAAACAAATAAAAAGCAAAGACCATAGCATAAATTACAATTTCATTCTCTCCCTATTCTACTATCATACCCACCACGTGAATCATACTACATTCACCACACTATTATCTAGTCCACCCAAATGAGCAATCTGTGCATCAATCTTTGTGTCAAAGCAATCAAATTCAATCCAAGTTCACTTATTGCCACTACAGTATGATGAATGTCCACCGAAAAGGAACCACATCAGTTATATTGGTCAACCCAATAGCTCCTCATGCATGGAGAGAAAACTGTCCTCTATCTTAACAGATAACACCATTCCTGTAGCATACTGATTCAGACCTGCCTTTGTTTCATTATATGACAGTAAATAAAAAATATACTGAATGAAGAGGTTGTTTTAAATATAAAACTCTATCTCTATGTTAGTCCTTTTGCCGTTGTTATCAAGACCAGCATAGATGCTGCCCATGAAATCATCAACTTGGCAATATGCTAACGGGTTAGTAATCATTTGTTAAGGTACCTAATGATTAAGCAAGCTTGCTATCAGGTAGAGAAACTATAAGAAATCGCAACTCAAGTGCAAGAGAGGCTGTCAGATGTTTATATTTTTGAGAGTTTTCACTTTCCACATGGAGTAGATGGAATACACAAATGGGAGGTAAATAAAAGAGGAGGAAGAATAGCTTATTGGAGTAAAATACTAATTTTAAATAAGTGAACAACTTAAAGATCAAGGGACCACATAAGATAAAGCACATTCAAAATATGACTCAGATATAGTAAAATAAAATAGCATATTATTGTAAAGCATCAAGTACAAAATATGAGAAAAGGTGTATGATGTAGCCATTCTTAGCCTGAAACGGAATGTAAAATAAAACTGAACGCATGTAAGGATTAGGCATAACTAAATCAAAGCTAAATGTAAAGATAAGCATTTCAAAAAATAGTCTTCGATCCTTTTCAATATTTACTACCTTGACTTTGAATGTGGGACATATCTCTATCAATTGGTCAATTTCAAACAAATCCACAGATCTAATATGCATCAAAGAACATCTATACACCAACCAAATCAAACAATCAACAAATCAAATGCCACAAAACCAAACCCAACCTTGGAGAGGTTATTACCACCAAGGATGGCACTCTCAAGCGACTTCTTGCCAGCAATAATGCAATACCAAAGGCATATTATAACTTATGACCAAAGATTATGATTACAACTTATGAACAAAAATCAATTATTATTCGTTTAATATTCCCTAGAAATGTGCTTGCCTAATTCAACATAGCTTTAATAGAGTAGCATTGAAACAACCGTAAATCATCTTAACTTTACAACAACAAATAACTTCAGCACTTGTAGTACAAATAAGAAATTAGAAGTACGGGTCTGAAAAAGAAAATGAGACTTATTCAAGAAAAAGAATCCTTAGTATAATCATATACACAAAAGTAGACCCAATCATCAAGAGTTTCAATAAACACCACTTGAATAAAATATATCCACATCCTACATACAAATCATGGATATATAAGGCAATTCTTCTGCTTAAACCAAGTGTGCCCCTATATTGTTTTTGTTTCCAGGCTTCCTATTTTGAACACTCCACTTCATCATTTCAAATCATTTCAAATTCAGACATAGTTTAACTGCTCTAGATTATATACATATTTCAAAAAGCTAGATATCTATTTCACCAATAAGACATACATCCTATCATCTATTGTTAACAATCAACATAGCTCCTTGCATTTAGCAAATCAATTTTTGTCAAACGATCCCCTAAGTCACAAAAGTAATTTTAACCATCACTTCACCTATAGCCAATGTTATGAATGACAAAATTACAAAGCTCAGAAAGCTACAAAGGTTACAAAATTATTAAAAAATAAAAAAGCTAATAAAGTTACAGGACCAATGAATCACTCTCGACCCAAAAAAAAAAAGAAGATAAATTATCCCTAAACTCATAACTAACAAATGAGTATAAAATTCACGCCCACATATTAAGATTAAAAAGAGGCAAAAGCCTAAAGCTTTGTCAAAATAATATGAATACTTAGAAGGAGAAACCAAGGAAACACATTATAATCACCACATATAAATACACGAATAACAATTCCTATTCTTCAATAAATACAGTCTAACTACATTCCTCATACATCAAATAGAAAATTCATAGGGAGGAAAAAACAAAATGTCATTTCTACACAAATTCAAGTCAACACCATGCACATTAACACAAATACGCATCATGATAAAAGGTCATTAGCTGAACACCATAAACAACCAAGTAAACAACTTTCCTAGAAAAGTAGCAATCGCAAATTATTTTATTTTATTTTTTTAATAAAATGGACACTTCCATTAGTCCTTGTTTCCTTCAACATTCCAAATGAAAGGCTTAGAGTAATTATAACAGGAATTACAAAAGTAACACTGCAAGCAAAGGTAATGCTATCATAAAGACCTAAACTAAATTCTTGTTCTATAACTTAGAACCACACCAAATGCTATCCCAAACAATGGGGTTTGCTATGAGATTGTTTTTCAAATAACAAATTGAACAACAACATATCAATGTATCGAAGATGCCCTGTAACAAAATCATCATCATAAATTACATAAAACATGTGATTTAATATCAAACCAAATTGGAGTAAAAAACACTTGCTTTTTGATAGAAGGCTAGGGCACAACCAAGATCAAGATCACCTAAGCAAAGCATCAATTAGCAAAGTGATTCAGGGGTAAATCCTCTCTCCAAAATTACTGATTTCAAAGTCTTCTTCAAAATGTAATTTAACGCACATTATATTTAACTGAAATTGAGGAATAAACTCAAAAGTAAACCATTAAGGTACAAAAAAAAATCAATAAAGTTTTGAATGAACCATAATAAGTAGAATGTTATTGCTAGTATTTCTTAGAAGATTGTTTTCTTTCAATCAAATTCAAGCACAACAGAGCTAGATTTGGTTGAAAGAGAGCTCAGCATACCATCTTTTTAGTATTAGGAGAACCTTAATCCTCATCCCCAAAAACCTATGAGTACACTAATTAATAAGAAAGATGAAACTGGTATGTATGGTGCCATTCAGAAACTCTAATTCCAAGTCAACTTTCAAAATGAAAAAAAGGGAAACTTAACAAATTAGAATGAGAAATCGATATGCTCCAATTTCAAGATGATATAGTAATACCTCCATCATGATGACAACGATATACCGACTTTCTCATTTAGGTTGCATAAATCTTAGATCATATAAAATTTTGAATTTACGAGGAACAACTTACATTTTCATGTTGAGCTTTCATTTGAGGGAGATTTAGAATTATGGTTAGGTTTAGCTTGGTGGCGGTGATTGGACTTTTTTATCACCCTAGCTAACACTGCATGTTGGTCTTCATCACGACAGCTGAAAGCACCAATGACAAAACTACAGACAATCCTTATTTAAAATACTTTAGGAATTCAACTAAACAAAACGAATAATAAAAGGGGGAGAAGGGACAGTAGAATTTGAAAGCAAGAAAAATACAATTTCAAAGGATAGTAGAAGTAGCAGAGGAAGCAAAGAACGGACCTTCTTTACAGCTAACCTTTGCAACTTGGGGACCTCCTCTAGCAACCTAGCCTTTGTACGACGAATCTCCGCATTGATCGCTACAACAGACGCCTTCCCTTTCTCCTTCGAAGCTGTTTCTGCTTTCTGCACAAATTTGACTCCACACACTATTATTGCACAACATAATTTTTTTTTAAATAAACAATTTACAAAACTTTCCAGAAATTAGGGCACAAATTCCCCCCAATACTCTCCACTTTTGCTTTTTACCTAGATCACCCAAAATCCTAAAACCAAATTCAATTTTGCATTAATTTATGCTAGAATCGAAAGAATTGGAGGGAAAGTAGAGAGAAGGAGTGGAAAATCGGAATGTCACCTGAATAAGGCTTCGATGTCTTGGTCGACAGCGGCGTAGTGCCTGGAGAAGGCATCATCGCCGGAGATGTTGGAGTCCTTCTGCTCCATCTGTTTTTCGCAAAAAGAGCGGGTGGGTGCTGGGGATTGTGAGTGGTGCGCCGTCTCAGATAAGAGGGGTAGAGCAAAGTGGGTGATGGGATTTAGTAGAAAATCTGTGAGAGAGCGTGTGTAAGTGAGTATTTTAATTCAAAATGTGTTTGTGTTTTGCTGGGCTTCCACGTTGCACACTCTAGGATGAGAGAAAGTTGCAACGGGAGAAATTTTTTTAACGTGGATGTAGTACCCTTCACTGGGCCCACATTTGGGAATGTAAAAAATAAAAATAACAAACCCAGCAATTCAGGCTGAGCAATTAGACAGGAGGGAAGGCTATCAATGTGGAAGACATGCTAAGATTGGGTTTAGCCCAATTGTAGCCTTCGGTGAATTTGTAGTGAATCTCGGACCAATACTGCTACACAGCCCAAGTCTAAATGGATGAACAAGATGGTGGGTCCTCCATTTCCTTTCTCAATCTTATTATGATCGGAACCACTCCACCGATTAATGAGTACGAGGACCAATTCCAAATCTAGGGAGGTGTGAAACAAAACCGCTACCGCCACAGCCCAAGGTCATGCTTCCTTTCTTTGTCAAATACATGTTTTTGTATCTAGCTTTTTGCTCTCAGAATGCATAGATACGGCTGTTTGTATGTAGAGAGAATCCAAGCCAGCATAATTTCAAAAATGTTATTAGGATTGAGGATTTTAATGGCAGGGTTTCCTCTGTCCCTAGCTCAATTGCCACTCTTTCTTGCATTTTAATATATTTGCTAAACCTTATGTGCAACTTGTTTCCAAGTTTAGAGTCGGCAGTGTTCCTCCTTTAAAATGAGTTTATGTATTATTAATTAATATAATAATTTTAACTTAAAAGTGACATGGCATGGAACTAATCCAAAAGTTATTGCCAGCAGCGTCGGTGACTCTAATGCGGGATTTTGACTTGGGCCGAGTAGCATTACTTGCCATTCCTTCATCTTCTATAACCAACATGCCATCTGCACATTTGTTGGTGATACCAATTTGATTGTCAGTTAGTTCTACACAGCAACAAGTATCAGTTAGGTGAATGCTTATATGTTGATTGTTCAATGTACTAGCAAGTATTTTGCGGATCTTTCAGTTACTGAGATCTCAATAAAGCCTTACGCCTGGGATAGCAATAGATTTATTCCCTTTCCACCCTTCCTTATTTCCCCATCGCCAACAACGAGAAAAAAACAAAAATTCTATATACAAGTATTGTAAAAGATTTTTAAACGGATAATTGACTTTTGTAATCGTTAGTTGAAAAGTCATATGAATAAAAAAATATAATTGAATGGTTGTACAAACGAATTTTACAGAAATTAAATAAAAAAGAATGTTAGAATATTAAGTGGTTGTGCAGTGAATTCCAAATCTGTGGTAACTGGCTCTGCGATATTCTTGGTCAACTTATTCCCATCTCCTGATATCATAGTCTGAATTTTGCAAATCGTGCAAGCCCCACAATGGTTTTTGATGGTATAGTATTTTCATTTTTTTTCACTCTTGGTTTTGTCATTTGACCAGATGTTGGAGGTTCCACAAGCTGCTTCTTGCGTGTGTCTTTCTTTCTCATACAGCGTGAGGGTCACTTTTTTTCCATGTGATGTGGATATATTAGATGTAATGTAAACGTCACGTAGTATGGCCTTAATTGTTTTTTCTCTTCTGATATTTCTCTGAAAAAATGGGTTAACAACGTAACATGCTAAAAGTGCTGCATCGTGTATATGAAAATTGGTCCATGGATTCTCACCTGGATTTTTTAATCACATGTCAAAACTCACCAAATTTCCAGGCGGCAGTTTTGCTAAACACGTGTCATTAATAACTGAGAGGGAAATAGCTAGTCACTGTGGATAAAGTCAACGAGTTAGTTGTTGTTTGTGATTTACTATTTCCATTTGCATCCAACTGAGGCCTATCACCAAAACCTAGCTAGCATGCTTTTTAGCATTTACTCATCCGGTGTATCCGGAGAGAATCCTGTTATGCAAAAGCTACCTCTAGCAATACTACATCTCAGGGAGTAGTCATTGTTTACAGCGACCTAAAAAAATATGCACACTTTGTCATTAACCCCCCCCCCCCCCACACACATATATATATATATTGTGTGTGTGTGTTGGAAGCCTATTAGTTCAACACGTCAAGCAGAATCATCCCTAAGTGCTATTAAATATTTAAATTCCATCTCTCTCATTGTCCCCCTAGCAAATTGTCAACAAAGGAAAAGTCAAACTATGGAGAGCAGGGATACGCATATATTATGGACCATCTGTCTGGCATTATGCGTAAGTATAATGGACAAAGCAACTAGCTACACGAACCAATTATAACAAGTTGCCTCATTTGCAGAGATATATTGCATAGTCACGTGTAAGGTACCTGTAACAGGTATAGATACAGGTGTGGAGTATAAAAATTTTCTAAAAACTGAGATACGAATTCGAAAATATATATTATATAAAATTATAAAATTATAATTAATAAAATAATTATATTATAAAATAAATAATTTTTAATAATGTTCAAGTAAAAATATTTAAAAAAATACAAGATTTGAAAAGATAAAATAATACTTTAATTTGTTTCATTGTAAAATTTAATATTTTATAAGGATTAATTTATATTTAAATAATATTTATTTATTATAATTATTTATTAATAAATATTCAGAATAACCAATAAATACCACTGCTGAATAAGTATCGGATATGGATACAAAAATATTTTAGGGTGCCCATGCTTCACAGTTGGTGACGGTCTACGCATATGCATTCACCAAACATCACCTACGGTTGCAAGTCAAAACAACACACGACAAGAGATGAGTGTGAAATGGTTTTTTTATTTTTCCTTTGTTTAGCTGAGTGTGTGACTGTGTGCGTGAGAGAGAGAGAGAGAGAGAGAGAGAGAGAGAGAACGGTGATTCAAATATTGCAACTAGTTTGAAAACTCTGAGCCTTAGTGTGAAGGTTGAATATTTCAACTAAATCATTTGAGGGACCAGTCAAATCTTCTTCACTATCTTATTCATTAATCATACCTTATATTTGTGACCTTTCTGGCTCTGTTGTAAAGTTGTTTTGCCCTCCTTTGGTTCGTTTTGCGTGCAAAACTCCCCAACAAAACCATCATGGGGAGTGAAGGAAGCTTTGCAGAAGTGAAAGGAGACACAACTATGGATGCAGCAGAGAAGAGGCTCAACGAGCTTGGTTACAAGCAAGAACTGAGAAGAGAAATGGTTAAGTATTTATCTTTGCCATCTTGTTCTTGATGGAGATTATTCTTGATCCTAATATCTGAGAAAAGATTAACTTTTCTTGTATGTTAACTACGTTGAATTTTTCCGTTTTGTTGTGCAGACTATGTTCAAGACTTTGGCAATATCATTTTCAACAATGACCCTTTTCACTGGAATCACTCCTCTTTATGGTTCTAGCCTCCAATATGCAGGCCCTGCAACTCTTGTCTGGGGATGGGTTGTGGTTTCTTTCTTCACTTGGTTTGTTGGGATTGCAATGGCTGAGATATGCTCATCTTTCCCGGTTTGTCGCTTCTCATGAAATTTCCTTGTGTATAATTTTAGTGGTAATAGTATATTTAATTGTAATCTCTTTCTTCACTTGATTCTGTGGGGTTGCAATAGCTTAAAGTATAATTTTACATCTGTTTGAGTAATTATGGGAAGCCTTTCCATTTCACTTAAATAGAACTCCTCAAAGATATATAGGTCCCAGTACAGAGTTTTATATCTATCTCTACAGATATGATCGGTTTGATAAAAGCTAATTTCTGATGGTCATCTTGTTCAGCACTTCAGCCTCGTAAAACCAGAAATAACTGATATTTACATATTACTGATCAAGCTATTCCCAACTTCAATCTTGGAACCCAACCACTTATGTTTGAACAAACTAAAAATGTCCTTTTCATTAATGAAATCAAAAGAGTCAAGTATAGATTTGTGCCTTTAGGAAACTTTACATTATAAAAATTCTTGATTGCTGCTGCACATGAATGAGTAAATGTATTTAGGGAGCTAACTTTCACTTACAATGCAATCCAACAGACAACTGGTTCTTTGTACTTTTGGGCTGCTCATTTAGCCGGTCCGAAATGGGGACCATTTTCCTCATGGTGCTGTGCTTGGCTTGAGGCCATAGGGCTTATTGCCGGGATAGGGACTCAGGTACTTGAACTTTGGTGGAATTTCTACTCAATGCTATCAGAGAATGTTTACACAGAAACTCATGCTTTTCATGGTTGAAAAGGCATATGCAGGATCACAAACGTTGCAGAGTATAATCCTGCTCTCAACAGGCACAA
Source organism: Dalbergia oliveri (assembly GCA_030441495.1). Taxonomy (NCBI): domain Eukaryota; kingdom Viridiplantae; phylum Streptophyta; class Magnoliopsida; order Fabales; family Fabaceae; genus Dalbergia; species Dalbergia oliveri. The sequence goes on from JAMLFY010000003.1 coordinate 19,828,541, forward strand.
ACAAAGGCGGAGGGTACTTTGCTCCAAAATGGCTATTCTTATGTATGTACATTGGCCTCACTGTCATATGGGCAGCACTGAACACATTTGCATTAGAAGTAATTGCCTTGATTGATATAATTTCAATATGGTGGCAGGTACTTTTGCTTCCTTGTATATCCATTACTGCCATAAGATTGCTTAAACTTGCTTATTCTGTGATTAGAAGAGAGAATAGAAATGGGAGAAAAGGTGATATTTTAACTTGATTAGGCCCAAATAAACTTGTGGATTTGCATATGTTATAAAAAAATGGTAGCTCATTTCTGTCGGAAAATATTATGAAATGCACTTCACCATATGCTCAACAATTTTAAGGTGTTATGGTGTATTAGGAGGTGACTCAATTTTTTATTCGGTGTCAGGTTATTGGTGGAGTGGTGATAGTCATAATGTTACCTCTGGTAGCGATGACTACACAATCTGCTTCATACGTATTCACACACTTAGAGTTGGCCCCTGAATCAACAGGAATATCAAGCAAGCCATATGCAGTCATTCTATCATTTCTTGTCAGCCAGTATTCCTTGTATGGATATGATGCTGCAGCACATCTAACTGAAGAAACTAAAGGTGCAGACAAGAATGGACCCATTGCAATACTAGGAAGTATTGGCATCATTTCAGTGTTTGGATGGGCTTATATATTGGCACTTACATTCAGCATCCAGGTATACATACATAAGTTAGCAATGAACATCTTTAACATATAACTGAGCAATTTAAACACTTCCATTGCTCTTAGAAGGGAAACGATTTTATGAAGCATTGTTAGAACTCTATGCATACTTTGATTGCTGAAGGAAACAGGAAAAAACAGTTTGAATTCTTGTTTTATTTTTACTCACTGCTCTTTTATTTTGGTTCTCATTTTGTTTTATTTTATTTTATTTAGTTATTTCTAGTTCTCTTACTTGGCTAGTCTGTTGTTGACTTAGAATAAACCAAACAGCTTTGATCCAAAGGATGATAGTAATGCCAATTTTCATCTCTCATTCAGAATTTCAGTTACCTTTATGATACGAACAATGAGACTGCTGGAGCATTTGTGCCAGCACAAATTCTCTATGATGCATTCCATGGAAGATATCACAGTTCTGTTGGAGCAATCATTCTACTATTTGTCATTTGGGGCTCATTCTTCTTTGGTGGGCTTTCAATCACTACAAGTGCTGCCAGAGTTGTAAGTACAGTATTTTCTCTTTTTGTTTATTAGATTCTGGAAAGTGGGGAGTATCAAGCTGCCACCCTCAATTTACATGCTTTTTGCAATTCCTTGAAGTTATCATGTGATAAAATCCAGTATTATAGTATCCTTTTTAGCTTTGATTACAAGTTAATGATGCTTTGAAAAGCAATGGGGTTTTGTATGCCTCCATAGTCTAACCATAGTGGAGTGTCTCAAACAATTTTCAGGTTTATGCTCTATCAAGAGATAAGGGAGTTCCTTTTTCTTTCTTATGGCGGCAACTGCACCCGAAGCACAAGGTTCCCTCCAATGCTGTATGGCTCTGTGCAGCAATCTGCATTCTTCTTGGTCTTCCAATCTTGAAGATCAATGTAGTCTTCACTGCCATAACTTCAGTATGTACAATTGGATGGGTTGGTGGCTATGCAGTTCCAATATTTGCAAGGATGGTGATGTCTGAGAAGAACTTCAAGCCTGGACCCTTTTATTTAGGAAAAGCAAGAAGGCCAGTCTGCCTAGTTGCATTTCTATGGATTTGTTACACATGTTCTGTATTCCTTCTGCCAACTCTGTACCCAATTTCTTGGGATACTTTCAATTATGCACCAGTTGCTTTGGGGGTGGTTTTGGGTCTGATAATGCTTTGGTGGCTTTTAGATGCAAGAAAATGGTTCAAGGGGCCAGTTAGGAATATTGATACTCAAAATGGTAAGGTATAATTCCTCAGAAGTGTGTAGAATAATAGATGGAATATCCTTTGTCTCCTCATCCTCATCAGTGCTGCATTGACTTGTTGTACTTACTATGGTCAACAATATTTTTGAACTTTCCATGTTACTGAGGAAATGTTAAGTCGTTCAGGTCAAAAAGGCAAGAATGATAAATGATTCATTCCTGTCCTGCTTCTAATACGTATTTTAAGTAGTGAAATCATAATGCAACAAAGTCATAAGCAAAAGAGATATTATGCAAAAGGAGCAGTTCTTGGACATATTACACAATTTTAAGCTTATTTATACCAAAATTTATTTCAACAAATGACTAAGGCACTACTTCCCCATCCAGAAAAGGGGTAAAGCGGTTTGGAAACCTCTGCTCCTTTGCTTTCAGTTCTCTCAGTTCTCTTAAATCTTCCACCCATATACTGTAACTTGAGTTCTTAGCAAGAACATCAAGGGATACCTCCTTATTTTCAATAAGTTCCATGGCATACTTCTCAAATTCTTCAATTCTATGCCACAACACAACCAGCTTGCTTTTGTCACTCTCACTTCTAACACTATTTAAGTAGTCCCTTGCTTCCTCCACCTTTGCCCAAAAACATGAATCTTGGGTCAAACTTGCAAACTTGCTCCTCCCATTATTTTCTTCCACAGCAGCCATAATACTATCCTTCCACCACCTGTCAAAAATCTCATATCTCCTCTCCCTGCCATGCTGTATGTAATGGCCCTTGGTTCTGTGCATCCCTTGCCATAATATTCTGCAATATCTAATGGCTCCACTAGTAGTTTATAGAAATGTGAAGCATTGACCCATTTCTCTCGCATTTCGAAATCATGAGGCAGCTCATTTTTCTCCCGCATATCAATCACATTGTTCCAAAACCTGGCTAGTTTGTGACGGTTCATGTTGACTTTCATTTCCCTTTTTGATGAGCCCCTCCTCTTGAACAAGTCGTAGTATCCCATTTGATCAATTTGTTGATCACACCAAGCTTTGTAACATCCTATTTCTGCCCTATAAGGCACATACTTGGATAGGGTAATTGCAAGCCTAGCAGCATTCAGGGCTGGTGATAGACCCGTTCTCCTTGCCATCTTAAGGCACTCCTTGGCAGGTTCAAAAGCCGGCTCCTATTAGTTGAATGAAAACAATTGTTCAGTGAAATCACTTTCTTCCAATGGAAACTATTAATCATGCCTAGGTAATTGTAATATTACTGAGACGAAACTGCACAAGTCATTCACTCATCTACATTACCAATCCGTGTGCGATAAGAAAATAGATTAAGATTTAAGTAAGGCGACAAACCTAGAGAGGAAGAAACATCACATTGGTAGTGAGATAAGATGGTGCAATTACCTGGTTTGCTATCCCTGAAGACTGAACCGCCAATTCAAGTCCAGCGTCATAGCTTGAATCAGGAACTTTCCTCTGCATGGAATCTTCCTGGTTCAAGAATTGCAGTGACAATTTATTGACATAGTCTCCATACTTTAGATGGTCCTCAATACTACAAGCAGGAGAACTAGTTACAAACATCAAGTGCATCATCTTAATAACTGTGGTTGAACTATCCACACACACTGCTCCTTCTTCTGAAACAAAAAAGTAGCTCCCAAATGGATGAAACAAAGCTGGCTTAGACCCTTCTCCTTCTTGTGTGGCTGCATGCAAGTGGCTCATTACAAAGTTGAACAACTCGGCTTTCTCTCGATTCGGATACTTGAACTGCAAGCTTCCCAAAATCTGGAGCAGTCATGGACAATTGCCAGAACTGAAGCAGGAAATTTAGCTGAGCAGTGTGTGGTATTATTATGGGTGCAAACAACAGCCTTGGCATTATGTCATGCTTTGAGACCACATGACAGAAATTGCCACCCCATCTTTCTTTGAGAATGGCACGGGAAAAAGACTCATTCCCAAGCATTGGTGAACCAAAAGTGATGCACAAGACTGACACAGAAGAAGATATGTGTTGGAGGTAGGCCAAAAGCCAAAGGGTACAAAGAGAGGCAGTAGCTCCTCCTATGGAGTGGCCTGTGATAACAATTGATCTGGTGTTGGTATCTCCCATAATTGCCAACATCTGAATGGTTAACATTAATTTTGAACTGATCAGTTAAGAATAACATTCTAGGAAAACAAATTTAAGGAACAGTTAAAAGATGTCTTAAAGATTGTAATATGAATCATTACATTTATGAAAGAAACAACAATAACAAGTTAACAACAAAGCTTCTTTTTTTTTTTTTTCTTAATAGGTGGATAAATTAATGAATGAAACAAATGATTTTTAATTTCATATATTTTGAACTCTGAACTCAACTGAAGAAACATGAATTGTGAAACTGAAACAGTTTGCTCCTAAAGATTGACATTGTCAATAAATGTTCCTTTCTTCTTTTTTTTTTTTTTTTTTCTTTTTTCATTTTCAATAAAGTATGTATGGACTTGATGTTGGCCAATACGGCACGACTTTGATTTGTTGCGTTAACATCTTGATAATTGGAGTATTGGAATCTTGCTACCGAAACATTGAACAAAGACTAAAGCTACTTGTAATTTTGCAGACCAGAAAGGTCAGTGTCCCTATTTTGACATGACAATTGATGAAGGGAAATCAACTCTTTTTTTCATTATTAATAATTAAGATCAAACAATCAGATTATTGAAAGAAAAGTTGGATACCAAAACATGCCCGAATTAAGTCACCAAGGGACAATTTCTGACTTGGATACTGTTTATCACTTTTAATAAATTAACTTTCCAAAATGCGTGTACCACCAAATAAAAATATCATTTCAGATCCCCCTGGATCAGGCTAGATCAAAGCATGAATCATGATAATTATATCACTTCCACGCATCAAACTGCAATAGTTATTTAATCACCCATTGTTTTTTTGTTTTGGAAAAAAAACCGGATTTAACAAGTCAACAGGCAGTGCTTTTTCCCTATTAATAAATGCCATTATATAATGATGATGAAGGCACAAAATAGAATATTGGAGGTTCAATAATTTCTATCCTTGACCCAGAAAAAATTGATCCCACTAGGAGGAGTTGTTATTGCATTATCTTCTACTAGATGATGTACAGGCAAATAACGTTGTTTGAAAGTAAAAGTCTATGGTCTACCCTTTCAAATCGGATGAGATAACGTTCTAATAGTAACTTAGTGTGTTTAATTAAGGCACTAATCAAGATGGTTTGGTTGGTAAGCACATCGATGAAAATGATAGTTATGTTTGTAAGGGGACCCATTTAGGTTGTCAGTTTTGTTTTAGGCTTCTTGTCCACGGGAGCGGTCCACACGGCAAAAATATCCTTAGCTTTTTGTACCCCAAATTGTACTATTGTAGTATTGAATGATAAATGAAGAAGCAAAGAAAGTTTAGAATTTCTCGAATGGAACGCCAACCATAGCCAGCAACGACAATGCAAACGGACAATAAAAGCCACTTTAATTTTGGGGTGCTCAACTCCAATTCAAGTCGTTCTTCTTCTTCTTCAAAAAAATATATATACTTGATTGAGTTCAACAGGGAACAAAAGGACGCTTGATTGGGTTGGAGTAGCAGAACATTCACGAATCTTTTGAGGTACAAATTATTCTACTTTGAGTTGAACCATTGAAACTTAAAATAGCAAACTAGTGTAACCAATAAGGTACTATTAGTTTGCCGACATATAATTAAAGTAATTTTATGGTAGTATTATACGAATTTCATACTCAATGTTAATGATTGGTTGCGCTATTTGTGCAAGCCTTAACCTATATTTACAATATTTTTGTGATCACAATGAATTTCATTTCATATATCCAATGTATGGTATTATTTTTATGTCATTGATTAGAATCAATAATTTAATATTAAAAAGGTTCTTTAAATTAAAGATAGTGGAAATTTCACTTTTCGAACTTTATATATGTATATTATTCATTTTTCTAGATTTCTACTTTCTTCTTTCGACATCACCCTCAATATGACAGCTTCACTACACACACAACATGTGCGCTGGGAAATTGGTGTGAAAGTGAGATGGGATAGATGATGCTAATATTTATCTATCCTAATTCACTTTTAGCTTTTTCTTTCCACTTTATCCCCGGACCAAATTAATTCCAGTTTGTAGTTTTCTTTATGCATAATCAGCTTCATATTTCTAATATCAACAAGCTATGCCACTAGCTAAGTTCTGCCAAAAGAAGCACAACCCACCAACCACGCCACGTGAGCAATCTAACAAAAGATGATACTAAATGAAAAAAAAAAAAATCAATATTCCACAAACACAACAACCGCACCCTCAAAAACTGTCTCAAAACCATCCAAGAAAAATAAGTACTGCCACAAATGGTGAACTTCCAATATTATTCAATTATATATTGAAATTATATATTAATAACTATATCCCCTCCACCTTCTTTTCAGAGTATATTTATGAGTTTAAATTTTAAAAGAAGAAAAAAAATAAATGACTTATAATATAAGATTTTAACATTTTATATAACAAATTCTTCCTTTTCTTCCTATCCCTTCTCTTATATAAAATTAAAACTCACAAGCATACATTTAATCTCTTCATATTAGTTAAGGAGCTTATCTCTTCTGATATACACGGTAACCTTTGTTCTTGTATTTTTAATTTGGCTTCCTAAACAAATAGAGCTAGTGAAGTATTCATCATATAATTTACCCATCATATATATATATATATATATGAGTCGCTAGAATAAATATAGGGGTAAATATATATGCACATAAAACGAAGCTATTATTATTTTTTTAACGGGACATAAGAAGAAGCTTAATTATACCATGGAGGCTAGATCAATATTAATGCCAAAGAAAGCATACAATTAATCATACATATTGCTTTCTAAGTTTTTTATGAGAAGAAAAATACACTATCATTGATTGGCAAACTATATTGTAGATATTACTGGGAAATTTAGTGAATCACGTATTAAAAACCAAGCATTTCAATTATACTAATGGTAAATTTGCTTACAAAGAAATACAAGAAATCACGTGTTAATAACTACAAATTTCAACCGTGACCGTTAAAAAGATTTGACATATACATATATTAAATATTACGGAGTGTTTATTTTGGGTATATATAATTATTTCCGAGAATAGGTAGTTAGGAATGATGTGTTCTATGTTTGTTACAGTTTTACAAAAAAAAATTCAGATATTAATTATTCCATAGAAAAAGATTTTCCTATAATTTAGTGAAATCTTATTCCCAAGTTGAAGAGAGTGGAAAAAAAATCCCATGACTTGGAATCACAATTACTAAATCATCTCAATTATTTGATTTTTCTCTTTTTATGATTGTGTTAAGGATATTTGAAAATTATTATATATATTCTTAGGAATATATATTATAAAACAAACAGTTTTAAATTTATTTTTGAATCTTAACAATAATCTAATGTTTAATACTAAACAAACAATTTTTCAAAGATATATGAGAATCATATTCTCAAGAATATCATTCCTAGGAATGTGATTATTGAAACTAATTTCAAACCTCGAAACAAACGCCCTCTTATTAGTTGCTTTGCTATATTCATTCGTTATAGAGATATTGTTGAAATTCTGATTATTTTTACTTCAATCCGCATATATCTAAAGGAATTAATTTGATGTGTTAGTGCATACAAATTTTACATTATCATTTAATGGTGTATTGACACATTAATACAAATAATTAACATTTGAACCTATTAATATCTTAGATATCTCACATGTAATAATAATAGAAGTGTAAAACTCTTTTTATACTTTGTGATGCATCAAAATTAAGATCACATGTCAACTAAAATATTTCCCAAAGAAAAAAAAAATCCAAAAACATGTTTGAAGGCGAAGAAAATCATTTACACTTAAATCATGTGATGTCTCTTTATCTATTTTATCAGTCTCTTTTTGCCGCATGAGAATAAATAATATATATTTAATAATTATCATGAGATTTTAAACGCTATTAAATGATATTTTTCACAAAAGAATGAGTGACTCCTGGTAGAACAAATAAGAGATAACATATATATATATATATATATATATATATATATATATATATATATATGATGATTATGGGGAGAGTTAATTTAAATAAAAGTGAATTAGTTAATGAACATTTAACAAACAAGCAAGCAATATGATAGTTTGGGAACAAACCTGGGTTCGGAAAGAGTTGAAAAGGGAATGAAAGAGATTAAGCATCCAGCATGCACCATCACGGGATCTTTCTTCTCCCCTCCTTCTTCTTCTACTTCACTGTTGTTGTTCCCATGCCTCCTTGTCGAGAACACTGGTGAAACCCCCCAATGCTCTCCAACGGAACCAGGCTTCTCCAGCTTGAGTCCGATCCACCCGCCATCTGCACGCCGGACAAACCCACGTACACCACGCCGCCGCCGCCGCCCTCCACTACGAAACTCCGCGGCGCGGCGGCGTTGGCGGCGGCGCACAGCCTCCATGACTCCGACAGCAGTGGCGTCGATGCAAGGAACGTTGCCAGAGCCTCGCTGGTCTCAAACCTGATATGATCGAGAACACGGCAAATTCATAGGTGCGAGATTCATCACAACAACGTAAGATGATTAATTAATTAATTAATTATTAGCGTGTCTTTGTTTTTTTTTTTAAGGTAATATTTAATTTTGAAGTTCATAAAAAATATATATTGAAATTGGGTGGGAAATTGTGTGATGGTGTTAGAGAGTGTGGAGAGGGAATTAAGAGTGAGTACTTACGGTGAAGCTTCGTCGGTAATCATGGAAGTTGCGGTCGTGTGTTCTTCTCTTTCTTCCTCTGCTTCTTTTTATGTTTCGTCCAACGCTGGAGTCTTGTGGTGTGTGTAGAGGGAGAATAAGCTTTGAACAAGTTGAGAGAGAATTTATGGGAAATGGGAAATGTGAAAGTGCTGCCCTCGGGGATGGCTTATTCAGAATATGATATCCAATAACCTACAAGCTAAGTGCCAAGTGTCTCTCTCTCCTATAGTGGTGATGAGTGTGATTTTGGTCCCACCAAACTTCTCTACTCTTATTTTAGGTAACAGATGATGTGGGATTGATTTAGATTGATAAAGTATATAAATAAAAAGTTAATTATTTTTAAATTATTTAATAAAATTTATATAATAGAAATTATTCATTTAAAAATGAGTAATTTTTTACTTATATATTTTATCAATTTTTATTTTAGAGGAGTTATATCTAACTGTGTGACATAAAGAAAATGTTAAGGACATATTTTTTCAAGAAATGTATTTTTCATATTTTTCCCATCCGATAAAAGTATACAGTACATGAGCAGAAGATAAAGTGAAAACTATTACAAATTACAATCAAATGGTAACTATCACAATCAAATGGTAAGAATGATATATACACACAATAATTTCTTGAATGTTGTTGCATTTTTTTTAAAATTAAACGTTGGTATTTTTATCAAGAGAGCAGTTTATGTACCTTACTTTAAACTGATGGAGCGCATTATTATTATATATCATGAAAAATAATTAATTTAAAAAATTATCATAAAAATCAAGTATATATAATAGTATATAGTTAAATTTTTTATAATTATAAATATGATAATATAAAATATTTATATCAACAATATATTGAAATATATGTCAAGAATAAATATAAATATGAGTATGGATCACGATTTAATTATAATATATGTATATACCCACACATCCGCACACAGTGACAGATGTTGGATTCCAAAATCCGCGTGAAAGAGAGGCGGTGTTGCTGTGGGGTAATATATTGTTATAATTATATGCTCCACAAGAGTTCCTTGGTTTTTGGTCATTGTCTCTTTCTGCTGAACGCGTTTGCACCTTATAGCTCCTATCTATAATCTATATCTATAATATATATCTTGATAATACATATCATACATATTAAATCAAATATTTCTATGATTTCAAATAAACGTTACTATATGTAAATATATCAACAAGAAGAAGCAGGCTAACATCTCTCGTGTATCGCATGAGTTCCGCATTAGTATTGATCCCAACTGTTGAAAATGACGTCTAAATGACTTCCAAAATACACACGTCTTAAATAAAAGAGAAGTAGCTGCACAATGTGCCTGTAGGTGTACTGCACACAACGAACACCGAATGCACAAGTGACCACACCGCATCACGGAGGCTTAATGAAGCGATGAGGTTGTCAGCGCTGCTTGGTAGGCCGTGACATATACATGCACAAGTTCACAACCTACATATTTTTTATGTAGACAAAATCTACACATTTTTATATAGATAAAAAAAGGGATAAATTACGTTAATTTTCTTAAAGTTTATGAAAATACAACTCACACTTTCTATTTTTAAATTTTAAGGATTTATATTATAGTTTCACTCTTATTCATAAAATACTGATAATAAACTTAACATAATGACATTTTTGTGATATTAATTGTTTTTAATTAATAAAATTATAAAAATATCCTAAACTTAACAGAGTGAGGACATGTATTTTTTATAATTTTATTAGTTAAAACAGTTAATATCACAAAATATCATTCTGTTAAATTTATCAACACTCTGTGAATGAGTTAAACTTAATATAAATACTTAAAATTTGATAAGAGGTGTGGTGAGGTAGATAATAGAGGAATGTGAGTTGCATTTCCACAAATCTTATGAGACCTTAGTGTAATTTATCCACAAAAAACATCATCCTCTCTTCATAATAAACTTATATTATGGATAGCATTGTAATTTCATTTAATTCACATTCATTACTATTTTAATTTTTCTCTCACATAATTAAAAATCTCTCTTCACAATTTTTCTTTCCTAAATAATGTATAAGGGATATTAAAAAATTACATAGCATTATTATGTGCTTAATGTTAATTCGATAAAATAATTTTTCATAAAATTCTTAAACAATTTGCACCCCTCACTCAAATAACCCATGCTTTACACGTTATATGTCAATATGTAATAATCATATATGTACTGAGTAAAATGTGGTTATTAAATATTAATTAAGTTACATAGATAAAAAAATTTCAAAAACATAACCTACGTATACATAGGAAATCAAGGCCCAGAAATCTTCAAATAATAATGGCATTTATTAATTTTTTTTAAAAGCATCAACCTACAATATTTATATTTTTAGGCGTAATTTAAATGTTTAGGTCTATGCCAACTGGGGATGTAATTGTTGAGAAATTTTATAAAAATATATTCAATTGAATTAATACTAATCATCTTTAAGCATATAATAATGGTATTTAACCTTTTAATATATCCCTTATATATTATTTAGGAAAGAGAAAAATAGTGGAGAGAAATTCTTAATTATGTAAGAGAAAAATTAAAGTAGCAATTAATGTGAATTAAATGAAAGTACAATGTTACCCATATTATAACTTCATTAAGAAAAGTGAATGATGGATTTTTTTTTCCTATATAAAAATGTGTAAGTTGTTAACCTTCACATGAATGTGTGGAGATTAGCATTCTTCATATATATATATATATATATATATATATATATGAAGATATAATCAGTAAAATTATTCTCATTTTCTTGTTCTTTTGAATGGAAAAGAAAAGGCATAAACTAGATACACAAATAAATAGGTTCAATCTTGCTTGAACTTGATTAAACTTTTGTTTTCAATTAAAACGGAAATAAGTGAAATGAAGAAAACGACAACGATTAGCTAAACTTGGCAAGCTTACGAATTGTATATGATGAAAATTAAAATTTCGTGCATTTTTGTCCCCAAACTCAAAAACACAAAGCAATCTGTCTTCATTTTCTATTTTTTTCATCAAATTGTGTCATCAATTTGTGGGGATCCATGTTTTTATTTGGTCATGCGTGTGGTTCAAATGTGTCTTCATCTGTTCTTTATATACCGAACCAATCTGTCCAGATAGCCCAATTATCTTTCTATTGATCAGGCAAACGTAAGGCCCAAATACCTCTTTTTCTGGGAATGAAATGTATTTCCAACGGACAACAACTAATGGATAGGATGTGTGCATTGGCCCGTCTTTGATCTCACTTGTGTGATTCATGACCAAAACCACAAAATTGGATGGTTTATGACCAACAAAAGAAAGTGGCTGGTTTATGTCTTTACAACCAAAAAATAAAAATTAAATGTCTTTACGACAAAAAGTAATATTTAAACATTTAACTAAATAAAAAATAAAAATCAACCAAATAAAATTTTTTGGTGGGAGCCATTGCCCCCCTTGGGTTCTATGAGACTCTACCTCTGTATGCACTAGTTTACTCTTAAAGTAATTGACTTTCATATTTATTTACTAGGGTGAGTTTATAAAGAGTTAGATTTTTGCATAATTATAATTTCTTTGTCATTAATTAAGTTGTAATATATTTTATTATTTATCAACTTTCAATTTAATAAAGTCATTACACGGACATATAATGAGATAATCTTATAAATGATAGAACTATAATAATTTTAAAGGTTGAGTTTTTTTTTTCTAACTAGTATCTTTATAAAAGCACTCGTTAAAGAATAAAAACGATAAGTTTTTAATACATTCAAATGTATTGAAAACTCAAAAAAAAAATCTCATTCTTTAATAAAATTTGAGTTTGATTTCTATATACTGACAACACTAATCAAATTATTTTATTTGTGTGACTTTTTAAGTAATATGTGTGAAACTTAATCATTTTTATTTATTTGATAATATATGATTAGATGACAATATAAAGTTATTTGCATTGTCAATTAATTGAAATCAATTCATAAAAAAATATTACTTTTGATTTTTTAACAATTGTGGTGATAAGGCCTTAAAAGCTTTATCTCTCTATAATCGCTTTTATACTCATGCTTTATGAAAGCAATCACTCAAGGCTACACTTCGAGAAGATCCATTTCCACTCTTTCCTCCACGTGTAAGAGTCCTCCATCCATTTAATAGCCCATCCTTAATTCCTATTTATTTTTTTTTTTCTTTTTTCCTTGTGTTGGTGGGCTTAGGGTTCACCTAACATGCATGCTAAATGGATTTCATTCTCTATGAGATCCACTATGCATTGTGGGAGCCACATGGATAGCCCTAATGACATATACCCAGCCTAAGTGATGAAGGCCCTCAAAGACACTCACATCCTCTCTTCCCATGTGTAACTCGTTACAAATGAAACCTAGCCCCTTTTCTGCCCTTTTCTCATGTTAAAGTGTCGTATTGCCTCACCCATGAACCCTAGCCTTATTTGTTTAGGTTTATTTCCAAAATAGAGAAACAAAATGCTAGGGTCAGTGTGTGCTCACCAAAATCATTCTCCGTTCCTACTTATTGTGCTCTTTATTATCATTTATCGACTTACTACTTCCATGCTCTAATAGGATTGTAGAGGATTTGTGTATAAAAATCACTTGCATCATGTTCCCCGTTCTTATTCCCAAATATTTCTCTTTCTTTGTTTTTGTTCTTCCCATGTTTCGAGAAATTTTTTATTTTTTATTTTGAATTTTCTAATTTCCTTTTCTTTATACCTGTTTTGACTGCCAAGTTTTTGGTTTGCTTTTTGTTTTTCATAGTTTCACAAATCCATTGTTGTTGTATTTTTTGGACTTTTGGTTATGGGAGTTTGGAAGTTATTGTTGGGTTTTGGATTATGTTGTGAGGGTTAGATTTTGGGGAGCTGAGAAGAAGGAGGAGATGAGGAGATGATGATGGTTATGGTTGAGGGATTTGGGATGGTGAGCGTTCATCTTCAGAGTAGAGTAGGGTTTTGAGACCACCGGGTTTACAAGGAGAAAGAGATGGTGGGCAGGACCGTGGAGCCATGGTACCATTGCCGATCTCGATGGCCGTTAATGAGGAGACTGTTGGAGATACGGCTTGGAGGTTCTGGTGACACAATATTTTTTTTTATGTCACTAATACCAATGATTTTGAGGGCTCACTCATAGTTTTTGTTGTTGTTTATGTGTGCAGCATGCAAGGCTAGAGGTGCTGGCCTTAGTCTATATCTATAGACAAGTTCCATATGGCCTTAGGTCTCAAGAACCAGCTTTACTAGAAAGGCCGTAGATACAGAAACCATGTTGCAGCTAAGTTCTAGAATTTAGAGAGCAGGCCGCTGAGCGAGGCGAGCCAAGCTGTGCCTTAGGCATTAGCGAGTGAGGATTTTAACTAGCCGTTGTAGCAAGCTTTACTCACTATAAAGAGCGGCCCAACGTTAACACAGTGCAAAATGATAGTTTTGTTTAAGTGATATCTCACCCCTTATATAAACCCCCAAACTTGGAAAACACCCTATTTCTGAACCCTAACCCCAAAAATCTCTCTTCCTCCTTCCCATTCTCATCCTCATAAAATCTACTTCCTCCAAGTTTCAAGGTGAGTTTAGTTGTTAGTTTATGCTTCCTTTCTCTCCTTCCCTCATGTTCTAGAGTTTGGATGTTATAGCTTCTCATTATTGTCAAGTGGGGGTGCTCTTCCAATATTGTTGGAGTTGGTTTAGAGCTACTCTAGAGTTTTTAGAGAGTATTCATGTGTCTTTGTTTCTCTATGGGTTGTTGGTGTCATTCCAAGCTCTCAAGGTCAAGTTAGTGGTACCCACATACTCTTGGCTCCAAAGGTGAGTGGGTTCAAACTCATGACCTTATTTTAGCCATTATGATTATGTTTGATGCATTTTGATTATTAAACATAAGAGTATATATGAGAATATGATTTTACACATTATGTTGAAATAGGACAAACTATGATGTTGTGATGATAGCGTGAAAGAAATATGTTTTAGAAAACCATGGGATCATGATTGCTATGTTGTATACTATGGAAAATGTTTTACATGTTTGAGAAAGGATTTAGTAAGAAAATATGTATTGTAGTAGGTTGCTATTTTATTAAACATGTTCCTGAGCTTACGATATTGCTATGATTTTAAGAATTTAAGATTTCAACCTATGTGTTTAGAACATTCAGTTTAAGATATTTATATATGTTGGAGAAATGTGAAATAAGAGTATGACCCAGCTTTACGAACAAATATGTTTTTATAATTTTAGTGTTGTTATGATTATGAACCCCTTTGGGATGGAAGTATAATATTAGAGATACTAAGTTTATGAAAAGATGTTGGCATAAGAGATGATTATAGAAATTCAGTTTTTATGACACTAAACAATATGCAATTTAGTATGATTCATAACAACTGCTAGATACATACTCTGTGGGCTTGGACGGTATGCTTGCAAGCTATCCCTTGGACATGATTTCAGCTCATAGTTATGCTAAAGTCAGATTTGTCACGACCCGACTTAGGAATGTGACCCACGTGAGGAATCTTATCTATGTAAGCCTTGTGATCGCTGCATCATACTATTTGCATATTTTATTCATAAAATCCATTTAAATAAAATGTCATTTCATTTCTAATATAAATCTTTCTCTTGGAAATCAAAAGCATAATGGATGACAAGTTCATAACCATTTTCTAAATCTATCCCTGGAATACAAGGTGTATAAATCCTCTGGACAAAAATAATCATGAAAGCTATAATCATACAAATACAATATAATTTAATTCCAAACCAATAGTTGAAATATATACTTAAACTCTGAAACACATAGGGAAATACATAAACTTTGAAAATAGCTACATATTTCAAAATACATGCGTGACTAGGATCCTCTGAAACTCCTGGAGCACTTCTACAACTAACAGAAGCCTAAACTAAACCTTACAACAATGTAAAGCTCACTAAAAAGGGTATTTGCAACTATTTGACCGATGATCAATTGACTTTTGTACCTACAACTATAAGAGGAAAGGAAAGGAGTGAGTTTATTGACTTAGTGAGTGAGTTTTCACCTATCACCCACATGAACACCAAGGAATATATATATATATGCAATATACATGCAGCAGGATAAATCATTTGATATTTACATACATAGCTAGCTAGGAAAACACTTTTCATTCCATAGATTCATATACAAACATTTCTACACTCATAATCAAGCATGAAATCATTTTAACTGATGGTGTGGCAAAGCCTGGGAAACAGGATTTGCTGAGTCAAATAAATACATATTTAACAATAAAAGCTATAAAATCCTAAAGTCCATATCAACAAGTTGGGTACCTAACTAGGTCCCGTTTCTGGAACTTGGGCAATATTGTCCTTTGACAGACAACTTGGTACCAAAGTTAACGATCTTAATAGCCGTTAATGAACCTGTTTTCCTCTCTACCGTTTAAAGTAGTTTGACAAAAGAAAAACCATAGCTAAAAGTGGTACTCCCTCTAAGAGAGCCACTAAATTCTTAGTACGCTAGAGTTTTGGATTCATATAACTCCAACAATCTAATTTAGCATAACTGTGGCTATGGAAATCATGTCCAAGTGATTACCCGCTTGTATGCTTTATGATTTCAAGCCCACAGAACATGTATCTGACAATTGCTATGAATCATACTGAATTTTGTACCTCTTACCTTAATTCTAACAATCTAACTTTAGCATAACCATTGCTATGAAACCATGCTTAAGAGATCATCGGCTTGTAGGCATTTCGATTTCAAGCCCACGAGTATGTATTGGAGTTGCTATGAATCATTCTAAATTCCATACTTCTTTGTACCATATGCTAAAGTTTTAAGTTTAAAACTTAAACTAACATATCTTTTCATATACTTGATAAATTTAAGATTATAGTTTAAAGTATTGGAGTTCTAAATCTAGAAAACTCTAAACCATAATAGCATATTTCTTCATAAAGCAAAACCATACTTTATCCAACATAGCTCAACTTAATATTTTCCAATATATCTCAATGACACTCTATAAACATAATAGGAAATTGCAAGTTTAGCAAACTTGGTAATATCTTAATTTCATATAAGCATAGTTGTCAACTTTTGATAAACTTGGAAAATACATATTTTCTTAATAAATCCTTCTTAAACATGTAAAACATTTTCCATAATATACAACAAGTAATCATGGTCCCATGGTTTGTAAAACACATTTCTTTCATGCCATCAACATAAATCATTATTTTTCTAGCTACACATAATCATGTAAAAATAATTTTCTATGCTTTTTCTCATCTCATATTTTATATTTAACAACCATAATGCAAGAATATACTCATAGTGATGAAACTAAGGTTATGAGATTAAACCCACTCACCGTTTAGAGCTGGAAGTATATGGATACCACCAACTTAACTTGGAGAGTTTGGAATGTGATGTGAGTGTCAGTGCCCGCAACAAATTAAAAAGTAGTTTTTGTTACTAAATTGCACAAAAATGTAGCAGAGTGCGATCCAGGTCGTCTCACGTGGAAGTGTTATAATTGATTCTAGAAATTAATGGGGTTTTTGGAATTGTTGAGAGCAAATTAAATTTAGAAAAATTTTAATTAGAAAAATTACCTGCACAAAGGTTCCTTCGGATTAAAATTGTTCAGTCACAAATTCAAAGAATAAAATTGTAGTAGTGGTTGCTTCCATTAATTTGTTAATAACAATGGCATAATTCTACTTAACGGATAAACAATCGCATCCCTGCTAAGGGTTTGGCTAACATATGAACTAGTAATTCACCAACGTGATTCTATGAACCTATGCTAGTTTAACTACCAATTATAGCAACCTAATCCCCAACGAAATTAATTCTAAACCCTTACTCAATGAATAAATATCACATCAAAGGGACAATTCTAACAAAAACAATTGCGATAATCCACACAATCAAATTTGAAAGAGTTGATAAAGGGAGAGGAAAACCAACCACAATTCGCAATAAAAGCACAAGAATCTCGTGAATAATTTTAACCTTTGGTTGCCCCTGTACGGTAAGGAAATTACTCCTCCATAGAGGGAGTTTCACAATCAAAGTTTGAAGAAAAGCTGTAATTACAACCAGAAAAATCAAGAACAAATAGAAACTGTGAACCCTAGCATAGAGAAAGAGTGAGAGAGAATTCTAGTGAGAGAGAATGTGTGTGTAAAATCTCTCAACTCCAAATTGAAAACTAGGTTACAATTTGTCTGCGTCTCTACCAGCATTGTTCCGTTCATATGGAAAAGAGCCCAAATTAGGCCCAAAACGGATTAGCAAGGCAAAACAAGTTAATCACATGAGTGCTGCAATGCTCGACAGGACGCTCATGAGCGTGAGCGCTCACGAGAATGTCCTATACAGAGCTTCAAGTTGATGTTCCTGCGAGCACCAGTGCTCACTCAAATGGTGACTTCCTAAATCTTTTCTTCCTTACAAGCCTAGCTCCTTCCGAGAGTTCCCAATCTTTCCTTTGACGTGTTGCACACAATCCAATGCTCTTGTATACAGAAAAAAAACATACTCGAAGAGAGAAGTTAATTGCAACAAGAATCACTTTTCTAATTATTCCCAAAAACAATGCAATAGTCACTGATTTCTTAAAATTGTGTAATGAGGTACAAGTTAAGAATTATTATTATTTCCCTCAATAACACATAAAAAACTCATGCAAAAATCAAGGTTTAGAAGTTAAATAAGCGGCATAAATGCCTCTTATCAAACTCCCCTACACTTAAGCCTTCGCATGTCCTCATGTGAAATTCAGAATCAAATCAAAGATATGGGCAGAGCAGTACCAAGGAATTCATAGAATGCAACTACTCATAAAAAGAAGAGAAAAGATGACCAACGAATGACAATATGAACAATGGCTCAAGAGAGATATAGAAAATCCATAAACAGACCTCATGGCACTTTTTAATCAGTCAATAGTATCACAGGATCATGACTCCAAATAGGAATGACTACACTAACTCACTGGGGTGTATTTCACTAATCATTCATGTGTATGGGGTCAATTTACTCTCAAACAATTCACTGATGGTTGTTTCCATAGGCTTGCCTTTCTCCTAAATCTCCACAAATCTATCAATCCCTCAACATGCATCAAGAGGTCTTTTGATGGTTGTAATGAGGCCAGGGTAAAGGTTGTGGGTCTTTCTGGGTGAGTTCTTTTTGGTCAACTTAGGTCCCAGGGAAGTAAAGGCATGTACCATAGTTTATAAGTTCTGGGGAACTCATCATTATGCATTTCCTTCCCAATCACCCTTCCATTTTTCCTGTTTGCTTCAGCCCGTTTTATTTATTCACAGAAGTGGATGGTGACACATTTTATTTTATTTATTTATTTTTGAAGACACCAATCCACTTCATACATGCATTGCCCTGTTTCACCTTAGCCTTGTCAAATGTGTTCCCCCACACTTAAACCTCAAGCACATTTGGGTTCAACCACTCTTCCCATGGCCCTAAGTCAGGAGTTCTTTTTCATTGTTTTTCTAGGTTAGGCTTGTAATGTGCTCATGACAAGAAGAGGTTCAATTCAAAAGGGGTAACAAGAGTTATTTACATGTAAAGGTTGGCTATATGGCTAAGTAGTTAAAAAAAAAGAAAAGAATGAAATGCCTCTATCATGTGCAGTTGAGTATTGTGCAGAAAAAGGTTTTAACAAAGGATTAGACAAGTTCTAGATTAAACCACAATGAATGCAAATACACCAGAAAAATTATAGTGATTAATTTACTGGAATTACACATTTAAGCTCAAATCTCACATGGGAATTTCAGATAATCAATCATGTTCAGAGTTCATAGATCCAGTGGCATATTAGTCATACATCACAATTTAGTGCTAGAAAAGTTACAAAATATATGGTTCACTTGAGCATTGTTCAACTATTACATCCCTGATTAAGAAAAATAAGTAAAATCCTAAAGAGCAAGCTAAAAGGAAAATAAAAGGCTAAAAGTGACCCCTAAAAAGAAGATAAAAGCAACAGAAAATATACAGAAAATACACCCCCATACTTACAAAATGGGGCACTATCCTCAGTGCCAAGCCAAGAGAATCGTGATGGTGGGAGTGTGCATAGCCTCAATCATCCTCCTCAATCCACCTCCAACCTAGAGAACTCGACATTAGGATCCTCATCTCGAGAGTCATCTCCTGAGTTTGCTGGTGGCACCTCTATGTCGCTCTCAAGTGGGGGTCAAGACCCTGACCCTTAACTCAAGTCTCGCAATCATCTCATAACTCAGGTCTCGAAGCTGGACCTAAGCTCGTACTTCGTCAAGCTCTGACCCTGATTGCTGCAATCGGCAATGGAGAGCCAAAATCTAGGTGTGGACCAGGGCAAGGGATAGGAGTGGGATACAGGGCCACCTCTAGCTTTGTTCCTTCCAGCGTGTCTACGCACCAAGGTGAGCCTAGAAATAAGTGTCCATCGCCGATTAGGCGGGGGTCGCTTATCAGCTGGCCTGGATAGGACACCAGGCAAGGGCCATCCAGGTGATAAGAGAGGGAAAGGTAGGTTGTTAATCCACTTGTCATGATGCACAGCTTGCATAGTGTGGCGGATGAGGCGGTAGGACACCTGCCGCTAATAACAAAGCAATAGAGTGAAAAAACCTGGTCCATGGTGAGGCTGGGACATGAGAATGGCACAATGTGGGAGAACAAGAGCCTCATCCATATGAGCCGAAAAGTGAGCTACTAGTCTAGGGTGTTAGGGTGCTGATTAGCAGGATCCACATGGAGCCAGGGGTAATAATGGCATCCTTGAGCGTATCGACATGAACAATGCGGAGTTGTAGTTGCTCAAGGAGTTGCTCGTGATCGCCAGGAAGGGCATCTTGGGTGGCTCCTGGAATGCCAATGGCTACTCGAATGGCCTCCATAGTAACTGGGACCTGTTGGCCCGCACATAACCTCCTGGTACCCAACCCCCATGAAGTTTGCATAGAATTGCGAACAATGGAGAGGTTGGGCTCAATCATCTCATAAGAGGAAACCCCACCCATTCTGATTAATGACTTCCACAATAGGCTGAACATTGGCTTGAGAGGTCAACTAAGTGCTCATAAATAATTGGGCCCCTCAAATCCTGGTCATATTGGTGCTAGCTTGGGGTTCGATGAAATGTGGAGGGTCATTCACGGAGGTGGTGGTGATGATGGTGGTGTTGGAATAATGGCCATTAGTGGAGGAGAATGGGGGCATTTGCCCGAGCCAACAGCTGAACTGGAAGCCATTCTTGCAAAACACAGCAGTGCATGAAAGAAGGTCTCATAAAACAAAACAACAGAATTCAAATTGTATTAGTAAGGAAAGGAAGGAAGGGGTGCCAAAACATTCCCAAAACAGTCATTTAGGCATTTTCACAAACAGGTGGTGGGCACCCTGTAGCTACTTCCATAATTAACTACCCAACACCCCCAAAATCCCCCGAATTCCAAGTAGTACAACAAGCAACCAGCAAATGCATAGAGAAGGGAGAAGAAGTGGTATGTACCTGAAAGATGAGGGCAAAGAAGAAAATGTGGGTGAGAGAAGGAAGTGATAACGTGGAGTGTGTGAAGTGTTGTGGTCAATGGAGTAGAGCACGGCATGCCGGTGGCTCGTGAAGCGTGGTGGTAGGTGGTGGTGGGGTGCTCATGTGGGGGTGGTGGTGAGTAGAAGGGAGGAGGGGAAGAGAAAGAGCGAAGAGGGAAGAAGGAAGAGTGAAGGGGAAAGGAATGTGTTTCAAATAAAAGGGGAAGCGCGGGCGAGTGGAGCGCTCAAAGTGAAACGTGTTTCACTTAAAGCGCTATTTTTTTTTCAATATTTTTAAAATTTTTTTTTTACACTTACCTGAGTGGGTGATTGCGCTCACCCAGAGCCTGATTCTATTTATGAGTTGCTGGTTGATTCTCCAGTCCTGGACGCTGAAATGCTGAACGGTTGGCAAATGCTCATTTCTCCATCTTTAGTCAACCTGGCCAATGCCTGCTCACTCAGAAGTCAATTAACACCTACACAACACGAAATTAAAAAGAAATTGCATAAAATGAAATAGCATAAACTCAAAATAATGGGTTGTCTCCCACTCAGGATTTCATTTACCTTCCCTAAGTTGGACGTGCAAGCTCCCCTTAACCCAGGTAAATAGCTTGCACCAGCTTCACTTCCACCTCACTCCCAAGATCCATAGCAGTTTCATGGTATACCTTCAGCCAGTGTCCATTGACCTTAAGAACTCTTTGGACTTGGGTCCTCAATCTCCAGCACCAAAGGGATATACTTTTGTGACCTTGTAAGGTCTATCCCACCGAGACCTCAACTTCCCGGCATCAGCTTCAACCGGAGTTGTAGAGGAGCACAAGTTGCCCCTCATGGAACTCCTTTCTCAAAGTATTCCTATCATGGAACACCTTAGTTTTCTCCTTATACAACGAGAGTTCTCATAGGCCTCAAACCTCAACTCCTCCAACTCTTGTAGCCAACTTCGGGCTTTACCGACTTCTTCCAAATCCATGTTACACGCTTAATACCCAATAAGCTCGATGCATCATCTCAGGAAATGACATGCCTTTCCAAACACAAGCCTAAAGGGACTCTATCCCAATGGGCATTTTGTAGGCTGTGCGGTAAGCCCACAAAGCATCATCCAACCTTACACTCCAGTCCTTCCATTGGGCTTCAGTTTCTCAGGATTCTCTTGATCTCTCGTTAGACACTTCAACTTGCCCATTAGTTTGGGGATGGTAAGGAGTGGATACCTTATGAACAACTTCGTATCTGGAGTAGAGCTTCCATGCTCCGGTTATAGAAATGGGTCCCCTGATCACTGATAATAGCCCTAGGCATGCCAAACCTATAGAGAATGTGGAACGGATGAAAGAGACAACTATAGAGAATCATTAGTGCAGGTGGCAATGGCCTCCACCCACTTTGACACATAATCTACAGCAGAAGGATGTAAACATAGCCAAAAGAACTAGGAAAGGACCCATGAAATCAATGCCCTTAACATAAAAAACTTAACAAAATTGTATAGGTTGTTGGGGCATCTCATTCCTCCATGAGATATTCCCTATTCTCTGGCACTGTTCACAAGACTTGCAAAAATTATAGGTATCATGACAGGGTAGGCCAATAGAAACCCCGATACTTTCTAGCGTGCGTTGGGGCCCAAAGTGACCTCCACTTGCATAAGTGTGACAAAATTGGAGTATGGACTTGAATTCTCCTAAGGCACACATCGTTGGACTACTTGATCACTTCAAATTTTCCAAAGATAAGGGTCATCTCACACATAGTATTTGGCATCGCTTTTAGCTTTGCAAATTGAACTGGTGAAAAATGTTAGGGGCCCACCCGTGCAACCAAGTAGTTCACGATATCAGGATACCATGAAACAACAGACACTCATGAAATGTTCATCAGGAAAGTTGTCATTGAGAGGTCTGTTGTCCAACTTAAGATGCTCAAGCTTACTTAGATGGTCTGCTACTAAATTTTCAGCTCCACTTTTATCCTTAATATCCAAATCAAATTCCTGAGTAGTAGCATCCATCTAATGAGCCTAGGCTTGGCTTCCGGTTTCTTTAACAAGTACTTGAGGGTTGCATGGTTGAGTACACCACCACCTTAAAGCCTAGCAAATAAGAGTGAAATTTATCCAAAGCAAAAACAATGGCTAGAAGCTCTTTCTTAGTAGTGGCGTAGTTGGATTGTGCAGCATCCAGGGTATGAGAAGCATATTAAATAGCATGAAGAACCTTACCCATGTGTTGTGTAAGCACAACACCCACTGCATGATCAAAAGCATCACACATGAGCTCAAATGGCTAGCTCCAGTCAGGTGGCTGGATGACTGGAGTGGTGGTCAAGGCTTTCTTCAACCTCTCAAATGCCTCTCTGACCTGTCATCAAAAATAAATTTAGCATCCTTTTGCAATAGGGAGGTGAAAGGTTAGGCAATCTTGCTGAAGTACTTGATGAACCTCCTATAGAAACCTACATGACCAAGAAAAGAACGAATCTCCCGCACACATGCGGGGTGAGGCAAAGAGGTAATAACTTCTATTTTAGCAGGATCAACAGCAATGCCCTTGCTAGAGACTACATGGCCTAAGACTATACCTGTTCCACCATAAAATGACACTTTTCAAAATTTAAAACAAGGTTAGTCTCCACACACATCTATAGCACTCTAGCTAAGCTACTCAAACAAGAATCAAAAGAAGAACCAAAAATAGTAAAGTCATCCATAAATACCTCCATGTACTCCTCCAACAAGTCAAAAAAGATGCTCACCATGCATTGCGAAAAGTAGCCCGTGCGTTGCAAAGCCCAAAGGGCATTCGCCTATAAGCATAGGTGCCAAAGGGGCACGTGAAGGTGGTCTTCTCCTGGTTCCAGGGCAATGTGAATATGGAAATACCCCATGTAACCATCCAAGAAACAGTAGTGAGACTTCCCCCAACCTTTCCAACATCTGATCAATGAAAGGCGGGGGTAGTGGTCCTTTCGGGTGGCCTGATTAAGCCTCAGGAGTCTATGCAAACCCTCCATTTGTTTGCACCCGGTTAGGACCAACTCACCTTTTTCATTTTTCACCACAATGATCCCCGACTTCTTGGGAACCACCTCGGGCTCACCCACTCACTAGAAATAGGGTAGATGATGCCAGCCTGTAAAAGCCTTGTCATCTCCTTCTTGACCATATCAAGTATAAGTGGGTTGAGCCGTGCGTGGCCTCTCATTGGCTTAGCCGCTCCTTTAGAAATATCCTGTGCATATAGGTGGAGGGGCTAATCCCAATGATATCATCCAAGGTCTAGCCAATGGCCCTCTTGTGCATCCTCAAAACCACAATCAAATTATCCTCTGGGTTTTAGAGAGGCCATTGGCCATGATGACCGGCATGTTTCACCCTCCCCCAAGAATGCATAATTGAGGTGGTCGGGGAAGGGCTTTAGTTTGGCCCTGCTAGCGTGTACCTATTCCTAAGCTTAGACAATTCTAAAAGCAGAACCATCATATCCATGGGAGATACATATAATAGGCTTAGAAATTAAAAGAGTCTAGAAATAGGGGTGCAGCTCCTGAATGTATCAATGACAGGGCTTATGGCATTAGGTACCAAAAGTTTTGTAGTTTCCTCAAAAATTTGCCCTGTCAAGGATGCATCAATAGTGGCACACTCCCTACAACTGGTGGTACCGTCACAATTAAGACATTCAAACTCGGATACCATTCCCAACAACTCATCAAAATTCTCAGTTAGGCCAACAAATACCTCATCAATCAAGGAGTCAATGACATCAATGCTAAAAACAGAATGCTCCTGGGTGGGTGTTTCATGGCATCATAAGAGAACTGAGCCTTTATATCCCCACACTCAAATGACAAAGTCCGCATACACATCAATCTTGGTTCTTGAGTTTTAAAAATGGTCTCCCCAAGATTAATGTGTGCTGGTGATTCATCCTCCATAGCCAAAACATAAAAGTCTCCTGGGAAAATTAAATTATTTACCTGGACAAGGACATCCTCAAGTATCCCATCAGGACTCTGAATGCTTCGATTAGCCAACTAAACTCTTAATTGGTAGGTGTCAACTCTCCCTCACCCAAGGCCTCATACACTGAACGGGGCATAATCCTAATGCCAGCCCCAAGATCTACCAAAGCTTGTCCAATGTGAAGGTTCCCAATGGTGCAGGGAACATTAAACGCACCTGATTGTGCTGCTCGGGAAGCTAACCTGGCTGAATAAGGGAGGAGGCTTTCACCCCCATGGTTACTCTCTCCACTTCATTGCCCTTCAACTTCCTCTTGTTAGTGCAGAGATGTTTCAGGAACTTGGCATACTTTGAAATCTATCTAATTGCATCCAACAGGGATGTTTACTTCTACCTTCCTAAAGGTCTCCAAGAGGTCCTTCTCCAATTCCAACTTATTGGACCTCTTGGGTCTTGTTACTCTATGTGGGTAGGGCAATGAAATGGGTCTTGTTACCTACTCTTCTGCATCCTTTGGGGTGCAGGCTCATCTTGCTGCATCTTTGGTTAAGCCGTCTCATTTTGACTCTCAACCAGCTTCCTGAAGGACCACCAACCTCTGGCAAAACTATACCAGACCTCAAAGTAATAGCAGAACGTTCCCCTTGGGGTTGGGAACTCTATGAAGGAATGGTAGATGCACTTCCTTCCTTGGATTGGGAATTCTCAAGCCTCACAATTGCATTTCTCATCTCTTGCATGGCTTGTTCCTATTTCCTCTGTGTCTCAATCATCATTTTCATCATCTCCTGCCATGGTGCTTCTGAAAGGAGGAGGTAGGGTAGTGCTAGAGGTTGCTGAGGGTTGGAAGCTGTGGGATAGGTGATGGGTGGAATATGGGCTGGTTATTTTGCCTCTGCCGTGGTGGAACATACTTCTGTTGTCCTTGAGGAGCACTTGTTCCACCTAAAGTTGGGGTGATCTCTCAAGCAGGGTTATAGGTGTTGCTTATGGATTGTACCCATGTCACCTTGATTTTGAGGCCTACCAGGAAATATGTTACCAGCTTCTCCTGAGGTCAGATCCTCCTGGAACTGAGGGCACATATATGAAGTATGTGACTCACAGGAGCAAATGCCACTGGACTACCTTAACTGGAGAAGCTTGGTTTAGTATAATTTGTTTCAAAATTCTAAGCTCATCCAGTTTCTTCTCACCCTGCTACTCTCTGGAGAGACTTCACCCACTTGACGGTACTACTCCACCTTGGACCTAACCCTTCAGAGTTGTCTGCCATGTTCTCAATCAAAAGCCTAATTGCAGGAGGTCTTGTCAACTGAGGCGCCCAGGTAATCAATCATGCTCCTCTCTCTAACCAGGTCCTTCATAGAAATATTGAACAGGAGTTGCTCTGAAATCTGATGCCGGGGAGGGCACACAACCTCTTGAATCTCTCCCAATACTCATAGAGACTCACTTGCACTCCCGAATGGCACAAGTGTCTTTTCTGAGGCAGCAGCTCTGAGGCTGGGAAGAACTTCTCCAAGAATATACACTTCATGCTAGCCCAGCTTCAACGTCCCATGGGGGACGTAAAGAACCAGTCCTTGGTAGCTCCTTCAAGGGAAAACGGGAAGGCCCTTAGCTTAATTTGGTCCTCCATTACCCCTGAGGCTTCATCGTCACACAGATAACATGGAGTTGCTTCAGGTGTTTGTGTGGGTTTCCCAGATAACCCATGGAACTTGGGCAGACGATGAGGAGTCCTGATTTAAGCTCAAAGTCACCCCCTATTCAGGTAGACGATCCCAATGGTTGATAGTTCAGGTCTTGAGAAGCAAGCTCCTTCAGCTATTAACTTCACCCATGTTACCTGAAACACTAGTAGGATTAGAACGTTAAGGAGAAAAATGAGGAAAATTATTATCAAATTCCCTAGTTGTATCAGAAGAAGAGGGTTGCCTAATAAATTAACTCTTTCCCTCGTGGCTTTCCTAAGCCTTTTGCGGTTTCTCAATCTCCGATTAATCGGTAGTATGGGAAAATAAGGAAGAGGGTCATAAAATTAATTCATGGCAGAACCAAATACAACAGGGAACAAATAAAGAAAAATAAAATTTAAATTAAAAAAATTGAAATTTTTTTTAAAGAAAAAGAGAAGCAAAAATTAATTAACAAAAGAATAAAAAAAATAAAATAAAATAAAATAAATATGAAAATAAATAAATATGAAGTGTCACCGCAACAAATTAAAAAGTTATTTTTGTTTCTGAATTGCACCAAAAATGTAGCAGTGTGATCCAGGTCATCTCACGTGGAAGTGTTGTAATTGATTCTAGAAATTAATGGGGTTTTTGGAATTGTTGAGAGCAAATTAAATTTAGAAGAATTTTAATTAGAAAAATTACCTGCACAAAGGTTCCTTTAGATTAAAATTGTTCAGTCACAAATTCAAAGAATAAAATTGTAGTGGTGGTTGCTTCCATTAATTTGTTAACACAACAATGGCATAATTCTACTTAATGGATAAACAATCGCATCCTGCGAAGGGTTTGACTAACATATGAACTAGTAATTCACCAACGTGATTCTATGAACCTATGCTAATCTAACTACCAATTATAGCAACCTAATCCCCAATAAAATTAATTATAAACCCTTACTCAATGGATAAATATCACATCAAAGGACAATTCTAACAAAATTACAATTGCAATAATCCACACAATCAAATTTGAAAGAGTTGACAAAGGGAGAGGAAAACTAACCACAATTCACAATAAAAGCACAAGAATCTTGTGAATAATTTTAATCTTCAATTGCCCCTGTGCATGGTAAGGAAATTACTCCTCCATAAAGGGAGTTTCACAATCAAAGTTTGAAGAAAAGTGTAATTACGACAGAAAAATCAAGAACAAATAGAAACTGTGAACCCTAGCCTAGAGAGAGTGAGAGAGAATTCTAATGAGAATGTGTGTGTGTAAAAACTCTCAACTCCAAACTGAAAACTAGGTTACAAGTCCGTCTGCTATCTCCTCCAGCATCATTTACCGTCATTTGGAAAAAGGGCCCAAATTAGGCCCAAAACGGATCAACAAGGCAAAACAAGTTAATCGCATGAGCACTGGGCGCTCACCAGAACGGGTCCTATACAGAGCTTCAAGTTGATGTTCCTGCCGAGCGCTCAGCACTCACCGAATGGTGACTTCCTGCATCTTTTCTTCCTTACAGTCCAGCCTTCAGAGAGTTCCCAATCTTTCTTTTGATGTGTTGCACACAATCCAATGCTCTTGTATATAGAAAAACCATACTCGAAAAGAGAAGTTAATTGCAACAAGAATCACTTTTCTAATTATTCCCAAAAACGGTGCAATAGTCACTGATTTCTTAAAATTGTGTAATGAGGTGCAAGTTAAGAATTATTATTATTTTCCTCAATAACACATCGAAAACTCATACAAAAAGTCAAGGTTTAGAAGTTAAATAAGCAGCATAAATGCCTCTATCAAAATCAGAATGGCACCAACAATTGTTCTAATATAACTCTAACAACATTGGGGAGCACCCCACTTGACAACAATGGAGATAAACAACAACTCATAACATGGGAAAGAAGATCAAGGAAGAAACTAACATAAACCAATAACAATCACTCACCTTTGATCTTGGAAGGAGAATGAATGATGTTGGATTAAGAGGGAAAGGTTGGAGAGAGTTTGCAAAGGAAGGTTTTGATTTGGAAGAGGGAAGCCCGAGTTGGGTGTTTTATAGGAGGTTAGGCTTATTTATCAAAACTGGATTGTTTTACACTATGCTGACATTAGACACGTTCGCTAGCGAGTAAATCTCGCTGCAACGAACCAAGAGCAACAACTCGCTTGCGAACATATCGCGCCAGCAAGCCTCCTGGCTCGCCCCGCTACAACGAACATAACTCGCTGAACGAATCTATTCTAGAATCTTGCAGGAATAGCACCCAATTGCATCTGGGTTGTCTCAACTCTACACTTAATTTTAAGTTAATGATTTAACTTTAAAACATAAATGTAAATAAGGAAATACCCCCCATTTGGATTCAAGTAAAATATCATAAAAATCAAAATCCTAACCAATCAAAATCCAAATTTTGGGTTTTAGTTCAAATTTCGAAAATCCTACCCTTTTAAACTTGTGGTCCAAAAACTAAACGTTTAAGGGTTTCATAAAAATCATTAAAAATCACTCTTCAACTTATTTTTCCTCTAGGAACAATTACTTGGACTTTTGATCCCAAGAATATGACTCTAACATATGGCCCTCCAAGGAGGCGTAGGATCTCAACTTAGCGAAATTAGGACCTAACGGTAGGTCTCAGGACCCTAGGCTAAACGAACTTGCCTACAAACATGTGTATACTGGGTATTACAAGATTGTTAGAGCTACATGAGTCCAGAGTTTTAGAGTTTTCATATTCAATTGGATTCAGTTAAACTGGTTTAGTCAGGAGAGATAAGAGACAGACTTGAATTAATGGTAGTTTTTCCATTAACCTTAGTTTATCAAGGCCCATCAGGGGTAAATTATCCTAATTTAGAATAGTGCCAGGGACATGGTACGCCAGGACAGTTAAGATTACAGCAGAAGCTCTTGTTCGCCAAGGACTGAGCACCGCTTTCCAGTTGATAGAAACAATTATTATTATTATTATTATTATTATTATTTATCATGTTCAACATATTGTTTCTCAAGGCTTTATCACACCATCAATCAAATAGATTTCTTGCTTTATTTTGAATTTAGATATATCTTTATATGAAACTATGAATTCAAATATGTTTTCCTTTATAGCTATGTATGTAAATATCAAATGGTTTTTATGTTGCTACATGTGTACTGCATTATGTATATCCTTGGTTGTCCCATGTAGGTGATGGGTAAGAATCCACTTACTAAGTTCATTGACTCACCCCTCTCCCTTCCTCCTTACATGGAGGTATAGTCATCGTTCAGTCACTGGTCCAGGAGCAACAATCCTTTGGTAAGCTTTACATTGCTATAAGACTTAGATTAGGCTTATGTTAGATTTGGAGTGCTCCAATAGTCTTGGAAGCAGGATTCGAGCCACACATGTACTTTGAGATATTGTAGTTATTTTCAAAGTTTATATATTTTACTTTATGCTTCCAAGAGTTTAAGCATGTATTTGGAATATATACTATGGTTAACAAGTTTATGTAATGAGCTAGAGATGTATTTATGACTCAATCTTCAAGTCTTAAACTGATTTTCAGAGCACGACTAAAATGTTTTCATAGTTATATATGTGAATGCTTCAATTTTTATGATTTCAAATATTGTGTTTTAATTAGAGAAAATGATAATGATTTAGAAAAAAAATCATGTCTTAAGTATAATATTATGATAAATTATGTATTTAGAGAGTCATGTCACCCATAAGGCTTATGGATAAAATTTCTCCCATGTCAGTCATGTCCCAAGATTGGTTCATGACATACTCTCACATATGACTTGACACTTTCAAACTATTCAGCTATTGCCATGATTGGATTTGATTGTTATTAGATAAATAAGTTATACTGTGATATATGAATTCTACTATTAGTTATGTTCTGCTTTGTACACAATGTACTTTTATAGTAGTTCATTGCGAAATATTACACTATATTTTGATAAACCATTAATAGCCATGCACAATATAAGGCAACAACAATCAGAATTGATTTGTATCCCTTGATAGTTGTTTCCCTGATAGCCTTGACAGTTGTAACATTGTTAGCAGATATTGTGGTTGTAATTTATTATTGGGCACACGTATAGGAGAAATTGTAGGTGCTTATTCTTGTATATAATCTTTGGCCTTGATGAATAAAAAAAACACATAAATATTCTTTTACATGGTGTCAGAGCTTGCCATCTACCAATAAACAATCATACAAGGTAGACATGATGGCAACAAAAGACAATCCTGGAAGAAACACTCATCACCATACGATCTAAACTCTAGCGACAACCCTGGGAACGTGATTACACAGATGCAGCTGCGGGTGAGAATTATGATGAATGGGCAAGAACTATACGGACATCTTTAAGAGCAAGGAGAAAATGGGGTTTCATTGATGGAACCATAGAGAAACCTACGAAAGAATCCTTTGAGATAGAGGATCGATGGACGTTCAATCCATGTTGGTGTCATGGATCTTGAACACAATGGAAACCACCTTACGATCAACCTTGTCTTATTTGGAAACTACCAAGGAGCTTTGGGATGACATCAAAGAGAGGTTTTCGGTTGTGAATGGCCCACGCAGTCAGCAGTTGAAATCAGACTTGGCACAGTGCAAGTAATGTGGATTGACTATGGTGGCCTATTACGGAAAGCTGAAGGCCTTGTGGGATGACTTGGCCAACTATGAACAAGTATCGATCTGTACTTGTGGAGGCTGTAAATATGATATTGCAGTAAAACTTGAAAAGCACAAAGAGGAGGAACAAGGCCATCAATTGTTTATGGGACTAAATGATGTGCTCTATGGAACGGTTTATCCAACTTGCTAGCCATAGATCCTCTGCCACCTTTGAATAAGATGTACTCTATTCTGGTACAAGAGGAAAGGGTGAAAACTATCACATGAGCTAAACAAGAAAGACTAGAGGTCATGGGCTTGGCTATTCAAACAGGTGAAAGGATGAAAGGGTGTGAGATCAAGAACAAATCTATGTACGAATTGCAACAAAGCTGGTCATGATCAAACAAGTTGTTTCTTGCTAATTGGATACCCAGAATGGTGGGGTGAGCATACAAGAAGTGACGACAAGGCACGAGGAAGAGGAAAAGGTAAGAACCTTACTGGAGCCAATACTAGATGTGCACAAAATGGTCCAATACGTGCTCATGCTGTCCAGAGCTTGGAACCTAGTGTTGGTAGTGACGGAAAAGGCTCTGCCATGGCAGCATTAAGCAATGAGCAATGGAAAACTTTGTTGTAAATGCTTAATACTTCTAAGGTCACTCCAAATGTAAACATGACTGGTAAAACTAAACTCAATCTATGGATCCTCAATAGCGGGGCATCCAACCATATGACAGGAATCCTTCAACACCTCCATGATGTACGCCAAGTGCCTGGGTGTCCTGTTGGACTTCCTAAAGAAAAATCTATCATGGCCACTAAGGAAGGGACAATAAGGCTTGCCAGGGGTTTAAAACTTGAGAATGTGCTTTAGTTTCCTCAATTAAATTGCAACTTAATTCCTATATCACAATTGATAGATGAATCCAATTGTACTGTCCAGTTTACTAATAACCTATGTGTTATACAGGACCAAACTTCAAAGATGCTGATTGGTGCGGGTGAATGAAGGGATGGACTTTACTTCTTTCGGGAAATTCTGAGAGCGAAGGCTTACAGAACTGAAGGAATGAACCAACTAGAACTGTGGTGCAAGCGCTTCGAACATCCGTCTTGGAAGACTACTTAGTTGATTTCTAAAGCTAGTGGTGGGAAAGATAGTAACTTACTAAATAAAGCTTGTGATATATGTCAAAGAGCTAAGCAAACTAGAGAAACATTTCCATTGAGTAATTATCATGCTTCGAATATATTTGATTTGATACATTGTAATTTATGGGGAGCCTATAGAACTCCGTCTTCTTGTGGTGCTTTGTATTTTCTTACTATTGTGGATGATTGCTCACATGCAGTATGGATTTATTTGTTAATTGATAAGAAAGAAGTATCACGAACACTGGTAAATTTCTTTGCGATGGTGGAAAGGCAATATAACAAAAAGGTTAAAAATGTTAGAAGCGATAATGGAATAGAATTTGTTTGCATGAGAAATTATTTTCTGAAACATGGAATTGTTTTTCAAACATCTTGTACAGGGACACCACAGCAAAATGGAAGGGTCGAAACAAAACATCATCACATCCTCAATGTCGCACGAGCTTTGTGCTTCCAAGGGAGTTTTCCCATTAAATTCTAGGGCGAGTGCATCTTGACAGCAGTGTACTTGATTAATCGCACTCCAAGCCCAGTTTTGAATGGCAAAACTCTGTATGAAGTGTTACACGGCCAGCAACCCTTTTATACCCATTTATGTATTTTTGGGTCCTATGCTATGCTCGCAACCAAGTTACTAAAGGAGATAAGTTTGCAAGTCGTAGTTGTTGATGTGCTTTTGTGGGGTATCTTTATGGGCATAAACAATGGCGAGTTTATGATCTTGATACCCACGAATTCTTTGTGTCACGAGACATAGCCTTCTTTGAAACACAGTTTCCCTTTCAACAAAATGAATCTGCATCAAATATAATGAATCATAATGAATCTGCCAGCAAAGTGGATTATTCCTATCTAGACACATTCGAATTAGTAACAGAAGCAAGTCTTGATGATAGGGGGTACCCATAATATCGAAGTTAATGTAGAAGAAACTGGTGTCATACCAAACTCGCTAGAAATGCGCCATCCTATCGAAGTTGATGTAGAAGACACTAATGTCATGCCAAACTCACCAGAAATGCAGTTTCCAAACCATTATGACGATAATGTGCCACTAGGGTGAGGCTGTCGTGTCAAATATCTGTCTACCTGGTTGCAAGGATATGTCACGAATACTATTAAGAAGTTGAGTCCTCCCACTCGTTCACCAGCTCCATCACATTCCTTAGGTACACCCTATCCTATAACACATTATGTAAACTGTGATCTTACAGCTATTACTGTAGAAAAAGAACCATTTTACTTTCATGAAGCAGTGAAAGATGTTCACTAGAGAGAAGCCATGCAAACCGAGATTCAAGCTCTCGAACGGAATAGCACCTGGACCATGCAGCGCTTGCCACCTGGCGAGAAAGCTCTCGGATGCAAATGGGTCTATCGCATTAAGTGTCACTCTGATGGGATGATTGAACGCTTTAAAGCCAGATTGTTGTCCTTGGCAATCATCAAGTGGAAAGGATCAATTACACCGAAACATTTGCAACAGTTGCTAAAATGGTCATGGTGTGCACTGTCCTAGCTGTGGCAGTAGCGAAAGCTTGGGAACTTCACCAAATGGATGTACACAATGCGTTTCTACATGGAGACCTTCACGAAGAAGTTTTTATAAAAATGCCTCCTGGCTTTGCCGCACCGCAACCAGATATGGTGTGCAAGCTTTGCAAATCGCTCTACGGGTTAAAGCAAGTTCCAAGTTGCTGGTTTGCCAAGCTCTACTACCTTCAAATCTTATGGCTTCCAACAATTATCCCTTGACTATTCTTTGATCACTTTGCAACAATAGGGAGTTCAGCTCATGGTCCTAGTATATGTTGATGACTTGATCATTGCTAGGAATACTTCCTCTGCCATCAAGCACTTTAAGCTCTACTTAAGCACGTGTTTCCATATGAAAGACCTTCGTGAATTAAAGTATTTTTTGGGTATTGAAGTTGCCAGAAGTCCTACCAGGATCTTCCTTTGTTAGCGTAAATATGCTCTTGATATTATATCTGAAGTTGGTATCCTAAGGCTAAACCCGTTGCCACTCCATTAGAGCAAAACCATCGCTTGTCACTTGCTCTAGATCAACCCTTTTCTAATCTCGAGAAGTTTAGGCGCTTGGTTGGGCATCTGATATACTTATGTTTCACTCGACCTGAGTTATCATATAGTGTCCACACTCTATCTCAATTCATGCAACAACCCAAAATAGAACATTGGGAAGCTGCGCTTCGAGTAGTTCAATTTTTGAAGGGGAATCCAGGACAAGGAATACTTTTGGATAGTACTTGTGACTTCCAATTCCATGGTTGGTGCGACTTTGATTGGGCCAATTGCCCTTTAACCCGACATTCTGTCACTGGTTGGTTGGTCCTACTTGGTGGCTCTCCTATATCCTAGAAAACAAAGAAACAACACACGTCTCGTTCCTCTGCTGAAGCTGAATATAGGTCCATGACAACTACTATGTGTGAGTTAAAATGGTTAAAAGGGATCCTATCTAATCTAGGTATTTCCCATGACAAACCTATGGCTCTTCATTGCGATAGTCAGGTAGCCTTACACATCACCAAAAATCTTGTGTTCCATGAACGTACGAAGCATATTGAAATAGACTGCCACTTTGTTAGGGATGAGGTTCTCAAAGGCAATATTCAACCAACCTATGTTCCTACTACCACTCAACTTGCGGATATTTTCACAAAGGCATTAGGAAAACCAAAGTTTCAGTTCCTCCTTGGCAAGTTGGGCGTTCGAAATTTCATGCACCAACTTGAGGAGGGGTATTAGACTATATTTCCAGGAAACCATTAATAGCCATGCACAATATAAGCCAACAACAATCAAAACTGATTTGTATCCCTTGATATTTGTTTCCTGATAGCCTTGACAGTTGTAACATTATTAGCAGATATTGTGGCTGAAATTTATTATTAGTACACATATAGGACAAATTGTAGGTGCCTATTCTTGTATATAATCTTTGGCCTTGATGAATAAAACAGACACAGAAACATTCTTTTATACGAAATGTATAATCCTCTTAGTCTCATCAATTGTTAGGAATCTTAAGTGTTTCTTTTTTATTATTATTTTATCTTAGATTTAATCTTTAGCAAATTGATGAGTATTCAACTTATTATGTAGGCTTCATGACAGTGTTAACATCTATTGATGGTTTGTATCATGTTAATTGAAATATTGATTTTTTTGCCTTGGCTTCAACAGGAATAAGTCATGAAAGAGAAATATGTTGACAGTTTCTAATTTCAATCCAGCTAACACATAAAAATTAGGAATTGTACTACTACTTTTAGTGGCACCAAGAGACTAATGATTTG
This sequence comes from Dalbergia oliveri, assembly GCA_030441495.1. Taxonomy (NCBI): domain Eukaryota; kingdom Viridiplantae; phylum Streptophyta; class Magnoliopsida; order Fabales; family Fabaceae; genus Dalbergia; species Dalbergia oliveri. Next base: position 19,864,666 of record JAMLFY010000003.1, read on the forward strand.
TTTTAAGCTTTAAAAACTTTCAGTTCCCTCTTTGTCTTCTGGGACCAGTTGTGCATGAATGCATCCGAAGATGAATTCATGGATATATCAGGAAGTATATGACTTTTTAATTTTATTTTCTTTCCCTATCAGTGGCTAAGCTTGAAGGCATGACAGGAAAATGAAATGCCTTCCATATTGAGAACAACAGATATAACCAATACTTTAAGCTGTACAGCTTTGTTAATTATGTCAAAATGCATGATTATAACCTGCTTGCACAAGTACATGACAGACAACAATAACATGAATAGTTAAGGAAATGAATAGAACTTCTGTAATTTTTTATAGGTACACTGTGCTTATTCTTTAGTTTTCCTGTATATTTATTGACCTCAATGGTGCTTTTGATAAGGGAAGCTTTTGATATTTGTTGTTAGAAATTATTACCCTGTATATTTGTTAAATATTTGTCTCCTAATAATTAATAATTAATTAGGAAGCAGTTCTGTCTTATGACATAGTCGTATGGTGTCTCCACTAGCATGATTATGAAAAGGTTATTAAACTCTTGAGGATAAAACCAGCAACTAGAGTTTAATGCTTGCTTTTTTTCTTTTGCTGGTGCCTGCAGTTTGATGTAGACTGATTGTATGTCTTCTGTTTTCTTATGTCTCTGTTGGTGCTTCCAGCCTAATGGTTGGCTGATTCTTTGGAGTATCGGGAAAAAAAAATAGTTAAAAGAAAAATGGATTTTGACATTAATTGTTGACCACTATCGAAATTGTGTATCCCTGTTCTTTAATAAAATTATTCACATCCTTTTATATTTCTTATGATGTTGCAAGTTTGGCAGTAATTTATTTTCATCAAAAGATGCATTCATAAAAAAATCTATATCTGTTTAAGGTTTACTATATGCAACTATGATAAAAAGCTACTACATAAGTCCTAAACCTTGAAAGAAGTCCTAAACCATATATGTACACTTATGATCTCCTTAAAAAATAATATGAAGCTATCAAGTCAGATAATGATGCATTTCAAGCTCAAAACCAAAAACTTCAGGCTGGTGTTTGTTAGTTTTCTTCTACCATAATCCAATTATGATATGGTGATTTGATCATATGTTTACTTTGACAAGATCTTTTTGAAATGGGAAGCAAGTTGAGACAATTACTGTTGAAAAGATAGAGATTTGAACTAAAATCTTAAACATTTGAACTCTAGACTTTAATAGTAGGTAGCTTTATTTAGCAGGTGTTGTTATTAGCCACGAATCTAAACCATATTACAGTTAATCTAAAACAGTTGCAGAATTCAAGTACATATATTAATCTGAGAAGTTTGATAATAAAGAAGAAAGAATTCCTGTTTTTTCCTCTGTTTCAACTAGAAGATGATGTTATTCATGAGCTTCCATCTCCTCCCATGTTGAAAGAAGCTTTGTTCACTCATCATGGCATGGTGTTGCTGAAGTGTCTCTTGAATAATGAGGAATTGAAATTATATGTAGGAATCCACTCACCTCATATAGTAAAGTGGTGGTTAATGTTAACTGACATGAGAACGAAAGATATAGTTGCATCCTATAGATATAGTGAGAAGCTTAGGTGTTATGTTGTAATTCTGTTTCTAAATCAGATGGTTCCTGACGAAGTTAATTCCAGGTTTTGTGTACTTCCTCTCAGACCAAGCTCCCCATTGTGAACCTATTCCAAATGTTCCTTTTGACTTCTTAGATGCGCATACTTTTGTAATATATCTGAAGGCCTACTTTCTGGGTTTAAATAAAGGGATGCTAGTCTTCCTTTTCCTAAGTGTGTTGTGGTGTATGATGGGGGAACATGTAAGTTAACTATTGTCAGAGTTCCATCTAATTAATTTAGCTCTTGGTGAAGCTAGAATTGTAAAACATCGAGTTGCTATAATATCCTAGCTTGGGGTCAACTAGAAAACCATCCTTATATGGAATGTACATGTCTCAGCTTTGATAGCAGACAATCATTCCTTTGGCTTGTGGAAGAACCTTGCAGTTGAAGGTGATTTGACCCCAATTGCAAGCTGGAAGAACTATTTGGCGATTATAGAGGGAAGAACTACAAATGTGTTATGGGTCATCAATGCTAGACAATAAGTTTAGGAAAACAATGCTTTATCATAAATCTATTTTAGTGTCGTTGATGTAGTAGACCTTAGTGATTTTTATTATTCATTTAGTATTTTTCAAATTTATCTAACAAGGTGGTGAGTATGTGTTTTGGAGTTATGATTTCATGCAATTTCAAAGACATGTCCAAATAAGTTGAACCTTTTTTTTGGGTTTGTATTGTTTTTATTGTTCGTTAGTTTGTATTTATCCTTGATGAATTCTATATGGTCTATAAGTTGGTCCTTCATTGCAAGTAATTGGTAGCAAAAGAAATTTTACATGGCAAATGTATTTACTCCTAATTACTGCAACATAAAGTTAAACCAACAAGTGAGGCATGTAGCTGAAGTTACTCATTGCAAATAAGAAAAACTAATAAAGTGCAATCATACTGACCAATAAATTAAGAAGATTAAACACTAATCATTACCTCTAATCCCCAATAGCATCTAAAAGGTAAAATCACATGACATGCAATTAATTGTTTAAGGGTATATTGAAGTGGTTAGAAAATTTTCAGTTATGTTAAAACACACACTAGGCAGGTTACCTGTAGCGCTCCTATTGTCTCACTATTTTTGTTTCACAGGTGGCATATCTCACCATCAGAGAATATGGCAATTTTTGTTTTAGCATTTGATTTTTCAATAAAAAAAAATTGCATAGATTGACCTATATAGTAATTGCTCTGCAATCTCTAAATTTATCCTTATAATTGTGTAAATTTGATATGGTTTTTCTCATTATTAATGTGTCAAAGTTAATCCAGCCTAACTACAAACAACAAATTACTCATTATATAACATATTAATCAAGGATGCGGGAGAAAAGAGGAATGCACCTAATATACGGACTGCTGTGAAAGCTAGCTAAAAAAGGCAAAGGACAATGAAATTGAAAGATAACTCAATTGCATTATTTAATCCTTATATATTACAAAGCCATATGTAGTTGGCCAAGAACTAAATATATGAACAACGATCAATAAAGACTAGCCTATATTCTAATAATAAACCCAATTTTATGGGTAGAATTTTAATCCTATGGGTGGGTATTTTTCATTTAGCAAAATAGCCCTTCAACCTGTGGTCTATTAATATTTATGGAAAAAAAATTTCTTATTGCAGTACTTAAATTAATTTATTTCTTTGGTTCATATTGCACATCTGCCTGACCCAAATGCATTTCTTAATATTTACTTATTATAAAGTCATATAGTTAATGGTTGCCTAATAACAATATTTATGGTTGAGGCACTTAGGTTCTCAGTTTTAGGGGTACAATGAGAAGTGAAACATAGTCTACAGTTTCTTAATGATGCTGCCCTTAGGAGTTCCTATGAGATAACTAAAACAGGAGTTGTATTATGTCAAGGGATGGGTGCATGGTTTTTAGTTCCAGTTTGCTATGGTTTTGTAGGCGAGTTCTATAGTGGAGAATAATGAGTTTGATATTATGTGATCTCTAATATTATTATAATAAAAATTAGTATTAAAATTATAAATTTATCCTTTTTCTTAACTTTCCCCTCTCTCTCTCTCTCCTTCCCCTCCCCTCCTACTGTTCCCTGAGCAGGATGACCTCATCCTTGCCACCGCTGGCACAGATGAAGCCATCAGGGAGACAGCAACGGTGTTGACATTGCTAGAGTGGCCGACAAGGGTGTTCCTGAGCTTGTAGTTAGTGAGGTTCTAGACCTTGACAATTTGGGACACAGATTGGGACCATGGCACCCTTGTCACTTTAATACTCAACAGTGACTTAGGTCTTGCCATCAGGCCTCAACCAAGGAGCACCAAGTTTGGTTGCAAGGACATGGCTCAATGGCATTAGCTCAAGGGTCTCATCGATTGCATACACTAACATGTGACCTTGGTGTACCGGTACCGACCACTTCGGGCCTCATTGTGAGGTGGTCGTGCACCCTGAGCAATGTCGAGCCTCTGCTCCTCTATGTTCATGAGGACTTTGCAGTTGTTGGCGTCGAGGCTGACATCATCGGAGACGAACCCGATCGTCAGACTTTGATGTTTTTGCCAGTGTCGTGGACAATCTTCTCGTAGTCGACGTTGGCTTTTGTGGTGATCTCGCCGAAGACCATGACCATGTTGGTCTTTGTGCAGATCTAGCAGGTGACCTTGCTGTCGAGGTCCTGCTCCAAGCAAGCGTTGAAGACAGCATCAGAGATATGGTCACAGAGCTTGTTTGAGTGTCCCTCGTTCCTTAGTGTGGCCAACAAAGCAGCCAGTGGAGGTGGCAGCGGTGAGGTCCCAAAGGCTTGGGAGTGGCTGGTGAGACAGCGGCGAGAGTGTGAGAGGTTTGGCACTGGTGTAAAGGGAGGAGGAGATGAAAAGAGATAAAAAGGGTAAATAGGTAACGTGATCTTTAATAAATAATAAAATATGAATATATTATATTATTTAATTATTTTTTGTGATAAGAATCTTTAATCTCAACCGTTGGATAATATTTTAATGGTTGAAATTTAAAGATCACATGGTTCAAACTCATCCTCTCCACCTAGAACTCGTCTGTTTTTGTATATTGTGTCTTGATATGCTTGATCTCATTGATGTTTTTGGTTAGCATCGTCATTGATTATCGAAAAAAAAATTGTGAACAACCATCTGTAAAGTTAAGAAAGAAAAGCTTGATTGTAATGACTCCAATTTCATCTTTTGAGATACACACACGATCCATGAATAGGTTGAACAAAAGATTATTTTGGTTCTGTACTATTTCATAACTCAAATTTTTATTCCATTATCTAAACTATATTTGTTTATCACAACTATATAATTTAAAATAATGTATCTATTTATTTAAATTATCCTCACAATTGCGTAGGTCTAATACTAGCAGAATTAGTTTCATATCAGAATTAGGTTTTAACTAGTACTTTAACCTTCAATGCATGGGATGATAAGTAAAAAATAGCTTAAAACTTAGTAAATAATAAAATTAATTTATGGCAATTTTTTAAATTAACTAACAACAATAAATAATTAACAATGACGTTCACGATTAAGAGTAAATACTACAAAGGACTAATTATATATGATCTTTGTTTCAAATTTTGATCTTCATATACCACCCTACATTATATTATATTATATTATATATATATAATGAATGTGTTATATAATAAAGTAAAGTAAATAAAAAATATAAATATAGATTTATTACTGAAATTTAAATTTTTTAAAACACCTCTAAATAAACATTTCTGGTTATATTGCAAGGTTGCCCATGGTGTCATCCAATATTAATATTTTCAAATTATTTATTGATTTTACTAGTGAGATAGCTACATAAAGTTTCCCATGAGTAAATATATGTTTGGGTATAAATAACCCAACAAATTACAAAGATTGCCCTTGACTTTTACTAATGGTCATAGAAAAACAGAGTGATAATCGTGACTGTCATCACTACACTTGTTGGGAAGACCCTGTAACTGTTATGCTATGGTTTAGTAAATTTTTATCTAATCATTCATCATTTATTTACCTTGTGCTAAAAAATCTCACATTTGAGTCTCAAAATTTATAAGCATTTGGCTTGAAATTTTAAATGTTTTTAAAACAAGCCTTTCTAACATTCTCTTTGATGTATTATGTAAACTTGATTGTTATTTTATGAATGGGTATATTGTGATGTTGCGCATGAATGATGATGGTAAAGTATTTATGTGAATGTTAAAGTTATTGGATATGGTCCCCATTGATAAATTATTAATGTGATATGAAATGTTAAAGACATTGGACATAGTCCCCACTCCAAGTATTTACATGATATAAAATGTTAAAGATATTGGACTCTGTCCCACTAATAAAGCATTAATGTGATTTAAAATGTTAAAGATGTTGGTCTTGGACCCACTAATTTGGAAATAATCCTCGATAGAAAGAGGTGGTCCCACTGTTCTAACACATTATTTATCTCCACTTATTTGTCGATGATGATCGGCTTTTGGTATAAGTTTATTACCCCACTGATTGGATAAACTAGATGTATAAATGTCACGACCTGATTTGGACATGCAACTAGCATGTGAGAAATATCATTCCTACGTAAGCCTCATGACCCGTGATGCTCTATATGCACAGCTATTTATAAAATCGTTTAAAATGTAGTTTCATTTTCTACATACAAATCATCTACTCTTTTACATTAAGATAATCAAAACTAAAGTCTAGTCTGTTTCTAAAATCTGAAATCATAATACCAACAATTATACATAAAGTCCATCTTGTACAAACCAAAATAATATCTTTATATGCATGAACTATAACACAATGCCCTATAGTCCAGGAACCTACCTGCAATAATACTAGAGCACTCTAGAACAAAACAATAAACTCTTCACCCAAATACGGCTCACAGAAACTCTAGTGTGGCTAGGAAGATGATGGCTAGGAAGAACCCGCAATCGCTTCTATCTTCTAAATGGGAGAAAAGGAAGAGAAGGGTGAGTTTTATTCAAAACTTAGTTAGTGAATTATCACTTGAAATCCCCTTCATAGGACACCAAGGAAACAATGCAATAAATCATAATAACAATAATAGTATAAAGCTTTAAAACATTTCATACTTGTAGGCATATAATCAAAATCAGGTTCTCTATAAATCAACCTAACAATATCCTAATAGAGAAACAGAAATCTCTCTCTGGATATACATCATTTAGGTGTTAACAAAATCTCTGTATAATAACCTCTAGTCACATTTGGGCATTATGTATCGTCGTTCCAAGTGTGACAATAATTCCTCTATTTTTCTAGCCCTGAGGCTACTTGGTATCAAAGTTAACGATTAACTGCGTTAATACAGAGCCCTTTTCTTTATATCTACTATCCAAATTAGTCTATTCTTATTTTCAATAAATCTGAAAACTCCCAAAATATTTAAATACCCTGAGAGCTTGAAGCCTCATAACTCTAATAGTCTGACCTTAGCATATCCGTTGCTATAAAATCATGCCTAAGGGATCACCCATCGCAAACACTGTGATTTCAATCCCAGAGTATATAGTCGCCAACTATCCTGAGTCTTGTGAAGATTCACACTCTAAAGTTCTTTTATGCCCGTGTTTCTAAACTCTTTTTTAATAATGTATACTCATGGGCTTGAAAACTCTAAAATCATAATAACATTCTCTAGAGTCATAAAGTTTTCCAATAATCATCTTCATAATCAATTCAACATAGAAATCATTCTAATAATCACATAGTTCTAGTAATCATAATTATAACCAACGCCACATAAAAACATTTCATCAAAGATGGTCCCACAAGTTTTCTCAAAACCAGTTCATGCTATTTTGAAAATCACAATTTCATAAATCAGTAGAAATATCAAATCTTGTATAGAAATCCTTAAAAATCATACCTTAAGTCATAGTTTTATGAAAATAATTCTAATGGACAACATAGAGATCACAAGTGTGAACCCACTCAGTTGGAGGGATGGAATATACAGGATTGACACCAACAAAACCCTAGGAAGCATAAATGGCACTGATATCTGCCAGGAAAATAATAGAACTCTAGATCAATATCTAAATGACTTTAATCTAACCCTTTAATGATGGAGGAACACTATGACATGAAAACAAGGAAGCATTCAAGATCTAACCCCAAGAAAAAAAGAAGAATAGAAGAAAGCAGTAGAAATATCAAAATCTCTTACCTTAAAGCATTGGAAGTGAAAGATTGGAGTTAAATTGAGTGAAATGGAGTGAGAAAAGGGTAGAATGGTGTAGAGAGACGAGTTCTTCATGTTTGGAAGGTGTAGGGTGCATTTTGGTGGTCTAAACCTCGAAAATGGTAGATTTTTATAAAACTTTGAGCGTTGTAATGCTCATAAAGAGCATTCTAGAAGATCACGGCCTTATCGCTGGACTGACAGCATTGATTGAGTGCTATAGTGCTCTCCAGAAAGCATATCTTTCTCCACTTGAACTGTCGTATCCTTCTTGACCCCTACAATGTTCTCCAGATAGGTTTTTCTTACATCTTGGGGTTATAATTCAAGTGAGGCCTACCAACAACACGAGTAGGTCCCAAGAAACCCTATAGTAGTCCCTGATTTGCCTAGGAACACATGTACCTCGGATATTACAATAAAGAAACATATGTATACAGAAAGAAACATATAAAGAAAGAGATATATAAAGGAAGAGATGTGCAAAGGAAAGGATGAATAAGGAAAGAGAAAGTAAATGAAGAGACTAACCTACATACTTTATGTGATTGAATAAAATGTTATATGTATGTTTATGTTTGTTTATATTGTCATGCATACATAAAATGTAGTATTGCATCCATATTAAGAAAGACCATATTAAAAGATACGTTACCTCGGGTAAAGATTTACAAAACTTATTAATTGAATTTTAATGTATGTTCACGTTTTTTTCAAAAATAAACTGAGATGGCTAGGAATGATTTCGATGACATCTTATTATGTGCATTTTATTGGAAACTTTTGAGTTTTCACCCCATTATATTTCTGTTTATCTCAGACGAGTAGCAAGTAACTACAAATCATCTCTAGTTCATGTGACTTATTTAGATGAGTTATGCATAACTCCATTGGAAGTTTAATTACTTCATTGATTACTGGACCAATGTTAGCTGCATAGTATTTATTGTTTTTACTATTTATCACATACTGTTTGGATTTATCTACATATTGATAGTGTGTAAATTATTCAAACATTGGATGATTTGTAGATGTTTATGAATGTTTGGTTAGCTTCTAAATAAATATTGTACACAATTTATCTATGTGCAAGGCTTCTAGTTTGATTTTTATTAAGTTATAAAACTATTATTGTTATTTTCCTTGTATCTTATTTTGTCAAAAAAATTTACAAGACCTGAAAGTAATAACTAAAGGTTAACATCAAAACGACTCAAGTGTTAAAGGGTTAAAATTTAGGGTGTTACAAATTACTAATAATCTTCAATAATATTATAATGATATATAATAATTATGATTATAATTGTTCTAAAAATTATTAATTATTAAAACTTTAAAAATTGTGAGCCGTAAATTACTCAAGTGACATATGGAAAAATTTCCTCCAAAAAAGTCTTAAATATTAGTATTATAGATTTTTAATTATCTCACTGTTACTTTCATATTAGAATTAGTTTTTAGTTTTTTATTACATGGGGATAAATGGTAATTTTTACATAATGGTGTGCAAGTGTTTTTGTCTCAATCATGTGAATCATTTACTCTCTCAATACCAATGCTGGATTGCAAAACTATCCCGATAGTCAATTGATGATTTCTCTCTGGCTTTTACCAACATGAAGGATGTCCTCAAAGATGCTTGGGATTGAAGGATTTATATATGTTCAAATATTAGCTTTGTAGTTGCTAAGCATTACTTTTAGGCTCTTTTGTTTTGCATATGTCGACTTTGAGAATTCTTTAATATTGGTGTTTCAAGGCAGTTAGTGATTTGATGTGTAGTGGTTAAACATTGTGACCATGGCTCTCTTTATAAAACTTGATTGTAATGATTTTATGTAGAATCTTATTGTCATGAAAGATATCAGCCTATCAATATCCATTTTATTTTGTCCCATATAATTAAGCTCCATCAAATCTATATAAATATATATATATATATATATATATATATATATATATATATAACTTATTATGCATAAAAAACACAATTGTTATTGATCTTTGAAACAATGAGATAATGCTATTTGAAATATGAACCATTAGTACATGGTTCTATACTCATTGTAACAGCACATATCTATATTATTATTATACGTGTATAATAATAATTTAGACCAAAACCGAAATCCAATAAGCAATTACCCAATTCAATGCAATTTAGTACTCATAGTCCGTCATTACTAAGCAGTCACTACTAGAAACTAGTGGTACACAGACGGATTTTTTCCGTCTGTATACAGACAAATTTATAGATGAAAAGACAAAAAATTAGGGAATCTTTTTTTTTTGGGAAAAGTAGCATACCCTTCTGTCAATATGCAGTAAATGTTGGCATAAACACCGCTACATGGCGGGTAAATATAGATGGAAAATAAGGGAATTTTTTTTTATTCTAACAAATACAAACGAATTTATAGTTGGATGCTTAAAAATAAAAATAAAAAAATAAAAAAACAATTATAGACGGGTAAATCCGTCTATAATTTGAACTTAAAAACTCATTTTCTAAACGATGCATTTCATTAATCGTGTTACAACAGAGTTTTCATCTGTAATTCAATAAATGAAACGATTTGTTTCATTAATCGTGTTAAGATGAAAATTTCGTACTTCTTGCTCACTTCACCGTTTGGTTTTCTCTTTCATCTCTCCCTCTCTCTAGCTCCAACGCCATATTTTTTGCCTGCTTGTGATTGGAGCCTCCTTTTCCAAACGTTTGCGCCATTATATTCTTGGTATTGTGCTCTACGTTTTAATCAGTTTAGTTTTTTATTTTGGTGTTTTATTTTTGTGCTTTAAATTGGTGATTGTTTGTAGTTGTATTGTTACTAATTGGTAGAAATTGTTAGCTCCAGAACCTTTCAGAAAGCTTCAACTCAATATGTTTTGAATGACAACAAAGCCAATTTAAAGAAAATATTTTGAGGAATGACTAATGTCTACCTTGAGTTTCTTAAAATAGCAAACAAGATTATTCATTAGCATATCATGGCTCTAATAGGAAGAATAATTTCACTTTATATGTGTAAATATGTTTTATCTCGTGTAAAGACGTGTAAAGAGATGAGAACTAAATGGAAGTGATAATTATATCATGAAATGAGCATATAAATGCTTAGTGGGTTGAAGAAAATCTACAAGCACTAGAAACCAAGGTTTGAGTCTTTAGAAAGTAACATTGGACTTCAAAAGTACGCTTAAAGCAAAGATAATCAACCCATCTCTGAAGCCAATGTGTTCTACAACCTTCAATCTTCATGATCACAATCTTGTCATCATTAACAAGCACTAATTAAAGACTAGAAGACCAAAGAATCATCAAGGAACTGATAACGCACTTTAGAAAGTTCACTTTACAGTGAAACACTGAACTTTACTGGCAAATGAGGGAAAATTTGAAATTCAAATTTGAAGTCAAGCCCAGTTAAGCTGACACATCATCTCTTCTGCCAACTTGGTCAACTACTTCATTTCCAAAGCAAGTGTTCAGAAACCAATCATTTAGAAAGTTAAAAGGTAGTTTCTGAAGATACTTAGAAACCACTGTCTCACAACACCTTCTGCAACAGCTTAACACAAGATGAGCTACTCCTCTAGACTATTTTTCCAAGTAACAAACTGATGATCAACACATGTCACTTGAACAACAGATCAAGGACAAAGGTCATAAATGCAAAACATATATAAATTGTGAGCTAAGCCTTTAAAGATGGGATCTTGATGAAGAATAAGTGCTGATACGCAAAACTTTCTCCTCATCTTCTCTATGAAGTTTATTACTTCTTATAATCAGTTTCCTTACTTGCAAAAATTTTCTTTCTACATTCTTAGTAAATAACACATTCTTCCAAGGAAGAATAGTTAGAAAGAAGTCATTCAAATTTTTTCCAGGATATTCATTGTATATTTTATGGAAACTTGAATATAGGTTAGTTTGAGTAGCAAACCCAAACACAAACTTTTGTATCCTTGAATCCAGGTAATGATCGGTGTGAAATAGCTTAGAGAGGCTACAGTAAAACTACTTGTAATGCATCAATAAGGTGTTCTTACTGATCCTGTTTAGCTTGGAGAGGCTAGTCAAAGACTACTCAAGGTTAGCTTGGAGAGGCTAGTACAAGACTACTTGGGTTCAGCTTGAAGAAGCTAGTGAATAACTACTTGGTTTGTTATAGCATAGTGTATTTGCTGTCACTGGTTCAGCTTGAAGAGGCTAATAAATAACTACTTAGTTTGTGATAGCAAAGTGTACTTATTGTTCACTAGTTCAATTCCAGAAGTTGGTGAATAACTACTTAATTTGTGATAGTAGAAGTTGTTACTGGTCACACGTAAGAGCTTAGGAAGGCTATTGTAAAGACTATCATATTTCTTTCTTGGTTTCAGAAAGGTTTAGTGGAACTTAACTGTTATTGGGAATTGGATATAAGTAGGTTTGGCTAAAACTAGTACAAAAATATTTATGTAGTTTTTTTTTCTCTTCCCTTAACTTCCCTTTCTTTTATTCTATGCTTTGTGAATATTAATCTGTGTTTACCTTACAACTTTCTCTTATGCTAATTTATCATATACTTGGTAGTTTAGAAAGTAAGTTTCTGAAACATCTATGCTATTTTGCTGTTTTCCAAGCTTAATGCTTGATTGTAATCTGTTTAGCTGTCAAAAATCTAAAGAAAGAAGAAAGAGCAAAGCACGATTCAACCCCCTTCTTGTGTGCTTTTTCACCTACAAATGGCATCAGAGTTCAGGCCTTTAAGGGGTTAAGCAATCCAACGACTAGAGGACAAAAGATCTCAAGAAAAATGGCATAGAATATTCATATAGCATAAGGACACTCCATTAACAAGTTATTCTTTGATGGAGACTATATCTATTGGAGGGATTGTATGGAGCTGTTCATAAAATACACAAGTCTTGACTTGTAAAAAATAATACAAGAAGGTGACTACGTTCCTACCAAAGAGGTTCCAGGAACGATGGTGCACCTTCAACATTAAGAGAAGTCCTAAGGAGGTCTATAAAACAACACAAAGCCAGACTTCAGTTAAACTCCAAAGCTATGTGCCTACTTATGTGTACACTAAGCAAGGCTGAATATGATAAAATTATTGCTTGTGACACGCGAAGGAGATATGGGACAGACTACACATATTGCACAAAGGGACTTGTCAAGTTAAAGAAACTAAGATCAGTATGTTGGTCCATCAATATGTAATGTTTAAAATGACAGATCAAAAAAGTATTGATGAAATGAACATGAGATTTATGCACATCATAAACCAACTAAAAGGTCTTGGCAAAAGGTATTCTAACTCATAAATGATTAGAAAAATATTGTCACGACCCAACCAGGGAATGTGAGGCACGTGAGGAATCTCATTCCCACATAAGCCTCATGATCTCTAATCTCTCTACATGCATAAAATAATATACATTTTATTCTGAAATCATGGTTTCATTTAAATCTCTATTTAAACTGTATATCTGAAATTATATAACTGAAATACTTGTTATATGAAGCTCTGATAACATATTAATCATATTCTGAAAATCAATTTAACTTATTAACTGAATCATAATTTCATCTCTAGCTTACACATATCTTTAATCAAACTCTACAATTTCAATTTATACTTATAAACTGAAAACATATACATGGTTGTTCAAATACTAAAATTAAATACATAATATGAAAATCTATGCATGGCTTGATCCTGCCTACACATTTACTGGAGCACTCTACTCTAACGAAACTTTAAATTAAGCCTTATTCCAAAGTAAGACTCATCACTGAGAACAACTACGTTGCCAAAGGGCTGACACAACATCTGTACCTGCAACTATGAGGAGGAATGGAGAGGGGTGAGTCAACGGACTCAATAAGTGAGCTCTCACCCATCACCCATCACCCATATGGCACAACCAAGGATAATATATATATAGTGCAATATACATGCAGCAGTCATAAATCATTGATATTTATATGCATAATTATATAGAAAAGATATCTCTATATTTATAAATTCATAGAAAAGCATCTATAGATTTTTACTACAACGGAAAATTATTTTTCATACACATAATGGCTCTAAAATCAAATATTTTCTTAAAACACAAATATTCTGAAAGCCTCAATACTCTTAAAACATAAATAACAGTGCTCTAATAGAGAAACATGGATCTCTGGTTATGCATGTCAACCATGACATAACAATTTCTCTAATCTCTGGGATCCAAATTGGACACCTAACTAGGTTCCATCTCTGCTCTAGGAGATTGTCCTCTCAGGACAACTTGGTACCAAGGTTAACGATCGAGGTTCAACCATTAACTCACTGTCGTTTCTTTTTAGCTACCGTATAGTCTCTAGATTATAAATTAATCATGTCTCTAAAACTCTCTTTAGGCTCTTTTCTGGGTTTAAAACTCTATCATATAGTTACTCTATTCTTAAAATCATAAGATCTCTAATACACATAAAATCATTTAAATCTAAAACTTTCAAAACTCTGAAAGCTCTAGACTCATATAACTCTGACAATCTGACTTTAGCATAACTGTGACTGAAATCATGCCCAAGGGATCACCGCTTGTAGGCATTCTGATTTCAAATCCACAGAATATGTATCTGGCAGTTGCTACGAATCATATTGAATTCCATACTTCGGAATATCATAAAAACTGAATTTCTAAAATCTCATCTCTCAAGCTAACATCTTTCATAATTTAATAACTCTAATATCATACTTTGAAACAGAAAGGTTCAAAATCATAAAATCTCTGAAGTTATAATAACATCCAAGTTCATGAAATTTAGTCATATTCTGTTTGTCATTTTTGCCAAAATATCTTAACTAATACTCTAAAATCATATTTGAAATCTCAAGTCTTGAAGCACATTTGATAAAATAACAGGTTATTAAATCACATATTCTTGCATTGAATCTCTTAGAGTTGCACATAAAACATTTCCATAACATGCAATCTATCAATCATGGTCTCATGGTTTTCTAGAAATATATTTTTCATGCTATTGTTAAAATCATGCTCTTTGTCTAGCTTGCTTTCTTTGCAAAATTATATATATAATCATACTTCCATATCTAATTTCATATTTAACAATGATCATTCACAAACATACTCATAATGCTTAAAAATAAGGTCATGAGTTTGAACCCACTCACTAGAAGTCAGGAGTATGTGGGCACCACTAACTTAACCTTAGGAGCTTGGAATGACACCAACAACTATCATAGAGTAACCATAACTCTAGATTAATCTGTAATAACCTCTAGAGAGCTCTAATATAACCCTAATAATATTGGAGAAACACCCCACTTGATAACAATGACAAAAACAACAAAGTCTAAACCATGGAACATGTAAAGGAGAGGAAGGAGATGATAAAACCAACATAGAACCTTACCTTTGATCTTTGAAGGAGAAGGATTGATGATGGATTAAGTGGAAGAGAGTGGGGAAGGGTTTGGAGGAAGGGGGTTTGGTTTCTGCCCAAAATCTCGAGCTTGGGGTTTAAAAAAGGGCAAAAAATGAAACGACGTCATTTTTGGCAGTTCACGCTCCAGGGAGACTGCTATAGCGTAAGGCCGCGTCCGCGCCGCCTCCTGTGCACTTATGACCACTATAGCGGTCCTTAGACCACTGCAACACATGCAATTGCCCTCGGTGACCGCTATGGTGGTGAAGGCAAAACCCAACCTGCATAATTCTTGCCACATAGTTTCCAGATCATCGTACTTATTTACATTTCTTACTTTTAAGTTAATGGATTAACTTTAAAACATAAATGTAAATAAGGAAATACCCCTATTTGGATTCAAATAAAATATCCAAAAAATCAAAATCCCAACCATTCAAAATTCAAATTTTGGGTTTTAGTTCAAATCTAAAAATTCTCACAGTTTTATAAACTTATGGTCCAAAACGAAACATTTAAGGGTTTCGTAAAAATCATTAAAAATCACTTTTCAACTTATTTTCCCTCTAGGAACAATTTGGGACTTTTGATCCTAAGAAAGTGACTCCAACATATAGCCCTACAAGGAGGTGTAGCGTCTAGACTTAGTAAAGTCCAGGACCGGTGGGTCAAACACTGAGATTGTATTGTCTCCTGACACGTGTACACGGGTGTTACAAATACTGAAAAGCCTTCCTACTAAATAGCTATAGAAAAATTAATTTTAAGTATTTTATGGATGTAGATCACACATTTGTTATTTGTAAATTAAATTCTCTGTCGTTTTGAGATTACTTAAAAATTTTATGTTACATGCACTATGTTATTTCGTTTATTGGTTAGAATTTTATTTTACTATATAACATTGTCATATACATTTAAAAATTATTTCAAATATTTTCCACTTAAATTAAATTTAGTTTTTTTTTAATTGTAGTTAGACTTTTCGATAAAACGTTACAATTTCTTAGCTTAATAATTTCATATTCTGACATATTAATATTAGCAATGAATATCAAAATATTTATAAGCACTTGATGCATTGAATAAAAGGGTTAAAACTATTTTTAGGATCAATGCAATAAACTCTAATTTATATATTTAAAAGAAATTAAAGAACTACACAATTACAATTGATTTTTGGAAAAAAAATCTCTTAAAATAGTATAACGAATCTAATAATATTTTTAAGTAAAAAATAAAAATAATACGATATATAAGTAAAAAATAATAATAAAATTGGTAATAAATAATTTACATATAATATTTACTATGTCATATTTGTGTTCAGTAATAACAATATTTTTTAAAATCATTGTATATTAGACATATCTAAAACATATACTTTAGTTTAAATTTCCTTTTTAATTTTCAAGAATATAATAATTATCATAAAACTTTATTTTGTTTTAGTTATAATTGTGTTCATTAATAACAATATTTTTTAAAATCATCGTATATTAGACATATCTAAAATGTTGCCTTTTATTTTTTCAGAATATAATAATTATCATAAAACTTTATTTAGTTTTAGTTTATATTTTTAATTATAATTTAATCAATTATATTAATTTCTACTACTATATAAGTTAACTTAATTAGAGCAATTATCATAAATTTATTTTACTTTATTTCATCAATTATATTGATTTCTACTACTAGGTGCATTTTATTAAAATATTCCTTCAATATTATCTTTTAGTCTCAACAGTCTAACTTTCATATACACATCAACAATTTTAGTAGTTATGTGTTGTTCTTTCTTAAGAAAAATGTAATGCTTTTAAAATAAAGATTTCATCACATCCATCCCTATTTTTTTATGTATTCCATTTTCATCTTGCCAAAAAATATATTCCATTTTTATGAATTCTATTTCATATGCTAAATAACATGTGTTCTAGAAAAAGCTCCTTATTCTGCACCATTTTCTCCTAACTTATGTGTCTTTTCACTGCCTTGGCTATCATGATTTCTAATGTCAATCCATAATAAAATAAAATCAAATTTATTTATGAAATTTAAAGATTTAGAGCATTGTTTCATCAATCAAGTTATTTCTCAGTTTGAAACTCACCCCCCAAAAAAAAACAAAAACCTATTTTGGGAGTATGCTTAAATTGACAAAGGTTTTATAAAGTTTGGTTACGGTTTAAGGAGCATTATGTTTTATGATTATCCAAATGAGAATTATTATGGAAATAAATTCTAAGGGAATGACAGTATGTGGTTGCTTCACCCAATATTGGAAGAAACTTTGTGTTACAGACTTAATAAATGAATTTCATATTACTTTTGAGATATTCATCTATAGTCCATCACCACTCTTGAGTTACATCATATGGCATATTGATTGTCCAGGAATGAGATTAAGAAACTTTTAAAAGTTAGTGAAGGTTTGAGGAGGCATCAGGTGTTTATCATTTCATTTTACATAAGTTATATTTTATAATTTTTATCAATTAATTATTTATAAAATACTTTTATAAGCCACTAATTAATAGGATAGTGAGGCACTCCAAAAGATTACCACCGACATTAATATTGTAATTATGGATGATGAATTGACATTAATTTAAATAAACATAATTGAAGTTTTATAATGATTAGAGAATGTTGTAGCAAACTTTTCATTTTATCAAATTTATTAAAAATGTTAACATAAATGTGTTGTAATAGAGATTATTAATTTATATTAACTTTATTGGAATCATTGTGTGCATTTTAATTAGAATTCTCATGGAGAACAAATTAATTAATTTATATTGCATATATTATAGAATGGTACCTTTCAATATGCCACAATTATTTCAACTATGTATATTGAGATTAAATCAAGAATTTACAGACTATAAATAAATCAAATTACTATAAATTCAATGAACACCTATAGCTTTAAATGTAAAATGACTTATTAGTTTTGAAACTGAAATGTAGTATATTTTATGTAAATCAATAATTTATTTAGTATTTCGCTCTAGCCTGCTAACGATATTTGAGTTACCAAGTAAATGGGTTTCAAAATAGTAGAGTTATAAATTTAGCAATAACTTGAATATACTTATATTTCATTACATATATGATCATAATTATATAGCTCGGGAACATAAATCCCATATTAGGAGTGTGCAATTGTCATAACCCGACTTGGATCGTAAGGATGGAATCTATCACGTAAGCCTGGGTGATGTGTCTTTTTAAAGACATATAATAGTATAATGTCATACTTAAAACATGATTTTATTCTAAATCAATATCAATTTCTCTGTTCAAAACATAATATTCAAATTCATGAAAACTGAAGTATCTAATACTCTAGCTCTGAAAACTCATTTTAGCCAAATATGTTAATCATGAAATCATAACTGTCTCATCACATAATCTAAATTTTGAAATCTAAAATCAACTTAACATTTGTAGGCTGAATCATAAATGTATCGTTGGTTGGCTACATAAATCTTTAACCATAGGCTATATTTGAAATACATACTCAAGCTCTAAAAACATACACATAAATGATTTATATTTTGAAATTTAATACATAATCTGAAAATAAATGCATGGGGATCTTGCTTGCACATCTATTAGAGCACTCTAATATTAAAATGCACTTAACTAAGCCTTATTTCAAAATAAGGCTCACCATTCTACTGACAGGGGCGAAACGATATCTACCTGCAACTATGAGAGGAAGGAAGAAGGTCATTCGGACTTAGTGAGTGGATTTTTACCATCACCCACATGAGACAACCAAAGAATATACATAAATACAATATACATACAGCAATAATAAATTATTTGATATATTTATATACATAGCTATATAGAAAAACATTTTTCATTCCATAAATTCTTAAACAAGTATTTCTAAACTCATAATCAAATATGAAATCATTTTAACTGAGGGTATGATAGAGCATCGGAAACGGTATTTGTTGAACATGATAAATACATATATGATAACAAAAGCTATAAAATCATAAACTGTAAAGTGATATTCAGTCCCTGATGAACAAGAGCACTTGTTGAAATCAAAACAATCCCCTCAGACAAGCTGTGTGTACCTATCTAGGTTCCATGTTCTATATATGCTTGGGGCGATATTGTCTTCTAGCGGAGAACTTGGTACCAAGGTTAATGATCTTATCAAGTCATTAACTGAACTGTTATTTCCTTATTTCTCCGCTAAACTAGTTTGATAAAAATCATAACTGAAGGATGGGTGCTCAGTCCTTCGCGAACAAAAGCCCCTAACTAAAATCTTAAAACATTTAATTTCTTAATTCTCTAGAGTTCTGGATTTATATAACTCTAACAATTTGACTTTAACATAACTGGATAAAAATTGTGCCCAAGGGATCACCCACTTCAGGCATTCCGATTCCAAGCCCACAAAATATGTATTTGGCAGTTGCTATGAATCATACTAAATTCTGTACCTCTTGGTACTATAAAGTTGAAGTTCTAAATTCATATCTTAAACAAACATATTCTTATACACTTGAAAATTCTAAATTCATAGCTCAAACACTAGGGTTTATAATCATAATAACTCTAAAATCATGACAACATATTTCTTCATAAAACTAAATCATATTTTATTCAACATAGCTCAACTTAACATTTCAATAAAACGATTTTTGAAATTTCAAGTCTAAAGTATGGCAATATCATAAATCTACAATACATATTTGACAACCTTCATAAACCTCTTTAAATCATCCATTTTCTCAATGCTCATTCCATGAGCATATAAAACACTTTCATAACGTGCATCATTTCAACTCATGATCCCATGGTTTTCTAAAATACACTTTCATGCCAAAAATCAAAATCATAAACTTTGCTAGTTTTGTCATCACTTGTAAATATATATCTATATCATTTTTTCATCTTTGACAATCATCATGCAAGAAACATATTCATAATGAGAAAACTAAGGCTATGAGATCAAACTCACTCACCATTAGGAGCCGAGAGTATGTAGACACCACCAACTTGACCTTGAGAGTTTGGAATGACACCAACAACTGTCATAGAGTGTAACACCTTACTAAGCTCTAATTCTTGTACCTTAATTTTTACTATCATTATCATTATTATTTTAAATAAGAGTTAACTAACATAATATTATTAACCTGTAATTTGAAATTTTATGAGATTTTTTAAAAAAACTACTATGATTATTTTTCATTCATACTCTTATACTGAAATATTATATACCAACTGTAAATCATGCATCTGGTAGATTTCCAGGAAAGAGAGGTGGGTCACAATGGACACACTTAAATACCAAGTTTTTCCTAACAGAACCTTTCCAAATTACACTTTCAGGTAATACACTTTCTTAGGTGACCCAAGGGTAATTTTTAAATGACAAAGAATATTTCTTTTCTAACGTATTACTTCTATATGTTAATCAGTAATTTCCATAGTTTAGACAACCATCATCTATAACAGACTTCACTACTAACATCAATTCACAGGATACAATACATATTACACATTCAAGATACATTAAGGAAAACTTTAATACAACAATATAAGATAACTAAAGTCTGAAACAGATAGTAAAGATTTTATCTAGCACACATAATAGAATCTGATTCTTTAGAAATTAAGTTCAAGACTACATCCATTTCACGCGATGACAATCCATGCTATCTGGAAATATCAAAGAAAATGGGTGAGAGAAGTCTCCAAGTAAGGTGATGTTTCAGGGGAGTCCACTTCATCCCAAAAAAATACTAAGAATAACGTGGAGTGCACTAAGATGCAATATTTTATATTAACTCAAATTATATTTTACTAATGTCAAGCAAGATAGAAGTGCATAATATCAATCATAATAAAAGTGCATTAAAAGAAGTGTAATAAATAATCATGAGTATACCGTAACTCTCTTTTATAATATCTTGTTCTCTTCTAATGGTTATAGTCTGCAAGGTTTGTTTCATATTGGATATGCGAAAGCTCTCATTGCTAGGGTGTCCCCAGTCAGATAGTGAATGTCAAGTCTTTGTCCGCTAGCATGACGGGCCCAAGGCATCACTATAACGTACACCAAGTCCTAGTTCGCTACAAGGCGGAGCCAAATGTGTCGTTTAGCAACAAGAACTAAGTATTCACCAAGTCCTTATTCGCTATAAGGCGAGGCTCGAGATGTCACTTATTTATATATCAATTTCACATAGTGCATACAATATGCATAAAGAATGAAAATTACATAAAGTTTCCATGATTTCTTTTATATTTATATATAGACCACAAGATTTTTCATATTTACACATAAAACCCAAACAACATAGGATTCCTAAAATACCTATAAAACTCATATTTCTTGTAATTATCATTGAAGCACCAAATCATACTATTATAATAAATTCATTTCCTTTATAATAAAATATGTTTAACTTAGTTTTTAATCTAATAATTTAATTTCAAGTAATAATATGTTACTAATTCCATAAGTCTAAATACACCCAAAATTATTTCAAATCTATCTTTAGAAAATATGTAGGTACATTATCTCTACATGTTCAACATAAGTAAAAAAAATATTTTTCTATCTATATAAAGATATAATCATAGGGTAAATAAAAGAGCAATGAATTCTTCAAGAAATATTTAAAAAGAAATAATCAAAATTATACCCAAGCCTTAGAAAATCACTTCAAGCAAGAAACTAGTTACTTTATATGTCATGTTCCTAATAGGGCCTTAACTTAAATCTTTGTAAATAATATTTCTTAATGTTAATAAATTTATATTCAAGTCAAATATTTATAGTCTAAGGTCCATAGTTCAAGATCCATAATTCAAGGTCCATAGTTCAAGTCTAAATGTTATGATCATAAATTGTCTCAATCAAGTCCAAGTGAGTCTTAAATACTCATAATAGTCCAGATAATGTTTATAAATTCATAAGTTCATAACAAAGGTCATGATTAATATAAATATATTTTAGTGTCTTTTTATATCTTATTAAGTCTTAATGGTCCCAAGAGAAATATAACACAAACCAAACTACATGCTCAAAGGTTTAGAATCCATTCATTATAAAAAAATTAAATAAAGCACTTTTTATGAACTAAAAATGTTTTATAATCAAATACATAATGAGTCAGAACCAAGTTATATCACCTTAAAATTTCACAACTTGTGCACAAAGCTTTATTAAATGAAAATACATGGTTAAACAATATTATACACATTTAAATATTTGAAGGAAGCATAATCAAAATTTAAAATGATCTTTAATCATAATTTTCAACTATATTATTAGACAAATAAACATGCATCATATATACATGGATTAAGTATTTTATGTTACCATCTTTAAATCATTCAAAGATATTAAAATCAATGAACATAAGCTTTGAGTATAATATAGCATACAAGAAAATCATACATAAAGCTTATAAGTGAAAGAAAACCCCTACTTGTTCTTGGAGTTTTAGAAACTTAGCTACACCAAGGCTAGATCGGCAACTTCTTCAACTTTTCTAAACCTTCTCAAAGGGCTAAAATTCATGTATAGAGGCTGGGAAGTGTTGATGTTAAATGGTGATAAGAAGAGGTGATAATTTGGAGGTGTTTTGTTAAAAATTTATAAGTGTTTTTGTGTGAAAATGAAGAAAATAAAGAGAGAAATAGTGGCTATAATTTTTTTTGATAGATTTTGGTCAGAAGAATGAAGTGTGGAGTTGTGTTTAGATGGGTGCTATTTATAGAAAAAGGCTAGGATTAAAATATTATTAATTTCATAATTTATTTGTCATATTTAATTAGTTTAATTAATTAAATATTAAAACTAACACTAAATAATTTAATGAATTCTCAATTATCATTTAAAAACATACTAAAATGTTAATGAAATGATTTAAATACATTTAGTAAATTTTAATATATTTAAATATAATTTAATAATTAATTATTCAAAATAAGGTAAATTTACTTAAACTAGTCAATCTTAATTAAGTTAATTAATTAGTAAATGACTTAATTTTTTACTCAAACATCATAATAAGATTATTAGATATATAATACAAGTAGTCATGAAATTTATATAATTTTCTATAATTATTTATATTTTATTTGATATTTTATACTATTGCTTATTTTATTAGGAATTAATTAACTAATAATTTATTTAAATACTTTTAAATTATTTTTTTCTTATCCTTTGGCAGCCTAGAGGTCTGAACCTCATGTCCACTAGTGACAAGTTGTCTTGAATGATTAATATATGAAAATGACAAATTTTGCATATTTATCTTAAAGTTATATATACTAAATAATTCATAAAATAATCATAAAAATTAATTTTCCTTAATCTATTATCAAGAACATGTTTTTACCTTATTTGTAAGTTATCTATAATTTTCATGAATTTTTCTACAATTTTTAGTACTTTTAATATATTTTTACCTTAATTAGGTCTATTTTGAGTTAATTAAAATAACTAATTATCTATAAATAAAATATATAAACTTTTTGCAGCCTCCCATATGAATTTGAGCTGTCTTAACAAGATAAGGAGACAAACCAATCTTTATTGAATTTTAAAGTAAAAAATGGTTGACTTTGGATAATATGTCATATAAAATATATTTTATTTTTTAAAATATATATATATTTTATGAAACTAACTTCTAAACTATTCTAGATGTCATTTAATTGATTTAAGAGTATTAATGAAATTAATCAAAATTTATAAAAATTATCTTAAAGCTTAAGTAGTTAATTAGGTATTTTGAGATTTATTTAAGTTAAAATTAATTAATTAAAGATCAATGTGATTTTTAACACTATCCATAGTCTAATGGAGAGGTCCATTTCATGGTCCTCTTTGTCTAATATCATAACTTTGTTAAAAAAAAAATTTTACAAGTCTTAGAGTTATTTTCTAGAATTTTTTGGAGTTTATTTTACACTTCACAATAGGTTATTTTTGCACAATTATGATAATATTATATAAATTTACTAAGTATTAATATTTATTATTAAAATTATATTTTAAGTGTATTTATAATTTTTCTCACTTTTTTAATAATATTTTTTGACATTTTTCAAGCTTTTATAAGGTTTTTATTGACTTTTTTCGTCGCTAATTATGTTATAAACTTATTTTTAATATTTAATGGCATATTTGTAATTTTAATAAAACCTAAGGAAATGTGCTAAGTTCCAGATTGTACAGCTATTAAGTCTTGTAATATTTTAATTAGATATTTTTTCAATGATTATCCCTAAATATTCTCTAAAACAAAATCCTCATACTTTCTAAATAAAAAGCTATAATAAAGGAACACTATATAAAGAAGAATTGGGAATGTTACATAGAGCAACATAGACTCATGATCAAACTCTAATAACATCAAGATAACTCTAAACCAACTCAAACAACATTGGGGGGAGCACCTCACTTGATAACAATGGAGGACAACAATAACCCAAATCATAGAACATGAAATGGAGAGGAAAAAGATAGCAAAAACTAACAAAAATCCTTACCTTTGATCTTGGAAGGAGAAGGAATGGTGTGGGATTGAGAGGAAGGGTTGGGAGAGAGTTGAGAGGGAGGGTTTTGGTTTTGGATAAAGGAGCCCATTTGGGGGTTTATATAAGGTGGAGAGGTCACTAACCCAAAAACTGTGTCCTTTTCTACTATGCCTCGCTGATGCTGAGGCACAGTTTAGCTTGCCAAGCTGGCCAGCGAGCCTGCTCTTGGATAATTCTCAGAACTTCAGCTACAACATGGTACCTGTACCTAGGGCCTTCCAGGCAACACAATGGGTCTGAGAACCTAGAGCCGTCCAGAGCTTGTCTACGGACAATGTAGGATATAACAACAATAAAATAAGACTTCTTATCAACATATTCTTAATAACATGTTTCTTTAAAAAATAATTTAAAATGTTAATAAACCCGTGCGTAATTTGCAATGCACGGGCGTAATTTCTAGTTTAAAATGTATAATATACTTTTATTTGTTAATGCACATTGAGAGAGTGGACTAGATATTATTTCAATGAGCTGACATAAAGCAAATCCATGAACTGATATTTAGATAATTACTAGTCTTAGTTCTTAAAAATAAAGCTCTTCGAATTTTGTTTATTCATGTAACAGTAACTAATAGCAACTGATTAAGCCTATTAATCAGATGTTCAAACTAAAATTGCTATAAAGGATTTTTTTTCTGATACATGAAATTTAAAATAATATATATTCCATTGGTAAACATAAAATATTAACAATAATAACAAGAGAAAAGTTCAAATCATGAGTAGTGATGAACAATCTCAAAGTTTACTTGAAATGGTAGCTGTAGTTTTGCGAATATGTAGCACCTACTAGTTAATGTGTATACTTGACAAATCATTCCTACTGAATCAATGACAATATTGCACTGATGTGCACTAAATAAGGCATGTTAAAGTAGAATATGTCTTTTGTGTTGGATTTCATGAGAAATAAGGTGTCATTTCTAGAAACTACACCAATAATCATTTTCGTGGTGCTTATTTGATATGCTCTATTTCTAAAGCTTTAATTTCATGGCAATACATGGCTAGAATCTAGTTAAATAAGGTCACACTAATAATCATTCTTCTCCTTCCATATCCTCCTTACCAGCGATAAGATTGGTGAGCCTTAACATCTCAAAACAAAGTGATTTCTTTCTTTCTTTCTTTTTTTTGTTTTTGCCAATGTCTATATGTTACATAGATTAGCAATGGTCGATTCAAGGATTCAATCCCCAAGCCTGACGAGGATAAGGTTTATGCCTCTTCGAAGATGTAGGTGATACATACATGTTATGAAATTTTTCACATCAATTCTTTTTACATGATTATCCATTACTAACAAATATTTTAGGGCTTGTTTAAAAGTGTTTTTACTTTTAAATTTTTTTAAAATTATTTTAAAAAGGTAATTTAAATTCTATTTTTAAACATACAAGAATAAAAAAATGTGCTTGGTAGTTTTAACTTTCAAAACAATTTTATAATGATAAAAAATTAAAATTTATTTGGATGCTTGTTCTTTAAAAACATAAGTTTCAATTTGTTTACCTTTATAGGGGTGGATGATAGGCATTTGAATTGGGACATTGAGGAAGTAGGTAACATGTCATAATTGGATGAAAAAATAAAAAAGAGGCACAAATTGATGTGAGAGATCGATTATAGATAAAAATAATAAAACATCAATATTACACAAATGCCACTGTGTGTTTTATTGTTTCCAAAAACATATATAAGCTGCCTTTGAACTTTTATTTTTAAAAGCCATATTCAGTTTTTTGTTTTTAAAATCAATATAAATAAAACAACTTACCAAACAAGTTTTTTTAGCCTTTTGTTTTTAAAAGCCAAAAATTGCTTTCAAAAATACTTTCCAAATAGCCCATTTGCTACAATATTGTGAATCAATATAAGCAATATTTTCTTAGTTTTTTATTGATAAAAATGATAAATCTAATAAAAACAATTGATAATATAAGCATTATTTATGTATTTTTATTCTATTTTGAAGATGGTGTTAATATCATCTTAAACTACAATAATAGATAATGACAAAATAAATAATTGAGAGTATTATTTCTTTAAACAAATATTGTTTCAATATAATCTTTTTGAGTATTATTAATTTATTTTAATTTTTAATTCTACCTATAATTAATAATTATTATTATTTATGTGTATAACACAAGTCATACAGACAAAATAATTTAGCTTATGTACATTAACTTCATTTACTTTTTATCGAATATCTAACTTAAACATTTTAAAATTTTTTTATAGATCATGTAAATGTCTTGGAAAATGCATAATATTCTAAATAAATTCAAGCATAATTTATTTTGCATTATGTAATTGTAGTTTATGTATATTATTATATAGTTAAATATATTAATTTTTTAATATATCAAAATTATATAATTTTTTAAAAGTATCTATTAATATAAAAGAAATGCAGGAAGTTGTTAATCAACTAGTACTACTACTATAAATCTATAATCGGGCTGACTCTTCTTCCTTCATTATAATAATTGGGTAAGTCGCAATCCCTGGAAAACCAGATTTGACATGTCAAGGTTATCCAGATCACACTTGAAAATCACATTCCCGTACTAATATAATTAACATTCCCGTGCTTCATATTTCACAAGGTTAAGGGAAGCCCAGTTTTATAGTTCATTTTTTATTAGATAGTCTAATTTTATTCATTGAATTTTTTTTAATGGAACATTTTTATATCAAGAAAAAAGTATAGAAAATTAATTAATATTTATCTTCAAACGGGAAATAAAAGTTGCATAAAAACTATAAATTATATCGAAATATATAAAATAGACACAAAGGCAAATTAAAATATATAAAAAATACATCGTCAAATTTTAAAAAAATAGACACAAAACATAATAATTTTCATCTTTAAATAAACCGTACTTGACACGATTTCAACTTGGGGGAATGCAATCTGGCTGTGAAATGGGCTTCAAAAAGCAGCCACGTGGCTTAGTGGCTTTAATATGCACAATGCTGCAGTACTGTGCAGTGCCATCTTCAAAGACGCAATTATTCATTCCGGGGTTGTCCTTTCTCTCTCCTTCTAATTAGTCGTCTCTAGCGTTGACCTAGACGCGGCCATGTCCGCTAACTCGTCGGAAACTCGCTAGTCGAATTCTTAAATTTAATTCGATGTATTTTTTTAATCAGATTTAAGTTATGTTTTGGGTTGCTTACCATAGTTTGAAGTCAAATTTTTTTTATGGTTATATTTTTTGATAATAGTTTATAATAAATTATAAGATTTATATTTAAATTAATATATTTTGAATAATTTGATATTATTTTTATAGTCAAATAATTTATTTTGAAATATATATCTCAAAATATTTTTTAAATTTTATTTTACTCATAAAATTTTATAATTTTACTGTATAATATCAAAATTTTCATATCCTGTTTTAAAGTTATTTAATTCAAAATAATTATGAGGTAAGATTCAAATTTCAAAAAATAATTAAACCTAAAAATAAATTCAATTCATTTTGTCCAATTAATTTAACCTGTCCTTTGTATACCCTAATTATCTCCTAATTTATTACTTTTTTCATTTTATATTAATAATCACTTTAAAAAATTATATAATTTTAATATATTAAAAAATTGACATATCTAACTATAATTATAATTAAATATATTAATTTTTTGATATATTAAAATTACATCATTTTCTATAAATAACTATCAATATGACGAGAGTAAGTTCTTAGTCAACATTATAATAATTGTAGAAAGTCGCAATCCATAAACAAGATTTGACATGTCAAGGTTATCCAGATCACGTATGATCACACTTGAAAATCACATATCATGACGCCTTTACAATTTTGTCTGAGAAGAACCTCAAGAGGTTGGTTTGAAATTATTGTGTTGCCAAAAAGCTGTTTAGTTTTTTCGGCTCCTAAAACGTCATTCTCAAAAAATTATAGTAATACTATTTGATGAAATAATACTTAAATTACTCTTAATAAATTAAAGTTATTAAAATAATATTTGATGAATATATTATATAAAGTGACTCAAAATATAAAATAGTTATAATGGGTGTAAATATTTTTAAAAAGAATAAAAATTAAAAGCCTTAATTAATGGAGTATAAAATTAAGTTTTTATTAAAATTCAAGAATTATATTAATTTTTTAAATTTTTTTAAAAAAATTGACTCCGAAAAGCAACATATAAAATGCTCTAAAAGATACCTTAACTTTTAATAGTTGTGAGCAAAGGCATCCCACATTTTTTATTTACCAAATAAAAAAAAATTTATTCATATTTTTCATAAGTCAAAATATTCGACTAAAATGCATTAACAAACTCGCCCTCAATACACTAGAACTTCTAGTATTATTATTCTTGGTAAAGACTAGAACTAATGATACATGAACGTGAAACCGAAAATTCGACGCTGATTTAAGAAACTCTGAGGGAGAAAACAGACATTATCCATTAATCACTCAGCATGTTGCATGACTGAATAATTCATAGTTTTTTGAGTTTAAATTAGAATTTTTATTATCATTCAATTAATTTTTTAAATGTTTTTTAAATAATAAAGGTAAAAATTAATTATATTTACTTACCTAATAATGCATAATTAATGTTAATATAAAATTTTCTCACGTGATAATTATATCAAAATTAAATTTTATTTTTTATTTGATTGTCGACTTTTTATGACAACTTCTCTTTCATTAGAATTTAGAATCAATTATACAAAGATTTGCAACAAGGAAATTGAGCTATAATCGTTAGCTGTAATATTAGAAGTATTATATGGTTGCTCCTCTTGACCTTGGTTCTATTTCCTACCCATTTTTGAATTGACAGAGAAAATGAGACAGCAAAAATAAAAAAGAGATGAGAGAAATTAAAATTTAAAAAACACACACACACACACACGCCCCTATTCCACGAAAAAATTTTCGTTTCAAAAGTGGAGAGAAAATGAGATAAAGGGATAAAGAATGTGTCAAATTACAATTATAAACTCAATTTAAATTATTTCTAATAAAATAAAAAGATAAAAAAGCTATTTAGAGATAATCACATTTACTTTCCTTTCACAGTTTTATCAAATAAAAACAATAAGAGAGAAAATATGAATTTTCTCATTATTTTCTTCTTTTTTCATTGTTTTTCGTCTCATTTTCTGTCTCATCCAAACAAATCAAGGGAGAATGCCGTCGATTTATCTTTTCCTTGTTTGATTGTTTAAAGCTCGTGCATTGGGCATTTGTTCTGGATAACCAAAAAATAAGTTTAAAGTTTGTAGTTATCACTTCAAAAACAATTTAATCGATAATTATCTATAATTTTTCCATAAAAAAATTTAAATTCTGTAATTATCACTTCAAAAACATTTAAATCGATTATTATCTCTAAGTTTTCCATAAAAAAAATAATGGTTTTGTTTTTAACGAATGTTGCAAGGACAGTCGTTTAGAAATTTGAAAAAAAAGTAAAATTTTGAGCGTATTAATGCACAAATTGTATTGGCAACTTAAGAAGTTTATTTTTAATATAAAACTTACTGATTTTGAATTTTTTAACAAGTCCGAAATCAGATTAATATTCATTACATCAAGTGCTCCTTCATATATTCATAAAAAAAGGGTAATTACTTCGGATCTTGGCAATTGATATCTTTTGAAACAATATCTTTCTCTTCATTCAAAAATTGGCAGTGGATTTTTTCAACTCTTTAGTTTATTTTTATATTCTTTATACATTCAAATACTAACTCTCGAATTGAAAAGAAAAAAATGCAAAAATAGATTACATAATTAAGACCAAAGAGTAGTCCGGCAAAAGAGGGAGGGTAAGACTTTCCATTATCGGTTCTCTTATATCTAGATCATCTAGAACCACAATAATTCTTAGTTAGACTTGGATTCCAACCCAGCATTTTTTAAGATTTTGAGAAGACTTGCTCTTTGGAGAGTACACTGCGATGAAAGTCTTGTAACCTAAAATTATGCAAGGAATTATTAACTAAACAATAAACTACTTGTTCCATTACATAATATGATAATTTGATACTTTAATCATAAAAGGAAAAATTGGTTTTTCAGTAGATTTATGTGGGGTCAACATGTTTCTAAGTGTTAGATATAAAATTATTTATATTTTTTTATAAGTAATGATTCATGACATGGTATCAAATTCTTTGTAACCAAGTGATTAAAAGTGTCATTGATTAAAAATTGTTAAATAGACATTCATGTGTAAAGAATATATTAAATATAAAATCATTTATCAACACATGGTTGTTTAGAGTGGTTAATGATTTTTTCCCTTAATTAACGGTCTAGCCAAAGCCTTGGATATGGATAAATCATTGTTAGAAGAGTCATGTCCGTATAGAATCTCAAATATTTCGAATTGAATTGTCTCCTATAGAAAGATATTTATGGAAAACTGAAAAATATAAAACTATTTATATATCTTTCCTTATATGTAACTTTTTTTTTTTGAGAAATAATTGATGACACCAAGGAAAGGTGGGATCAACTTGTGTCAAATATATTAATTTTTAAGACAAAACACTTATTTTTTTTGATAGACAAATTGATCTTTTAAAAAATTAAATTGTTCAAAATTAAAAATTAGACAAAAAAACTCTCAAATTAGTCTCTTCCAAAATTGAATAGTCGGACAAATTAGTTCAAAAAAAAAACTCTCAAATTAGTTCCTATAAAAGTGAATTATCAGATAAGTTAGTCCTCCTTCTCAACTTATTCAAAAGGCTAATTTGGATTATTGAATTTTATATGGGATTTATTGAATTTAAAATTTTAGCAAATTTTAGATATTTATTTTTAAGGATTTATTTGACTATTTAATTTTATACGACCAATTTGAGATTTTATTTATCGGTATCAATTTATTTGATTTAAAATTTCTGAGAGATCAAAATGGTCTTTTGTCATTTTTAAATAGATGTTTTCAAAGAGACATGTAAAAGTGGACGGGGAGTACCTTTCTTCACAAAAATTCAATTAAAGATTACACTGCAGCCGAGTGGACTTGATTGTGTATGTGCGCCATTTGTTTCCATGAAGACAAGGGATGTACGAACAGAGGTGCATGCCGTGCGCAGAGATTGATGTTTATTGATCCCTGTCTTCCTGAGTTTGCTCCTACATCACTGGGTGTTAAGTTTTGTTTGTCTTTGTTTTTTTTCGCTTGTCGCGCACTTTATCAAAAAAGACAAAAGATTTATGTGAATAATATTTTTAGATAAATTATAAGGTGAATCTTAAATTTTTAAGTTAATCATAGACCTTTATTATTAGTTATTGGATAATTATTATTTTCATTAGATACTTTGATATAATGACTAACAAAAAAAGGTTCATAATTGACTAAAAAATAAGAGGTCTATTATAAAATTCATCAATATTTTGTTTTATCAACCATTTATGTTATGTCTTTAATTAAGTATATTTGAACTTTAAATTTGACAATGGAGAAACGCGTACTTGTGAGTGAACATGAAAGTACATCTAGTTGAATAAACTGCTAATTATATATACTATGTAGGTTTTCTATCGGTGAACATTTTTCATGAATGATATCCTGCAAGGAACATTTCAACAAATGTGATTTATATGTTATTTTGAGTACAAATCTTATCTTAGTCTATAGTTTAGTTTTCATACATTAATAATGTAAAATTTTTTTATATAATTATCTAATCATATGCTATACTTAAAAAATCATGCACATGTTAGATTTAATTGAATGTATATTTTAATTAAATCCTTTATTTTAATTATTATTTTATATAATGAAAAATATTGTTAATTGTATTTTTTACGCAATTCCAAATACAAGAAACTTTGAATGACGAGTAATATTTTGATATACTAATCTTTTAGTCAATAAGGATTCGTTCCATTAAGTTTCCGAAAAAATATTTTTAAAATGTAGAATCAAAAGCAGAAGTAGAAAAAGAAAAAAAATCATTTTATATTTGAATGTGTGCAGTTATAAGAGTACTTTTCATAATGATTAAAAGTTATTGAGTTGTTAGAGTATGATAAATATAAAAGTATTTTCGTTCTTTTAAGACTATAATAATAGAGGACATGAAAATTCAATTATCAAGAAATATGGTTAGACAAACAAGTATATTTTTACACATAATAGATATTTAAAAAAATTAGAATTAATGCTTTTAATTTTTAGCTTAAAATAATTTAATTAAATATATAACCAATAAAAAAAACTTAATACTAAATTATTTTATAAATATGTCTTAGATTTATAGATAAAAGGTATATTATTATTATTGTTATTATTATTATTATATGTGTGTGTGTGAGTATTTTACATTTATACAGTTTGTAAAATTATAAGAGGGAGATAAAAATATCTTTTATCATTTTAGAAAAGTGTCAAGGATATTTTTCGAAATATGATAGGCTCATTTATTATGATATACATTCCTTCTCTTCCAATGCTTTTAATTGTAAGAGAAAAAGTTTTTTAAATATGCTTTTGAAAAAAATTAATTATTTTTGCTTTTATTATTTCTCTTGAAAAATACAAACAAACAACACTAAAGAAATTTAGAAATATTTTTATTTCTAAAAGAAAGCACTTCTTCACTTCCAAAATCACAACTGAATACACTTAATAATTTAAAAGTCTAGACATCATTTTTTAGGTTTTGTTATGTATCTTATAGAATATCTTTCTAATTATTACTTCATTCTTTTTAAATTAAATGTTTTTTACACTTATTGCACATGTATTAAGAAAAAACATTAAATGGTCCTACTTTGTTTTTAAAGTAAAATTTTGAATTGGTTCTGGAGACAGTTATAGAATATCAATTTGGCCATTAAAAAATTTATGGAGCACTAATTCAATTCTCAAGAGATTTGTCACATGAATCTAGTCATTGGAAAATTAAAATTTATTTAAAGTTAGGTGAAACCTTTTTAATTATTAAAGGACTAAATTGATGTCACAAATATTTACATGACCAAATTGATATTATAACTTTTTCGAGGACTAAATTGATGTACCATAAATCTTTTAAAAATCAATTTGAAATTTTACTCTTTACTTAATAATGAAGTGAGATTTTAAACCTTAAATTTTAAATCCACATTTTTATCAAAAATATCAATCCTCCATTAGGTAAAGCACATGTCTTGGATTCGATCTTGAAGACGATTTGTATGAAAAAAATATTATTGAAAAAGGTTTTCATTGAGAAGAAACTTTTAAATAGACATGGAACATCACATAGATACATTCTACATCGATTAATAAAAATAATATTTAAGTTGAGATTCACTTTTAATTAAAGGGTTATTTGTTGGTAAAATTTACCTGAAATAGCACTTTATTAATAGATAAATAGATAAATAGAAGCAACAATTAATTACAAATAATAAACCAATTCAATACAAGAATACAAAATGAAGAATCAAATAAATAAACAATGAAGAACAAAAGAGATGGTTTATTGTGATTAATGGTGAGAACGTGCTAGGTCCTGGATTTAAGAGTATTTTGCCACCACAAGGAAGTTACTAGTGCAGATAGTCTTTACGGCTAATACCCAGGATACAACGTCACTTCTCACAACTCTGCACATGAACTAATGAGGCTACACATAAACAAATAAATTGGATTGCTCAAGGAACTAAAGCTATATCATCAACAAGATTTTTTTTTTTTGTGCTTCCTTTTCTGTGTCCCAAATGCTTTATATAAAGTAAAACAAAACATGTTTACGTTGCCAAAGTGCCAACGGTCACATTGGAATGGGCATTAAAAGTCATTGAATTGGTCAATCATTACATATTGTTCAAAACCATAAAATATTGACATTCAATATAAGAGCGTTGCTCAACGTTAAACTTGATTTAGTTAAATATAATTTAAAATATTAACTTTGAAATATTATAGCAAAATAATAATAATAACTTTAAAATATAAAATAGAACAATCCCACATATTTTAAAGTTATTTTTATAGTTAAACATAGTTCCATGAGCATGAGAATTCAATGCATAAGTACTAGTGTCTGTGGACTATGAACTAGCACCTAGAGCAAATGAAATTTGAATCACAAGAATGCCAATGAGATTGGAACCTCTATGAACCTTCATTCCACACGTGACTCAGTGATCTCACTACTCACATTGTCTTCCCATCCAAATTGTTCAACGCGGTGTGGTGCATTTTGGCCTTGCACCATTACCTGGATTTCATAAGTGGCTCTAGAGAGTTTGCCCAAACTCCCATAGAGGCGGCCTCACCTCAACCACTTATATAGGTGAATCTATCAAATGGACACTATAGTCAAGCACACCACTCATTTATGAGCTATAGATTCATTAAGAGTATAAACTCACCCTTTATTTAACTGTAGTCACACACTATCCCTTATACATTATTATACACCTTAGGGATGGACTACATTGGATAGTGTTTAAATGATTGACAAGTGACTTGTTTTTACCCGTATGAACCTAACCTTTGAGGATTTCTCAAATTAGGTTGTGTTACCATCACTCTCAATCTGTGAATTAGGCTTAAGCCCCATCCCCCTCGATGTATCGCTCACTAGCTTTCTACTTAGTGGCTTGGTCAAAGGATCTACCAAATTCATCTCTGACATTACATAATTTATGGAAATGATTCCATCATTCAATAGCTGCTTCACAGAATTATGACATATACATATATGTCTTTGTTTCCCATTATAGACTTTATTATTTGCTCTTGCTATTGCCGCTTGGCAGTCACAATGTATAGGTATGGAAGATAAGGGTTTCTTCCACAAAGGAATGTCAGCTAAGAGATTTCTTAGCCACTTAGCCTTAGATCCCGCTAAGTCAAGAGCAATAAACTCAGTCTCCATAGTGGATCTGGCTATAACCTCTTGGATGATTTCCAAGCGACAACACCACCACCAAAAGTAAAAATAAATCCACTCGTGGATTTAGTCTCATCTGAATAAGAGATCTAGTTAGCATTAGAGTACCCTTCAAGTACATCTGGATATCCCCCATAACATAGACCGTAGTCTATGGTACCTGAAGGTATTTCATAACTCTACACAAAGCGGTCCAATGATCCTTATTAGGATTATGTGTATATCTACTCAATCTATTCACAGCATATGCAATCAGGCCTTGAACAATTCATCAAAAACATAAGGCTACCAATTATTTGAGCATATTGAGTTTGAGATATAGAACTACCATTGTTCTTTTTCAAATGTAAACTACTATCATAGGGAGTACTTTAGGTTTAGAACGATAAAAATCAAATTTTCTCAATGTTTTTTCAATGAAATGCTCTTGAGATATTCTATAACCAGTTTTTAATTTAGTTAACTTGATCCCCAAGATCAAGTTGGCTTCTCCTAAATCTTTCATGTCAAATTTTGATGATAAAAATTGTTTAGTTTCATTAATCACATCAATGTTGGTTCCCAAAATAAGCATATTATCCACATATACACAAACAATAACACCATTTAAATTATCATCAAATTTCCTGTAAATGCACTTATCAGAATCATTTGCATTATAGCCACCTTGCACAATAACTTTATCAAAATTTTCATGTCATTGCTTAGGTGCTTGTTTAAGACAATATAAAGATTTAATTAATCTATACACTTTATTCTCACTATCAGGAATCACAAAACCTTCAGGTTGATGCATATATATTTCTTCTTCTAAATCTCCATTCAAAAAAGTTTTAACATCCATCTGATGTATTAATAAATTATAAATAAATGCTAAAACAATCAAAACTCTGATAGAAGAAGTTCTAACCACAAGTGAATATGTATCAAAATAATCTAAGTTTTCCTTTTGTATATAGCCTTTAGCCACCAATCTAGCTTTATATTTTTCAATTGAACCGTCAACTCTTAATTTCTTTTTAAAAATCCATTTACATCCAATTGGTTTTACTCCTTTAGATAAATCTACTATCTCCCATGTATGGCTACTCATTATTGATTCTATTTCACTATTAATGGCTTCTTTCCACAAATGACCATTTGGAGACGAAATTGCTTCATTATATGTTAAAGGATTTCCTCCCATTAAAAAGGTATAAAAATCATCACCAAAATTAGTTTATTTTCTTTCTCTTTTACTTCTTCTAGGTTCAAATTCTTTATTTTTAGAGCTACTAGATTCACAAGCATTTCTAGATAAAGGTTTTCCTATACGAGATTTCAAAGGAAATATATTTTCAAAGAACTTCAGCATTTTTTGATTCAATAATTGTGTTTACATCTAAAACATCACTTTTTAATACTAAAAATCTATAAGAAGCACTATTTTCAGCATATTCAATAAACGTACAATCACAATTTTAGATCCATTTTTTTCTTTGGTTCAGGTAATAACACTTTTGCTAAACACCCACACCTTAAGATATTTTAAATTAGGC
Source organism: Dalbergia oliveri (assembly GCA_030441495.1). Taxonomy (NCBI): domain Eukaryota; kingdom Viridiplantae; phylum Streptophyta; class Magnoliopsida; order Fabales; family Fabaceae; genus Dalbergia; species Dalbergia oliveri. The sequence continues at coordinate 19,902,002 of JAMLFY010000003.1, forward strand.
ACTCGTTTTCCATAAATCAAAAGGTGTTTTTCCAGTTTTCTTAAAAATTACTCTATTTTGTATGTAACATGCAGAAATAATAGCTTCCCCCACAAATTTGGAGGTGCGCCACACTTATTAGCATTGCATTCATCATTTCTTTTAATATTCTATTTTTTCTTTCTACTCCATTAGATTCAAGTGAATAAGGAGGTGTAACCTCATGAATTATTCCACATTGTTCACAAAAATTATTAAAAGATATTGACTCATATTCTCCTCCCTAGATCTTAGCCTTTTAATTTTTTATTTAATTTATTTTTTACTTCAGCTTTATAAATTTTAAATTTTCCTTCTGCTTCATCTTTGGTTCTTAATAAATAAACATATGTGTATCTTGAAAAATCATCTATAAAGGTTATATAATATCTTTTACCTCCTCTAGTCATTGTAGATTTTAAATCACCTATATTATTGAATGTATTAGGCCTAATAAGTCTGTGTCATGAAATTCTCAGGCTTACATGTTTTCTTTGTACTTTTAACTTCTACACATATTGAACATTTATCATTATTATTTATTGACATATTATTTATAATTCCCAATTCTTTCATTTTCTTTAGGTAAGAAAAATTAACATGTTCTAATCTACCATGCCACAAATCAATAGAGTTAATAAATAAAAACTAGAACATCCATTTTCGTTTGTACCATGAGAAAGATCTAGCAAAAATAGTCCATTTCTATAATACCCTTTCCTACAAAATCTCCACATTTAGAAAGCACAACTTTATCATTCTCAAAAATTACTTTAACACCAACTTTACTCAATAAGATCCAGAAACCAAATTATATTGGCATTTAAGGCACATAGAGGACATCATTTAATGAGAGGATTTTCCTAGATGAGAGTTTTAATTTATTGTTCCTTTACAGGACCGCATCTCTTTTTTGGGTCGCCTATATACACAATTTCCTCTCCTCCCCCACATTATTGTAAGACGTAAAAGCATTTTTGTTTACACAAATATGCCTGGTAGCCTAGAGTCTACCACCAATATTTTTCCTCTATCAAAATATTATTTGCAGTAGTGACTCCCACAAAATTAATTTTATTCTTGTATCTACATTGAGTAGCATCACTACAAAAAAAAAGTGTGAATTATGGCGGTAAAATTAACTTCAAAACCACCACAATACATAGCAAATTAAGTGGTTTCACTAACCGCCATAATTTTACGAGAAATGGCGGTTATATTATGGCGGTTCTTTAAAACCGCCACAATGTTTAGTGAATTACGCGGTTCACTTAACCGACATAATTTTAATGAAAGAAATGGCCACTTTGGGTATATTATGGCGGTTGAACCGCCATTATTTACGTTCATATTTTTATTCTTTTTTTACTATATTTTAATAAATTAGGGGAAAAAAGCATTCCACTCTTAAAACTTTTAGCTAGTTGCAAATAGATACTTTAACTTCTAAATCTTCTAATTAAATGCTTAAATTACACTAATCATATAAAATTAGTCATTTTATTCAATTTTGAGTTTAGCCATTAAATAGGTAACATGGTAAAATATCTATTGACATATGTCACAATTTATTTTATTTTTATTTATATTATTAAATGATTGTGAAAATATATATGAATAAAAATTAAAAAATATTAACTAAAATTTTCTATTCAATGCTCATTAAATGAGGATAGAAAGCTCAAATAATTAAACGTTAACTATTTTAAGAGGATGCATTATCTCTTGACTTTTTAATATTATAATAAAAACAATGAACTAAGGTAAATAAGGCATATTTTGTGTCTTTTTATTTCAATTGAATTTGGAACTTGTTTTGTTACTACAATTATAGTTGTATTCCCTTGAAAATGGAAACAAAGTGGAATACCTGGATAAAATTGAGCAAATTTTTCATTAAGCATATATCGCTACAAGAAATATGGCCTACGACCACATTTTCTGGACCACGCTTAAAAAGTGTGGCCTATAACTAGCAAATGTCACACTTTTATTAAGGGTGGGCGTTGATTATAACTTTTGGTCACTCTTGCATAACAACATTTAAAAAGTGTGGCCTATTGCTAGCAATGGCCACACTTTTCATAAGAGTGGACTTTGATAGTACTTTTAGCCACATTTTTTTTGCAAAGGTGGGTTTTGATAGTGCCTTTTGACCACATTTGCATGACATCATTTAAAAAATGTGGTCTATTACTGGTAAAGGCCACACTTTTGCAAGAGTGGGTTTCGTAGGTATCTTTAACCACGCTTTTCACAAGGGTGAGCTTTGATAATAACTTTTGGCCATGTTTTGCAAGTGTAGGCTTTGATAGTACCTTTTATTAGCTAATGACATCAATTTATTTTTAATTTTGACATCAATTTATTGCAAGAGTGGGTGTTGACATACCTTTTAGTCACACTTTTCCTAGCATGTCATATATTTAAGATAAATCAGCTAGCTTGCACAATTAAAATGTCGTACAAGCTATTATTTTCTCATTTGGAACAACTTAAAAAGTGTACATTCTAAGGCTCTTACTCCAAATTTGACATTCCCACCAATTTTCTTCAATGGCAAAAAATTTGAGAGAAAATAAAATTAAAATAATCATCTTAAAAATTTTAGAGAAGGAATTAAAGTTCAAAATTACACACAAAAAAAAGTTCCTAAAACCTAAAGAACCAAAAACAAATGCAAGCGACTTTTAATACTAAGGAAAGGAAAAATACAAAAACCAACATCAGTTATATGATTAAAAAAAATAGAGATAAATAGATAGAAACAAGAGAGCGAAGAGACAAGCAAGATTGCATACTGCTAGGGTTCCAGGCGGCACCCGCAACCTCGTCGGCGGCATGTCGATGGAGGCGAGAGCTCGTGACGATGAGAATGGCGTGCTGTGGCATCTTCAGTCACTGTTAACCGAAGGTCGCGGGGTGTCTGGCTGTGGTGGGAGGGGTGCGACAGAGGAGGCCATGGTTGGCTTAGAGCGCGATTCCTCAAGATGGTGGCTTATGGTGGTCAAAACGCACAATGGCTCACGGAAGCATGCATGGTGATGGAGCACTGGTGATGGCAGAGCAACATTGAGGACAAAAAGACAGGTGCTAAGTGGAATAGTAGTGATCCTGCTTTAGGATAATTGCTGAAGCAAAATGGGATGCCATAAAAGGAACCAGTTTGTTTTTCTTTATATAGTTCAATTTTTCTTGTATTAAAAAATTGTATTTTTTGGTAATGTGCTATTAAGGTTTTTTTTCCATATTTACCTTTCAAATCCCCTGGCTTTTAAATGCACAGAGTCATCATTGCTTGGAAAGAGAATGTGGTTCGAGTGTAGGGAGTTGATAAAGACAAGGGACATGGCTACGAGAATCTTTGTTACTCTTAAGAGGCTATGTATGTGGGTGAAGAAGCTTTGTCATGAAGTCAAGGTATAAGTTTTTCTTCTTTGCGTATAACTTCCTCCTAAGGCAGAGCAATATATTTGTATAGATAAATCCATTCCTTTACTAAATTACTATAGTTAGTGAACCTATTCAACTAAAGGAGCTGGGATTAGTAGCTATTGTTTGATGTACATATGTGGGCTAACTATTTGTAATGAGCTTAACTTCAAATTGATTCCCAAAAGCTTAAAATTAACATGATTTTGTTACTTGACCATAAGCAATTCCAATTAAATTGCATGATCAAGGATTATGGTTCTTTTTTTAGGTTCTTTCTTGATGATTTGACTTGTATATAGAAAGTTGTTTTTATCTTTGGAAAGTTAGCAACTGAAAAATATATGTTTAAGGATTCATGATCTTTTTTTAGATTGAGGAAAAATTGTGCATACTTCACCAAAAGGAGTGTAACGTTAGACATATGAATTAGAAGGGTGTTGATGCACAAAAAGTTGATTCTATGAAAACTTTCATTGGGACCTTAGCTACAAAAATGAAAATTTCTATCCAATTAGTAGTTGACTAGATATCTAATGCGATAAGTAAGTTGAAGGAAGAGAGTTATGGATGCAGATCAATAGGTTTATTTTGAGAGGATTACATTATAGTATATGTTAAAACTTCTCTTTGAGAAATGATATAACTTATTCTTCACATCTTTTTTTTGGAATGCAAAAATTTGAATGACATACTACTGTTTAGATTGGGTAATTGTTAGTTGTCTAAGAATTATGTTTGAGAGCTGTCTTCGCATGTGATGGTTGTCTGTTCTGCATAGTTTATTCTTGCGTGTGAATCAAGGCATTAGAGAACCATTTTCAAGCATTTCTAATTATGATTTTGTAGGTTAACTGGATATAGGTATTGTATTAAGTTATTAACAAAGTTGATCTTGTTGAGCATTAGCCTTTTGAACTTTTCACCGATTTCACAACTTTATTTTGTTTGATTTATATTTTGTTAGTATTTCAGTAAACAAATAGGTCTGAAAGATTAGTTGCAACTCGTTGCATCCCTTTGCATTGTCCTAGTCTTTGTTGGATCCTTCTCCAGGTGCTACACCACCAATCTTAATCACCATCCAAAACATTCTTCCAACCTTAAAATTTTATATGCTAAATACTAAAGAAATTGCTAGAAACTGATGTTTGCCGTCATGCTCACTTTAACTACTTTTGTTATAAAGCTTTGACATCCCCTGAATTCTCATAACTGTTGAAGAGAATGAATCAAATCTTCTTTTGCTCTATTATAGAGTGCATAATTTTTGGAGCTTCTATTCCATCGGGCTATAGTTGTGTACTACTTGGGACGAAGCATTTGAAAAATTATTATACTATTACCTATTGTTGATTTTGTTTAGTAGTGTTATTGAACTATTATTGAAAATGTTCCTGCAACTATTTATTTTAAAATGATATAAGTAAATAAATCAAATCTACAAGTAATTCCTAGATTAATATCCTTAGATATTATCTCCATATTAACATTGCGTGATTTCAAAGGCTTAAGCTCTAGTTATGTTTGAGCGTGGGTTTATCCGGACTTGGGATACAAATATTCTTTAAGCATGTTACATCAAGGAGCTTCTTGCTAATTGTATCCTCTCTAGAGACCCGATATCAGTAGCCATCGGCTTAGAAACTCCAAAACTTTAGGGTAAAGTATCTTAGGAGAAAGTTGTTCTAATCTAAGCTGGTTCTGTCAGACACGGGTCTCCACGGTATGCACTATTCACAATTGATTTTAGGCTTCTTCCTGATCTTATGGGATCAAACTAACTGAACCTCTTCCCAACAAAATAAAACATTAAAAAAAATGTCATTATGTTGAGGGAACCAAATAACTGTGTAGCATAATAGGCATCGTGTTATAGATAGAGAATGGTAAATAGTAAATACCTATAAACTCTAGCTTCATTATAGACAAGGCCTTGACTCCAGACTTATCCACATCAATTGATGGAATACTTCAGGTATATAAACTATTGTAGTATTTTATATGAATTATGCTTTCTTTATTGTCAATTTACTTGTACTTACTTTATGCTTGCAAGGTTTGTTTTTTAAAATTTTTCATTTATTAATTTAGTCTTATATTAGTTTATATATCTTCTTTGCAGGCACCTGATAGCAAATGTAACGCCCTAATTTTTCCTATAATTTTTACTGTCATTAGAATTACCAAATTACGTAGGTAAATATTATATAAAATTTGAGACCAAACAATCCTTAATAAAGGAATATAACGTTAGAAGAGAAGTTAGGAGCAATTCGTGCAGTATTGCAAATCTGTACGTGTAAAATGACCAAAATGCCCTGAGGTTATTTTACTCAAAATGAGGTCGTGGGCCCCACCCATCCTCAAGGGATGTTTTGATGATAATAAGGGATTGTTTGTGTTATGTGTGTTAATAGAGGAGAAGAATCATAATTTTGAGCTCTCGCACGCAAAATGACCAAAACGCCCTACGCTTTTTAACCAAATTTGCGTGCCAACTGAGCCTAAACCTCACTAAAATGTTTTAAAAGGTGTTTTTAAGCCATGATTAACCATTGGTTAAGCTCGGTGGTCTCGGACAATTTTTAAGTAAAATGACCGTTTTGCCCCTGTCTTTGTGCAAGTTTTACAAATTTTGAGATTTTTGATTCGTCTAACAAACCTAAGCAATATTAGGCTCAAATTAAAGCTTATTAAATTCTAATTATTAATCTAGAGTCAAAATTATTTATTTAAATTGATTAGAACCTAAAATTGCTTTAAAACACTCAAATTGCTTACTAATTCACCTAAGCCCTTAATTGTAAATTCTCTAATTTGCAAAATACCTTACCTACACCTAAATAATACATGGAACACACAAATTTCTCCTCCTTGGGCTGTAATGCATGAAATTATTGATGCCATTATGCATCAGAATAATTGCCCAAAGATACACTAAAATAAAATGCCAAAAATTCCCTAAAACATGGCATAAAACATGCCTTAAACAAGGAATGATTTTCCTCCTTTGTTCCCCATGAAAATCCATCAGCCTTCCTCCTTCATTTGTCCATTTATGAGCTTAAAAATCTCTATAAATAGGCATGCTTGAAAAGTGTTAGAAGCCTTGCTCATAACTTACACAATTCTAGTTCTTAGAAGCACCAAAAGCTTTCTTTCTTCCTCCTCTTTGGCTGAATTCTCTCTTCAGTTTTCAAAGAGATTTTCTTCCATTTCACTCAAAGAAACCAAGTTCTCTTCCTTTCCTTCAAATCAGATTAGGTAGGGAGTTGTTTCTAAGTTCATTTTATGCTATGACAAGTTATGTTTTTAGCTCAAAAATGATGATTTCATGGACTTTCTTCTAGCTTTCAATTTGGTTTGTTTTCCTTTTCTTTAAAAACATTTTGATGGCCTAGATTATGATGAGACCATGGTTTGATGATGAGGTTATTGAGTGTTGGTTGCAAAGCCTTCACAAGTTAGACCTCTAAAACTTGAAGGTTTCACTAGTTTTTAAAGCTTTACAATTTGGTTTTTCTTCCTTATTTTTCTTTAATGATTTCGGCCAAATGGCCTAAGAAGGAATATGATGATAGCTTGATGATGAGGACCTTGAGTGTTGGTTGTAAATCCATCACAAGTTAGGCCTTTAAAGCTTGAAAATTCCACTTGATGCAAAACTTTAAAGAATGATGTTTTTATGATGTAAAAATAAAGATCTTGAGTTTAGAACTTGAAAGATGTATTTTTCACTTTGTCTTGCTAAGATATATTGGGTTGAATTTATATTTCTCTAAAGTCTTGGAAGAGCTCTAGTAAAGAAATAAAATGAACTTGCATCCATGTTTAAGTTTATGCCTTGCATAACCATGTTTACTTTTATGTCATCACTAAATTCTCAAGAATGAATAAATGAACTTGCATATCTCATGTTTAAATTTCCAAGCTTGCATTTCATGTTTATATTTCAAGTTGTCACTTAATCTTCAAAGATAATAAAGAAGATGCATCTCATATTTATTTTATGCTCTCACTTTATTTTATAATGGCTAAAAGAATCAACGCATGACATGTTTATTTTATGTCATCACCTAAAGATCCTAGAGCTCAAAGACTTGCCCAAGTATCACAAGAAAGTTGGAAAATGGTAGTATCACTTTCAATTTCCTTAAGATTATTGGAGTTAAAGAATTCATTCTTTAAGAAGTCTTGAGTTTGGAGCTTAATAAGATGTAATAAAATTCTCTTCTCCCTTTTCTGGTCGTGCGACTCCGCGCTCTCTTTCTAAGATTTCTTCTCCCTCCACTGGTCCTATGTGGACTCCGCGCTCCAAGTTTCTTGCATCATGTTTATATTTCAAGCTCTTGCATCATGTTTAATTTTCAAGTCATCACCTTAAATCTTAAAGATAAAGAAATGGATTTGCATATCATGTTTATAATTCCAAGTTATCACCTTATAATGACAAGATTAAAATGAGGTTGCATAGCATGTTTATGATTCTAAGATATCACATAAATCTCTTAAGCTCAAGACTTGCTCCTTTTATCTTAAGTGAGAATTTTAATTATGAAGATTCTTTCAAAAAGAATTAGTTTCTAAAAGAGTTTTAAAGCTTTGCAAGGATTCTACGGGAAACTAATATTTTATGTTCACTTAAAATGTGATTTTATACAATTATATGAGGTTCATGATTCGGCTTCTGATATGAGATTAGTACCAATAAATGATGATGATTTAATATGTTTGAAGTTGTGATAATTATGGTTTATTCTATGCATGTTAGAGATAAAACTAGCTTCCTAGAAAACCGTAAAAGCAAGATTTCTAGAACTTTAGAGAATGAAATTTATGCATTCTGTCAGAAGCCTTTAGTGACCTTAAGAACCAGATATTATTATGTTTAGATAAGGGACAATGATTCATAATTGGTTTAGTAATTAATTTTAGCATCATAGGGAAAAGGTAATAAAGGGTTAAAAACGTAACTTCTACACACGTAAAACCTTAAGAACAACTTACTATCTATGCTATCCCATATAGTCTAATAATGTTCTTAAGGCTTATAATTGAAAGTAATAAATCCTTTAGATGCATAAGTAATTAGTTTGATAATTAAGGTTACCCAATTTAGAGTTCGATTATTTAAGGGAGCTTCCTGTGAAAATTTTGATGACATCTTTTGATGCTTTGGAATATAAGTTTATATGATGATGTAATGCCTACTGAGAATTTGATATTATTGAATGATTTCATAGCTTGCATGTTATAATTGCTATTGCAAACAATGAGAATGTTCATGCATCTTGATGATTATGATATAACATGCTAAGACTTAATTGTGACTTAAACTCATGAGGAAATGATCTTTGGACCCATTAGACTATAGGTGGTGAAAAGGTGATCTTGAGAAAATGATCCTTTAGACCCATCAGACTAGAGGTGGTGAAAAGGTGATTCTTGCCCCCTAGCCCGTTCTCTCAAAAGGGTAGAGTCGGGATTTTAACTTATCAAAAGGGATAAGTATATGCTAGTGACGACTAGTAAGGTATGAGCTCATAACCTAGATTACTCCCAAAAGGGTGAAGTATAGGGTGGCCCCAAGGAAAATAATGATGATGATGACAAGATTTTAAGTCACCTAGGACACTAAAGGAATGAAATATATGCACCATGTCTTGTGCATAGCTATTATGGTATAATGTTCTTCTATGCATAGTATTTATGATATGATGATGAGAAATATGATATTCTTCTACATAGTATTTATGATTTGATGATGAGAAATATGATGTTCTTTTATGCATAGTATTTATGATATGATGATGAAAAATACGATGTGTTGATAAAAGGAAAAGTTCATTATAAACATGACATGCTAAGTTTATGATGCATTATAAGACGCATGATTAAAACGATGAACCTCGGTAAAGTATATTTTCGAACTTAATAAATCAATCTTAGCATGCTCACTATTTCATAATAACCCAGAGGTTCCTGGGGACGATGATGATGACACAATGCATCATGAGGTGAGTACCTTCCGAGATTCTTTTATAAGTTTCTCACTCCCTCTATTTTTCTTTCCATCTCGTCTTTAGAAACGAAGGAAGCGTTCGTGAATCACATTGAGGCTGTAAGGTAGCTGAACTTGATCCTCTAGTTTCACTCGTATATTTAAGATATCTATCCCTATCCCTGGAGTGTTATTACTAGGTGCCATTAATGGATGTCCTTCCATCCATATATTATTTATGTTTTGCTAGATTGCCTACACTTAGTCTTATTCTATTGGTAGGCAAAATATCTATATGATATGTAATTATGGATGCTATATGATGGAGCCAATATATTATAATGTGATGTTTGTAAATTCCTATGTGTCTTTTAAATTTTGCTAAATCATTCACGTTAAGCACGGCTCACGTTTTCAATTATGTTTAAAAAAAAATGGCTCGTAATTTCACTAAGTATTTTCAAACATGATTAAGGAACTGAAGCAAAGAGTAAAGTCTAGTAATTAGATCCTACCTAGGTGTATTGGGTTAATTATTAGGGTGTTACAAAGTGGGCCTGAGTCACCCAATGATATGAGAAGATCAGATGGAAGCAATAATAATCCAGTAACTAATCATCCGAGTCCACATACATGATCTTTTTATTAATTACCGTTGTGATTGGTGTGTTACTTGGAATTGCTATCTTTTGGTGTACTACTTGGCATTGCTTTTTTTGGTGTAGTACTTGGAATTACTTTCTTTGGTGTCCTGCTTGGAATTATTTTTTTTTAGACTTATAAGTACTTATATCTCAAGTGTAGTGTTTATTTTATACTCAAGTAATGTATCTTTGTGTTGGATATCATTACTATCATGTTTATATCATATGTTTTTTTGTTTTTATGTGAGATTTGCAATTACAAAAATAATAGCTCATAGGGTTTTATATTGGATTGAAAATTTGATATAAATTGGATAAAAGTTTTCATTTATAGTTTCTCATCTTTAAATTGGAATTGTTGACGTTTTGAGAAAAATGACAATTGACAACCGTCGCAATTTACTAAGATCCGTTAAGAGAAAAAAGGCGTCTATATCTACCAAAAATCACATAAAAAATGGCGGTTAAACCGTCGCAATGATTGAGATGGCTATCGTGTCGAGTAAAAGGGCGGTTCTAACCGTTGTAATTAGCATGAAAAAAGTGGCGGTTCAAAACCGCCACATTTTACTAAGTAGAAATCAGCAGTGAAAAACGACGATTTTAACTCATCGTAATTCACATGAAAAAATTGGCGGTTAAAACCGTTGCATTTTACTAAAAATAATGGCACTATTGTAAGTAAAAAATGGCGGTAATAAACGGCGGTTGTAAATCCGTAATTTCCTTTGAAAAAAATGGCAATTCTTGGTGTTGATTGTGGCGGTTTTTTTTAACCGCCGTAATTTACCTAATGGCGTTGGTAATTACCGGTGCGAGGAACTGCCCTTTTGAAAATAACGGCGGTTGAAACCGCCCTAATTACCAAAATAATCGCCGGATTTAGGGTTTTTTTTTGTAGTGCATGGTGTCTATACTTTAGAAATATAAAACTTACCTGTTAGATTGACCATATGTCTTTGAGCTTCTAATTTATCTTGGCGCAGTTGTGCTAATTTCTTTGCCTTCTCCATCTTCGTCTTTTTGCTCTCTCTGACAATCCTTTTGTCCCCAAAGAAGCAAGACTAAACAAAATACTCTTAAGATTGTTGGTAAAATTTACTTGAAATAACACTTTATTAATAGATAAATAGATAAATAGAAGCAACAATTAATTACAAATAATAAACCAATTCAATACAAGAATACAAAATGAAGAATCAAATAAATAAACAATGAAGAACAAAAGAGATGGCTTATTGTGATTAATGGTTGAGGCGTTAGGTGGGTTTAAGAGTATTTTCACGAGGAAGTTACTAAGTCAGATAGTCTTCACGGCTAATACTCCTAAGATACAAGGGCTTCTAACTCTCACATGAACTAATGAGGCTATATAAGAACAACTAAATTAGATTGTTCAAGGAACTAAAGCTATATCATGAACAAGATTTTTTTTTTTTGTGCTTCATTTTCTGTGTCCCAAATGCTTTATATAAAGTAAAACAAAACATGTTTACGTTGCCAAATAGTGCCAAACGGTCTCATTGGAATGGGCATTAAAACTCATTGAATTGGTCAATCATTACATATTGTTCAAAACCATAAAATATTGACATTCAATATAAGAATGTTGCTCAACGTTAAACTTGATTTAGTTAAATATAATTTAAAATATTAACTTTGAAATATTATTAGCAATAATAATAATAAATTTAAAATATAAAATAAATATAAAATAGAACATTATTTTATTAACATACAAAGAGTATATCTAAGTGACATTTCATTAGCACATAAAAAATTCTTCCGATCAAGGTTTCTAACCTTATTTAGGATAACCCGTAGGATGAGGGGGACTCCTAAAGAAATAAAAGCAGTTAAGTAAAGTATGAACAGGGAAAATATTTATAACAACAATGCCATTGGTACTCCACAAAATCTAAAACACCCAATGTCCAAGAAACGAAAATACATAGGATTCAACATTTCATTTCTTTTCCCTGGGAATGACTATTACCACCTCTATATATTTATTGTCACTTCTATTGTATTAAATTTTTATTGAGTTTTGCCAAAATACCATTCTTCTTTTTTAATTATATAAATAATTAATATAAAATATTTATTAGTCATAATAATATTCTGTCTATCTTGGAGTGGTTGAGCATTCATTTCATCCTTTATTGGAAAAAATCATCACTTATTATTGTTACTTTAATTTAATTAAAAATTAATTTAATTAATTTAAAATATTCAATATATATCTATTTTTTGAATTTTTATATAATCAATATATATTATACGTATCACATCTGGTGCAAAGTTTGGTGACAAGGATCCTGTTGATGAAGCTTTGGGAACTACTTTGCAGTGTTACCTATTTTGTGAGATGAAAGTCAAGCAACTAGACGTGGTTTATCAAAGGGTACAACCTTCTGTTTTGGTTTTTCTTTTCTTCAATCACCAAAAAGGAAAACTTAGCATATTCAGTATAATCACTTATGTTTATTGAGTTATTTTAAAAAAAATCTTAAAATAATATATATTTAAACAAAATATGTAGTTCTAAATATTTAAAAATACAAGTAAATAATAATAATAATAATAAAGATAAATTACTAAATTATAATATACAACATACATACTATATTTTATTATATAATGTTTATATAATTTTTAAAGGTATTAAATAAACATATGATATTAGGATTTATTTGCTATCACATATTTATTATTATAATTCATTTTTGTTTGACAACTCTATTATTAAAAATTTAAATAATTTAGTGCATTGAACTACTTGTATGTATTTAATCGATGGTTTTTAATTTTTTAATTCATCATTAATTAGTATGTAAAGTATTTAAATTATTCTAATTTCTTAATATGATATTTTTTAAATAATTATTAAATAAAAGATAAAAATATTATCTACATTTAATTATATCAAATAAATTAATTATCAATATTTGTAATACCTACGAACTATCTAAAAATAGAAACATTAGATAAATATTAAATGTATAAATAATTAAATTAATATAAATAACTTTTGATAATATTATAATAATTAATAAATAGTTTATGTAAACTATATTCATATGATTTAGAAAGATGGACATGATGGTAAATGTAAATAAAAATATAATGCAATTGGAGTGGCAATAGCCTCTCCTCTTTCACCTTCTCTCTACAACTCTCCACTTTCTCTCTCGTGTCTAGTTGTTCCAAAAACAATGGGTTTCAAAAAAGAGACATGTTATTTATATACTCATCTATGCAATATATTTATCTATCATTAATAAGATATAAGTCTAACTTAATTTAAGTCTCATATTTATTTAAAAATAAATAATAATATGTGGATATAATATTTTACACATTTAAAAGTTCAAATAACATTACTCCTTGAAAAAGAAGCATTTCTCTATTTGTAATCGAGGTGAGAATATAATAGTTGATAGTCCTAGTTAGAGGGGTGATCGCATGAAGAAAAGGAAGAGGAGGAGATGGAAGAAGGAAAAAGGAGAGGGAAATGGCTGGTTGGTAGCGGTGGCACACAGCCTTGATGGGTCCCCCATGCATTCAATGCCGTTGTTTTTACATTCACCTGCCTGCCTCCTCTTCCCCTCCTTCACCTCTCTCTCTCTCTCTCTCTATTTGCACTAATCCCTTCCCCTGTACCATTCTCTTATTCGTTCATTCAACTTTTACTTCACCGCTCATCAATCTCTGTCACTTACTCACTTGTCCCATCCATATCAACATTGATACTGAGATCTCACTCTTTTTCTTTTTCTCCTTTGTCTTTTTGTCATCACTCAAGAACCTCTTATTGAGGCCTCAAATTGATTGAATCATTGGTTTATTGACTGATTGATAGAGCATAGTGAGTCAGTTATGATGGAGGAGAATGAGCAGTTCAGGGTCAAGTCTCCGCCGCTCCTGCATCTCCACCTCGCCGTGTTCTTCTCATTTCTGCTGGTGCCAGCCACACTGTTGCCCTTCTCTGTAAGCTCACATCCCCTTATTTTTCCCAAAAGTTTAAACTTCTGGGGCTGAGTTGACGCAATTGAATGGTTTTATATTTAATACGTCTTTCATGCCGCTAATATCTGTTGTTAGCTCTGAACAGCGCACATGCCACGCCTTTACTTTCTACTGAAATTTAATTGGTTTTTATTTTTGAAGAACAGGGCAACAAAGAACAAACTCTAAATCACTTGGTTATAAAGGCTCTTATAACACACCATGAAGCTATCTTAAGCTTTTGGGGTGAGACACATAAATGATTTTATATCTAGGATTTCTCATCTAGCTCCTTAATTTTTCTGAAAATCTTTCATATGGGTACTCAAAACTGCCATCAAGTTTGCATCTTTGTTGCAAAAAGAAATTGGAACCGCAGAATAGCAAGCCTTCCGAAAAGTGTCGTGAATGCTCGTAGCTAGTGTTTTGACTTCACGGTTACTTGCCCTTTTGTTAAATTTTGTGACTTTTGGTGTTTTGAGAAGCACTTGTTTGAGGGATCGTGATTGTTAATGTACACATATGTCTGTGGCTTTTGTGGTTGTTGACTGGTTTTGATTCGTTTTTTTTTGCAGCTGGGAACGTTGTTTGCTCGTGGGGTAGAGGAGAGGATGGGCAATTAGGCCATGGTGACACTGATGATAGGCTTTTGCCTACACAACTCAGCGTATTGGATGGCCAAGAAATAGCATCTGTTGCTTGCGGAGCTGATCATACCATTGCATATTCTGAATCACGGACGGAAGTATTTAGTTGGGGATGGTCTGCTCTAAAGCTTCGAACTTTATTTATGTTGAAAGTTCACTATATTGAGAAATGCTCTTCTTTGTTAAGAAAAAAAGATTTCCGCTAGTGTGTTATCATAATTGAAATTTCGTTTGGCAGTTGTGTTAGAGTGGGACTGAAGAAGTTCATAGGTGCGTAGTGTTAGATTGAGCATCAAGATAGTGATTTTGTGATACCTGCAAGTTTATCATTAATCTTTCTAAAAATTTTAGAATGGATATTTTTTCGCTCGTTGATTTGAAGACTTTTATATCACGCCTAGAGACTTAGCTGTAAAAATTATAAAGTCAATCTTTTGGCAGAGAGGGATGCCATCCTAACATTAAATATCCATGTTCTTCCTGAGTTATATATCTCAGCCCCTGTCTGTGAGTAGTAATCTAAATACAAGGGCTAGCATATGTTATTTTCTTGGTCTGCTGATTGATGATTCTTTTGCTATTTTTAATCATTCTGTTTGTAGTTAGAAATATATCCCTATGAAAGGTGAATCTGGGTTTGATTTAGGGTCCTGCAAGAGGACATTTTATGTTAGGTTGTATGAAACTTATCATGCGAAATGAGTTATCAAGCCTAAGCATATAATGTTTTGGATTTTCAACCACCTTGCAATTCCTGAAACATTTTGGTTTACATAAGAAATATTGTTTTTTATATACGGTTATCTATGGTGTTATTGAGTTTTCAAGCAGATCATATTTTGATTTTCCAGGGGTGATTTTGGAAGGTTGGGTCATGGTAATTCCAGTGACTTATGCATTCCTCAGCCTATTGTAGCATTGCAAGGTCTTAGGATAAAGCAAATTGCTTGCGGAGATAGCCACTGTTTGGCAGTTACCATGGAAGGGCAGGTGCAGAGGTCTGTAGTTCTTGAACAAATTTTAATCTTTCACTGTTCTGACCTTTTCCCCCACTTACTAATTACCATTCTTGCGTCAATAGATGTTGTGTTGCTTGACTGTATATATAGAAACTGATAGTGCAATTCCAGAGGGTTGTTTTCTAACACAAGCTGATTCTTGGGCCTGGTCCTTTTTAATTTAATCCCCTTTCTCTTTGTTTGCTGAAAGAAGAGTTGAAGATGTTTGATACTGGAAGGGCAGATTGCTTTGAAATTTGAATTATTCCATTGTTTCTGGGAACATTCTTGTGTTATATTCTTGTTAAAAAGATATTTCCTACACAATACTCCATTTATCAATTAGAACTACTGCCTCCCATGGTACATCCATCTAGTCTAGTTTCAACTTTCTTACAACCTAATTGTACTTTTTAATCAACATTCCATTTTAAAGGCATCATTGGATGTAGAAATCCTTGTTTTATTCAGTGAGGGTGAAGGACAGCCTTGTGTTTATGATAGAAGTGCTAGCCCAAGTCATCTGGTTAGTAAAATTGGTTGTTTCATGCTCATTCATCTGACCTTTGTTTTTGCCTTTTTTCCTCTTTATCTCTCCTCATTGAAGTTGGGGCCGGAATCAAAATGGTCAACTTGGACTTGGCACCACAGAAGATTCTCTTGTGCCACAAATGATTCATACATTTCAGGTTCGGCATTCATCAAGGTTATCTATAATAAACATCATCTAACGTCCACATCTTCATGTGGATTTTAGCAAGTTCCACATTTCATTTTGGACAAAAAATCTCACATTTTCTTTTTTCTAAATCAACTATAGTTGTGGATAATTTTGTTATTTTATTTCATTAGCATTAAAAGATGACAGGGAATACTATAGAAAAAGTTAAAATAGTAATTGATGTAGATAAAATAAAATTACAAAATTACCCACCTCTTTCTTTAATGAATTAACTTAAGGTCTTGGGTATTTTTATAATTTTAAATTTTATGGCAGGTAATTTTGTGATTTTATTTTATTTACATTAAATTACTACTTTAAGTGATAAAATAAAATTGCAAAATTATTCACAACCATACATTGATTTAGATAAAGGGGGTGGGTTTTGGGTCCAAAACAAAATGTAGATGTTAGCAATCCTCTATATATGCACTTGATTGATGATATCTCCTGGTTATTATTAACATTTGATGGATTCGATGGTTTAGTTTAGTGATTGGGCTCAATTGTTTTTCATAGATTTTTATCATGAGGAAAAAAGCTGCTAGAATGCATTGATAACACTGGCTGACCAAAACATTCTAACTGGTTGGCTCACCTCAGGAAATATTTTGTTCCATTAATTGGACATTGAAAATATAATGCATCAGAAGAATTAGTCCATTAACTATATGGGCACATGTAAATTTTATATTGTTTTAGGGACTACCTATCAAAATGGTTGCTGCCGGTGCTGAACATAGTGTGGCCATTACTGAAGATGGAGAACTGTATGGATGGGGTTGGGGCCGATATGGAAATTTGGGATTGGGAGACAGAAATGATCGCTGGATCCCTGAGAAAGTTTCTTCTGTTGATGTATGTCTTCAAATTGGTGTCATCTTACCTTTCCATTTTAGACTGATTATGTGCGTATTTAGCAACATACACGAAAAACTTTATTTTTTTGGTAGAAAAAAGCTGTTTCAGAATAATCAAAGGTGTTGGTAAAAATTTGAGAATAGATTATAACTGAAAGCTTATAATTTTAAGATGAAAAGGAGTTTATAATTATAAGCAACTTTTTGAAGTTTTAAATTATAAGCAGAAGTTGCTTGTTTAGAATAATGTCATTTTTACCAAATTAACCCTAAATATCTAATATTACGTAATATAAACAAATCATTTCATACCCTTTTTGGTACTTTACCATACAAAAGCATTTTTTCATTCAATCCAAAAAAAGCTCACTATAAAATTACTTTAAGTTTATACATTCAAGCATAAATTGATTTTTATTTAGGGTGTGTTACTTTGAGCTTTTTTAAGCTCAAATTCACCTTTTTCACTAAAAAAAATCACTTTTTCGTATATTTGAATAATTTTTAAAAAATAATCAAAATCTAAAAAAAAAATCAGTTTTCAGTTTTCTTTTAGAAGATAAAAAGAATAGCTTCTGAAAAAAAATTCAGTTTTCAGTTTTTTCAATTAAATATAATATTTAAGTTTTATACTCACTTTTTTTAAAATCTGGAATAAACGCATCCATAATTAATTATATAAAAAAGTGATTATACTTATAATTGGTTATT
Organism: Dalbergia oliveri; assembly: GCA_030441495.1. Classification (NCBI taxonomy): domain Eukaryota; kingdom Viridiplantae; phylum Streptophyta; class Magnoliopsida; order Fabales; family Fabaceae; genus Dalbergia; species Dalbergia oliveri. The sequence goes on from JAMLFY010000003.1 coordinate 19,920,045, forward strand.
GAAATGATTTAATCTCACAGCTTTCCCAAACATATTCTATATCAAATTAAAGGCTGTAAGACGTGACTAATATCTTGTTTGATTATTTGATAACTTAATAGAAGCCATTACAAGGTGTTAACTCCTGACTGCTGAATGTAATAACTACCAACAATATATACCTAGAAAATATTAAGATTCATGAGTAATTGATGTGCATGCATACTAATGATGGGATATTGTTTTTTTACCCCTCTTTGTCTAATGCCTGCTTGTTTAAAGTTGCAGTGTGACAAGATAGTCATGGTTGCTTGTGGCTGGCGGCATACAATATCTGTTTCATCTTCCGGTGGCTTATACACATATGGATGGAGCAAATATGGTCAGCTGGGACATGGAGATCATGAGGATTATCTTGTGCCTCACAAGCTTCAAGCCTTGAGTGATAAGTCAATTTGTCAGGTGGTCCTTTAATTTTATGCTAAGTTGGTGTCTACGTGACAATTTCTGTGTCATTTGTTTGCACTGTCATTTTGATTCACTCTGCTTGTTTAGTAGGTTGTATCTTCCCCCATCACATTTTGTAATGCTGGATTTTTTTGTTAGGGGATGGACTGAAAATACTTCTTATACAAGAGTTACATCATATATGTTGTGTCACATTAATTTATGTTCCCTCCTTTTTATTCGAATACGATTTCTGCTGGTTGTTGAAGACAATAAAAAATTGGTCCAACAGAATATTGTCCTACTCTAAAAATAAAACCTACAAACCGGGTGCAATATATTTGATGTTAGATATAGTGAATATTGTTGTTTTTGTTCCTGAACTTTGCTTTGACTTCTTGCAGGTATCAGGTGGTTGGAGGCATAGTATGGCACTCACATCTAGTGGAGTACTTTATGGATGGGGCTGGAATAAGGTTAGCATTAATTTTTATTCTCGATGTGTGGTCATATGACATTTTATACAATATCAAATTATCAGTAAAAGATACTTGTTGATTTATGAACGCAACAGAGGATAACAATCTGTGACTGAAAAAGCATGCACATGAACGTTTGCTATATATGCTACTTTTATTGACTCCTATTCAATATCTATATCAGCACGAATCTTTTACTTTCTGCCACTTGTTTGGAAAATTATCTGTTTCTCTGTCAATTTTAGTTTGGACAGGTTGGAGTTGGTGACAATGTTGATTGCTCCACTCCTGTGCAAGTGAACTTTCCCCATGATCAGGTACTTGAAACTGCAACACAGCGATTCCCTTTTTCTGGAAAAAAAAAATTTAGTAAATTTTCAACTGTGCATCCAAGTATCTAAGAAGATCAATTCTTCAAATAATGACCAATATTTTATTCTTCTTTCTGCATGCATTTGTTTGACCTGGCAGAAAGTAGTTCAGATCTCATGTGGGTGGAGACACACAATTGCTGTTACTGAAAGAGAAAATGTATATTCTTGGGGAAGAGGCACAAATGGGCAACTTGGACATGGGGAAACTGTTGACCGGTAACTGCATGTTCAATCTGAATAAATTTTGTTTGGAATACAACGCAGACATTCATCTTTCGCATTATTGGTTTATCTCTTTCAAATGTTTGCTGAAGGCACGATTGAATTGAAACTTTAATTTCTTCATAGTTTTTGTTTTGCGTTTTTTCCTTTGGGAAGGGAGTGTCGGGGTGGGGTTGGGGTTATCATGGCCTCAAGGTTTGACTCTGTGATTTGCCCAGTCCTATTGGCTTGTAAAGTTGTATAGTTGGGCTAACTAATTGCTTCAAACAACATCTTTAATTTGTGAACAGAATAATTGCTTTACTGAAATTTCTTAACTCTTTTTAATGGCTTTTATATTCATTTGAGAATAACAGATGGTTATATATATATATATATTGCCTAGCTAATTTGTTAACGAGAAACATAATTTTAGGTGATAAGTGCATCTCATTATAAGTATTTAGTTCATGATAATTTTTGGGACTTGTAGGAATTCTCCGACAATTATTGAGGCGTTGAGTGTTGATGGTTCTTGTGGGCAGCACATAGAATCCTCAAACACCGATTCACTATCAGGTGCTTTATTCTGCATATCAGTAATATTGTCCTCTGTTTTCCTGCCAATACTGATATTGTGTGATTTAATAATGTAATTTAGAATATGCAATTGGCATCATGCTGCCTGTTTTATGCTTTTATTTTTCCCTAATACAGGTAAAACTTGGGCCTCCCTATCTGAGAGATATGCAGTTGTCCCAGATGAAACTGTAAGCCTCTTTAAGCATCACATTATTTGTTAGTACTTGAGTGAAGGGTGAGACTTGAATATCTGTTTGGAATAATATGGATCTTTGCTTATAGATTAAGAAACCTAGAAAAAGAACAATTATCCAGCCTGTGAGGACTGTCTTTGTTATCAAAAAGTGTAGCAAGAGTGTAAATGGTCATTTGACATGGTATGAGAGCTATCTATGCATTTCATGCAAACATTGGAAAATGCTGATTAGGTTGGTGACTTTCAATGATTTGGCAGGTATCAGGACAAACTGCTAATTCCGCAGGGGGATAGGCTTGATGTTAGTGTCCCGGAAAGCGATGCCAAACGGATCCGGGTTTGATGTGCCGAATTTGCATTAGACAAAGAATGATGCATCCTGTTAGCATCTTTTTGCCTCGTTAATCCATGTGAGCCAGTCAGCGGCCACTACTGCTGTTACTACTAATAACTTGGCTTTTAAGCATGATGATTGTAAATCATAGCCATGCTCTCTGAAACTTTACATCTGATCTCCCCCTCCTATATTTTATCATCAATTATTAGCAAGGATACACTTAGTGTATCTTAGCTTCACATTTTCACTCCAAGCTGTTTTGTGATGCTGCATTTTACTTGTTTATTGCAATAAAAAGTTGATGGTCTACACATATGTATAAGGGGAGAAATAGGCTTATTGGAGAAAGTTGCTAGCTGAGAGGATGAAGACACAAACATACAAAGCAGTTGAAACTCAGACTTCTTCAAGGTGTTGGCAAGGTCTTGGACTCGGAATTTATCAGTGAATTAGGTTATTTGACCTGGTGAATGGTTATGCAGTTGTATTGGACTTTTCAAACTCAAGACAAAATAGCTTAATATGTTGTGCTTTAGATTAATTTTTAAAATTAATGTGAATGTGGTTTGGTACAAGAACATTTATTTTTGACCAATTGATATCGGTAGTGTTTATTGATGTGAGTGAACATCACGATTTCGTATATTTGATGATTGTTATGAATGGAGCCCTTGTTTTCCTCAAGTGGTTTGGCACTGACAAGGGTTTAGGGGCAAAAATATGAGCAGAAATTTGATGAGTAATGTTAATGCAGATAGAATTAGATAGAATTTTGTATAGAATACATGGTGGTGATGAAATTAAATATAGTGGTAAGACTCGTCTATTCATTTAAAGGTTATTAATTATGTCATACCATTTTTAGTATTTATTTTTTGACAATAATTTTAGATGTCTAGTATTTTCCCAATTTGATTGATTAAACAAGGAAATTTCTGGAAGTAGAAGTTGTGGTATATCTTATTGTATGGTACTCGTTGACATTGTATTACGAACTTGCATTGTTATTAATTGCTTGATTAACATCAAATATAGAATAATAATAGTAATAATATATGATAAAAGATGAAATTAAGTGTTAATTTAATAATTTATAATTGATATTAACTTCAGGGGCATAGGCAACCTATCTAAAACGAATTTCCCTAAAGTGTTGATACTGTTGAAGTGAAAGAAATTTATCCAACTTCCTGTCCATTTCCCTTAGGTATAAAAATGGATTCATCAATTGGCAATGATGGCTCACCAGCAATTTTCATGGTCGACCTAAAATCAGACATTTTCCTGTGTTTTGTTGTGGTGTGCCAAAAGTGAAGTCAGAGATTGACAAAAGTTGGGTACATTGATTGTGGATTTCCAGGTCGATTGAGGAGGAATAATCTTTTGTATTTTGTTTACCAAATAATGTTTGTCATTAACAATTGTTCGTGTTGAACCTATTTATTATTATTATTTTTACGGGGCACAACTTCTTTTAAATCTAAGTTCACAAGAAATATATCATTTTCTTAGAATGGCTCTATTTTTCCGATTTCTTTTATCTAAATTACTAGATTTAAAGTATGTTTGAATTACATTGATTTTTATAAAAATTTGCTTGCATTTTTTTTCCCCAAAAAACTTTAATCATAAACTGTCTTGGACATAAAATAAGTTAATTCAAACATGCTCTATAATTGATACGTAAGTGTGAAATGACTTGCAAACTAATATGAGTTTGACATAATGACTTTGTCAAGAATTGTGGTAGGGATTAATCGCAAAATACCAAAAGATACAAAATGCAGAGATAGTCAGAATATTACAATGAGGGTGCTGGTTGCCTCAATAATTTCAAAAGTTTTAAGGCAGTGAATTTTATTAGCATTGAAGCTAATGATCTCGTTGTTATCCTATTTTTCAGGAGGTTTTCCACAGAGGAGTCAACTCATTTTCCGAATCACATGATAATATATAACTAAATGTTTATGTAAAATTATTTTACATTAATCGTACATGGAAATTAAAGCAGAGAAAGAAAAAAAATGAAAGCAGAAATTGAGGCAGCGTGATTCTCATTCATCCCATGAGAAAAATTCTCGAACAAGGCAAAGAAGCCAAGGAAAGGGTTAATGAAAGGAACAAATTATCACAAGCCAAAAAGCAAAGCAAAACAGCAACAAAAAGCTTAACTAGCACTAGTAATAATCATAATCAATCAGTTAATATGTACCAAAAGAAATAATAATCATAGTCAATTAATCACAAGACCAAGGCCGAACCCAAAAAACAAAAGAAGCATAAAAAGAAAAAAAAAAAGAAGTTAAAAGACCACAGAGGTGAGACTCCACCATTTCTTTCCCTGTATCCTCTCACACCTCACCACCCCCACCCCCACCCCACCCATTCCACCACCGCACTCGGAGGATACCACCACCGCCGCCGCGGCCTCCACCGCCAGATCTCTCTGACTCTCTCTCTGAATTTTCAAACACTGTCGATCGCCATGAATGATTTCGATGGCCTCTTTGCTCCGGATTTCGGGTTCAAACCCCAAGGCAAAGCGGCTCCTATGGGCGCTTCCAAGGGATCTTCCAATTTCTCCACCGCAGAAACCTCCCTCAACTTCGATTCACCCTCCAAACCTCACCGCGCCTCCAATTCCTTCTCCTCCGGGGCCGATTCCCTTTTCTCCGACCTCAAGAGCCAAGATTCCGGCGACCTCTTCGGAGGCTCCGCCAGGTTCGCCGCCAAATCGGACCCGTCCGCAGCGTCGTTAAACCTGGACTCCATGTTCGGCGGTGGTGGCGGCTCCAGGTCTGTCAATTTGCCGGTGTACGACAAGCCGGTGTACGACGACGACATTTTCGACGGCGTGCCAGGGTTGAAGAGTACGTCGTCGTCGAAGGTCGCGTACGACGACGTTTTCGCGTCAGTCGGTTCGGGCGGCGGAGGCGGCAGCAGCGTCGGCGGACGCGGAGGCAGCGGCAGCGCGTTCGATGATCTGCTAGGCGGTTTTGGCAAGGCGGAGCGCGAATCGAAGAGTTCTGCCGGTGGGAGGAGATCGGAGAAGGAGGAGAAAGGTGCGACTGATTTCGATGATCTTTTAGCTGGATTCGGGAGCAGTAAGAGCTCCAGTGACGGGTATGGTTACGCTGTGTATGTGTTTTTGGGATTGAAATGAAGGTGCATTTTGAGCTTGTTTGCATGCATAATGGTGATGTGCTTTAGTTGATATGCTAGTGTGTGCTTTGCATTTGAGCTTTTATGGAAGCTGTGTAGGGACTAGTGAGGCAAGAGATTTAGTGATCTGTAGGAAAAACCTGTTCAGATGTGTTGGAATAACCTGTGGAACTTTGAGATTATAGTAATATTGAAAGATGAGTGTGAGAGAGACAGGGAAGTCACAGGGAGTTTGAATGTAACTTGAAAGGGCCCTTCCATTGAAGGGTTTAAAAAGGTTTTGACAAGATATTGATGGCTGGCGAGTCATTTTAGGAATGGCCTGATTTTATTTGTAAAAGTAGATATTTAAATGAAGTTCAAAGGAGTTTGAAAGAGGTAGAAGAGGCATTGATGACCTGATTTTCTTCAGCGGTTTTAAGTTTGTGTAGCATTCTTGAATTGTGTCGTTGTAGGTGGAAACCTAAAGTTACGTGGGAGTTAATTAATATGAAAGAGTATGAGTGATTATAATACGATCTTGTTACTAAATTACTTAAGAGTTTGAAAATGCCTTGCTCCCTGTGAAGATTAATGTTTTTTGTTTTTAGCTCAAGGAGTTATCCTTTCAGTTGTTGTAACTTTTGGGGTGTCAGGTATTAATTTTCCTTTGCTCTTTAATGTATTTCTGTGTGGGAGGTGGATTCTCATCATTTAATCTGGTTGGGCAGAAAGAAATTTGTTGAGGGTCTTGTGAATTTGTTGCTGCTATGCACCTTATTTGGTTAAATGGAACATAAAGAAATGGAAATAGACCATAGAAGGGGGGACAATCCAATCTGTTATTCTCTCATATTGGTTGATGTATTCATAGTAATTTTACATATTGTTTTATTCACAGGCCCACTCCTGATATTGGTTTGTCATCAGAACATAATGCCAGTGCATCTAAAACAGCTTCCACTACAACAGAAGACCCATTCAAAGTATTTGAATCAGCCCCAATGGATTCAACTTCAGGCCACTTTACTGACCCATTGGACGAAATTAGTAAATTTAGCAGTTCTAGAAGCACCAAAAATCATAGTTCATCAAGTTCTAATGGTGGAGTATATGATGACATTGATCCCTTTGATGGGCTTGGAAAATCTGTACCAGCATTCTCATCAGAGAGAAATAGCAGGAAGGGTAGCAGTTCCCCAACTCCAAGGTCAAATACAAGCACTAGTTGGACTAGAGATAAAGAACCAAGTGAGAAACCGTTTGTGAGAAGCCCTGAGAGACACTCTCAAAGCAAGATTCCTGTTGAACATGATAGAGAGTTTCAGCAGGCTCCATTTGAAGTGCCTACATTTTCTTCTGATTCTAATAAATCAGTTCACCAAAGGTCTACGTCCCCTTCATATGATCATGGTGGTTTTAGACAGGCCAATATTCAGGCGGATATGTCTCCAAAATATGAAGAAAATTTGGAATCCAATGATGATATATGGCTAACAGTATCAGAGATTCCCCTTTTTACACAACCAACTGCTGCTCCACCACCTTCAAGACCGCCTCCTCCACGTCCAGTACATATCCCCAAGTCAGGAACAGGTTCAACTGCTTCTAGCAATGCCAGAAAGAAGGACAGTGAATTTTCTTCCTTCCCAAGTTCCACTCAGTTTTCTCAGGCTCCTGATTCTGCTCCTGCTGCTGCAAAGTTATCCCCTACATCTCAGTTTGATGAACTTGAAGATTTTGCCATGGGCAGGAGTCGTGGTAATGGTGATGATCATGTAAATGGTTTTCCTGATGAAGAATTAGAGATGAACTCTGCTGCTGCTGCTATGAAGGAGGCCATGGACAGAGCTGAAGCTAAATTGAGGCATGCAAAAGAAGTAAGAGAGAGAGAAAGTACAAAGGCTGCTAGAAGCAAAGAAACTGTGCAATTAGAAAAAGATGACAGGGCTGTGCTGGAGGAGAGAGAAAGACAAGAAAAGTTAGACCTTGAGAGGCAGCAAAAGGAGAGGGAGGAAAAGGAGCGAAGAAGGGTTGAAAGGGAAAGGGAGGAGAAAGAAAAAGAAAAACAGAGACTTGAGAGGGAAAGAGAAAGAGCAAGACAAGCTGTTGAAAGAGCTACTAGAGAAGCACGTGAAAGGGCTGCTGCTGAAGCTCGCCAAAGGGCTGAAAGGGCTGCTGTGGAGAAAGCAAATGCTGAAGCTCGAGGGCGTGCTGAAAGGGCTGCGGTTCAGAGGGCACAAGCTGAAGCCCGTGAAAGGGCTGCTGCTGAGGCAAAGGAAAGGGCTGAAAAGGCTGCTGCAGAGACAAAGGAGAAGGCTGCGCGGGAAAGAGCTGCAGAGGCACGAGTTAAAGCAGAACGTGCTGCAGTGGAAAGGGCTGCTGCTGAGGCTAGGGAAAGGGCTGTTGCAGAGGCCCGAGAAGAGCTGCAGCTGCGGCAAGGATGAACCAACAAAATAATGAAAATGATCTTGAATCATTTTTCAGCATGGGTGCACGACCCAACAGTGCGCCAAGGCCTCCTAGGGCTAGCTCTTCAGTGAGTAACTAGTTTTGTTAAATATTATTATGATGATATATATAGTAGCCAATGCCTGGCTTTGGTGTTTGGTCTCTTTGCTTCATTATAACTTTTTCCTAAACTAAGGAAGTTATAATTGTGGGGTGGCTGTTTTATTCTTTCCTTTTTATTCTAAATAAATATCAGATATATAGAACGTTGGCTAGTTATGCTAGTGGGGTTATGTGGTATTTAAAGTTTTAAATCATTTTCATGTTTTCAATTAACAAAATAAGGTGGATTGACACATGCATTAATGCTAGCATGATACCATTGCAATTTTTTCTTTTAATTTACTTTACTCGTTTGCTTTCAGGACTCTGTATTTGATGCCCAATTTCAGCCAGATGTAACCAGGAAATCAACGGGTGCATCTTCAAGCATGAAGAAAGCATCATCATCCACTAATATTGTTGATGATCTTTCCTCAATTTTTGGAAGTAGGTTTGCATGTTCAATATACTTTTAGTGATGCAGAGATTATTTGAAGTGCTTACTTGGGTTTTTTTGTCCCTATTCTTTTATGTTTTGTAGCTGCTCCATCATCTGGAGAATTTCAGGAAGTTGAAGGAGAAAGTGAAGAAAGACGAAGAGCCAGGTTGGAACGCCAACAGAGGACTCAGGAGCGTGCGGTATGTGTTACTGTATTTTGCTACTTAATTTGATTTCTTCGGTGTTTTTGATACAAATAATATTTGCTCGTTTTGAACTAACATTGATTTATGCGGAAGTGAGTGCATTCTTAAAAAATCTCTCTCTATCTCTATTTTTACATTGTGTGTGTATTTTATCTATGACCATTTGTTTTATACAAGGCAAAAGCATTGGCTGAGAAGAATCAACGGGACCTACAAACACAAAGAGAGCAAGCTGAGAGACATGTAAGTGGTCTTTGTTTCTTTACCTTCATGCTTGATATCTAGCAATGCTGCGAGTCAGATTATTGTCCAACTTTCTGGTTTCCTATTAAATTGTTTTTTTCTTGTTTATCCGTTTCTACTTTCTAGGTTGAGTTAAAATTAACCTAGAGCTTGGTAGGCCTAAGCTTTTGTTAAATAACAATGCACCTATACCTCTGCTATTTTCCTTCCAAAACTGTTTTGCAAGGAAGAGAAAGAGGGGGGTGGGGATCGGGTGAGGTTTACAGGGCCTCGTCTTTGCCTTGTCATTGTCTCCACTAATTTACAGACTTTTGTGTGACATTTTTTGTTATCTAATTTTATCTTTCATTTCATTTCAGAGGCTTGCCGAAACACTAGATTTTGAAATTAAGCGCTGGGCTGCGGAAAGGAGGGGAACTTGCGTGCTTTGCTCTCCACTTTACAATATGTATGTACTTTGTATAATCTCTGAATTTTCTCTATTTCAGATCCATATAATGTCCATGAATATACAGACTTAATTATCCACGACCAAGGTAGCTAAGATCGATCTTACGTAGAGTGTATAAATAATATTTACTAATTAATTTTTTTTTTAACGATTAAACCATATAAATCTACCCTTGAACTCAAACTCCCAATTATTAATTTTCTTGAGCTGATATAAATAAAAACAATCTGGGCCAACATTAAGCGTTAATCTTCTTTCAAAGAGTAGCAGCCCAAAGGCCCAAATAACAACAAAGGAAAAAAAAATTAGAATAAACGGAAGGCAAAAATAACGCAGTGGAAGAAACTTCTTGCTGGCAGAGGCTGAGTTTGAGAGTGAGGGATTTGGGGGCACCCAAAAACAGGGAGAAAGGGAGATCATGTGCATGCAGCCATGGAGCAGGCATTTGCAGTTCAAAGCGGTGGAGGACGGAGATGGTTTTGCTGGTTTGTGGGTTGAGGGTGTTGGCGTGCGACGTCGACGTCGGCATCGGGGTAGAAGAGAGAGCTCGAGTACGGCCAAGCCAAGGAGTGAAGGGAGAGAAAGAGCAGCGGTCGGTGGTGGTTGTGAACCGCACGGAGAGCTCTGAGCGTTGGCAGTCTTTTGGTGCCAGCAGTCGTCAAGCAAAGAGAAGAGAGGATGGTTGGAGGAGTTGCAGATAGAGATCGAGAGAGAAGGAGTTTTGGAGACCGAAAACTGAAAAGCTTGAAGAATGAAGATGGAGACTCACTGGAGAGATCTGAGAAAGGGAGAGATCGAGAGTGTGAGATCTAAGAAAGGCTGTTAGGGTTTCCTTTAGGGCTTTAGCTGGATTGTTTGTGAAATGGTCCTAGGTCAGGATGC